>JAJHSJ010000016.1:28543033-28804198 GCA_021015155.1 Magnolia officinalis | reverse complement strand
AAATACATCACATGATCAATCATCAAATAGATGGGGATAAACGCTCTCGAATCTCGCCTCGCGCTCCCCCGAAGCCTCCTCAAACAGAATGGTGACCCCACTGAACCTTTCACCAACGGAATGACCTTGGTCGGAGGACCTTCCTTCCAGATCCAGGATACGAACCGGCTGCTCAATGTAGAAGCGTCCTCACGAACCTCTAACGGCTGCCAATCGATAACCGGAAGATGTCTGACCCACACTTCCCAACATAGAGACATGGAAAACATTGTGGACGCCAGACAACTGAGATGGCAAGGCAAGCCGATAGGCCACGGCGCCAACGCGCCTAGTGATCTCAAAGGTCCTATAAATCTCGGGGCAAGCTTGCCCTTCGCTCCAAAACGAACTACGCCCTTCATGGGCGAGACCTTGAGATACACATGGTCCCCTACATCAAACTCCAAGGGACGACGCCGACGATCAGCAAAACCTTCTGCCGGCTCTGAGCTGTGCGCATCCTCTGCCGATGATATCGATAGCCTCTGACTCTCCTGCACAAGCTCGGGACCTAGGAGACGGCGCTCTCCAACCTCGGTCCAACAACTCGGTGATCTGCATGGTCTGCCATATAGTGCCTCAAAAGGAGCCATGCCGATGGTCGCCTGATAGCTGTTATTGTATGCGAACTCAGCACATCGCATGCTCATCCCATCTACCCCCGAAATCAATCGCGCAGGCCCGAAGCATATCCTCAAGGATCTGGTTGACCCTTTCGGTCTGGCCATCGGTCTGCGGATGGTACGCGTGCTGAGCTGCAAATCAGTCCCCATCGCTCTCTGGAAGCTCCCCCAAACTGAGACGTGAACCTCGAATCTCGGTCAGAAACGATCGAGACTGGAACGCCATGCAGTCTCACAATCTCCTCGAGAATAACCTCGCAAGCCGGTCCATCGACCAAGTCGCACGCATCGCGAGAAATGTGCCGACTTCGTCAGACGATCCACAACAACCCAAATGGCGTCATGAGACCGCGCTGAGTCCTCGGCAAGCCCATAATGAAATCTGTCGACACGTGCTCCCACTTCCACATCGGGACGCTCAACGGCTGCAATAGACCAGGGGGTCTCTGATGATCGCCTTGACACGCTGGCACGTGTCACACTCGGCCACAAACTAGCGATCTGGCGCTTCATCCCCGCCCAAAATACTGTCGCCTCATGTCACGGTACATCTTCGTCGAGCCAGGATGGATAGAAAACGCGATCGATGCGCCTCGGTCATAAGATCTCTACGTAGCTCAGGGATATCCGGGACGCACAATCGGCCTCTGAAGCGAAGTCCACCATCTGTACCATCTGCAATCTACCTGACTCTCAGATGCCGCATCAACCCTATAACTCTGCAACGACTCATCAGCCTGCTGAGCCTCGATCACCCTTGCGACAAGAGAGGGTTGAATCGACAGGCTCGATAACTGCACGATAGAAGACTGCAGGCCGAACTCAAAATCATACTCTGCTACATCATCTCAAGCATCCGCCACTCCTGAATCATCATATGCGCCACCAGGCCTCGTGGCTGACGGCTGAGGGCATCCGCCACCACGTTCGCCTTGCCAGGGTGGTACTGAAGATCGAAGTCATAGTCCTTCAGGAGCTCCATCCAGCGCCTCTGCCTCATGTTCAACTCGGACTGCGAGAAGAGGTACTTCAAGCTCTTGTGGTCGGAGAAGAGCTCGAACCTAATCCCATAGAGATAGTGCCTCCACACCTTCAGTGCGAAGACAACTGCAGAGCCAACTCCAGATCATGCGTGGGGTAGTTCAGCTCATGGATCTTGAGCTGCGAGATGCAAAGGCCACTGGTCTCCCGTGCTGCATCAGGACAGCACCCAAACCAATATGAGAGGCATCAGTAAATACAATAAATCCGTCACTCCCAGAGGGAAGAGTGAGGACAGGAGCGGACGTCAGACGGTCCTTCAACTCCATAAATGCTCGCTCGCATGCGTCGCTCCAAATAAACTCCGCGCCCTTCCGAGTCAACCTGGTCAGCGGGGCTGCAATACGAGAGAAGCCCTCAATGAAACGCCGGTAATAGCCCGCCAAACCAAGGAAACTGCGGATCTCGGACGCGGTCGTGGGCTGGCCCCACTGAGCACGCCACTGCCTCAACCTTCGAGGGGTCCACTGCGACGCCCTCCCTTGTCACCACGTGACCGAGGAACTTCACCTCCTCCTGCCAGAACTCGCACTTCTCCAGCTTCGCATACAGCTGTTGGTGCGCGGAGGGTCTGCAACGTAACCTCCAGATGCTGCTCATGCTCCTCACGGGTCCTCGAATAGATCAGAATGTCGTCGATGAAGACTACACAAACTGATCAAGATAAGGGCGGAAGACCTCGTTCATCAACTGCATGAAGACCGCGGGTGCATTGGTCAGTCCGAAGGACATGACCTGGAACTCAAAATGACCATAGCGAGTCCTGAATGCCGTCTTCGGAATGTCCTCCTCTCGGACCCGAATCTGATGATAACCGGAACGCAAATCAATCTTCGAAAAGAACTGTGCACCCTGCAGCTGATCAAACAAATCATCAATCCTCGGAGCGGGTACTTGTTCTTGATCGTGACCTTGTTGAGCTCGCGGTAGTCTACGCAGAGCCTCAACGATCCATCCTTCTTCTTCACGAAGAGTAGAGTCCGGCGCTCCCCACGGCGAACTGCTCGGACGGATAAACCCCTAACTCACGAGCACTCGTCCAACTGCTTCTGCAGTTCCCGCAACTCCAACGGTGCCATACGATACGGGGCCTTCGAAATAGCGCGGTACCGGGCACGAGATCAATCTGAAACTCGTGTGAGTCGACGAGGCGGTAATCCCGGAATCTCCTGGAACACGTCGGGAAAATCGCAAACAATCGGCAGCTGATCAATACAAGCGGCAACAGGCTCCTCAACGGCGCAAGAACATCAAGCAAGACAACGGCTCTCCTCGGGGCTCTGCAACGAACTGGAACTGCGGTAAGCCTGGTATACAGAATGTGACGGTCCTCGCGGAGCAGTCCAAGATGGCGTGGTACTCGGCGAGCCAATCCATGCCCAAGATAACGGAAATCCGACATCGGCAGCACTACAAGTCAGCGGGCAAGAAATCTCTCCCCCTAGCACGGGGCAAGACGAACAGAACGGCCTAATACTGTAGTCTTCCCTAAGGGCGTCGATACGGTCAACCCCTCTCGAGCAGACTCTGTCGGCAATCCAGTCGAACGACAGAATCCCTCGGACATAAATGAGTGCGAAGCACCGAGTCAAATAAAACTCGAGCAATGCATGTAGAGACTAGAAGTATACCCTCAACAACTCCTCCAGATGACTGAGGATCCTGCTGGCCGCGTAGAATCTAGCCTGAGCCTGCTGGGGAGGTGCCTGTCCCCTCTGAACTGCTGATGCTGCTGCTGCTGTCGCTGAGGCGGTCGAAACTACTGCGCCTCTGCTGCTGCAGCCTCGGAGGCTGGTGCTGCTGCTGAGGTGGTCTCTGTGGTGGAGGCTGCTGTCGCTGCTGCTGTGTGCGGGCTCTGCTGCTTGTGTTGGAGGCTGCTGCGGACCTCTCGCTGCTGCTGCGCTGTGGGGGCCGCTGCGCTGCTGCTGCTGCTGCTGGGACGGGGACACTCCCACATACGGTGTCCCGTCGCACCGCCCCAAAACAGGAGCCGGTGAACTGCCTCGGAGGTGGTGCTGGAGGTGCTGCTGGTGCTCGGAAGGCTGGGCGACCTGTGCGCCTCTGCTGCTGTGGTCGATGCTGCTGCGGGTCACCGGAAGGAGCGGGCCTCTTCCGGTCTCTCCTCCTGACCGCGATCGGACTGAGAGCCGGCCCACTCAGCCTCATAAATCTGGGCCTTCCGTACCACTCCCTCAAATGTCGGGAGCTCATGCCCAATGACACGGCCTCGGAGACCGTAACGTAAGCCGTCCTCGAATCGGCGGGCTTTCCTCCGCCCCTCATCATCTACTAGATACGGGCAAATCTAGACAGTGCTACGAAACGGGCGGCACTGAGCCACTGTCATATCACCCTGCACCAAGCCTCGAACTCCAATGCCCGCTGTCGTCGAATGTGATCGGAAAGTACTGTCGGTCAAACCGATCCACAAAATCCTCCCAGCCATACAAAATCGGTGCCGGCTGCTCGTGAGACTGACGTCCACCATGCTCAGCCTCACCATGGAGAAGAAACACGGCTAGTCGGACTCGCCGCTCGGTCGTGCATCCCATCGTCTCGAATATCTTCTCCACATCGGCGCGCCATCTCTCGGCTGCCCGTCGGGTCTGGCTCGCCCTGGAAACGCGGGGGATCAAGTCGTCGGAACTCCCGAAGAAGTGCACTCGCACGGTCCTGCTCAGCCTGCTCTGGTGAGACAACAGGGTGCCTGCCCTGTCCCTGAAGTGCAGCCGTCACAGCCTGTAACATCTGCTGCAACTGGGAGGCACTCACGGATACGGTCGGGTCCGCACTGGTCTCTGGTGGAGGAGTAGCATACTCCGGATGGGCAGTAGGAATCTCTGGTAAGGATCTGCATCCATATACTCGTCAGTAGGAATCTCCGGTGGTGGAGCAGGGTCGTCGGTGGTAGTGCAGGAGTCTCAGGTGGTGGTGCGGGAGTCGATCGGGTCACTCTCTGGCGCGCCATGTCCTACAGGAATATCGAAGACGCCTATCAACTTGGAACTCTCGAAGGTACGAATGTTAAGGGTCGGTAATAAAGATTGCTAAGCTATCCGGACTTGGGACTTAATCATCCTAACCTAAACTCATAGCAGATATGTAATGTTGTTCTTGGTTATTCCCGAGTTATGCTCTGATACCAACTTCTGTCACGCCCCAAACTCGGGACCGGGCTCACAAAATTCCCGATCGCCGAATCCGGCTCCGGCGCCGACAGCCTCCGTAGAACCCCATTCTCGGCTCCCGGCGCCCATTCGCCAGGTTCCGATCCTGGGATGCTACGAGGAGGATTTCTAATATCATTTGAATTGAATCGTAATAAGCATAACCAAAGGCATAACCCACAAACAACAACCACAAACTCCATCACATTTCCACTATGATCAAAACTTTACAAGTACAATGAGCATAAGGGAATACAATGAGGATGGAAAAAAAGCTCCAAAAGATCTCTGCTCTGCGCTCCGCCTCAGCGCTGCTGCGTCCTCGCGTCACCTGCACGCAACGGTCGTGCATAAGCTTATAGAAAGCTTAGAGGGTGGTGAAAGTGTGTGCGCAAGGTAGTAATGCAGTATGCAGTATCAGAGTAATGCGGAACATGCTGGTGAATCCATGAATACTACTAGCCGTACCAAGGCTATGCAATGCAAGGCATGAAGATGTCGGCCATACCAAGGCCATGCGATGCGAAATGCAACTCAAGCATACAAATCCTCATCTAAGTCCACATATCAGTATAGCTCAAAATCTGGAATATCACCGGGGTCTAGTACACTCTAAACCAGATTGCCGCCCCATCGCGCGCAATAAGGTAAGTGGAAGAGACCTCACTACCCCCGCCTGCCAATATCGGGCTCGGCTCGTCGATAGCGGACCCATTCCTCCTCGAGCTGGTCAGACTCAGCCTAGCATTGCCCCCCCCTCTCGGGCAGGTAAGGCCGCACCCCCTTCCAACCGACCACGACACAGTGGAAAGCGCAGCCTCCTGGTAATCGGCCATCGGCGCTCATGCACCCACTCGGTCTAGACGTTGGAGCAACCTCTTGGTACCATAAGGGTTTAGGGACTTTCACCCAGGGATATCTATAGCACCCCATGTAGAACAAGATTTCCGGTATCCAATCCTGCCAACCACGATACGCCTGTGGAGGCTATGGCCCTGATGTCGCTAGGGCGTACAGTAACTACATCACACAATGCGAATGCATGAAACACACTATCCAATCATGCAGCAATCCTGCGCGCATCGTGCGCTCATGTAGGGCAACACCGCCTAACCGGGAGCCCCTAAACAACCTGCCCGAAGGCATATGCTATGATCAGTCATTTCTCATGTCAAGCATACATATGATGCGTATGATCATGAATCATGGAACTATACTACACATGTTATAAAGTAATGAACTACTCTTGCAACGCAGATGGGCCTAGACATGGATGATCTACACAACCCGTACGGGCGTATCAAAGGCCCTAGGGAGAGTCATAATGCGGACATTTAACCAACACTATACCCGCAATGTGGACGTCAAACCGACATTGCTCCCAAGGCATCATCTATTGTAAACATCATTAAATAAACTATGTAGGGATCACACATTGCAATGGACTTTAGGTACATCCCATTGGGCCTTAAATACATCGAATGGGCCGTATCACATGGGCCTTATATTCATCAAGTGGCCACGTCAATGGGCCGCACCAATGGGCCTTAATGCATTGCAATGAGCCATATCCCGTGGGCCTTAGAGTGCATTGATGGGCCTAATCTCAGGGGTCATATGTATATCAGATGGGCCACACCAATTGGGCCCCATACGTGCATCGAATGGGCCTTAACCCATAGGCCCTAACATATCTCAATGGGCCTTAACCCGTGGCCTTTAAGTATATCAGGTGGGCCTCAATGATGGTCCACAATCAACAGAGGTGGGGCTAATCATATGGGCCTCTATAAATTCAAGGGTGGGCCTCATTCAGACATCAAAGTGGGGCCCACAGAAGGTAGATCTGCCCCATTCTTAACTACTCACGCAAAAAAAATGATATTTCAAAATGGATGGTCAAATCGGACGCCACATGTACATCAAGGTGGGTTCTCATGCGGGCCTACCAAAATGTATATTTATATAAGTATTTTATACTCAATATAATATAGATATATAGTATATATAATAATGTGAATATAACATATAATATATATATTATATATATATATATATATATATATATATATATAAGTATATATATATATAAAGTATATATATATAAACAGTATATATATATACTCACACACCCGCACATGCACAACGCACACACACGCACGCACACGCACACGCGCACACACCCTCACCTGCACACACGCACGCACACACCGCACACCCACCGTCCACTGGACGGTGGGAAAACACAATGCATCACAGGGGCTCCACCGTCCAGCGGACGTGGAGTACAACACATCACATCACCGTGGGCTCCCACGTGGGGCCCACCGTAATATTTACATGCCATCCAACCCGTTCATAAGGTCACAAGGACTGGACGAAGGAGAAAAACAAATATCAGGTTAATCCAAAACGTCAATGGCCTAAAAAAAGGATTTCAATGGTAGGATTCAATTCACACTGTTTCTTGTGGTGTGGGCCACCTGAGTCTTAGATACACCTGAAATTTGGAGGGGACCCGCATCAGGGGTGGCCCACCTTATGGACGGAGTGGATACACAAAATACATCATGGTGGGGCCCATGCCAGGGGCCGTGGGTGGCCCTGACCGTCCGCCCAACCAGCGCGCAGGCCTGCCTGCGCCCGCCCGCCTGACACGGCAGAGGCAGAAGCCTCTGCTTCTTTCTTTTTTTTTTTTTTTTTTTGTTTTCTTACAGGAAATAGCGTATGGGGCCCACTTTCTGAAAATCTAGTCCGTCCATATCGTTCTCGGGCCCGAACGCACCAAACAAGTCAAAGTTTGGAATTTTTTGATGAGTGGTTAAGGCATGGTGGGTCCTAGAAGTTTCGAACGGTAAAGGATACCGTTTCCTATGGTACAGCCCGCCCGCCTGAGTATTGGATCGGCCTCAGCTTTCGGCTCAACGCCTAAAATGTTGTTGTGGAGGGGATGGACGGCGTGGATTGAACACATACAACAAGGTGGGGCCCATACATGTGACTCACCCCAAAGCCTTAAGCAAACAAATAAAATAAAAAAATATATATAATATCTTAGTTTTCATTTTTAGACGTCCAGCGTCCCTGGACGCTGGACGGTGTTACGTTGTGCATTGAGGTGGGCCACACATGATGGAGGGTGTTGGTACAAACATTCAAGGTGGGCCCCACCCATGGATGACTTGGATAAAATACACATTTCATGGTGGGGTCCAACTTGGTGGGCCACACAAACACATCACATGATCTAAAGGAGAAAGGAAAAAAAAGAAAAAAAACAAAAAAAATGAAATGGAGAGGGATAGAGAGTGAGACATAGAGAGATCGGTGAGTATGGAGGGACCCCGCCACTATGGGCCCCTCATTCAAAAGTACATCAAGGTGGGTCCCACATATATGGACCCTTGATCAACAAAAGAATAAAAATGAAATCAACGATCACCCACCGGCTTCTTCTTGCTCCAATGGGTTCCTTAGCTCCTTGGCTTCGATTCCGACGGAGGAGATGAGGTTTGGATGGTTGAGATGGGAGATGGAAGGGTAGGAAGAGGTGGGCCACACTTGTGGTTCTCTTGGAAGGTTTGGGAATGGCTCATACGTATGGTGCTCTCTCTCTCTTACTTGGAAAGAGTATTTTGAGAAATGAAATGAGAGAGAGAGGGTTGTAAAGAAAGAGGAGTGATGGGTGATGGAGTGATGGATGTGGTGATGATGGGTGTAAGAACTTTTTGACTTTTATGGCCATTTGTGTAAGAAAAGGCATGGGTGTGTAAGAGCCTTTTTGACTTTTGTGGTTGCTTGGAAATGGGTGAAAAGTGATGTGTACTTGACATGATGGGATTGATTGATGGGTGATTGATGTGACATCTCGTTGAGATTCTCTTGGGTTTCGCAACGCGCGGCGTTTTCCTCGCACCGAACGCTAGCCTACATCTCCTAGCCAGAGTATCGCCTCGGCGCGCGAGTCGCGGCATCGGAACCGCGGCGACGATGCGGTCGCAATGGTACAAGTCTCGGGTTGAGTCGACTTGGGTTGACAGCGTGTGAATCAGGGTTGCGCGCAACGCCGGTAAGGGTCGAAGGTTGCCGGAATTCGACCGGAAAGACCGCGGAAACCTACGGAACAGTACGGTTTAAGATGCGGGTCTTACATGGGGTCCACTGGTCTGCCCTATGTGAGATCTACACCGTCCATCCATTTTTCCATCTAATTTAAGGGGTTGAGCCCAAAATGGATGCAAATCCAAAGATCAGGTGGGCCCCACAGTAGTGTTTAAGGGTTGATCTCCATCTGGCCCACTTGTACTATGATCTGGTGGTTAAGACTTTAAACGTACGGTTGATTTATGATACTTAGGCTTTATACAAGGTTTTATGCCAGAAGGATCGTGGTAATCATGTGCTCTTTGAATTTAATGGTCTAGGTTAATGACATTATCATAATTTTTAGCGATCTAAGGGTTTTGTGAGATCTAACAGTTCCAGGCTGTTACAGGCACGTTTCTAAGTATTTCTTATGAAGGGACTTATGTCTAAATCCTTGTGGATGACGGATCATATATTGATTAGCTTGAGGGGCTGCACTTGTACTAATCCAAGTGATCAATGGTCGGATGACCCGATTTATAGGTGGGGATTGTTCTCAAAGGTAGGATACGTGTCAGGATAAAGATATAAGGCTAGAATAGTTGGATTGGTAACATACACACATATATCTCCTGTTGAATCTTATGGTAACGCTCGAGGACTTTCGATGCCCGAGTATCGAAAAGTTCGAGGCGTTACAATCTACCCCTCTTAAAGAAAATTTCGTCCTCGAAATTCTTTACTTCTTGTTGTGGAATAGGGACTAGGTTGTTCTGTAATACGTTACCCTTTACCCTTTAATTAGTGTATATACTTCTTTATGATGTCTATAAGAAAGTATTGAAACTATTACTATCTACCCCTCTTAAAGAAAATTTTTAATCTTACCTCCCGCACTAGTCTTTGTGGAAGAGGCTGGGGTGCTTTTCCTTCATTTCCTCCTCGCGCTCCCAGGTTGCTTCTTCTTGGTCGTGATGTGACCATAGGACCTTGACCAGAGGGATAACTTTGGTTCGAAGAATTTGGTCCTTACGATCGAGGATCTGCACGGGTTCTTCTACGTAGGTGGCGTTATCCCTCAGTTCTATTTGTTCCCAGTTGATAATGTGAGAGGCGTCGGGTTCATACTTCCTCAGCGTGGAGATATGAAAGACGTTATGAACATTGGCCAGCTGAGGGGGCAGCGTAATACGGTAAGCTACTTCTCCTACTCTCTCTAATATCTCAAATGGGCCAATGCACCTGGGTGCGAGTTTGCCCTTTTTCCTGAATCGCATCATGCCCTTCATAGGAGAGACTTTGAGGAACACCTTGTCCCCTTCGAAGAATTCAAGATTTCATCGCCGAATGTCCGCGTAGCTTTTCTGTCTGCTTTGTGCTATCTATAAGCGTTTCCTTATCAAATTGATTTTCTCGGAAGTAATTTGAACAATTTTGGGCCCTAGTGTGCTCTTCTCTCCTACTTCTGCCCAACATTACGGGGTACGGCAAGGTTGTCCATATAGAGCCTCAAATGGGGCCATGCCAATACTTGCTTGGAAGCTGTTGTTGTAAGCGAACTCGGCGAGGTGAAGATAATCATCCCAGCTGCCCTTAAAATCCAAAATACAGGATCTTAACATGTCCTCGAGTACTTGATTCACCCTTTCGGTTTGTCCGTCCGAATGGGGGTGGAAAGCGGTACTGTGATTCAGGGAAGTCCCTAGTGCTATTTGTAGTTTAGTCCAAAGGTTCGAGGTGAAGCAGGAGTCCCTGTCTGATATGATCGTAGATGGAATTCTGTGGAGTCGTACCACATTTTTTTATATATAACTCTACCAATTTGTTCATTGATGCAATGATTTTCATGGGTATAAAGTGAGCTGACTTAGTCAGCCGGTCCACTATTACCCATATTGAATCGTGGCTTCTTCTTGTTTTTGGGAGTCCTATTATGAAGTCCATCGATATAGAGTCCCATTTCCATAAGGGTATCTCGAGAGGTTGTAGCAGCCTAGCTGGCTTCTGATGTTCAAATTTTACCTGTTGGCAAGTGAGGCATTTAGCCACATAAGCGGCGATTTCTCGTTTCATATTATTCCACCAATAATGACGTTTTACGTCCTGGTACATCTTGGTGCTCTCGGGATGGATGGTTAATTTGGATCGGTGGGCTTCGTCCAATACAACTAATCTTATCTCTGGCTTGTTGGGGACGCATAATCTATTACAACATCTAAGTCCACCATCCGGGCCCACGTGCCATCTCGAATCTTGGTTCTCTATTGCTTTCAAATAACGCTCCTGCAGTTCTTCGTCCTGCCCCCGTGCTTCGATGATTTGACGTAGCAGCGAGGGTTCCACGAATAGATTTCCGAGCAGTGCGTTCCCTTCTCCTAGGTCTAGCTGGATATTAAAGTCTTTTATGAAGTCCAGCATTTCCCATTCTTCGAGTGCGATTGCGGCTGGCGAAACGTGAGACTTCCTACGACTGAGTGCGTCAGCTACTACGTTTGTCTTCCCCGGGTGATATTGTATCTCAAACTTGTAGTCCTTTAGGGTTTCCATCCATCAGCGTTGACGCATATTTAAGTCCTTTTCGTCGAACAAGTACTTAAGGCTCTTATGGTCCGTGTTAAGCTTGAATTGTTCCCCATATAAATAATGTCTCCACATTTTGAGAGCAAACACCACGACTGCTAGTTCTAGGTCATGTGTTGGATAATTTTGTTCGTGTACTTTCAATTGTCTGGACGCATACGCGATCACCTTGTTGTTCTGCATAAGCACGCATCCCAAGCCTTCGAGGGAGGCATCCGTATATACCGTAAATTCTACTCCTTCCTCGGGTAGGGTGAGTATGGGGGAGGAAGTTAGCCTTTTCTTGAGTTCTTGGAAGGCTTCTTCGGCTTTTCCATCCCATTGAAAACGTGCATTTTTCTTCGTTAGGTTGGTTAGCGGCTGGGCTATTTTGGAAAACTCCTTAATGAATCGCCGGTAGTACCCTGCTAACCCCAGAAAACTTCTAATCTCGGTGACGGTATCCGGTCTTGCCCATTGGAGAACGGCTTCTACCTTGGCTGGGTGTACTGCGACACCTTGACGATTCACCACGTGTCCTAGGAATCTGACTTCTTCCTTCCAGAACTCACATTTCGAGAGCTTAGCGTATAGCTGATTCTCTTTCAGCACGTTCAAGACCTTTCGTAAGTGACCCTCGTGTTCTTCTTTACTTTGTGAGTAGATTAAGATGTCATCGATGAAGACTATGACGAATTGGTCGAGGAACGGTCTAAAGATACGGTTCATGAGATCCATAAAAACGGCTGGGGCATTCGTGAGACCGAAGGGCATTACCAGAAATTTGAAATGTCCGTACCTTGTTCTAAATGCGGTCTTATGTACATCTTCGTCCTTAATTCTTAGTTGATGGTACCCCGATCTCAGATTAATCTTTGAAAAGAATTGAGCTCCCTTTAGTTGGTCGAATAGGTCGTCGATACGGGGGAGAGGATACTTGTTCTTCACTGTTGCTTGATTTAGGCGACGATAGTCAATGCACAACCTCAGGGATCCGTCTTTCTTCTTGAAGAACAACACTGGTGCGCCCCAAGGAGAAACACTTGGTCGGAGAAATGCTTGGTCGGATAAACCCCTAAGTCAAGAGTTCCTCTAACTGTTTCTTAAGTTCTGCCAATTCGACCGGTGCCATATGGAAAGCGGGTAGGGCAATTGGGGCGGTCCCAGGCATTAGGTCGATACCAAAGTCTACCTCCCTCCTGGGAGGCAGTCCAGGTATCTCCTGGAATACCTTGGTGAATTCTTTAACCACTGAATTTTGTTCCATGAATACTTCTTCCAAGTTCATTATTCGTTTTAAGGGCTCCTCCCTTTTTCTTCCTTGTATTGTGATGGGAGATCGCCCTGCTGTGGTGAAGGTGCTCCTCCTGGTCCAAATCTCGATGATTGCCCTAGTTTCATCCATCCAGTCCGTCCCAAGGATCACGTCGAAGCATTTCATGTTTATTATCACTAGGTTAACAGATATTACGAGGCTTGCGATAGTGATGGGGCAGTTTTCGCAATATTTGTTTAATTCCACTACCTTCCCTAAAGGCGAAGCCACAGTGATTGTCTCCTTTATGCGCTTTAATTCCAAATTTAACCGTTCTACTAACGAACTTGAGATGAAAGACATGGTAGCTCCACAATCAAACAAAAGTACAATGGGGATGTCTTGGATAGTAGCCGTACCTTCTATAAGTCCTGAGGCAGTGTCTGCGTCTTCCGGTGACCTCATGGCGTATAGACGACCTTGGGATTTTTGAGGCGCGCTTGGGCCAGACGGTTGCTTCTGTGATGGAACGGGGCGCCCTTCGTCCCTCATTTTCTTGTAGCAGTTCTTCATATCGTGTCCTAACTTTTGGCAGTAGCCGCATCCCGGGCGACTGTCTCGTGGTTTCTTATCTTCGGTGGTTTCGGATTGTTGCGGGGCAATCCTCGGTCTTTTGTCTAACAATGGTGGCATTCCAGGGTTTGTTCTGAGCCTCTTCTTGGCCTCGTGTTCCTGTAACCTAGCCCGTGATCTACGATCGTCGTCATTTTCGTCTTGAGTAGCCTTGTCGATCACGTCGGTATAGCTTTCCACATTTAAGCAACATATCTTAGAGTGGATCGAGGATCGAAGGCCATCTTTAAATCGCTTGATTTTGAAGTCTTTGTCTTCGACTAATTTCGGCGTATAACGTGATAACTCCGTGAACTTAGCCTCATACTGTGCGACAGTCATGTCGCTTTGAGTGAGTTTCAAGAACTCAGATATCTTTTTGTCTCGGTACGACCTTGGAAAGTACTTCTCAAAGAATCTCTTCTCGAAGTCTTCCCAGCGCCAGGCATGGTTATCAGGGACGGCCCTTTCTGTTGTCTCCCACCAATTGACTGCTTCCCCTTCGAACTTGAACGTATCTAAAGAAACTTTGAGGTGGTTCGGGCATCCCATGGTCCTTAGTATTCTTTTGGTCTATTTTACCCAATGTTCGGCCGTCTCTGGGTTTGGTGTACCTGAGAACACTGGGGGCCTTAACTTTAAGAATTTTTCTAACATGAAGGTTTCGTCGTGCTGCTCTGTGCGAGGGGGGGGGGGGGTTGATGCAGGAGTGTGAGTAGGCGAAGACAGAGATGTTGTGGCTTATGGGGAGTTATTGCCAGCCTGTTGTTGCAGTCTGTCCATGGTCTGTTAGGTCCTTTCCATAAATGTCTCTATCCGTCCTAGGATGGAGTAGAACGGTGCTTATGCTTGGGTATCTAGGGGTACCTGCCCTAGGGGTGGCCCTGGGAGCGTGGCCCCTCGGTGGGTTGCCGATAGCGAGGGCGTGGATTCCCCCATGGCTGCTTCCTAAGGGGTGTCTCCCTGTCTTGTATGCATTGGGGGCAGGGAGTTGGATCAGGCAGTCTTCTTCTTAGGCGCCATCTCTCCTGTGGATGGGAAAATATGTTAGCGTTGAGAACATTGTCCAAGAGTCCTTTAAGGCATTAAGAATATGACTTGCTTGCTGGTGTCTTTATCTTAGGATGTCCCTAGGTTTATTATGGGGGAGTCCTAGAATCCATAGTTGCTACGTTTCCCGTCTTTTTTATGGGGAGCCTGAATGAGGTTTTCTGTTTCCTAAACTATATAATTCCTTTGCAGATCTAATTTTCATATATACGTGTGTAATTCACAATCCTTTCTTAGACATCTAAAGCTTATGATGGGTCATCCCCCTTAGGTTCAGTTAATCTCATTCTTGGGCTCTGATACCAACTGTAACATCCCGAGTTTTCATGGCCAGAGTATGTACTCGTGCCCGAGGAAACCGGGTGTTAATATTGTAAGGTGTGAATGTCTTGAGGACTTGCCCTGATATTTTCTCCCATCGACATGACATTCAATTACACTTTTGATGGAAACCAGCCATAAGAATGAAATTAACTGTCTTTCTTATTCCAAAGAAAAATAAATAAATTGTCAAAGGCTCTCACAGGGGGAGCATAACATGAATTCTATTAATAGCAGAAACGTAAGTAAAAACTAATTCATATTCTCTAATCTATTCGTCGTGTTCTTCCTCGAGCCGGTGACCCTCAAGTTCTTCCATCTGTTCGTCACCTGCATCATCTATACGGTTGGGAGAGGGTCAATGCCCTACTCATTGTGAAGGTTATCCTTTAAGATTAACAATAATTTAAGAGATTCATGGAAGTAAAGTAAAGGGTATTGATATGTCTCGTACTCCACTAATACATGAGATATCAGTATGCGCAAACAACCTACATGAGATGCATGCCTAGCATAATGTGTGCGGCTTATCATACGTAGTGATCGTCAAAATTTGGAATATAATTCATAGGAAACCCGGATCGACCCGCATCCCATAACTACGGATATTCGCCGGCATGGCCAACGCTAACGTGGATTTATACGAACATCTCAAGGCAACTCAACACGCGGTTGGGGGATTTACGTAACACGATGTGTTCATGGAGAGACTAATTGCAACATCCAATCCCGAAAAGTTGATGTAACACTAATGCAGGGGCATTCCCACACTGGGCTCGAGTGAGGTCACTTGTGGGATGCAAGGGCACACTCGGGGTGGGTGCGGCCCACGGAGGAGGTCTCGTGTTCAAGACTCCTCACCAGGGGTGATTAATGGGCATTTCATACAGGGCTCGAGTGGGGTAGCCCATGGGATGCGGGGACACACTCGGGGTGGGCAACCCATGTGATTTGGGGCCCACGAAGGGGGTTCGGCCGAGGTCTTAAAACCCATGAGATGTGGGGCTTGGGCTATGAGATAAAGGGATTAATTCGCCATATTCTAACAGTTCGAGCTTTTAGAGCAAGTGGTTAATTGTCCTGCATCAAATTGGTATCGAGCTTTTAGAGCATGTGGTGATGAACAAGTGGTGATTAACACTACAAGAATCAATGGCCAAGTTAACCCAGCAGTTTGAGTCTATGTCTAAGCGCTTGGAACAATGCATAGATCAATGCCTTAACCAATTTGATGATCGCGTTACTCAAATAGAGGCTTCCCTCAGGGCAAACCCCACCATTGGGGAAGATGCCCATTCTCAAGCAGGTGGTCAGGAGATTAGACCAAGGAATGGAGGTGGCCAAGGAGTTGGTCATGGGCGCGCACCTGTGCACCCACCCCGTGAGAGACAACATGACCAATATGACCCATATGTGCAACTCCTCAGGGGAGTTAGAGTAGATGCCCGTACTTTTGATGGCCACTTAGACCCTAAAGCATTTTTAGATTGGTTGGGGATATGGACCATTATTTTGAGTGGTATGATATGTAGGATGCTCGACGAGTCCGATTCGCCAAGATGAAGCTCGTGGGTCAAGTAAAGACGTTTTAGGTGATGGTTGAGCGAAAAAAAGAAAGAGCGAGGGAACTCCCAATAGTCCATTGGGGAGAAATGAAAAAAATGCTGAAAGAGAAGTACCTCCCTTTCTCTTATCGCCTGTGGTTGATTGAGGAGTGGCAGTCTCTTCGATAGGGTTCCATGAGTGTTGCTAAATATATTGAAAAATTCGAAGAATACTTAACTCGCTGTGAGGTTGATGAGGACCCCGTACTCACCCTTGCTCGTTTTAAAACGGGCCTCCGTCCTGACATTAAGAGAGAATTGCTCGCAAAAGACATAGACACTATCGAACAGTTGTACCAAGTAGTGTTAGATGTCAAGCAATACCTTAAAGCATCTGTGGGAAGGCGGTTTGACTTTCGCGAATCCGGTGCTAAGGCCAACCCCTCTGGGGCTAGACCTAACACGGGGTTCCAATACAAACTTTCCCCTAATGTTTAGCCCAGACCTAAGGATGATAAGGGTAAAGAGATTGTCGGGTCTAGTTCACGTGGAAGTGGGGCCACTAGGTGTTTTAGGTGTCAGGGGTTTGGTCATTTTGCTCACCAGTGCGGCACGAGAGATGGCACCAAAGTACTCCTTATTGATGGGCAAGTAGAAGTAGTGCCCCTAGAGAGTGATAGTGAGGAGGAGGAATGTGAGCCAGTCGGAACCCCTAGTGATGAGGAAAAGGGAGCACAAGAGTTTGTGACCCTCGCAATTGTGCGTTGCGCCTGGCTCAAGCCAAGAACATTGATGACTGGTGCCGCAACACGATCTTCTACACTTATGCAAAATGTGGGGAAAAGAACTGTAAGATGATCGTGGATAGTGGTAGTTGTGCCAACGTGGCCTCGACTAATACTGTGAGTCGTTTGGGCTTGAAGCTAGAAGCCCATCCTTAGCCCTATACTCCTGGGTTGATGAGACATCCATTCTAGTCTCACTCAGTTCAGATCTTATAAAGACACAATTTGGTGTGATGTTATTCCTATGGATGTGGGTCATATCATTCTGGGTAGGCTGTGGTTCTATGACAGGGATGTTACCATATTTGGTTGTTCAAATGTGTGTACATTCTGGTTTGAGGGCAAGAAGGTCAAGTTAAATCCTCTAACACCCAAGAATACAACTAGAAAAGAGTTCACCACACAGAGTAGTGTGAGCGGCCCAAAAGAAGTGAAGGAGTCGAAGTTCAAGTCCAAACCGCTCCATATTTTGAATACCAAAGACTTTGAGCGTGAAACAGAGGCGGACTCGATGATATACGCCCTTGTGGCTAGGGAGAGTGTACCAGAGACTAGCGTAGAGTTACCCACTGAGGCCATTCAGGTAGTACATGAGTTTCGTGATGTCTTTCCTGATGATTTACTGAATGAGCTTCCCCCTATGAGAGATATACAGCATGCCATTGATTTAATCCCTGGGGCAACTCTATCAAACCTCCCGCATTATAGAATGAACCCGAAGGAGTACGCTGAGTTGAAGAGGCAGATTAATGAACTCCTAGAGAAGGGTTTTATTCGAGAGAGCATGAGTCCGTGTGTCGTGCCCGCCCTTCTTACACCTAAGAAGGATGTCACATGGAGGATGTGTGTTGATAGTAGGGCCATCAACAAAATCACAATCAAGTATCGGTTTCCCATACCGTGTCTTGATGACATGCTAGATATAATGGCCAATGCTACTATCTTCTCAAAAATTGACCTCAAAAGTGGGTGCGAAGCCCTCCCTTTTCGAAGGGCTAACTACCGTGGTGCGAAGCCACATCGATCCCAACTCACCGCCATCCCCCATCATCTTTTTTTTTCCATCTTCCCCCACCATCCATACTTTGAATTAGTCCTTTTGTTGCATCAAATTTCTTCACTGCAGCAGGTTTCCATATTTCGGCCCGTAGGCGAGCTGAAACTTCGGCGGAGCACCACTCACAAGCCGTAGCTCGGATCGACCCGAAACTTCGGGTTTTGGAGCCTCCCCCTGGCCAACTAGGGCCAAGGAGAGCTTTTCTGCAAATGACGCCCCCTCGCACGTGCAGCTGGGTACCTGCGCACGTGCGAGCACCCTAGGCTCGCTGTCCATACGTGGGATAATCTTTTGGCACAGGTTTTTATCCACTTTTATCCACTCATAACCTTTTTTCATGAAACCTAGCCATAGATTATGTTTTCCCTAACTTATATGCCCCTTTTCTTTCCCTAGGGTTCCTTGATTTGAAATTGGTGAATCCCTTAGATTAGGGACTGATTACTATGTATGTGTGGAGGATTATTTCTTATCTTTGAGTATCGTTTGCTTCATAATTTTTATTGATCCAACCCTATCATGTGTAGGCCTGGACCCGCGTAGATTCCCCTTTAATTGAATGTTTGGATTTTCATGTGGGATGTGGAATTTGTGTAATTGTTTCTGAATTAGTATGATCTAAGCCTGAAATCTTTTATATCATATTGACATTTCATGTCCTGCATCAAATTGGTATCAGAGTGGGAGGTCTCGGGTTCGAGACTCCTCACCGGGGGTGATTAATGCAGGGGCATTCTCACACTGGGCTTGAGTGGGGTCGCTTGTGGGATGCAGGGGCACACTCGGGGTGGGTGTGGCCCACAGAGGAGGTCTCGTGTTTGAGACTCCTCATCAGGGGTGATTAATGGGCATTTCACACCGGGCTCGAGTGGGGTAGCCCGTGAGATGCGGGGACACACTCGGGATGGGCGGCCCATGTGATTTGGGGCCCACGAAGGGGGTTCGGCTGAGGTCTTAAAATCCATGAGATGTGGGGCTTGGGCTATGAGATAAAGGGATTAATTCGCCATACTCTAACAGTTCAAGCTTTTAGAGCAAGTGGTTAATTGTCCTGCATCAAACACGTATGCCGATTTACATACATCGATTGTGCACCACGCCAACCAACCCACGTAATTACGTGCTGACCAAGAGGGCCGCTACCCATAACGCATTATGTCCATGATAAGATAATCGATTCACTAGTTGTGATACCAAATAATACATCACTTGCTCTTATAAAGAATATAACTGAATCATGAAGAGTATAACATGAATCATGAAGAATATAAACTGAATCATGAGGTTCTGGAATAACAAGACACATGCCCGTGCCTTTTGAAGATAGACGGCACAAGGCCAATATAATAAGAGAAGAGTGACAATGGTCAACTCAACAAAAGTGGCAATGACCAACATAATAAGAGAAGAGTGATAATGGTCAACTCAACAAAAGAAGAGTGGCAGAGCCAACTCAAACAAAAAGACGGGTGACATAGCCAACTCACATATAAAGACGAGTGGCAGAGCGAACTCAGTAATGGATGAGGCAGGGGCAAGGCTTGTACCCATGGCCTCACATAAATTCAGAGAAATTCTCTTATATTTGACATCATGTCAAAATCTCAAAAGGGCCCACAAATCGATTGATAGGGAAGTTCCCAGAGAACATGTAAACACGGAATACATGATAATTCATATCGTAAAAGGCACGAAAGAGGCCAATAATTGATATGAAACGTATAATAACATGGAAGATTCAAAGTGATATGTAAAGACCATATAAGTTATATGTAAAGATAAAATCAAATTCATGAAGGCAGGAAAAGGCAAAATTCAATTTATCAACCTAAATTAGAGTAAGCCTAAAGGATAAAACCCTCACCTTTAATATTTTAGTTATCTGTTACCAAGGTCGTCTGCCTAGGAAGATCTTAAGGTTAAACCCTGTAAGTGCTATGGTCTCATGCTCCTTTGGTTGTCAAATTTTGTTGTGTCAAAACATCTATCTGTGTCTTGTGTTTGTATGGTGATTTATATGTATTCAAGACACTGCATAAACACTTCATGACGTTGGATGTCTTTAAGAAATACAAAGTGTACTTCATCATCCTATCAATGTTTAAAGCTACAATGTTGAAGTTCAAGTCTCAAGAAACAACTTCAAGACTCAAGAAATGACTTCAAGACTCATAAGCAACGCATGAAGTAGTTTTCAAGCTGATGAAGATCTCAAGATTAAAGCTACAACAAGTTCAAGATCTCAAGCTTGATATGGTTCAAATATCTACATTCGTTGAATGGTTGAAGTTCAATGTCCATACGACATGTTTCAAGTTTGACTGACCTTAGGTTGACCTTATAAGTAGGTCACTTTGGATACATAAATCAAATGTTTATTTTACATAAGTTTGGTCTATTCTACGACCAGTCCTAGCTCCTGTTCGACCAGTCCTAGCATTGGTTCGACTAGTCCAAGAAATTCTACGACCAGTCCTAGGTTGTTGAAGATTTTTGAAATTTTTTGGTACACCTACGACCAGTCCTGGAGGTCCTTCGACCGGTCGTAGGAGTGTCTTCGACTCGTTCTCGACCAGTCGTAAGGCTACGACTCAAAGTCCAGCAAGCTAATCTATGGTCCTACGACCAGTCGTAGAGAGATACGACCAGTCGTAGGTGACCCACGACCAGTCGTAGGCTTCCCACGACCAGTCGTGGAACGACTTTCAAAGATCGCGCTCAATATTTCAAATATCCGTTAGAGCTACGACCAGTCGAAGGTTTCTAAGACCAGTCGTAGACGCGATTTTTGTTTCTATAAATTGAACACGAAATTCAGAGTTTTCATAATTCAACTCGATTCAATTCAAGAAACTTCAAGTGATCACTCTGAGATAAGTCTGTGTTTATTTTAAGCTACGTTGTGCTTATTTAATATTCCTTTTTGCTAGCTTATTTAATTTGATTTTGTTTCTGTATTCAATCTTATTTGAAAAGAGGAATTACCTTATTCCTTCTTCTTGGAATCAAAATCAAATATAGTTACGCCCAACTTGTTAAAATCTAAAATCTATTAGAATTTAGAACCATATTAAAGTGAGTATTGGAAATTGAACTTTGACATTCAATCATCTACTCCGATTGGTTCTACCGGGCTGCTACGAAAAGGAGAAATCCAAGTATTTTACAATTCTGTAAAATTTCATTCCTTTTGGTTTTGTTTGAGGTTAAGCCAGAAAAATCTCATTGTATTGGTTATCTGAGGAGAGCCAGAAAACTCAGAAAAGAGGGGTTTTGAATTGTGTAAGCCCGAGTGAAAAAGACACAATTGTAAAGGTTTTGGGTGAACCTGTGAAAACCTATTTGATAGTGAACGCTAATATCCCCTGTGTGAGGATATTAGGAGTGGAGTAGCATTCTGTGTGGCTGTTGAAAGACAGTTGGTGTACACACAGGCGAACCACTATAACTCTTTGTCTTGTGGATTGAATGCTTGCTTAATTTTCATATCTTTTATCATTCAATTGTGTGGAATGTACATGTGGATGTGAATGTTGTAACTATTTACATTTCAAGCAAGTGTGGGGATTGTTGTAATAATTTAGATCTATATTTCTGCATTTAATTTCAATTCCTTGCTATTCATTTATTTCTATTAAAATTGAGTCCTTGATCCAAAAGATGTTCTAGAAATAAGGTTGTCCTACCATAAGCCCTTGTTTATTATGGTATAAGGTTGTCCTTAGAACTGAATTTGTATCAATCTCTCAATACTTATTTATCAAGGTGATTTGATTTCAGCATTGTGAATTGATTTATAATTGTAAGGCTATTGGTTTATTTTATTTCCGCTGATTTTATTTTAATTTGGCATAGTCCTATTCACCCCCCCTCTAGGACATATAGCTTGGCCTTTTCAAACCCATTTTTCCTTTATCCACGGAATTGAGATGGTTAGGATTAGAATTGAGTTGCTAATGTTGCTAGATTTTATCTAAGCTTAGGGAAGATGTTTTACCTTAGGATCCACCACTTCTATTGTTGTGGGAAAAGGAGAGTCTGTAAGGGAATGAATTGGAATAGATTTTAAATCTGGCTGAGATTGAGCAGCGATCCAGAAGTCGGTGAATGGCCTGACGGAACGTCGGCTCCCCTTCTTTCCTCACTTGTTCTTCTTTTCTCTTTCTCTCTCTCTTTCCTTTCTTTCTTTTCTTTCCTTTTTTTCCCTTCTCTTTCTTTTCTTTCTTTCTGGTTGTGACGTCCAGTAGAGAGTTGGACATCTCTCTTTCTTCTCACGTTCCTTTCTCTCCCTCGCTACTGGATGGCCGATTCTCTCTCTCTCTCTCTCTCTCTCTCTCTCTCTCTCTTTTCTTTTCTGACTTACGGACGGCAGGGCGTCCCCTTTTATGGCTTGCCTGAAATCCTGAAACTTCTTTGCATAAGCGAGTTTACGCAGCAGGGATGAGGCAAGACTCTTCTTGCGCACGTAGTCCGACTTCTTGTGTCCGACATCTCAAACATGTGTCTATTTGAAACCACGTGAGGAGGCTTATGGTCAGTCGGTTTTGTCTGGTCTTTGAGATGGACAGCTCAGATCATCCTTTTAAACGTTGATGGTGGGGCATATCATCTCCAACGGACGATGTCTGTTTACGCAGCGTAACACCTCCGAGCTCTGATTTTCTTGCTGGGATCATTGGGGTCCACAATCCCTAGTCTCCGAGAAATCTGCACCATCCACTATTCTCAATGTATGATTTCGTCCTAAGAAGAGGTGTTTTTTGGTGTGGCCCATCAGATCATCTCATCACGGAGGTGCGATCGCAGGGAGTCGATGCGCATGATTGGACGTCGTGGTTCGATCCAGTTAGGGTAGGAAATCACGTCCGATTCCAATGGACGGTTTAGATCATCGAATGGATGATGATGGTGGCCCAACAATCATCACGCACGTTCGGTTTCTTTGGCGAGAACAGGGGAGGAGAGAGAGTCCCACTTGGATTTGGATTTCTCTCGGGTTGACCGACTTTGACCAGGAGCCCTGGTCCCATGCACATCCAGTGCAAGCGCAGGATATGCACTTGCATTCCCAGGTGGGGTCCACTGGTCTGCCCTATGTGAGATCTACACCGTCCATCCATTTTTTCATCTAATTTAAGGGGTTGAGCCCAAAATGGACGCAAATCCGAAGATCAGGTGGGCCCCACAGTAGTGTTTAAGGGCTGATCTCCATCTGGCCCACTTGTACTATGATTTGGTGTTTAGACTTTAAACGTACGGTTGATTTATGATACTTAGGCTTTATACAAGGTTTCATGCCAGAAGGATCGTGGTAATCATGTGCTCTTTGAATTTAAGGGTCTAGGTTAATAGCATTATCATAATTTTTAGAGATCTAAGGGTTTTGTGGGATCTAACGATTCCAAGCTGTTACAGGCACGTTTCTAAGTATTTCTTATGAAGGGACTTATGTCTAAATCCTTGTGGATGACGGATCATATATTGATTAGCTTGAGGGGGTGCACTTGTACTAATCCAAGTGATCAATGGTCGGATGACCTGATTTATAGGTGGGGATTGTTCTCAAAGGTAGGATACATGTCAGAATAAAGATATAAGGCTAGACTAGTTGGATTGGTAACATACACACATATATCTCCTGTTGAATCTTATGGTAACGCTCGAGGACTTTCGATGCCCGAGTATCGAAAAGTTCGGGGCGTTACACAACGTATTATAGGAACTGCTAATAGCAAGTCCCTGTGGCTACGACTTCGGTCTCACTGAGTTATTACTACATCACATCCCTGCACTTGGGGTTGTAGTTAACAAGTTTTTGGCACCGTTGTCGGGGACTTCGGTTGCGTTTTTTTGAAATACATTAGGTTAGGATTATGGTTAATTTTTATGTGTTTTTAGGTTTAAGTTTTTTTAATTTATTAGATACTAACCTTGTTTCTTGTTTTGTAGAACACTAACAGAGAACCTTCGATCTGGTAATATCCTTCAAACTCATCTTGTTGTATTGTTTTCAAATTTATTATTTTCAGTAATTTTTCTCTTCTAGGTTTTAGTTTAGACTTAGGGATTGAGAGTGTTTCATGCTCCAGTGGGTTCGTGACAATACTTTACACCTCTTAAGTGAAGGAGGATTAGTCAGAGGTTTCGTAACACCCTGAACTTTTCAATACCCAAGTATTGAAAGTTCTCGAGTGTTACCATAAAATTTAACTTAATACGTACATGTGTACGATACCGATTTAGCCAATCCTAACCTTACATCTATTCTCCAACATGAATCTGACCTTCTAAGCATAGGATCATGAAATAGCGGTGGAGACCGCTTAAGTTGAAGTAGGATTATGCCAATATGTCCTAGAGGGGGTGAATAGGACTATTTAAAAGTTTATGCTTGTTAAAAATCCTATTAATCTTATCTTGAGTAAATAGGCATGAAAAGTATCAGGATATCATCAGAGTAACTCAAATGGCTTCCAAGCCAAATTGAGGATCCAATCACAAGACTATTTGAATGATAAATATGAAACAATTTATAGCTTATGATGATTGCGACCGTGTGTGAGGTGTGAGTAGATATGAAGGCAGTTAATGAAATCACACAAATAATCAAGAACAAATATCAATCACAAACACAGTCATTTTATAGTGGTTTGACTACTTGTCTACTCCACTCCCAGCAGACACACTCAACCTTTGAGTGTGTCGGATTTCACTAAGGAGGTTTCACAGCAGTTCACCTCAAACCTAAGGTTTTAAATCAGGTTCACCTTCAACCTTTACAACCTACTCCTAGGTTGACTGTTTATGCTCCCTGAGTAAGGGTCAACACAGCACCCGGTTTTAGGCACACTGGTCAAGGATCCACTCAAGGAACCTCTGTTTATGCTCCCTGAGTAAGGGTCAACACAACACACCCAGTTTTAAGCACACTGGCCAAGGATCCACAGAAGGAACCTAACTGTTTATGCTCTCCACAAAGCAAGGGTAAACATAACGCACCCACCACGTACACTCCCGCCGGAGGCCTCTACGAGGGCTTGAAAGGGTGAGAAACACCTTAGACCTAATCCTAAAAACGAATGATCACAAGTGTCCTCTGGACTCTAATAACTTACAAATAAGTGGATGAGTCCCATTCAACACGTTGTTGAAGATCTCCTCCTTTGTTGATGAAGAATCTTTTGCTTCCTTGATCCGTAACACAGATGATGTACCAATACAAGGCTTCGAGTTGGGTCAAGGTGAAGACGGAATCCTACTCTATAAAATGTTTTCCTATAAGGAAGATAGAGTGATTCCGATCATCTATGCATTCAAGGCATCCCAGCTTAATGATTTCCAATTAAGGTAGTAGCTGAAGGATCCTTGAATGTGGAAGTTCATTCCCCAATCCACTCTATTGAATATCAATGATGAGGGTGGATTAGAGGATGAACTTCCCTGAGAGAAAGGGCTTTGGATATATAATCTAAGGTAAAACACTCAAAAGCACTCTCTTCTTTCTCTACCAGCAATAATAGACAAGTCCTCTTTACATAGGCAAAAGGTTCCAACGGATATAAAATGGTCACATTTATGACAGAGTTCGATAACATCGACGGTACGCTCGATGACACAAACTCAAATGTCATACGCTTTTGAAACCTATTGCCAAGTGGTCGAGGGAATCGAAACATATGTCGATGTCATCAGATTTTGAACTCCGATTTCATCGATGTGAGGTTCGATTCCTCGACATTTGAAAATGAGAGAGACTTGCTTTGAAATATTTCAGGTTTATAAGAATGATCGAGGGACATATTATCGGAATTTGAATGTCGATGATATCGATAGCTGTGTCGAGGCATCGATAATCCAAAGGATTTTCATTTAAGCTTGCTAGATAGTTTCTGTCCCTGTTCGATGCCATCGAAACCGTACCGATATCATCGATATTTGAATATCAATTCTATCGAGTGACCCTCGATCATAGATAAACTATCCTGAAATATTTTGCTGAAAATCTTTGTGCCCATGACCGATATCATCGAGAGCCTTCTGATGTCATCGAGATTTGAATTTCGATGGTATCAAGGAGGGCTTCGATATATTGATGCACATATGATATTCTTAAGTGAAAATAGGGGCACCGGAGATCTGCCTGTCGATATTATCGAGTCACCTTCGATGGACTCAAGATTCAAATATCAATGATATCGATAGGTATTTCGATACATCGATAAATCCGTCTAAAGATATATGTGGTTGCTGGACACTTTTGTCCTCATTCTATGGAATTGATTTGTCATCGAGGACATCGACAGCGTAGGTCGATCATATCGAGCTGTGTATCGATAAAATTGTCAAAGCAAGAAAACTGAGAGATTTTCTGATTTTTGAAAAAGTTTTCTTAACTTAAAAACCCTTGATGTTCTAATTTGTTTTAAGGGTTTTAATTACCTAGGTGTTTTGGGACATGGGATGTGAGGCTTAGATTTACCTGTGGCGAGTTCGGGCCAACATCCGGTTGAGACAGACGGTTGATTGATCTTCCTATGGAGCTTCTCTGTCTAGCCGACTCAACACTCATGCTAATTGATAAACCAGGGCACTTTCAATCTTCGCCTTTGTCAAATACATGACAAAATACTAAAACACCCTAAAACAGCTTCTATACTGACATCCTAAATTGTGTGTACATCTTCTTTACACAATTGTACAATGCTAATAATGTCATATACACAACACATTCAGAAGCTGCTCCCCCTGACTGCAAACTCTTTCTATCTTGGTGTAGCTGCTCCCCCTAACACCTGCAACACCATACACAAGCAAATACACATTTCCTGTTGGGGTGTTTGAACTGTTCTCCCCCTTTTTGTCAGTCATTGACAAAGATAAATATAGTAGTTGATATTGACTGAAGTTTGAAGTATTTGGGAGAACCAATATTCAGAGAGCATACATATATAAATGATAGATGTATAATAATCAAATCAAGTTAATCAGACATCATTTTCAGTGACTATGTATGCATAACAAACGATATAGAGCAATGATATAGTAGATAGAATAATCATTAAAAGAAATCACATGCATTCAGAGACTAGATAAACCAGGGGATCTGTAAGGCATAAGTATGGCAGTAAATATGTGAATTATATCCAGCCTATGCAATAATATCCAAAAATAAATTGCCCAAGATTGGCAGTAGATAAACAGTTATCGAGACACAACCAACTTAACAAGCCCATTCATGGGCAACCAAAACTAACCATGAGTATTTAGCCCAACCATGGGCATATCTAATCACCAAAAAAAGACATCAGACTGTGCAAATTAGTGAGTTATCACATACACCCATGAGAGCATAGAACATCCAAAAAGATACTAATGTCCATACGCGAAATAGGAGAGAGGTGTATGTGACAACGTCCAAAAAACCAGTACTATGGAGCAGAGGATGATGGCGCCGTGTCGTCTTGACGGCAAGTCATCAGATCAACCAATTGTTGGACAGTCTGCTGCACTCCATGGACCAGCTTTTCCAAGACGGTAAGTCACTCGTTCATCGATTTCCTGAACTGGGAGACATCCCACCGAATCACTCCAATTCGATCATGATGGAGCTTAAATCGTTTAGCATGCCCAGGAGTTGATGTCGACAGTGCTTGAGGGGGTCCAAGAGCTTCATCTCTAGCCATCTCAGTCTCTTAGTGGGAGCGTCACCTTCACCTCCTTCTCCTTCTTAAATGCCTTCCTCTGGAGGATCCTCGGGATACTTATGGAACTTCAAGTCCATTCTTCTAATGTTGCTTTTGTTAAAGACTTGAAGTGGAGGTTCCAGATCACTCGTAGTCAGAAAACCAATGGCGTCGCATACTGTGTGTATGATCCAGGGGTAGGGCAGGTGAACATCCCTAGCCGTATGAAAGGCATAGACCAATTGGTGCACGATGAGAGTAGGCAAGCAGACCTTGACTCCAGAGGCTATCGAATAAATTATCATAGTCATGAAACCCGTAAGATTGGCCTGATTGGAACCTCTAGAATAGATGTTCGAAGCAAAGATTCCATGCAGGATCCGAAATCGAGGTTCCATGAATCTGGCTTTTAGAGCATTTCCTTGGTGCCATTGGACGTCACGACCATGACAGAGGAACTTGGTGACCATGTACCGAGTCTCAATATTTTTCGGATCCAAATCTGATAGTCCAACAGATGATAGAGTAAGATTAAAAATTCTCGCGATAGACTTCGGAGTGATCTGCAAATCATCACCATCGACTGTCACGGTGATGGACGGAGGGTCGGATACTGGAGAATGACAGGTAGCAAAGAAATTATATGTTCGTTTAAGATGACAAGGCCCGCTAAAATCAAGAACGAGCAACCAATCTATGGCAGAAAGCAGAGGTTCTAGGTTATATGGAATTAGACAACTCCTATAAACTTTTCTCTCATGAATAACCTTTCTTCCAGTGAACTTCTTCAAGACCGGATTTACTTTTACCGGTGGAGGTGCCGGTGCCTCAGACTGGGACCCACCATGAGGTCTAGTACGCTGCCTTGTAGGGGTCCCACGTTCCGGGGCCCTTGCCCTTTCTTTTGGAGCTAGGACTTTTTGTCTGGCGGATCTCGAAGACTCACCTGGTCTGGATGGTTTTCCTTTGTCTTTTTTCATCTGGACAAAAAGAAGATTCTAAGAATTTTGGGAAAGAGGACAAGGCCCGACTAAAAATGAAAGACCCAAAAAGGAGATGGAATCTCAATGTATTGAAGGGTATTACCAGATTTGTGGAGCGTTTGGGGCTGTCCTATGAGGCACCGAGCGGTCCAGTTGATAGGAGCGAGTAGGGAAGAAGAAAGGAAAACCTTGAGACAAAAATCTCTTTTTCGCGCTCCACCGCTTTATATCGTGCGGCATCTGTCGATATCATCGATCCTTATTTCGATGATATCGAGAGATCCTGATCAATTTCATCGATCCTGTCTTCGATAACATTCTCGATCACACGACTTTTCTTATTCTAAGGAGGCGTCGATGATATCGACCCTTGATCGATTAATCGAGAGTGGCTTGTCAAGAGACATATCGACTCTGAATAATTTTCATTCTTCCACAGTTTGACAGACATCATGGTATAGGAGAGTTTTATCCTTGAATTTACGATATATACACCAAAATTTTGTACAGGTTTTGTACAACTCAAAATTATAAACATCACAATGTTTATGCAAAAATTTCAGATGTAACATTTTGAAGCTCAGCAAAATTTCATCATTTCAGTACATATCCAGATCTTGATGCATGATCTGAACTAGTTCTTCCTTACCCATTTTATGGCATAGTTTTTAACTATGATGGATTTAATTTTAGTGTTTAGTTCATCCACTTGATTAAATAACTCGTTCAAGTTGTTAGTCATTTCAGGTGGTGATGGAAGTGCATTTCTTCTATCCATATTCTTAAGTGGACTCTTGAAATTCTGCATTTCTCTGATTGGTTTGATTTTATCAATATGATTCTGACCAGAGATGTGTTGAGTCCTCCTAGGGGTCATGCATTCGAACTTATAGTGACGCGAATCACCACACAAATGACACAGTGGAGTAGTTTTAGTTTTGCTTCCTGAAGCAGCAGATTGTCCAGTTATTGGTGTTGCATTTCCAGATTTTGACTTAAAATTTTCGTATCCTAAGCCGCTCTTGTCTTTTCTAGGACTTCCCATACTTAATAGTTTTTCTAGCTTTTCACCACTCTGGGAAAACTTATAGTTTATCTTAGCCATTTTTCTGGATTCTTCTAGATCAAACAGGAGTGTGTGATTCTCATTTTGAAGGAGCATATTCTTATCTTTGAGTAGCTCTGCCTGTTTGTTCTATTTTTCAGATTTAGATTTTAGGAAGGTATTGACTTTTTCTAATCTCTCATTATCCGAATGATACTGCTGCAGATCATTTGTTAATTGTGTGTTGATTTCCAGTGTTTTATCTAAGTCTTTCTGCAGCAACTTACTTTTCTTTTTCATTATTCCAAGTCTTTTAAGGATATTTATGCTATGAATGTAGGTTGATTATAGGCATCTTGCAGTTTATCCTTTTCTTACTCTTCTTCTCCTCCAGTTTCCTCATTATCAGACGGAAATGATTCAGTGGCTTGCAGTTCTGACACATTCTCAGTTGCAATGGGAATGATTGAAGTAGTGGAGACCATAAGGATTTTCAAAGATTTTTGGTCTCCATCGCTTTCTGAGTTGCTAGATTTTGAGTTTGACTCCTCTGTATCATCCCATGTGGTGGCCATTGCTTTACCCTTTTTTTCTGTTTGGGCATTCAGTAGATAAGTGTCCATACTTCTGACAGGCATAACATTGTGGTTCCTTGGCCTTTTTACCGAATTTACCTGCAAAAGGTTTGTTGTCCACCCACCTTCCTCTGGAAGGACGACCACGATTCTTCTGAAAGAATTTCCTGAATCTTTGTGCCAGCAAAGCCACTTCCTCATCTTCATCTTCCTTTTCACTTCCACTGTCCTCATTCGTTGTTTTCTTTGAAGTTTTTAGGACAGTTGTTTTGGATTTTTGGGTTTGTTTGAAGTGTAGTTCAAAAGTTTGTAGGGAACCTACCAGTTCTTCTACTTTCATTTCATCAATATTCCTACACTCTTCAATAGTTGTTACTTTGGGATTAAAACGTTTCGGCAGTGATCTAAGTATTTTCCTACAGATTTTTGGAACCAGAACTTTTTCTCTCAATCTACCCATGGAGTTGCAAATGATATTCAACTTTGTGAAGAACTCCATGAAGGTCTCATGCTCTTCCATTCTGAGACTTCCGAACTGTGAGGTCAGTAGCGTAGTTTGGACCTCTTCATAGTGCTTGTGCCTCCATGGGTTGTTTCCAATAGATCCCATGCTTCTTTGGATGTCTCATACATACTTATTCGATTGAATATATCTTGGGACACGACACAGTAGATGGTGTTCATAGCTTTAGCTTCAGCAGTCTGTTTTTCTTTATCGAACGTCGTCCACTTCTCTTTGGGTTTAGTTTTTGTGATGGTTGTGCCATTATCAAGTACAATTTGTTCAGATGGTGACACATATCCACTTTCAACTATATCCCAAACATCATGATCCAAAGATCTCATAAAATAGTGCATTCTACCATTCCAGTATGCATAATTTGATACATTAAATACTGGAGGCCTAGTGATCGATGAGCCCTCTCCTTTGGCCATATTCCTAACTTCAGTCAAGATCATTCTCTAGGCGGTGAAGCCCTTAAAGAGAGACCCGCTCTGATACCAAATGAAATAGCGGTGGAGACCGCTTAAGTTGAAGTAGGAATATGCTAATATGTCCTAGAGGGGGGTGAATAGGACTTTTTAAAAGTTTATGCTTATTAAAAATCCTATTAATCTTATCATGAGTAAATAGGCATGAAAAGCATCAGGATATCATCAGAGTAACTCAAATGGCTTCCAAGCCAAATTGAGGATCCAATCACAAGACTATTTGAATGATAAACATGAAACAATTTATAGCTTATGATGATTGTGACCGTGTGTGAGGTGTGAGTAGATATGAAGGCAGTTAATGAAATCACACAAATAATCAAGAACAAATATCAATCACAAACATAGTCATTTTATAGTGGTTCGACTACTTGTCTACTCCACTCCCAGCAGATGCACTCAACCTTTGAGTGTGCCAGATTTCACTAAGGAGGTTTCACAGCGGTTCACCTCAAACCTAAGGTTTTAAATCAGGTTCACCTTAAACCTTTACAACCTACTCCTAGGCTGACTGTTTATGCTCCCTGAGCAAGGGTCAACACATAGCACCCGGTTTTAGGCACACTGGCCAAGGATCCACTCAAGGAACCTCTGTTTATGCTCCCTGAGCAAGGGTCAACACAACGCACCCAGTTTTAGGAACACTGGCCAAGATCCACAGAAGGAACCTAGCTGTTTATGCTCTCCACAGAGCAAGGGTCAACACAACGCACCCACCACGTACACTTCCGTCGGAGGCCTCCTACGAGGGCTTGAAAGGGTGAGAAACACCTTAGACCCAGTCTTAAAAAGGAATGATCACAAGTGTCCTCTGGACTCTAATAACTTACAAATAAGTGGATGAGTCCCATTCAACATGTTGTCGAAGATCTCCTCCTTTGTTGATGAAGAGTCTTTTGCTTCCTTGATCCGCAACACAAATGATGTACTAATACAAGGCTTCGGGTTGGGTCAAGGTGAAGACGGAATCCTCGTCTATAAAATATTTTCCTATAAGGAAGATAGAGTGATTCTGATCATCTATGCATTCAAGGCATCCCAGCTTAATGATTTTCCATTAAGGTAGTAGTTGAAGGATCCTTGAATGCGGAAGTTCATTCCCCAATCCACTCTATTGAATATCAATGATGAGGGTGGATTGGAGGATGAACTTCCCTGAGAGAAAGGGCTTTGGGTATATGATCTAAGGTAAAACACTCAAGAGCACTCTCTTCTTTCTCTACCAGCAATAATAGACAAGTCCTCTTTATATAAGCAAAAGGTTTTAACGGATATAAAACGGTCACATTTATGACAGAGTTTGATATCATCGAGCGGGATCGATATCATCGAGCGTATACTCTCGATAGCATCGACGGTCCGCTCGATGACATAAACTCAAATGTCATACGCTTTTGAAACCTATTGCCAGCTGGTCGAGGGAATCGAAACACATGTCGATGTCATCGGATTTCGAACTCCGATTTCATCGATGTGAGGTTTGATTCCTCGACATTTGAAAATGAGAGAGACTTGCTTTGAAATATTTCAGGTTTATAAGAATGATCGAGGGACCTTCGATATCATTGAAATTTGAATGTTGATAATATCGATAGCTGTGTCGAGGCATCGATAAATCCAAGGGATTTTCGTTTAAGCTTACTGAACAGTTTCTGTCCCTATTCGATGCCATCGAAACCGTACTGATATCATTGATATTTGAATATCGATTCTATCGAGTGACCCTTGATCATAGATAAACTATCTTGAAATATTTTACTGAAAATCTTCGTGCCCATGACCGATATCATTGAGAGCCTTCCGATGTCATCGAGATTTGAATTTTGATGGTATCGAGGAGGGCTTTGATATATCGATGCACATATGATATTCTTAAGTGAAAACAGGGACACCAGAGATCTGCCTGTCGATATTATCGAGTCACCTTCGATGGACTCGAGATTCAAATATCAATGATATCGATAGGTATTTCGATACATCGATAAATCCGTCCAGAGATATACGTGGTTGTTAGACACTTTTGTCCTCATTCCGTTGGAATTGATTTGTCGTTGAGGACATCGACAGCGCAGGTCGATCATATCGAGCTGTGTATCGATAAAATCGTCAAAGTAAGAAAACTTAGATATTTTCTGATTTTTGAGAAAGTTTTCTTAACTTAAAAATCCTATGATGTTCTAATTTGTTTTAAGGGTTTTAATTACCTGGTGTTTTGGGACATGGGATGTGAGACTTAGATTTACCTGTGGCGAATTCGGGCTCACATCCGGTTGAGGCAGACGGTTGATTAATCTTCCTATGGAGCTTCTCTGTCTAGTCGACTCAACACTCATGCTAATTGACAAACCAAGGCACTTTCAGATCAGTGGTTAGATCTCTACCTTTGCTGACTTTAGAACACCTAGAACTAGTAAGGAGTATGAAACACTTTCGCTTATGGATCACAAGATCCAACCGTTGGAATTATAGATCAACTATGAAATTCAAGATAAATCATTGGAGTTGGACCTCACATCGTACGTTGATGGATATGATCATCAGAACTGGTCATTAGATCCATCTAAAGAACTCCTGGGCCGTCAATGAATCGTCTTGAAATAACTCATCCATTCAAACCCATGTCGCCCTCTCAATTGAGGTGTAGGGGCAATTAACGATGGAAATGATTGATGATTCTACCCTAAATAAGATTATGAACCGTCAAATATGCCAATGATCAAGTTTGGAAAGAATCTGACCGTCGGCTTAGCGAAATTAGCAGCTAAAGTCGAAGATCCTAAGGCACGGCCCACCTGGACTTTTGATCAGCCTGAACAACAACCAAAGGCCCTACTTGGACCAATGAATCTGATGGACGAACCAGATTCCTCAAGATCACTTCGGTAGACCCCACCCTGTAAGTGCATGTGCACAGGAGGTGCATAACCGCTGTGCACTGGACCAGGAGACCCAGTCAACAAGGTCTGACCCAACCTTTCAGGAAATTCTCCTGCCCGCAACAGACGAACAAACAACGTCCATTTGGGACATGTTGTGGCCCACCATCACGACCCAAATGGTCAATCTGAATCGCCCATCAGATGGAGCACCCGTGTTTGACCAATACCTTGTCTGGTTCACACAAGAACGAACACACGCATGGGCACAAACTAGGTCACAAGGAGGCTATGTAAAACCATCCTTCTAAAAATAGAAAGAATTCCGTTCTTCCCTCTTTCCACACTGGTAATCTGTGTGCATTGCCTTTGCAGCATCCCATCCCTCCACTCGGAGCCATCGGAGCCCTCCAAACTAGGGCTTTTCCTAGCTATGGCTGATTTTTATCCCATTGCTGCCTTCTCATGCTGCACCTAAACCTATTAAGAAAAACACTAATCAACGTGCAACTGGTGGGTCCCAGAGTGTTCCTGGGACAGATCCAAGCTGTCCACATGTTGTTGATAGCAAGATCAACCACTCAAGGATGACCCGCCATTTGCGGTTGGGTCATCTTCTTCGTTAGATTAGAAAACCCATCTGCTGGTGATGGGGCCCATTCGTTGATCTGAGCCATCCATTAGGTTAGTCAGGGTCCTGAAAACTCTCCCTTGGTGTCTATTACGAACCATGTAAGCCGTTCATTACGGCCCGAATCGGATCAGCGAGATTTTACTCGCATTACGTCGGGGATGAAAACTGGCTTAGTTTAACTAATCCAATGATTAGCGGTGATCGAAACCTCGCCTAGGGAGAAGGTGGGCCGAATTTCGATCCACCATCGAAACAGGGACCACCTCCCACACGCAAAATGACAATTTTAAATGGCGTAAAACTACACCATTAGGAGATCTGAGTCGTCCAGATGGTGGTCCAACCACACATGATTCAATCTCCAGAAAAATAGAAAGAAGAAAGGAAACTCAAAGAAACTGAAACTGGAGGAACTAAATTGCCCTCGAGAAAATGCATTACCTTTTAATGCACATTACCCACCTTGCGCACGCCTCTAACCTTATGTAAGAAGGTTCCAGAGACACCCAACCTGTATAAATATTCCCCATGCAAAACTTGAGGATGTACCAACAAGAAAGAGAGAAAGAAGGACAAGAAAATGAGAGAGAAAAAGTGAGAATGTAGGAAGTCCAACCGAGTTAACTCAGTTAGTTCGACAGGATGATTAATCTGGTGCAAGTTTTCTACCCAACTTCCTAAGGAAAAGAAGAAGAAGAAGGCAAGGGTTGGTTGGTCACGGATACACTCCGCAACATTAGGTCACTGGGTTGGAATCACGATACCGAGCAAGGATGAATGTCTACAACTGAACATATAATTTTGGTAGTGAGCGATTAAACGAACCAAAGGTGAGGGATTCCTTTAAGCATAATTTGAGTTAATATGATTTATCTTACCTTTTACATGCTTTCATGTTACTTTGATTCTTGTTTAATTTACCACCAACAATTATTTATCCTTTGGAAATTATGGTATGATGTTCATTACATGTGATCTTCATTAATTTATGTGGGGCGACAGATACAAGCCTTGCCCTTGCCTGCCTTTACCAATTTTGTTGAGTTAGCCCTTGCTACTCTCCTCTTTGTTAAGTTGGCCATTGCCACTCTACTCTTTGTTGAGTTAGCCATTGCTACTCTCCTCTTTGTTGAGTTGGTCATTGCCACTCTCCTCTTTGTTGAATTAGCCATTGCTACTCTCCTCTTTATTTTGTTAGCCTTGTGCTATTTACCTTTATGACTTGGGCATGTGCCTTGGAATTCCAAAATTCCTATGATTCAAATTATCTCTCTATCAATGCAAGTGATGTATTTGAGGTATCACAACTAATGATTCAAATATTTATCGTGGACGTAATGTGTTACGGGTAGCGGCCCTCTTAGTTAGCAAGTAATTCTGTGGGTTGGTTGGCGTGGTGCACAATTGATGTAAGTAAATCACCATGCGTGTTACATAATTTCTTGGAATTGGATGTCATAAATAGTCGCTCTATGAACACATCGTTTTACGTAAACCCCCCAACTGCATTGTTGTGTCGCCTTGAGATGTTTGCATAAATCCACGTTAACTTTGGATACGCCGGCGAATCTCCGTAGTTATGGGATGCGGGGCAAGTCGGGTTTTTTATGAATTATATTTCACATTGTGATGATCACTACATATGATGAGCCACACACACTTTGCTAGGCATGCATTCATGTAGATTGGTTGCGCATGCTGATACCTCTCGTAGTGGTGGAGTACGAGACGTATTAGAACCTTTACATTACTTTTATGAATCTCTTGAATTATTGTTAATTTTAAAGGATAACCATCACTATAAGTAGGGCATTGACCATCTTCAACCGTACAGATGATGCAGGTGATGTACAGATTGAAGACTTAGAGGACCATCTCCCTATGGAAGATTATACTGAATGAATAAGAAAATAGTTTTATGATTTAGTTTTATATTTCTGCTGCAAACTCAATAATGTAACAAACTCCCATTGAGAGAGCATTTGATAATTTGTTAAATTATTTTACTCAAATGAAATAATAAATACAGTCAATTTTATTCGCATTAATGGTTTCCTTCTTGTATGTAACTAGATGCGATCTAAATGAAAAAAAAATATGGTGCAATTTTTAAAGCATCCAATTTATATTATTAACACCCAGAATTCTTGTGCACGAGTATGTACTCGGGCTACAAAATTTCAGGATGTTACAGGTTTGCCTATCCATCATCGGATTAGACACACCTTGAGATCCTCTGAGTTAGCAGAAAATATGGCTATAAATCAACCTTACCATCCCGCTAAAGAACAAGATGAGAAGAATGTGCATAATGTTCCTCATCCCAGAATGCTACGTGCTTATTTATAACCAGCGAGGACGAGTACACCCTCCTACATGGTGTTTCCACACAATGTAGAAAATGTGGATTTCAAGTTGGGAGTGATCCAACTACTTCCGAAGTTTCATCGACTCGATTATGTAAGTCCATATTTAAATCTTAAGGAATTTGATGAGATCATAGCAACCCTACACTTCCAAAACATGTTTGATGACACATTGAGATTGAAATTGTTCCATTTCTATTTAAAGGAGAAAGCCAAGTCATGGCTTTACTCCTTGAGATCGAGATCGATAGGGACATGGGTTGAGATGACCCGGGAGTTACTCAAAAAGTTTTTCCCGGTTCATAAAACCAATAGCTTGAGAAGGGCAATCATGAATTATTCTCAGAAAGAAGAAGAGACCTTCTTCCAATGATGGAAAAGATTCAAGGACCTTTTAAACTCTTGCCCACATCATGGCTACGAAATCTGGCAGGTCATAAGCTTTTTCTCTGATGGACTGACTTTGCCCGTGCGCCAATTTGTAGCTATGATGTGCAATGGAGAATTTATGAATAAGAATGCTGATGACCCGTGGGATTATTTTGATATGCTTATTGAAAACGCGCAATCATAGGATACTTCATCTAAGCCTACTAATCCCAAACCGATTCAGTCTAGAGAGAAGGGAGAAATGTACATCCTAAGGGAAGATGATTTGAATGCTAGACTGGCCAATATCATAAGAAAAATTGAGGTAATGGAACTGAAAAAAGTAAAAACGGTTAAACCTGACTAGACCGTTGAGGTTGTTAGTGGTATTTGCACTAGTAACATACACTTGACACAGGATTGTCCCACAATTCCTACATTCCAAGAGTTGTTAAAAGAGTAGTCCAATGCCATGAACAATTATCAAAGGCCATTTAGCACCCCCACCTCAAACACGCATAATCCTAGCTGGAGGAACCATCCCAACTTCAGTTAGAGGAATGGGTAAACGGCTAATCCTCAAGGGATTCTTCCTCCACTTCTCAATTAGAGAAGAGCCCAAGAAGATTCGTTTAAAAAACATATGCAAAATCAAGAGTTATTCAGTCAGAGTACTTTACAAGCATTCTAGGACCTTAACAAGTCCATTTAAAGATTGGAGTCACACATAGTTAGGGAGAAATGGACTTTTCCAGCTCAACCTTTACCAAACCTAAAACCATAATGCGAGATAAATGACCTAAGCTCTTTAAATAACCATGTGGAGCAAGCTAAGTCTATCACCACTCTTAGAAGTGGTAAGATAATTGACAAAGACATCCCGAAGAGGGCTGAATAGCGTAAGGACTCAGAAGAATTTGAGAGGAATGATGGACCTAGCAATGATACACATGAGAGAGAAATGGAAAAATTGTATAAGCCAGTTGCCCCGTTCTCCCATAGGTTGATTTTACCAAAACCTTTGCCTAACATTCAGGATATCTTGGAGGTGTTTAAAAATGTGATCCTTTATTGGATGCCATAAAATAAATACCATCATATGCCAAGTTTCTGAAAGATCTCTGTACGACTAACAAACGACAAAACATTCAAAATGAAAATTTTTTGACGGAAAAAGTGAGTGCTATACTCAAACAAGATGTTCCATAAAAATACAAGGATCCCGGTAGCCCAACTATCTCTTGTATAATTAGGAACACTGGGTTGAGCATGCACTACTTGACTTGGGAGCAAGTGTAAATCTGATTCCATTATCAGTTTACGAATAACTCGGCCTTGGTGAATTGAAACCCACCAGGACCACATTACAACTTGCTGATCATTGGTTTGTATATCGAGAGGAATGATAGAGGATGTGCTAGTCCAAGTCGATAAATTCTACTATCTAATAGATTTTATTGTTTTGGATACTCAGCCCGTCATTGATGTGAGCACGCAAATTTCCATCATCCTTGGCCAACCATTCTTAGTTACATCAAATGGCATTATCAATTGTAGGAATGGGACCATGAAACTAACTTTCAGGAACATGCCATTAGAGCTGAATATTTTCAATATATGCAAACAACCCGAGGATGTTGATGATGCACACGAAGTAAACATGATTGACTCATTCGTGGAAGATAGGTCACTTTTGAATCTATACTCTAACACTCTAGAGACGTGCTTGGTCCACTACTCTGATTTAGATGATGATATGATTAAGGAGATAAATACCTTGCTTGATGCTACGTTGGTACTTAAAAGTAACCGTTGGAGGCCAAAATTTGAAAATTTGCCCCAAAATAAGATAAAGCCTTTACCATCTAGTCTCAAGGCGTCGAGCTTGACCTAAAACTATTACCTGTTGATCTTAAATATGTTTATTTGGGTTTAGATGAAACATATCCGGTGGTGATTTCTTTCCACCTGGATAAGGAACAAGAGAGTATGCTCATTTCTACTATCAAGGTTGTAAGTGCTATTATGTTTAAAGCACTTGTTACACCTGGTTTGTCAAATTTTGTCTTGTCAAAATAACTTAGTATAGTGTTCTTCAAGTTAAAGTTAAGCTTATGTTCAAGTTGAAGTCTATCTTATTTTCAAGTTGAAGTCAAGCTAAAGTTCAAGTCACGTGGACCAAGATGGAAAGTTCACCTTCAAGTATCAGTTCAAGTTCTACTAAAAGTGCTAATAGAAGATCAAGCTCCTTGTGATGTTTTAGTCCTATGAAATTCAATCCTTACATATAATGCCTTGAAAATCGGGGGGTCGAGCAGGAGCTCAAATCTTGAGTTCCAACGCATCACTTATGCAACATAGATAATGATGATTAAATGTTATCTGAGTTAGTGCATTAAACATGAATGGGACTAAGCTAAATCAACATATCATACTCCAAAGACAATTAGATTACGCAAGCGAAAGACTGTGATAGATATATAAAACACTTAAGTTGTTATAAGTCTCCAGAGTGTGAACATGATACCAAGTTAAATAATTACATGTATTGTTCCAAGATATACAAAATAACAAGAGTGTAATGTCAACTATCCATATCTCCGTAGCCTCGATACGTAACTCCAGGTCTATACAGACCCGCCAGCGAGTTGCATGTAGGAAAATTCCTCCTCGTCATCATAGAAGATAGGCTCCACCTCGTAAGCCTCGTCATCACCTAAAACTACAACAGAGTCTGGTTGGTGTTTTAAAACACCGTCCCAGAACATGGGAGTGAGTGATCAGCTCAGTGGAGTTATAAGGCAAAGGTTAACATGTTATCAATTCAGTCAAAAAGTAATGATAAAGCGGTACAACACTCATGTCCTAAGTACTTTTGTTAATGCAAGGATGATATGCAATAATGATGTATGCCTTCGCCTGCACTCTCTCTGCAACACCATCTCACGATCGGGGCATGCAACACTCTCGCTGTGCTCAACTCCAACGCCAAAGACACATGCAAATGCGTTGCATGTGCATGATTAGCCAAGTTCTTAGTTAGACTCATTCATCCAACAAGTTTGGGAAGCTAAGGTGCCTCCTTTTATATCATTGACCCAAACATTGATCCATCTAGGGTTGTCAATCCTAGTTAATCACATACAATGGGCAAGTTCACGAGTTTACACCATAGGTCGCTACGAGAGGCTCGTCACCGTCAGCGTAGGCTTAATTCACACTCGAGGTCACCCCACTAATGCCCTACCAACTGGCAGTCTATCTTCGAAGGCTCATCACCAACCCGACTAGGGACCAACCAGGCTGCGCCGGGGTAGGCCTATTTTGTACTCGAGGTCACAACACTAATGCCCTACCAACTGGCAGTCTATTTTCGAAGGCTCGTCACCAACCCGATTGGGGACCACAGCTAGGCTGTGCCAGTGTAGGTTGACAGCCTGAATACAGTGTCCCTTACCACCATATTCGGCTCACGAGTCTGGGTTGCTCACTGGTCACTGCGGGGAGGCTTGTCGCCCCAGCGTAGGTCGAGCCTACGCTGGGGCATTTCATCCGTATAACACATGGTAGTAAGATAGGTTACATAAAGGGAACTATAATTATAGAGAAGGGGATTAAGAATTCTATCTCGACACCCTCATTAAAAACATTCCAACAAGTATTTCCTCATTCAGGCATTTTATCAAACACTTAGACTACACATTTCAACATACATGTATTAGACTAGTTATAACATATATCCTGGCAAGCCCTTTTACAAAGGAGTTGCCACATACACAACAAGTATATAATCATAGTTAATAATCATGGCAAGTACAAATCCAAATTCCATATTCATTCAGACATTTTTACAAGCACTTAGACTACACACTTCAACATACGTGACGTATGTTGGTTATAACAGGTGTTAGGGCAAATCCTTTCACCAAGGAGTTGTCACACATATAACAACCATATATTCACAATGAATAATCATGGCAAGTACGAATCCAAATTCCATACTCATTCAATCATATCAACAAACACATGAAATACACTATATTCAACATAGTTCATATATATGTGTAAAGTGCGGGAAACATCGTATCTAAGCATGTGATAGTAATCAAGTTAGTCATAAATCATTAACTGACATTGAAAGCCTTGAAAACCATAACCTAAACGTTTATAGTCCATACCTTTCACTGGTAGACCCGTAACGAACTTAGTTTAAACACTAAGTCCTATATTACAGCACAACGACAACCTATAGCATGAAATAGGTTAGTTATTTCATTATTTACTCTATTTGAATCCCTAAAACAGATTAGAATTAGGATTTCTTACCCAAAAATAGAATCAGAATCGCCCGTATAGGATACAGTAGCGATGGTTAAGCACGTGGAGGGGTGAGATCGAATCCTAGGAATAAACTCTCACTCTCTCTCTCTCTCTTCTCCTCACTTTCTTCTTCTATTTTCTCTCTCTTCTCTCTCCTAGGGTTTGAAATTCGTATGGAATGGGAGAGAGAGGGCTTTAGGTCCTTATATAGGCCCAGAATTGATGGGAATGGCCCCACGGCCATGGTATACTTAGGTTATAGCCAAAACTCATCTGTTTCGGCCCAATGAAGCGCATCTGGGGGCCCCTTTTCTGCATATAGTTGAGAGTAAGTCCCCTGACATTGGATCTTGATCAAGCTAAGTTTTTGATCTGATCGGATTTACGAATCGACCACAGGGGACCAGTTTCAGTTCAACGATCACCGGTACTCGATCAGGGACACAAGTACATTGACATGTGTTGAATTTTTTTTCTGATCTGAGGGTGTAGTTGGGTCAGATTCTGATGGTTTGAATCCTTAGATTTGGCCTGTAAGCGAACAACTCAATTTACTTAAGTCTGAGTTCATTTTCTAAAGATATTCGCGTTTCTCACACACTTTGCTCCTGGCTCAAGTTGTGCATTTTGGCATATTATCTGGATTTGATTTTCGAAGTGGCTGTTAAGTCCAGTGAGGTGGTCATAACGGTATAGTTTCGTAGTTATTGAATTTTCGACGTGCGGTCCAGGTCCGATACGGAGTTTCAATGCACTCCCGAGAGCAACTGGGTTTAGAGATTGATCCTAGGTTTCAGGGTTACGTAACGTCAGCGATCCTACTAATTTTGGGTCTTACAGTTCGTATTGAAAACTGTCCAAGCTAATTGGACAGGTGATTTATTTAAGCACTTAATTAATCTTTGTCTAATTTCTAAAAGATTTGGTCCCTAGTGATTTCTGCCTGAGGTGGTACTCGGGTCTTTGTACAAATTTTTTCGGGACGTTACATTACAGGTATAATAAACCCTAGAAAGACCTTAGGTTTAGGTGCTTTCAAAACTGATTTAAAATTGGGTTCTTATACTTATTGTAGGTTGAGTTTTGACTAGTCTAAGTTTTGCCTCGATCAGTCTAAGAAATTTCTCGACTAGTCCAAGAAACAACCGAAGTGTAACAGAAATTCTGTTGTGTCTTCGACCAGTCGAGTGGAATCCTCGACAAGTCAAAGGACCCCCTTCAACTAGTCGAAGGTTTCTCAACTCGAAGTCCAGTAACTAAAATTAAGTCAGATTCTGCTTACTCGACCAGTAGAAGGTCACCATCGACTAGTCGAACAGGATCTTCGACCAGTCCCGAATTTGAAAATTTGTTGGAACTGAATCTGGTGCTTCGACTAGTCGAAGACTTCCTTAAACCAGTCGAAGGAACAAACTTTCTGACTATAAATAAAGGTTCTTTCTCAATCCAAAAATACAACTTAAGCCTATCAAAGCCCTTATTCAAGAGAGAGAGGGAAGCCTTATTTATTGTCAAGCTATCAAGCGGTATTTATAAATTTATTTTATAGCTTTTTCATTAATTCCTTTATCTCAAAACTCTGTCATTCTGATTTTAAAAAGATTGTTTACTCTTATTGAGATTTGAGGGAATTAATGCAAGTAGCCTTTGGGTTTAAATCTAATTAAAATCAAATAGAACCCTGGACCTTTTTGTAAGTGCTATGATGTATTAAGCACCCATTGTTGTCAAATTTCGGTAAGACAAAACAATTTAGAGTGTACCTTGTTCACATGATAGAAAGTTCACCTTCAAGATCATCATCATATGAAGATTTGAAATACAAGACATGAAGATAGTTTTACAAGGTTGTGATCTACTTCAAGATCAAGCTACTAATGCAAGTCTACTTCAAGATCAAGCTTCTAATGCGAATCTACTTCAAGTATAAGATCTGAAGCTACTGAACATTTGAGTTCATTGTCCAATGATCTAGGTATAAGTGACCTTAGAAAGACCCTAGGTTTAGGTCCTTTCTTATGCATATTATCTGCGGGTTATTATACTTTGTATAGGCTTAAATATGACTAGTCCTAGCCTATGTTTGACTAGTCCAGGCTCTGGTTCGACTAGTCCAAGGTTTGCTTCAACCAGTCCAAGATTCAAACTCAAATTTTGAGTTTTTCTAGTAGAGCCTCGACCAGTCGAGCACCCTACTCGACCAGTCGTGGAGATCTGCTCGACCAGTCATGGGGAGCTCGACTCGAACTCTAGCAACATATTTTTGCATCCCACGACCAGTCGAGGGCTGTGCTCGACCAGTCGAGCAGGCCACTCGGCCAGTCAAGCAAGCCACTCGACCAGTCGTAGGTCGGTTTTATCCGATCGCGCCAGAAAATTTAAAATTTTGTTGAATCTAAGACCAGTCGAAGGAGACCATAGACCAGTCGAAGGAACCATTTTTCAGCCTATATATAGAGGTCTTTTCTCATTCCAAATCACTCAATTAAGCCACAGAAAGATTCTACTTTGAGAGAAAAGTCCTCGTCATTATCAAGCTATTGTTCGGTAATTTTAGATAATTTTAATAGCTTATTTGTTTTTGTAATTCTTTGATCTCTGCATTCTTAATCTGATTTTTTTTTTTAAAAAGGGAGTTTTTACTCTACCCTTTGAGATCCAAGGAATTCAATCAAGTTACCCAAGGTTGTCGATAATTTAAAATCTATTTAGAACCTAGAACCCTTGATTATATTTGTTGGACATTGTGTGACGCCCCGGTCCCTGCTCCAATGTGGGTGGGCGTGATGTGGGTAGGGCTGGGTGCCTGGGCGAGCTACCGCGCTGGGCGAGTTACTGTTGCAGGTGACGTGGACAGAACTTTGTCCCACGTCTCTTGGGCGGTCATTCGAAGTCCTAGATATATGTGGAGGCGCTCCCTCAACTGTTGTGACATGTTTTAAAGCCCTGCGGGGGAGACCCCAAAGTGGACAATATCACAACGGTGGGGCGTCACATTGAACATCTACATTAAGCGAAGCGGTTCTACGGGCTACATCAAGCAACATCTTCAAGAAGAAGATAAGTACTTTTATTATTTGCTTTTTGGTTTTGTTTGAGATTAGCCAAGAAAAATATCTATATTGGGATTGAGATCAACCAGAAAAACTCAGCGCGAGGTTTGATTGTATAAGCCCAATTGAAAACATAACTGTTTAGGTTTTAAGGTGAATCTGAAAAAATCTTGTTTCATAGTGAACACCAATATCACCTGGGTTGTGATTATTGGGAGTGGAGTAGGTGTGGCTGTTTGAGAACAGTTGGTGTACACACCGAACAACTATAACTCTTTGTGTTTGAGGTGGATGATGATGTATGTGATGGATGTGTGCTGAATGTTTGTAATCCTTATTTCGACAAAAAACAAATGCATTCGATTTGGGGGAATTCATTCAATGATAACAAAGAAAGAATGAGAGAACAATGATCACAAAGTATTTATTCTGAGTTCATTTACATCCTCACATTTCCCTTGATTCTAAGATATATTGCAATGAATAAACATAATGAATGAAAGAGAAAGTAGTTTAATAGCAATTATTGCAGCATTTCGACGCTTTTGATGTTCATTAGAAAGGCAGATGAATTATGCGAACTCAAAGCCCTTGATTCCACAACTTGAATTGTGCGGGTGCACAAATGAGGAAATGCTTGTAGGCCACATGATGTTCCAGCAGAAGGGTTGTGCGCTCTTATCTGTTGTGTATCCATAGACGTTGTGCGCCGTATGTTGTGCGCGTCACTGACTACCTAGCACATAATAGGTATTGCCAATGCCTGGATTCTCTTAAAGTTTGAACCTTTCTCTTTCTTATGCTCTGATGTTGCTCTTTGAGGTTCTCTAATTTCTGTCTAAATGAAGATAAGAGAGAGGTATTTATAGATCTTTCACGCATGTGTAGATCATTCGTCTGAAGGTGAGAGTGCATAATCTAAGGTGAGAGTACACAACATAAGCCAAGGTGGGAGCGCACAAGGCTTCTCTTCAGGACAAGAGTCCATACAAAGAGGCGCATGAGCTTTCCTTTAGGACAAGAGTCCATGTAAAGAGGCGCCCAGACCTTATCTTCAGACAGGAAAGCATACAAAGTGGCGCAAGAGCTTTCCTTCTGGAGAGTTGCGTGCAAGCGCGCAAAAGCCTTCTCATTAGGACAAGTTTTCACATGAAATGACGCAAAGGCCTTGCTTTAGGATAAGATTCCACATGAAATGGCGCATAGGCCTTGCTTCAGGACAAGATTCCACATGAAATGGAGCACATGCCTTGTTTTAGGACAGGATTCCACATGAAATGGCGCACATGCCTTGCTTCATGACAAGATTCCACATGAAATAGCGCACAGGCCTTGCTTTAGGATAGTGTTGCGTGGTTGTGCGCAAGGGGCATGTCTTCAGGGGATTGCGCGGTTGCACGCAAGGGGATTCTCCATTTAAAGTGGCGAAAAGGCCTATCTTCAGGACAATGTTCCTCTTCAAGTGGTGCAACAGGGCTTTTGTTAGGACAAAGTCCCTCTTCAAGTGGTGTAACAGGGCTTCTGTCAGGACAAAGTTCCTCTTCAAGTGGCACAACAGGGCTTCTGTCAGGACAAAGTTCCTCTTCAAGTGGCGCAACAGGGCTTCTGTCAGGAAAAAGTTGTGTGCAACCGAGCAAGAAGATTCTCTCATGTTAATTTCTCCTTGAGAAGTGGCGCAGAGGGCCTTCTCACCAAAGGATTGCGCCAACCACGAAAGGGGACCTCTCCAAAAAGCCTTTGCGCGCAACCGCGCAAGGGAGCTTCTTCACTTCTTTCTCTTCTTTACTTCCTGTCTTCATTTCTTCTGCTCTCCTTGTTCTGTTCAAATGAGGAGAGGAGGGGGTATTTATAGGCCTCCCAGGCTCCTCCCTCCTTAAATAGTGGTGATCACCATCACTTCTCTCTTTAAGGTAACTCTCAACCTCCTTCCTTAAACAATGCTTTTCACCCACTTCTTCCTTAAATAGTGGTGTTCACCCACTTCTCTCTCCATACAAAGCAACATCCATCCCTCCTTTCCTTACTAGTGATGCCCATGCACTCCTCTATATCAAATGATGCCCATTCATTCTTCCATATCAAATGACATCCATTCTTCCATATCAGATGACACCTATCCATTCTTCCATATCAAAATGCAGAGCATACAACCTCTTCAATCATGGAGCAACGCTTCATAAGGCTTCTATACTGTTATGAGCGCACAACCCTGGGAAGTATCTGCACAATGGAATTCCCCTGCTAATGCAATTGGCATGCAATGAAATTTACAAAGAGAGAAAGATGGAATATTTTTTGTGCCTCAACAATCCTTTCTTTCATGTACACGTCGTGAATGCTTGTAATAGATAACTTCCATTATTTGTCTCTTGTTTTAGTTTGTGACCTTGATCCTTACTGAGTTCAAGAAATCAGGTTGTCCTACCATAAACATTTGTTTTCGGTGTAAGGTTGTCCTTTGAACAAAGTTTGAATCAATTTCTCAATAGTATTGCGATTGAGATTTGCATTTGATTTAATTATTTATTATTCCTGTTAAGTATTTAAATTTTTTTTTTTTTTGGCATAGTCCTATTCACCCCCCTCTAGGAGTAAGAGCTTACCCTTTTCAAGTGGTATCAGAGCTAAGTTGCTCATTTACTTGGATTAATTTCCTGAGCTTATCGATCTAGAGCTTTCATTATGCTAAATTTCAATAGCTTGTCTATTACTAGGCCACCACCCTTTGATGGCTCAAACTATGCTTATTGGAAAGCCAGAATGAGGATTGTCTTGAAATCCATTGATGAAAGCATGTGGCAAGCCATGGTAACGAAATGGAAACCACCAGTGTTTGAGGTTCTAGGCAGTGATGTAACCAAGTCCATTAAAGAATCGCCTTATTATTTATGGACCACACCTCAGAAAAATGAAAGCAGTGCGAATGCTAAGGCTTTAAATGCAATTACATGTGCTCTATCACCTGATGAATTCAAAAGAATCATTTCATGTGATATAGCCAAACAAGCCAGGGATATTCTTGAAATGACACACGAAGGAACGACTATTGTCAAAAAGTCTAAAGTTCAGATCCTCACTACTAAGTTTGAGGAAATTTGTATGGAAGAAAATGAGTCTTTCATGGACTTCTATACAAAACTAAATGACATAGTCAATTCTATATGGGCTCTAGGAGATGGGATGCTAGAAATCAAAGTCTGTGCTAAAATACTGCGATCGCTTCCTGAGAGGTTTAATTCCAAAGTTACTGCCATTCAGGAACTAAGGGACACAGATCGAATGAAGGTTGAGGAGTTAGTTGGTTCACTTCAAACCTATGAGTTAAATTTTAAAGCTCCCAAAGGTAAGTCCATAGCTCTTAAATCATTCAAATCTATTTTAAAAGATAGTGATATTAATTCTAATTTTGAAAACTCAGAGGATGATATGGCTTTACTTGTTAAAAAGTTTTATAGGATTTTTAAAAGTAAGAAAATAGTAGATTTTCAAAAACCCTCTGAGAAGAGAAAAGGTAAATCTAAAAATTGAAAATCTCTAGAAGACAATTAGTGTTTCAATTGCCATGAATATGAACATTTTGTAAATAAGTGTCCAAAAAGGGACAAGCCAAAAAGAAAAGGCATGCTAGTCACTTGGGATGAATCATTCATCTCTGAAGTTTCTTCTGAGTCGGATGAATCAGAACAAGAAATTTCAAATGAAGTAAAGGCTCTAATGACTATAGCCAGAGTCACCTCCTCAGATAGTTGCAATTCATCTGATTATGAAAATCTCATGAGTGACCCTGAAAATGAAAATGAAGATGATCTTCAGGATGCCTATAATGCCCTATACAGGGAAAGTTGTAAGATTGCTGTCAAATTAAAGCTTTAAAAAGAAAATTTTCTTAAATTAAAAGAAGAATTTGAAAATTCTATTTTGAAAAAATCTCATCTTTTTGATTGTTATGAAAAAGCTAAATGTGATTTAAGTTTCAAAACTTCTGAACTTGAAAAACTCAGAACAGAAAATGAGAAACTAAAACATGAAGTTTCTTCCCTATTGAGTTCTAAGTTTACTTGGAGGATGCCCATAGAGATCCTAAGCTTGAAAAATTATTAACTGCATCAAGAAAATGTGGTGATAAAATGGGTCTGGGTTATATCAAAGGTACACCTCTGAAACATAAGAATGTATCTCCTATATTTGTTAAAGGAGAATCCTCAAACTCAAAAGGAAAGAACTTGAAAAATAATTACCAAAATAACATAAAAATTTGAAACCTTTTCAAGCTTCTAAAGTCAATCAAAATAAATTCAGCTTTCGAAAACAAACTTATAACCCCTTAACTGAAAAACTAGTGGACTTACTCAAAGACCTTCTCAAATCTAACTCTAATATCAGAGTTGACAAACAAAGAAATTTCAATTCTACTAAAGCAAGGAAAACCAATAGTACTCCAAAATCCAGAACAACAATGAAATGGGTTCCAAAAGTTACTTGTCTTATTGTCCACATCGCCTTCAAGGTATCTAGCCATTCAAAGTCGTACATAGACAGTGGTTGTTCAAGACACATGACAGGTAACAAAGATATGTTCATTAACTACAAAGATATGGCTGACGGTTCAGTCACTTTTGGTGATGGAAGCAACTACAAGATTATTGGCTAAGGTATCGTACAAATTTCTAACCTTCCTTTTGAAAATGTCTTATATGTTGAAGGTCTTAAGCACAATCTTTTAAGTATATCTCAAATCTGTGATAACAAACATAGTGTTAAATTTACTAATCAAGATGCGAGTAAATGGTCGTAGAACGTCTGAAAATTGCTATATCATTAATGATTCTTGCTCGGCTATGTTCTCATGTTACACGGTACAAACTGATGAAACTGAATTATGGCACAAACGCCTTGGACATGTCAACTACCGAAATCTCTATAGACTGAGCAAAATCGATCTGATTAGAGGTCTACCCAAACTAAAGAAAGTGGATAAAATATGTAGCGCATGCCAAATTGGCAAACAAACAAGGAGTTGTCACAAGAAAGTGAACTCCTCTACCACATCCAAACCCCTTGAACTTCTTCATATGGATCTTATTGGACCAACCAGAATGGAGAGTAGAGGTGGTAAGAAGTATTTTCTGGTGATTGTTGATGACTTTACCAGATTTACTTGGGTAGCATTCATGAGAGAAAAATTTGGGACTCTTGATATAGTTAAAAGATTTTAAAACGAATTTAAATGGAAAAAGAAGTGAATGTTATCAAGATTAGAAGTGATCATGGAACAAAATTTGAAAATAACAAGTTTGAGAAGTTTTGTAATGATCATGGTATATCGCATGAGTTTTCAGCTCCTAAAACACCTCAACAAAATGGGGTTGTTGAAAGAAAAAATAGAGTGCTACAAGAAATGGCCAATGTTATGTTAAATAGCATGAAGTTACCTAAGATTTGTGGGCTGAAGCTGTAAATACTACATGCTATATTATAAACCGTGTGTACATCAGAAAATCTAAAGATAAAACATCTTATGAATTGTGGTTTAATAAGAAACCTACTGTCAAATACTTTCGAATTTTTGGAAGTAAGTGCTTCATCTTACGTGATCGTGAAAACTTAAGGAAATTTGAAGCCAAAAGTGATGAAGGGATATTCTTAAGTTATGCCCTGAATAGTAGAGCATATCATGTTCTTAATAAGAGAACAAGTGTAATTCAGGAATCTATAAATGTGGTAATTGATGATCACCTGAACACACCCACAGTTAGTTCAGAAGATGATGAAGTCAATATAATTGAAAAATTTGACTCCTCATCTAGTTCAATCAATACTGAACTAAGATCAGTCAAAGACCACCCTAATGATTAAATACTAGGCAACCCTCTCACTGGCGTACGTACTAGAAAATAGTTAGAAAGCATTTGCAACTACGTTTGCTTTACCTGTCAAGTTGAACCAGCCAACGTAAAAGCAACTCTTACTGATGAAAATTGGATTGTTGCTATGCAAGTTGAATTAAATCAATTTGTTAGGAATGATGTTTGGTACTTGGTTCCAAGACCATATGATAAGCAGATAATTGGAACTAAATGGATTTTTAAGAAAAAATCTAATAAATTGGGAAATATAATCAGAAATAAAGCTAGACTGGTTGTACAAGGGTATACTCAAATAAAAGGAATTGATTATGATGAAACCTTTGCCCCAGTAGCTCTTCTTGAATCCATCAGACTATTTATATCCATTGCCTATTTTAAAAAGTTTAAGATATATCAAATGGATGTTAAAAGTGCTTTCTTAAATGGTGATCTACATGAAAAAGTCTATGTTGAACAACCTAAGGGCTTTGAGGACCCTAAACACTCAATTATGTTTATCGCCTTAAAAATCGTCCTTAACCACTTCCTTCATGTTTGGATTCAATCTACGTTGTCGTTGTCGTGAGGTCTTCGCATTATCCTCAAGATGAATGCAGTGAGTACAAATCAAAGGGTCAATTCCCTTGAGGTCTACAATCGACCACCCAAGGGCTCCCTTATGCTCAATGAGAGTAGAAATGAGCATACTCTCTTGTTCTTTGTTACGCCCCAGATTCGGTAACCAGACTTACAAGGAACCCGATAGCCGGTTCTGGCCGCAACAGCCTCCGTAGTACCCCATTCTTGGCTCCTGAGGTAGGTTCCGATCCTAGGATCCTACAAGGAGGATTTTCATAACCGTATATCCATTCTAATACAAGCATACCCAAGATCACAGCAAGTAAGTACCAGAAATAACAAAGGGCACATTACAAAATCAACTATAAATTTGAGCTTTAGATACAAGGCTGAAAGAAAATACATCTGATGATAAAAGAAGGAAAGAAGATCAGCAACACTAGGTCCTTAACTCCTATCCAAGCTCCGCTGCTACGATGCTGACCTAGGATCTACTGCACATATCAATTGTGCATAAGCTTATAGAAAGCTTAGAGGGTGGTGAAAGTGTGTGACAATGATGCACAAAAGAATAATGAGAGATACAGAAGGGAAACATGATTAATGCCAATATCACTAGCCTTACCAAGGCTAGGCCATGAATGCAGGAAGCCATACCAAGGCTATGCAATGCAATAAGGCTTCTACAGCCGATACAAATGCAATGCGAAGTAATGCCAATGCTAATAACCAGTCTACATATCTAATACAATTCCATCATAAGGAATACCAATGGGGTCAATGCACTACAGGATGACTGCCGCTCTCAAGACTGCACAGTCAAACGAGCGTAAGAGACCACACTACCCGCCTGTGGACAACCAATCGCCAGCAAGGCTCAACGGTAACGGACCCACTCACGAGCTGGTCAAACTCAGCCTAGTAATGCCCACTCACTCAGGTGGATAAGGCCACATCCCATCTTAATTGATTACACGACAGTGGGAGACGTGTTCTAACGGTGTAAGACACTCGGGTGCTCAAAATTTTCACTCGGTCACGGCGCTGAGGCGTCCTCTAGGTATCTTGAAGGTTTAGGGGCTTTCACCTAGGGATATCCTATGCACCCTAAATGATCAAATGATATATATTCGGTGTCCACATATGACCATCCATGAATACCCTTGTGGGGCAAGGCCCTGATGAAGCAATGACAATAATATCCATGAGATGTGATGATAAATGCATGAATTACACATACTAATCATGCACTAGCTCCAAGTACCCAATGTCCACAAGAGGGGAACTCCATCACTCTATCATATCAACCTAATGACCACACATAATGCAATCCAATCACACCATAATGCATATGGGTCATGAGGATGAACTAGATGCGCCACATGACGAAGATGATGTGGAATACACTCCTCCTTCCCCAAGGAGGGACTAAGTCTAGGTATATAGACAGATACTCTAAGGAACAATCCTCTAGTGGGGGCCCAATACTTTGGGTACCCCACAAAGCTAAGGATGACAATATATAAGCCTAAAGGAATAAACGGTCCTAACGAGGGTATATGGTGTGCCTTAAACCACCCATAGCAACCCATGGGCCTACCTTAAGGCCACCAAAGAGGACATCCAACCTCAACTGTGTCCCAAAAGGTAGCCCGCCACTACTCGAATAAGAAACAAGGCCTAAGGCCAAAGCAATCCATGGCCTAGTGGGTTATACACCAAGCCCAATACATAGGCAATATGGTGGGCCCTTAGGCAATGTTTGAGCCCAACCATAAAGGTCATAAACCCACATATTGTGGTAGGCCTAATGGGCAGCCCGGTAATCCATCCATAAGGTCAATCCTTATACTTATATTAAGTGAGTTGGGCCTCATAACTTGGCCCAAGTACAATGGTCATTTTGGTGGGGAACTAAGGGCCCAACTACTTGCACATTATATCCCATAAACCCATCACAATAAGTAGAAAATATAGGCCCAAAGGTCAAGGGGCCTATTGTTCACTCCCCAAGTATAGGGTTGTGATGTAGTAATAAAACTTGGTAAGACCGAGGTCGAATCTACAGGGATTGAAACCTGTACGTTATCTGAAAATAACCAGATCTAGAACTAGGCTAAGATGAAATCTAAACCAATTGTGATTTGAGAAATAATGGTGAAATATTAATCTGAACTTAAAGAATTCAGAGAAGGAAACTTGGGATTCAAGGGATCCACTTGTAGAGATCAGGAAATTCTACGGTAAAAGATATAAAGATTGAACCTTGGCTAATGCAGTTTCAATAGATCAGACGGTTATAAATCAGAATGGATTCCATCACAAAACCATGCCTATGAGACAAAGCCAACAACAGAGTTCAACCAATCCACAACCGATCTGTATGATGTATGAGCGTCAGGAAGAGTTCCGTCATCCAACCATGCCTAGGAGATGATGGTGAACAACAGGGCTTCCTAACCCCATAATCAGAATAAGAAGAAGGAAAACTCAAGCCATCACAGATCTAATGTAATATCAGTCACACTAAATCATTAAAAACTAGAAGTATTCCCATTAATCTTGCTGCAATCAATCAACAATTCAGTCTAACATGAATCATATCCATAGAAGCAGACCCATCAAGCTACAAGCTTCACCCCTTAGCCCTAGCTAAGTGGTTTAGCCTAGCATGACTAGATTAAACTCCATAAGATCCATAGAAAAAAGAAATAAAACAGAATAAAAATAAAAAGAAAATAAAACAACTCTCTATATCTCTCTCACGTTCCTTGTCTCTCTCTCTTTCCAGCCGTGGATGCCTGCTCCTCACGTCCAAAACCCTTTTTATAGCTGCTGGAGTGGAGAAAATCGGATTTGGAAAGTTGTTGCACGCGCAACGAAAGTCTTTTCGCAGCCAAGTTCGGGGCCTCGAAACACGACACTTTCCTCGCTCAAATTCCAAAACAACACCGTCCCTTAGGACTTTCTTGGGTCCTCTACATGATGAAAGGTTCAGATCTACCATATGATCAAAGATGGTGGCCCACAATCGCCTGAAAAATCGAATTTCCTAATATGTGCGAAACCTTTCGCACTCTTTCGCTGTCGTGATCGGTGGGCCCCATAGAGGTATTTTCTGGGAAATCCACCCCATCCATTGCATTCAGAATGAAATTTTAGTCAAGAATGGTTGGTTTTGAATGTACATTGACGTGGCCCAGAGAAGAAATCACAAAACGAACAGTTTTAAACAATGTAGGGCAGTCCGTTTGTGGCCTCTGTACGTCACACGTGTGCACGCATGGGTGTAAAGTATCAGTATGGTTTTGAAGCTTTCGAAGCCCTTTACACGGTGGATGGATTGGATCGGCCGGACAGACCATGGATGGGGCCCACTGACGTCTGCAAAAACGGACAGCGTCCGTTCGTTACGCTGCCTGGAAACGGCAGCTGCCGTTTTAGGAGGACGACGCTGTTAGCAGCACTGACCGCGTGCATGTGTACTCTGTGTACACACGCTTCACATACGGGCCCACTGTGATAAGTTTTGAAAATTTGATCCCTCCATTTGCTTTGTCTCCCCGATTAAGGGGTTGAGACCAAAGTTGAAGCATATCCTGTTATCAGGTGGGCCCCACTCAATGAATTACTGGGGTAATCCATCCTTTAGCCCACTTCCAGAGATATCCAATGCTTGAAATTTTATATGTACGGTTTATTTATGGTCCCCAGGCCATGTATGAAGTTTCGTGTCAATCCGATGGCGGGAACCCCGTGATCTTGCATTCTGGACCAATTTCAGGCCTCTTTAACATGAACGACTTGATCTTCCCGGATCCCTGACTTGTAAATTTATTGATTTTGGTCCCATGGAGTCCGTTCCTTGCCTTGGTGAATCTTGAGCGCTAAAACCATGCTTCTAATACCCATTTTCAGTTCAAGCTCCTAAATACATCCTGCATCACAAACACGATTAAATAGGTCCGTTAAACAGTATAAGTTCGTAAATCCAGACAATAAATGGGGTCTGATATGCAATATTTGACCCTCAACACATATCAAGAAAGTTCCAGGACAAATGGGCCTAAAAGTCCAACAATTAGCTAGAAATATGGACCCAATAAAACTCGACTGGGGTGGGCCTCAAGAGTACACTAATTAAGCCCAAAATACTGAAGGAAAAAAGGCAAGATATGTGCATAAAACATCCTCATATCTGGTGGGCCATGCTGCCCCTAAACACACAATTATGGGCAACAACATTGGGTCTATTGCTGAAATCCCAGCCCACCTGCTTTCTGGGCATGCTGGAATCCAACAATAAAATCAATTTATAACATTTATAATTTACTGGTGACCCACACACATCACTGTGGGCTCCACCAGATGAATGGAGTCCATAAAACACATACATTAAGTGGGTCATGCTGCTGGACTGGACGTCCAGCAGCAGCCCAATAGGCATGGGCATCCTTGGGTGGACGGTCATGAGGGCCTGGACGGCTGCCCCTAAAAGGCATCAAAGTGGGCCCCACATGTGGATGTCCCACTGGGAGGTGGGCCACGACCATGTGGGCCACAATATGGAGGGGCAGCGTGGATAGAACCATACATCAAGGTGGGCCAAATGGAGGGTGGACGACCAACCCATGCTGGAAGTCCCAGCTTGGGCGTCCAGCCTGGTGGGCTGGTCCAGCCCTCGCCAAAAAATGCTCAGGGGTCCGTTGGCCTTGAAACTTGGTAGGTGGGCCCTATCATGGGTAGGCCACCCCCTGGAAAAATTTTAGATTTTTTTTTTGAATTAGGAAAGTATTTATTTGAATTAAAAGAAAACTGCCTGCCCAAAAATCTGGTTAGAGCAGAATTTATGGCTGACCCTATTTTGAGCACTTAATGGGGTGGGCCCAAGGTCTCCAAAAATTGGAAAAAATTGATTTTAACATCCCCACATATGTATAGTACAAGGTAGGGTCCACCACAGTAGCCCACCTATTCAAAAACTATTTTACATTTTAAGTTTTCCAGACTGTAATGTTGCTGGAATTTACAGTAGAAAATCCATCAATGTCCACTTTACTTGGGCCACACCTTTGGGACCTCAATCAAGGTCAGATGGGCCTGAAATTTGGGGGACAACAAGATGGGATCCCCACCTTTCAGAAAAGTATATTTGATGGGTAAGAAAAGTCCCCCAAACAATCCCAAAATCTGGTCCAAAATCATACATCCAATGGGTCTGAAATTTGGACAGCAACATATGCTGTCCATTTCCAGCCCGTGGAAAAATATTCAAGGGGATTAATGCTCAAATAATATAAGTGGGATCCACTAGATAGAACAAAAAAATTTCCAGACCTATTCCCAATCAAAGATCTCTAAGAAAATTAAGCATTTGAGGTCATCCAACCCATGCATGCAACATGCATAGGTACGTCCAACCTAGTGGGCCTGGACGTCCCAAAAATCTAAGGGTCTGGGACATTTTTGGCACATTAGTGGGCCACCAATCATCAAGGGAAAAATAAAGAGAAGGAAAGAGAGAGAGGGAGAGAGATCAATGACCATAGGGGAGGATTCTGGTACTATGAATCCTCCACCATTACAATCACACATACATCCTTCATAGGTCATGCTTGCATGTGATCTTACAATCCAAAGAAGTTGCTGATGCTATCCCTAACATGCATACAATGGTCTAGATGACCAAACAAAATACTAGATCAAAGAAATCCATCATGGTGGGTCCATGGAGAATGGCCCACCATGGAAGCATGCATGTATGAAATAGGCCTTTGGCCTCTCATCATGGAGTGATGTAGGACCTCCACCATTGATTGGTGGGTCCTACATACTACCAAATGTTCTAGAAAAGAAATGCAAGAAGAAAATAAGGGAGCAGCTCCATATACATCACCCACCTTCAAGATCTTCCTCCAAACTTAAAGGGCTAGCTCCCTGTTTCGACAAGGAAACAAATGTATTTAGTTTGGGAAACATTTCTTATTCAAACATAACAAATGGAAAAGTATAAAGACAATTATCACATTTTATTGATTTTGAATTCATTTGCATCCTCGGATATCCCTTAATTCTAAGATAGATTACAAAGAATTCATTATAAGTTCAGCTGTCATAGTTAAATGTAAATTTCGGCAGCATAACGGCAATGATCCCAATCATCCCCTAGGACTTAGGAGGAATTGACGAATTGACCAACAGTCTTCAAGAAAAATAGAGATTCCGGCAGCATTCTGACGCTATTTCAGTCATCTCTTGAGACTTAGGAGAAATACGACTTTCTGTTGGTGACTCTTCATTCTCTCTTGAATAGGAAAAACTTGAAGATTTGAAGATTCCAGCCATTTTAGCAGCATGACAGCCCATTGCTGTTATAGACTGCAGGGTAGTCGGTTTGCATGGTCCCGCGTAGACCATATCGTTTGCACGGGTCCGCACAATCTGCTGGAGCCCGATGCTCCGCACCTTCGGTCTTCTCTTTCGTTCTTCTTTCACTCCAGAATCTTCGAACCCCTTTTTAGTGAGAGAGCGGGGTATTTATAGGCATTTTACAGGCGTAAAACTTCTACTTGGGCGATGTGGGACAAAATAACTCGCAACCATTTTTACACTACTGTTATATGGTTTGCACGGATACGCGCAAACGATATACTTTGCGCGATCCCGCGCAATCGGTATACTTTGTGCGGTCCAGCGCAAACTGTTCTCAGAACTAATTCGTTGTTCCTTTCTTCCAACCTTTTTCTAAATGCCTTGATCTTTCCCTGCTTCAATTCTTCTCTTATTTTATGCCTCAACTGATGCCCCCTTGATCCGTTCTTTGCTTTTTCAGAAAATCAAAGAAAAGGATCTAATCACGCTTTTCTGCATGGTTTGCGCGATCCCGCGCAAAGCTAGGTCGAGTATCGTACTCGGCCACAAATCCTATAAATAGCCCAACAACTTTGTCATTTGTATAAATCCTTTATGCTCTGGCGAAACTTTGCTTCTGCGATTCTCCTCCGCGCAAACCTTTCCAGTTTGCGCTAGTTCCTTCAAAGTCCAAAATGTTCCGCGTAACCCATATACTTTGGGCGGACCCGCGCAAAGTGTTCCACACTTAGCCGATTTTCTCTCTTTTGAACCATCCAACACTTAGCCATTTTTTCTCTTTTTGACCTTTTCCAACACTTAGCCAATTTTCACCTTTCTTCTATTCTCAGTCCGATATTTATCTTCTTTTCTTAACTCTTTGCATCATTATGGCCCATATAAAACAAACAGCCCGTCCTGTGACTCCTCCTTCTGATCAACCTTCTTCCGATCAACCACCTGCTAAGCGAACAAAGACTACCTCTAGAACTCCTTATTTCAAAGAGCCTGTTCTTCCCACCTTTGACTTCTCCGACCACATCAAATCTCTACCATCCCCCATTCATAGATCCATATCTTTAGGAGATATCAAATGTCCTCCGAAGCACGGCAGAGAATACGATTGAGACGAATGGTTAAAGACTACGACTCACATTTGTACTGATAGTGAAAGACCACCTCTTCGCGAAGACACTCCCCCGGCCTCCCGTTCGAAGAAAACTCGCCGGAATAAGGCAAAAGAGTTTGCAGAGAAAATTAAGGAACATAAGAAGAAGAGACTTCAAAATTCATGGGATTCCGTACGAGTTGTTGAAGGCGTTATGAAGTTCGACAACCCTCATGCAGAAGGCATGACGATAATTCCCATCAATGTCTATCGCCATCAGTCTATGCTTGACCGTGAATCCAAGGATTATGTTCATGGTGAAAGATTGATGTATACTGAATCGTGGGCCATAAGAGAACCCCGAATCCTTGAGGGAGTCATACAAACGCAGAAGCCACAACAAAAGATAGGAGAAATTCATCCCATGATCTTCTTAGTTCCTTTCCATAGCCTCACGACCTCTTTCCTTCACATTTTTATGAGACAGTCCGGTAACGTTTCCGAGATCGGGAACAACTCTGGGGACAAGCAGAATTTCACATCAGAGGCCTGTTAACTGCTCGACGTTATTATTCTGATTGGGCAAAAGCTATTTTACTGAAGCACACGAACACACTTGCAAAAATCGGCCTTTATGATGCTATAAAAGTAACTTCCAAATACTTCTATAGGGAACCTACTGTATTGAAAGGTTTCCTCGAGTACTGGTCGCCCACAACCAACTCCTTCCACTTACCCTACGGTGAGATGAACATAACACTTTGGGATCTTCACCGCATAGCCGGTCTCCCGATAACAGGTAAATTCTATGATGAATTTATTTCAACCAATAGGGAACTGGCCTTTGTATCCTCTCCCGATCGCAGACCTTCGATCTCTAAAACCACTATCGAACTGTTCAAGGAGATGAGTAAAATTTTCAGTTTTCACAAGATCCCCCCTTTGAAGATTTCGTGATTGTCACTCAAAGGAACTAATAAAGCTCCGAGACACGATGAAGGAAAGACCGGAATATAGCTCTTTCGGAGAACTTGCAGCTTTCTTGGCTTATTGGCTGAGCTTAGTCGTACTGCCCAGTTCTAAATGGGCAGATGCTGTTCGTCCCACCGTCTTTGCTGTAGCTGGTGCTTTGGCAGAAGGCCACAGATACTCCCTTGCTCCTCCAGTATTATGCTCTATTTATAGAGCCCTTGGAGAGGTAGCTACCCACGTGAAGGATCCTATTCTCGGATCCTTGTCTGCACATACCTCTTAGCATTATATCATAGGGTGGCTAGGGGTCTACTTTCCTTGGACTTTCGAAGCCCCAGAGCAAGCATATGTTCATCCTTCCCATCTTCCACTCTGGTTCTTCCAACAAAGAGTGATGGCCAAAAGAGCGTATGACTGGGTTGCCAATAAAATTTGGGATGATGACCAAATAAACTTCTTTCAATTCTGCCTTTATCGTTACACCGAGGATACAGACATGGTGGACCAAGAAACACTTACTGCAGCGGAAAGAGCTTTCTTCTTTTCCATTCGTCCTTGCAGCCTACCCCTTCGGGAAGGGACAGAGTTTTGGAGGGAACCTTACTACCCCAGTCGTTTCGCTCGTCAATTTGGTTACGACCAAACTGTACCAAAAGACTGCGGGCTAGTTACTTGAAAAATGCGTTGTTATGGAACAGGTCCTCTCAACTGGGCCATGATATGGAAGCAACTACTGAACGGCTGTGTTGGATCTTCCTTCATAATTCCAGGCTGTAATCGCATAGTTCGTACATCATACGGCTAGATGCGATGGTGGGACCATCAATCATATTTGGTCACTAAGTGCTTGCCTGTGGATTCTTCTATCTTTCTCCACCTGCCTAGGCTGAAAGGCAGACAACTAGAAAGTGGGGTTGGCTATGTCTTAGAAAAGAGCCATGCGTCTCATCGTGGAGAAAGTTTGCAGCAAAATATCATTAGAAGATCCCATCTGCGAAATAAAGCCTATTAACACTTTGGATGGCTGGTTCGCTTATGGAGTTTTAAGAGAATTTGAGCAATCTCGTCGGGGTTTTACAGATCAGGCTATAGACGACGTTGAAGGTGCATCTTCCCCAGTTCCTGCAGAGACTGCAGCGGTTCAAGAAAAACCAACTTGTGATACTCCTATACCTCCTTCACAACCCCTTTGTCCTGGCTCATCTTCCCCGATGACTAGATCGAGAACGCGTTTACAGGCATCATCTCCTATTCTTTCAGAGGGGATCAGACAAGCATCCGCCTCCCCTACAATCAAAGAGTCTGCACCAGAGAGCAGCCGAGCTGCTTCTTGTAAAGGAAAGCAAGTTGTCGTTGAGGAAGTTGACGAAGAAATTTTGGGAGATAAGAGTTCAGCTTCATCATCAGAGACTACTGCCTCTTCGCAGTATGAAGACGACGAGGACAGTGAAAGCAGTGAGGATAAAGATAACGATTTCGAAGAAGGCGAAGTCGATATTGGCGGAGAAGAGGAAGCGATTACAGAAGGGGTTGAAACGAATCTCTTCCTGCAACCTCTAAAGCTCTCTCTGGCGTCAATATTCCAGCTAAATCTCCTGCAGCTGAGGAAGACGAGGAAGAACATTTAGATTATGGTGAATACGGATATTCACCAGGTAAAGGAAATTTAACTTTCATGTGCATATATTTATCTACATATTTAAAAGCAATTATTTATTTAGAATTATTGTGTCTCCCTTTTTTAGGTGCTCGGGTTGCTGAGATAGGCGCGATCTCTTTAGTGAATCCTCCTGCAGTAATCTCACCAAGAGCTCTTGTAGTTCCGTTGGTGGTACAAAAAGTGGTAGCTCGTGAAATTATATTTCCAACAGAGACCACTGATTTGCCAACTCCAGCTACCAGAGATTCTAGTACGGAAGCTAGAGCACCATCTTTTGCTGATATGGTGGGACTCGGCCCTTCTGCGACTAGGGAGCTTCTCCTTCTGTTAATCGTATTCCAGCGATAGGTATATACATACACTAGTTATTTTACTTAGAACCGCATATTTCATAATATATCTGAATGTCTTTCTTCTTTATAGGAACTCCTTGCAGCGGTGCGGTCAGTTCCGACTCTGTGGCCACTACATCTGAACTATCATCTTTTGTAAAAGTCCCTGTTCACAAGATGCTTATGGTGAAACACTCTTTGTTGACGATAGCCCATATCTTCAGAAACCCTGATCAATGGTTGGACTTGGATGTTGCTATGGAAATTTTAGAGGGTTCTGCCAAGATGGATAGAATTAACATATCTCCTTTGCGCGATTCGCTCTTTAAATTCTGCGATTCAGTAATCTCATTGGTGTCGGTAGAAAATGCTATAATTGCCCCTGAGATTTTAGAGTACAGGAAGCAGCTGGCTGCATCTCAAGAACAAGCCTGTCTGACGGATTCATCTATTTCCAAACTTGAGCAAGAATATCTGATTCTTCAAGATCAATTAAAGATTCATATTGATGAGAGAGTGACCACCCGAGATCGTATCGCAGCCCTGAAAGAGGAAATCTCTCAACTGGAGAGAAAGAATCATGAGGAAGACTTAGTCATTCAGGATGTTGAAGAAAGGATGCGGGCGAATGTTCAATCCCTTGATATAGAAAAATTTGTACGACTCCAAGGTAGAGAAATGATCGCTTCTTTGGAAAGCAAGCTAGCCGGTGTTCCTGATCAGGCGAGACTTATTCTTGAAGAAAAATCCAAGCATGATGCAGCTCAGGCACAATTAAAAGAGGATTTGTGCAAATATATAGAGGCAGTAGGGGTTACGGAAGAACTTTAAACATGTGATTTTTGAACATATAATCTTTGTTTACATGCTTTTGGATGCAATCTTTGTTTAGATGCTTTTGGATGTAATCTTTGTTTACATGTTTTTAGACGGGTAATTTATTTGACTTAACATATGCTTTTATGATAGCATTTTGAGATATTTACAATGGCATTTACCACATCACATATTGATGACATTTATGCTAACATTTATCACATCATATTGTGGAAATCCTATTTTCATACAATAATTTCATCATATCCTTAATTATAATTTTCAAGTCTTTTATGCTTTGTTAGTACAGGATTCTCTATGTGAGTATTAAATTGGTGGTGATAAGTTTCAATTTAATTAGCCACACACAGTTTAAGCTCATGAGTAGTGGAGCGCGCGCACACACACAGTTTAAGCTCTTGAGTAGTGGAGCACTTGTTGGTCTTATGTGATGGTCTCTGTAACTCTCTAGAGTTTTCTTGGACTTTTCACTGCCTTGAGCTCACGGCCACGGTCCATCAGAGGGGCCCATTGACGCTACCGAGCGGTGATCTGTTGGTTTTACGCACAGGGTTGGCCACGGTAACTCTCTAGAGTTTGCAGGGCTCGCAAGGCTACCTTTGGGCACCAAATGTAGGGTCGCCAGTCCATCAATGAGTAGGCTTAATCCCTTCCTCATGAGTTACTACTGAAATCAAACCCTAGATCTGGAGGGTCTTACCCATGGTTGGCCTAAAAGCTCGCACTGCGGCCCCTGTTTTCTTCGTCTGCAAGGTCGAGCCCATTCACGGGAGGACACTTTCATCTGTTCCCCGTGGCACTGCCGGAAAGCTATACAGACAGCATGGGAGTTACGGTGACTAGTCTTCGCGGATTTATAGCATTTTAGGCTTTGAATCCTTGACTTCGTTAGCTGCCTGCATGGGTGCGCATGATGGTCTTTGCGGACTTTTTAGGGCCACTGACTCCTCGCCGCTGCCCGAATGGCGATCTTGATAGGTCTTATGTGTAGTTGGCTGGCCCTTTTAGAGCTTGATCCTTTGAAAGCTTGATCCTCTTTTTATTTTATTTTATTTTTTTAGAGCTTTTAGTTCTTTCTTAGAGCTTGATCTTTTTGATTTGGCTCTTTTAGGATTTGGCTTGGCTAGACTGCCTCTTTGACTGAGATTGATATATCCTTGGTTTTGATAGTATCTTTAAGAAGATCTGTGCCTTGTAGGGCAATAATAATTATGATCATTGTCATTACCAGCATAATAGACGTTTTTGACTATTTTTTGATAATATCTTCAAGAGGATCTGTGCCTTATAAGGCAATATATCAATCTTATCGATATCTTCAAGAGAATCAATATCTTCAAGAGAATCTTCAAGGTGATATTGACTTTGTCAAACTTATTTGGTGATGACGATGATCCATATATTTTTTAGAATTAATGCTTACATACATAGTTGACATGCTCGTGAATTTCTTCTTCATAGCTTCTTTTGTTGACATATAGACATGATCTTATTCATCCTTGCCCCCTTTTGATACAGAATCATTATGCCGATAATATTCTGGGTCAAAATCAACATGTCTCTCTTCAGGGGTAGTATCTTTTGATGAAGCGGGCGTTGACAGGTATACTGATACCTTGCCCCCCTTGATTTGCGACTCTATATGCCCCATTGGAGTATACTTCTTTTACCACATATGGACCATCCCATTTAGGCTCGAACTTGCCTCCTGTCTGGTGAGTGACCACTATAGGTCTTTTCAGCATTAGTACCATATTCCCTTTTTTGAAAGAGCGGTATTTAACTTGTTTATCAAAGGCAGTCGATATCCTGGCCTGATATGACTGCAACCGCTGCTGAGCTGCTAGACGCTTCTCATCGAGCAGATCTAATTCTTTCAGCCTTATTTTTGTATTTTCATCATCTGTTATAGACTGATGTACCGCTATTCTGAGCGATGCCACCTATATTTCAATTGGGATGACTGCCTCCATGCTATAGATTAATGAATACGGTGTCGCCCCTATTGCTGTTCGATGGGTAGTCCTGTAGGCCCATAATGCTTCCTGTAACTTTTCATCCCAATCGCGCTTATTGCCTGTCACCATTTTCTTTATTATTTTGACAATCGTTTTGTTAAACGCCTCTGCTAACCCATTGGCCGGAGGATAGTAAGGTGTTGAAAATGAATGTTGGATGCCGAACTTCTGACACAGCTTTTCCATGCCTCTATTTTTAAAAGGGGTGCCATTATCAGTGATGATCTTTTTTGGAATACCATGACGGTATATTATGGCATGCCGGATGAAATTGACCACATCCTTTTCTTTAACATTGCGCAAGGCGACTGCTTCGGTCCACTTGGAGAAATAGTCTGTCGCTGCCAAAATATATTATTTTCCTTTAGATGAAGGTGGATTTATAGGGCCAATCACGTCGAGTCCCTAAGCTGAGAAAGGCCAAGTAGCAACGGTCTGATGTAAGTCTTCCGAGGGGACATGTATTACATCCCCATGTATTTGACATTCATGACACCGCTTCGCATATTTTATCTCATCTTTGTACATGGTAGGCCAGTAATAACCCATTCGATGTACTCTATGGCATAAATTTCGGCTAGCTTGATGCGCTCCACATTCACCTGAATGTGCTTCTCGCAACATTTGATTTGCTTCTTGCTTGTCTAAGTACCGTAACAACATTCCATTATAAGATTTTCTATACAATGCTTCGCTGCATATGAAAAATTTGCCCGATCGCTGCTTAATTGCTGCCCTTGCGCATTATCTTCTGGCAAGATGTTGTATTTGAGATAATCGACGAAAGGCTGACGCCAATCATCTGTCATTATTTCCAGACAGGATATAGGAAGCACTTCAACGATTTCTTCGATAACCTCTGCGGACGACAAGAATCTTCTTTCTTCTATAGTTACTTGGAGAGGACTTCGATTTGTGCAGGACAGAGCCGCTGCCAGACTGGCTAAAGCATCCGCTTTTGTATTCTCAGATCAGGGTATATGTTTGATTTCCACATGACAAAACTGTTCAAGTAACTGTTGTGCTTTCTGACAATAAGGCAAAAGCTCTTGTTTCCTTACTTCGAATTCTGTTGTCAATTGATTTATAATCAATTTAGAATCTTCGAAGATGTGCAATAATTTTATTTCCATTTGCTGAGCTATTTCCATTCCGATAATGAGGGCTCTGTATTCAGCCTCATTGTTTGTGCATGTAGTGCCCAGTGTGAACGAGTATGGTAACAGATCACCTTGAGGAGTAATGAATATCACTCCTGTCCCCGCTCCCGATGCTCGAGCAGCACCATCAAAATACATCTGCCATGGGCTCTGGGATTCGGCCAACATAACCTGCTCGTCTGGAAAGTCATCATTAATTTCTTCACTTTCTACCACAGGATGTGCTGCGAGGAAATCTGCCATGGCTTGCCCTTTTACTGCTTTCACCGGCCTATACGAAATAGTATATTTTGATAACAATAACATCCATTTGGCTAATCTTCCCAACAACATTGGCCTGGTCATCAAGAATTTTATCGGATCTGCTCTTGAGATCAAAGTTATATCGTAGGAGAGACAATAATGTCTTAACTTCTGCACAACGAATATCAATGCCAAACATTCTTTCTCAATTGAGGAATAATTGCATTCTGCCCCTGTCAATGTTCGGCTTAGATAATAAAGAGCAGTCTCCTTTCTGGCTTCATTTACCTGTGCCAACAAAGCACCCAAAGAATTTGCAGCTGCAGATGTATATAAGATAAGCGGCTTACCTCTCACTGGAGCTGTTAACACCGGCGGCTGTTTCAGCAATTTTTTAATTGAATTAAATGCATTCTGACAGGCGTGATCCCATATAAATTCTGTATCTTTCTTCATTAGTCGAGAAAATGGCTGACACCTTCCTGCGAGATTTGAAATGAAACGGCGAATGTATGCCAGTTTTCCTTGTAAGCTTTTCAATTCCTTTAGCGTTGTCGGTGGCGGGATATTTTGAATAGCCTTAATTTTTTTTGGATCGATCTCGATGCCTCTATGCCGTACAACGAAGCCGAGAAATTTGTCCGAAGATACTCCGAATGCACATTTAGCTGGGTTCATCTTTAATTGTTTCTTTCTGAGTAGACGGAAGACTGCTGTCAAATGTTCACGGTGTTCTTGATGATCTCCTTACCTGACCACCAAGTCGTCAACGTAGCATTCAACATGTTTATGCATCATATCTTGAAAGATATTTTTCATCGCCCTCTGATATGTTGCTCCAGCATTTTTAAGACCGAAAGGCATAACTTTGTAACAATAAATCCCGAGCGGTGTTCTGAATGCCGTTGCCTCTTCATCTTCGGGCGCCATCCTGATTTAATTATAACCTGCATAACCGTCCATAAAAGACATAATAGCATACTGAGTAGTACTATCGATCAATAACTCTGTTATTAGGAGAGGGAAGTCGTCCTTTGGACATGCTTCGTTCAGATCTCTGAAGTCAATACATACTCTGATCTGCCCATTCTTCTTCTTCACAGGAACGATGTTTGATATCCACTTGGGATACTTAACTTCCCTGATGAACCCAACCTTTATCAGTTTATTTACTTCCTCTTCGATTAACAGAATCAGGTCTGGGTGGAATCGCCTTTGTGCTTGCTTTACTGGTTTCTTTTCTTTGGAGATGTTTAATCGATGCATAGCTACAGAGGGTTCCAGTCCCGACATCTCTTCATATGTCCAGGCGAAGACATCTTTATTTTCTTTGAGAAGTTGACCATATTTCTCGAATTCCTGTTCAGAAAGGTTGACGCTGATGAATGTATTTCTCGGCTCTTCTGCTGTTCCCAAATTTATTTCTCGTAAGCCATCTATTGTCGGTTGCCCCCCGTCTTCTATTTGTTTTGGAGCTGTTTCAGGATACTCGACTACCTTAGGATCTTGTTCTGGTATTTGCACGGCCGAAGTCATATTTACTGATACCATATTCACTGATGACTCTGCTCCTAGCCCCTGGAATTTTCTTCACTTTTTCTGATTAACCCCGAGAGGATTTGAATTCCTTTCCCATGATTCAGTCCAGTGGGTTTGTTACAATCAAAGCCCATATTTCTCATGATTTTCTTGCTTATTGCACTGTATTTTTTTAAATTTTGCAGTGTTAACTCTCCGTGATATACATTGCTTGTGATCTCATCCTTTGCTTTCGCTGCAGCATGGAATTCTATCGGCTCAGGGTATTTAGTACTAGCCCTGACTTGAAATCTTCTTGGAGCGGCTGTAAATGGCTTACACCTTTTAATATTGGGTAAAAGCATCGTATAATTGGACTATAAGATTTTCAACTGTTCTGTCGATAACAATGTCAACGGCGGCTACCCTGGTTGTCTCAGACGCTTGGGTACAAAATAGAACTTCTTTCTTGCTTCTTCAGTCCCAGAAGATTCCGCCCTTTCTTCTCTAACATTGTTTATTCGGACGTCTTTTAAGACTCTCTTTTCATCATTATTTCCCACCTCTTCGAAGAATCCTTTATAATAGCCGGCGTCCGCGAAGAAAGACTCAGCTTCCGTATATGGTTTTGCGTCAGCCATCACCTTGCACTGCATTCCGTCCTTACAGTATTTGAAACGTTGGTGTAGAGTAGAGGGTACAATACTGTACTGATGTATCCATGACCTTCCCAAGAGAAGGTTATACGTTGTCACAACATTTATAACGTGACATAGAATAGTAGTAATTAATTCTCCCACTTCCAATGTCACTGTAATCTTACCGAGCGCGCGTTGTCCATCTTGATTGAACCCCTGTATCATCATTCCGCTGGGGCACAAATCAGAACGGCGATAGCCCAATTTGTTTATCATGAAGAGTGGCAAAAGATTCACTGCAGACCCATTGTCTATCATAATCCGTTTTATCTTCTTTTCACAAACATATCCTTCTATCATTAGTGGTCTCTTATGTTCTGCTTCACCAATTAAATCATCATCAGAGAACGAGATTACTGGTAGACAATTTGCCTGTTCATTGTGTCTTTCATGTTTCATTTCTGTCAATAAAGCTTCTCTCACATGGTGATCAGACAACGCTTGGGTCAAACTCTGTCGAAACTCTTCTGATAACTTGAGCGCATCATAGATGCTTAAACGTGCCGGTATGCCCTTCAAGTGGTTGACTACGTCATAAGCCACTTTCGTCACTCCATTCCCGTTTTTACTCCATCCTCGCTGTTTTGTCTTTCGGTACCTTCTTTTCTCACAATTCTTGCTTTTTGCTTCACCGGACTTGTTACCTGCTTTCCTGATCGCAACATAATCATTGCGGCATTCTTTATTGACTTTCAATTTTCTTTCTCTTTTATTTCTCGGGCTTTTCCTGGACTAAAAATACATTTACTGTCACCCTCCTACTCTTTTCTTTACTTTCACTGGTTATTATTTCACCCCTAGTTATCATTCGCTGTATGATGCACTTCAACGTATAACAATTCTTCGTCGGATGTCCCACTAGGCGATGATAACGGCAAAAGTTTCTTTCCCGGGTCTTCGTCACATCTTTAGGGTGCTTGGGTTCTGGTAATTTCAGGGTGCCAGCTTTTAACAACTGCTGCATTATAGGAACTATGTCTTCTTTATCGAATTCAAATCCTTCGTGAGAATCGAGCATTCTGAGCCTTTTTTCGCCATATCTATCCCTTGATTGATTCCAGCCTTCTTTTCCTTCCGATCTTTTGTCTTTTGAGCCCTTCGCATCTTGATTTTTCTTATCCCGATTGATGGTATTGACGGTCGTTCTACCAGGTATCCTCCTGACGGTTTCATGATGAAATGCTGGCATCTTACGAGTCATTAATTCCAATGCATGGGCTTTGGTAGCCAAATCGCGAAAGGTTTCGATATCGACGCTGGTGAGTCCGAATGCGATCCTTGTTTCCATAGAGTTCAAACACATCTTGACCTGTTCCTTTTCTTCCGGCAACTATCTACACGATGCCCCCAGTGTTTTCCATCTGTCTATGAACTTTTCGACTGGTTCTCCTTCTCGCCGTCGTACTGAAGCTAATTCTGTGATGCTAACATCGCGCTCTGACGAGAAGAAGTTTGACATGAAAGCATCTTACATTTCCTCCCATGTGCATATAGATCCCGGAGCTAAATTTGAATACCATCGGAAAGCTTTACTTGTCAATGATGATCCGAATAATCGTAAGCAGTATTGAGGTATCGTGGAGAAATTCCCCATGCTGGTAATGAAGTGCATCAAGTGCTCTTCAGGTGACCCTTCTCCGTTAAACTTCTGAAAGTCCGGATGCTTGAAATTAGCCGAAAAAGGGACATCTTCTACTTCTCTCGGGTACGACGTTCGGTATCTGAAACGGCCGGTATTCGTGCGCTCTCTCTCTATTCTGACTGCTTCTTCGACGACTTGCCTTACGTCATCCTTTGTTATAACTCTTGTTACTGGAACAGACCCTCGCGATCCTATCCCTTGTGGACGGAAACCTTTAGGTTGGCTCTCTTGTCCATTTGTCGCTCCCATCATAGGTGGACCAGCTATCTGGGCTACGTTATGCGCCAGAGTTGCCAGAGCTTCTCCGAGGTTCCGGCATTCGTCCATTAGCGCTCTTTGCGCCTCTGCCATTTGGTCAACACGTTCTTTAGTAGTTGACCTGTTTTCTTGACCCGTTTTTACCATGTACACTGTGGCTCCTTTACTGTTTATCGAGGCCGTTGTTGGGGTAAGACGAGAGTACGTTGACGTAACAGGGCTTATAAAGAGAGGAAAGATTGGAGTCTCACTCGACTTTTGTGTGCTTCCCGTGCTGTTGATCGATCGGGGCGATATAGTTATGGGCGAACTTGTCAGGGGTGATACAGGCATCGGTGATCCTATCATCAGTGTTTTACCTTTCTGTGCTTCTATCCATTTGGTCCTTGGGGCGATCAGAGCCGAAAAATCGCACGACGTGAACTGTAGAGCTGCTCGTTCGGGGTATATCGCAGGAGGAGCGAGCTCAGGTTTTTTCCTTGCTATACTGTGCGTGATTGGTCCCTCAGCTCTTGGTATAGATAAGTTTGCCTTGCGGTTCTTTAAGTTCTTTGCTTTTGCCTTCCTAGACAAGACCACAGTCCAGTCCCCGTCCCTTTCCTGTGGTTGAGGTGAGACAGAAATGACTCCCGCTGTTACTTGAGTTACTCTGCGCCTGTTTGTGGTGCATGCATTCGTATGTTCGGGAGTTCGGCTTGGCACGTATTCGACTATGAACCCAGTGGGGATGAAGCCGAAGTTTACTTTTCTTGCAACGCTAGCCATCAGTAGTATTATGTAATTGAATTTGGGTACCTTCGAAACAGAAACATACGTGAAGTTAGTATGCGAGAGATTAAGTGAGCTATCTTAGAGATGAAGGGGAGGATGTTCCCACTGAGAGTCGCCATTTTGGCGTCTAAGAGATGCCAAAAAGTGATAAGAGTCTTACAACTTTCCCCAACGTTACTATTTAAATAAGATAAGATATCCCTAGCAGAGTCGCCATTTTGTTTCGACAAGAAAACAAATGTATTTAGTTTGGGGAACATTTCTTATTCAAACATAACAAATGGAAAAGTATAAAGACAATCATCACATTTTATTGATTCTGAATTCATTTACATCCTCGGATATCCCTTGATTCTAAGATAGATTACAAAGAATTCATTATAAGTTCAGCTATCATAGTTAAATGTAAATTTCGGCAGCATAACGGCAATGATCCCAATCATCCCCTAGGACTTAGGAGGAATTGACGAATTGACCAACAGTCTTCAAGAAAAATAGAGATTCTGGCAGCATTCCGGCGCTATTTCAGTCATCTCCTGAGACTTAGGAGAAATACTACTTTCTGTTGGTGACTCTTCATTCTCTCTTGAATAGGAAAAACTTGAAGATTTGAAGATTCCAGCCATTTCAGCAGCATGACAGCCCATTGCTGTTATAGACTGCAGGGCAGTCGGTTTGCGCGGTCCCGCGTAGACCATATCGTTTGCGCGGGTCTGCGCAAACTATAAGAGCCCAATGCTCGTTTGCGCGGGTCCGCACAATCTGCTGGAGCCCGATGCTCTGCACGTTCGGTCTTCTCCTTCGTTCTTCTTTCACTCCAGAATCTTCGAACCCCTTTTTAGAGAGAGAGCGGGGTATTTATAGGCATTTTACAGGCGTAAAACTTCGACTTGGGCGATGTGGGACAAAATAACTCGCAACCATTTTTACACTACTGTTATATGGTTTGTGCGGATACGCGCAAACGATATACTTTGCGCGATCCCACGCAATCGGTATACTTTTTGCGGTCCCGCGCAATCTGTATACTTTGTGCGGTCCAGCGCAAAGTGTTCTCAGAACTAATTCTTTGTTCCTTTCTTCCAACCTTTTCCTAAATGCCTTGATCTTTTCCTGCTTCAATTCTTCTCTTATTTTATGCCTCAACACTCCCAAGCTCCAAAGGAAGCAAGATCAGTGGGTGAGATGGGTTTTCAATGGAGGGATTGAGAGGAAAAAGGAGGAGAAGGGGCTGGAATGGTAGGGACGTCCCACCTCTTGCAATGGGAAAGAGAGGAATGAAAGGAGAGAAGGGAGAAATGAGAGGGAAAAAGAGAGAGAGAGAGGTTGTAGGAGTGCAATCATCACTTTCTCTCCTAGATAAGAGAAAAATCATCATAGCCTATGGTGATATAAACTATGTTGCTAGGCTAGAAGTTGGGATGGGTAGTGGGTGGTGTAGGATATGAGAGTTTAGGTAGTGTATGGGTGGTGTGTGTTGGAATTTGTACAAAAGAGGGTGGTTACCTTGAAAAATGTGCTCTTCACACTAGGTGGGCCACATGATCATGATCAAAGGCTAGAAATGAGATGCACACAACTTATGATCTACACATCGGATGGACGCACAAGACGCGACATCGGAACCGCAACGACGATGCGAACAAGATGACTTAGGTTTTAGCTTGATCCAAATCGGGTCTACATGACCAGACTTAAGGATGACCGCAAACACTATCCAAGGGTTGCGGGTCGCCAGGATTCGACCGGTAGGACCGTGAGAACAAGAGAAACGAAATGCACACTCATACACACACATGCACACACACCCACTCAGGTCGGGTCTTACATTCTTGCTCAAGGAGGGAAGAAATTACCACCAGGTATGTCTCATCTCGACCTAAATAAACATATTTCAAATCAGAGGGCAAAGATTTTAGGTCAAGCTTCGTGCCTTGAGGTTAGCCGGTGAGGCACTACATCAGTTTGGGGCAATTCTTTGAATTGTGGCCTCCACCGATTAACTTCGAGTACCGGCACAGTATCCAACATGGTCCCTATCTCCCTAATCATGTCATCATCAAAATCATCGGAGTGGGCCAGGCACATCTCTAGAGGGTTAGAGGATAAGGTCAGAAGTGTTCTATCTTCCACGACAGAATCAATTAAGTTAACATCGTGGGCATCATCATCATCCTCTACCTGTTTGCCCGTATTGAAAAATATATTCAACTCCAATGTTATATTTCTAAAAGACAAACTTATGATTCCATTCCTACAATTAATGATTGCATTTGATGTGGCAAGGAATAGACAACCAAGAATGACAGGAATTTGAGTGCTCATGTCCACGATGGGTTGAGTATCTAGGACAATAAAATCTAACGAGTAGTAGAATTTGTCAACCTGGACAAACACATCCTCAATTATCCCTCTCGGTACACGAACTGAGTGATCAGCAAGTTATAATGTAGTCCGGGTGGGTTTTAATTCACTTAGACCTAGTTGTTCGTAGATTGAGTATGGGATCAAATTTACGCTCGCTCCTAGATCAAGAAGTGCATGCTTAATGTGGTAATTCCTAATTATATAAGCAATGGTTGGGCTACCGGATCTTTGTATTTCTGTGGCACATCTTGCTTTAGGATGACACTCACTTTTTCAGTTAAAAAGATTTTCTTTTGAATATTTTGCCGTATTTTGTTTGTACATAAGTCTTTTAGAAATTTGGAATATGAAGGTATTTGTTTTACAGCATCAAGTAGAGGAATATTGACCTTCACTTGTTTCAACACCTCTAAAATGTCCTGAGAGTTAGAGAGAGGTTTTGGTGCAATCAACTATTTGGAAAATGGAGCAATCGGCTTCCCTTTAGGTTCCGGTTATAATTCTTGTGGGGCATGGGTATATCTATCATTGTTATCTTCTTCTGGGTCTTTTAGCTTTTCAGCCCTATCCGGAATGGTTTTGTCAGTGGTCTTCCCACTCCTAAAAGTGGTGATAGATTTAGCTTGCTCCATCTGATTTGAAGAGCTCGGGTTGCTAACTTCATATTGTGGTTTTGGATTGGGAAGAGGTTGAGCTGAAAGGCTCCCCTTGTTCCTAATTGTAGTTTTAGTTTCAAGTCCTTATATGGCCTTTGTGAGGTCTTGAAAGACTTATAGCATACTCGGATTGAAAACCTCTTGATTTTGAAGATGCTTTAAAACCGGATACTCTTGAGGTTTCCCTTGAATTGGAATTTGATTTGGGAATCCTTGAGGTATAGAAGTTTGTCTTTTTCTCCAACTGAAGTTTGGATGATTTCTCCAGCTGGGATTGTACGTATTAGAGGTGGGCCCACTGAAAGGTCTTTGGTAATTCCTTACGGCATTAGATTTCTCATTCAGTACTTCTTGAAAAGTAGATATTGTTGGGCAATCTTTAGTTGTGTGAATGTTACAAGCACAAATACCGCAAACAATTTCCTTACCCTTATCCTTCTTTAATTCCATGACCTCGAGTTTTCTAGTGAGATTAACCACTTTAGCATTGATATCATCATCCTCTTTCAGGAAATACATTTCGCCCCTCTCATTGGATTGAGTCGGCCTAGACGTTGTGCTTGATTTTGGGGAGATGTCCCCATGATTGTGTGTTTTCATCAGGCTTGTCAAAATAATCCCACACATCATCGACACTTTTATTCATGAATTCCCCATTACACATTGTCTCGACCAATTGGCGCATGGAAGACGTCAGTCCATCATAGAAGAAATTCGTGATGCGCCACATTTCAAAACCGTGTTGTGGGCATGAACTGACAAGATCCTTGAACTGTTCCTAACATTGGAAGAATGTTTCATCTTCCTTTTGGGCAAATTTCATGATCGAATTTCTAAGGGCGTTCGTCTTATGGTGTGGGAAAAATTTCTTTCTGAACTCCCTTGTCATGTCATTCCATCTACCAATAGATCAAGGTTGTAGTGAATGAAATCACGTTTTAGCTTTCTCTTTCAAAGAAAAAGGAAAGAATTTCAGCCTGACCATGTCGTTAGACACGTTAGGAAAATATAGAGTGGCTATGATTTCATCAAACTCTTTTAAGTGTAGATACAGATTTTCAGATTCAAGCCCATGAAATTTTGGAAGGAGTTGGATCACCCCTGGCTTGATATCCATATGTCTTGTATTTTCTGAAAAAATCATGCATGAAGGTGTACTCACCCTAGCCGGTTGTAAATAGTCTCGTAAAGTACGAGGTGGGGGTGCTTGATGCACCTCATTCTCATCTTGGACTTCCTCAACCCAAGGTTGAGGTTGTCTTCCCGGTTGATTGGTAGCCATCACTTCAATTAACTCTGAGGATCTCGAGTGGTGTCTAATCTTACGATGGATAGATAACCCCTTAACTAATCCTCCTTCACTCAAAAGACATCGAGTGTTGTCACGGACCCACTTGGGCATGAAACACTTTCAGCCCTCAATTTCAGATTCTAACCTAAACCTAAAAGGGAAAGAAGGAAATAAGAATTCTGAAAAAAGAAAGGAAGAGAATTAGAAAGAAGTTACCAAATTGGAAGTTCCTAATTTAAAATCCTACAAAACAAAACAAAAGAAATCAATTTCTAAAAACAAAAATTCTAAAATTAGAAAGTTTCTAAAAACAGCAAATAAACCCTAATCTAGAAGAAGAAAGAAAGACAATTAGAAAGAGATTACCAAATTAGAAGTTTCTATATTAGGATCCTACAGGAAAGTTAAGTTAGTTTCTAAAAAAAAAAAGGAAAGTTTATAAAAATAGAAAATAAGGAAAGTTTCTAAAAAAATAACTTAGTTTCTAAAAATGAAAAAGAAAGTTTCTAAAAACAAATTAGGAAAGTTTTTATCCTAGAATTAGAAAGTAAATTAGTTTCTAAAAACAGAAAAGGAAAGTTCCTAAACCTAGAAATAGAAAGCTAAGTTAGTTTCTAAAATAATTTAGAAAAACCCTAATCCTAAAAATAGAAAATAGAAAAATCCTAATCTTAAACTAATTTCAAAACTAGCTAATCTCAGAAAAATGCAACCGTTAATCCCTGGCAACGGCACCAAAAACTTGTTCACAACCCAAGTGTAGGGTCGCGATGTAGTAATAATCTCGGTAAGACCAAGGTCGAATCCACAAGGACTAATATTCTGTATTTATTTTGAGAGTAATTAGAATCAAAACTAGGAAAAGATCTAACCTAAATTAGGAAAGTAGACAGTAATTGTGAATGATGAATTTAGAAACTTAAGAATTTAAAGGTGGGAACTAGGGTTTCCAGGGATCCACTTGCAGCTATTAGGATGTTTAAATATTTGATTTAAGGCACTCAATTGGAATTGAAGTCCTATCCTATCCAATTGGAAGATATTCAATAACATTAGATCTGAACTTCCATTGACCTAATTCTCAATGGATGGAAGTTGTGAAGATTGGAAGTGATTCCATCACCTGACCATGCCCAGGGGACAATGGTAGACAACATGATATACCGATCCAACAACCAACATGGGAGAATTGTTATAGAGAGGATTTCATCACCCATCCATGCCCAAGGGACGATGGACAACAACATGATTTCCTATTTTCACAAACTCCAAATAAGAAAAGAAGATACTTCAAGCAATTGCAAATCCATTGTAATTTCAGTCACAACAAACCATTAAACACTAAAAGCATTCCTTAAATATCAAAATAGAATCAAAGGAGTCAACAATAACATGAATCAAACTAGAAGAACATCCCAACCACGCTATAAGTTTCACCCCTTAGTCCTAACTAAGGGATCTAGCCAACAATAGACATGATTGGATTAAAAACCCTAGAAGAAAGTATTAAAAACTAAGGAGAAGGGAAGAAGAATTGTTGGGAAGTGGATCCGCCCTTTTGCTCTACTTCTCCAAACCCTAAATATCCCAAAAAGTCCATAGGGAACCCATATTTATAGCCTTGTCCGCATAAATTCGCAAAACCGCATCAAATTTATGCACTCCGCAATAGTTCTGCGCAAGTCTTCGATTTCATCGAACAACCTTCGATGTCATTGAAGAATGTATGTAATTTGTCCAGCGACAAAACTTGATTTTTCTGTAATTCTTCGATTTCATCTAACTGTGTTCAATGTCATCGAAGAGTGGCTTTGAGGTCATCGAACTTCATTCGACGTCATCAAAGATTGCATCCAGTTAGTCCAGCATCCAAACTCAATTTTTATGTAATTCTTCAATGCATTGACCAGCCTTCGATAACATCTAAGCTCAAATCCTGTGAATTTTTACACTAATTTCTGCACTTCCTTCCTTTTCCACTTGATTTTCTTGAATCTTGGGGTCTTAAGATCTTCGATCTTGGTCTCCAAAGATCCGTTCTTTGCTTAATGATTCTTGAGCATTAAATCCATGCTTTTAACATTCTTTTCAATCCAAGCTCTAAGATTCACCTTGCAACACAAACATGTATAAAATATAGCATTAGGCATTATCATGTTTATAAAACCAAGTATAAATGGGGGATAATATGCAATATTTGACCCTCAACAATAATCATCAGGAGTTCAAGATTATTCGTGATAGTATTAAGAGTACCACCGAATACAACTCTTCTTGAATTAGCCGCCTTTTTAGCTTACTAGCTGAGTTTAGTGATATTTCCCAACTCGAAATAGATGGATGTCATCAGACTATATCTCTTCGTAGTCGCGGGTGTAATGGCGGAGAGTTAAAAATATTGACTAGCTGAAAAGGCCAAGCTATATGTCCTAGAGGGGGGGGGGGGGGGTGAATAGGACTATGCCAAATTAAAATAAAATCAGCGAAAATAAAATAAACCAATAGCCTTACAATTATAAATCAATTCACAATGCTGAAATCAAATCACCGTGATAAATAAGTATTGAGAGATTGATACAAATTCAGTTCTAAGGACAACCTTACACCATAATAAACAAGGGCTTATGGTAGGACAACCTTATTTCTAGAACATCTTTTGGATCAAGGACTCAATTTTAATAGAAATAAATGAATAGCAAGGAATTGAAATTAAATGCAGAAATATAGATCTAAATTATTACAACAATCCCCACACTTGCTTGAAATGTAAATAGTTACAACATTCACATCCACTTGTACATTCCACACAATTGAATGATAAAAGATATGAAAATTAAGCAAGCATTCAATCCACAAGACAAAGAGTTATAGTGGTTCGCCTGTGTGTACACCAACTGTCTTTCAACATTCACACAGAATGCTACTCCACTCCTAATATCCTCACACAGGGGATATTAGCGTTCACTATCAAATAGGTTTTCACAGGTTCACCCAAAACCTTTACAATTGTGTCTTTTTCACTCGGGCTTACACAATTCAAAAACCCCTTTTTTCTGAGTTTTCTGGCTCTCCTCAGATAACCAATACAATGAGATTTTTCTGGCTTAACCTCAAACAAAACCAAAAGGAATGAAATTTTACAGAATTGTAAAATACCTGGATTTCTCCTTTTCGTAGCAGCCCGGTAGAACCAATCAGAGTAGATGATTGAATGTCAAAGTTCAATTTCCAATACTCACTTTAATATGGTTCTAAATTCTAATAGATTTTAGATTTTAACTAGTTGGGCATAGCTATATTTGATTTTAATTCCAAGAAGGAATAAGGTAATTCCTCTTTTCAAATAAGATTGGAATACAGAAACAAAATCAAATTAAATAAGCTAGCAAAAAGGAATATTAAATAAGCACAACGTAGCTTAAAATAAACACAGACTTATCTCAGAGTGATCACTTGAAGTTTCTTGAATTGAATCGAGTTGAATTCTGAAAACTCTGAATTTCGTGTTCAATTTATAGAAACAAAAATCGCGTCTACGACTGGTCTTAGAAACCTTCGACTAGTCGTAGCTCTAACAGATATTTGAAATATTGAGCGCGATATTTGAAAGTCGTTCCACGACTGGTCGTGGGAAGCCTACGACTAGTCGTGGGTCACCTACGACTGGTCGCATCTCTCTACGACTGGTCGTAGGACCATAGATTAGCTTGCTGGACTTTGAGTCGTAGCCCTACGACCGGTCGAGAACGAGTCGAAGACACTCCTACGACCGGTCGAAGGACCTCCAGGACTGGTCGTAGGTGTACCAAAAAATTCCAAAAATCTTCAACAACTTAGGACTGGTCGAGGAATTTCTTCGACTAGTCGAACCAATGCTAGGACTGGTCGAGCAGGAGCTAGGACTGGTCGTAAAATAGACCAAACTTATGTAAAATAAACATTTGATTTATATATCCAAAGTGACCTACTTATAAGGTCAACCTAAGGTCGGTCAAACCTGAAACATGTCGTATGGACATTGAACTTCAACCATTCAACGAATGTAGATATTTGAACCATATCAAGCTTGAGATCTTGAACTTGTTGTAGCTTTAATCTTGAGATCTTCATCAGCGTGAAAACTACTTCATGCGTTGCTTTTGAGTCTTGAAGTTGTTTCTTGAGACTTGAACTTCAACATTGTAGCTTTAAACATTGATAGGATGATGAAGTACACTTTGTATTTCTTAAAGACATCCAACGTCATGAAGTGTTTATGCAGTGTCTTGAATACATATAAATCACCATACAAACACAAGACACAGATAGATGTTTTGACACAACAAAATTTGACAACCAAAGGAGCATGAGACCATAGCACTTACACTAGCTCCTCCAGTTCTATCCTCCCTGTATCACGCTTTTGGGGATGTCATCTCCGGTCCTAGAGATTCAATGATAAAATCTTTTCCAGTTTGTGCTCCCTGGCATTTTTCATAGGCTGGCTAGCAGTGTACTTCCCTTAGACCTTTGCTGACTCTGAAAGAGCATATTCAGACCCTCATCGACTCCCCCTTTAGTATTATCAACTAAGGAAGATGATTAAGAAATTGAATGGTTGGGTCACTCGAAAGATAGAGGACAGTGATCCTATTGAATTTTATTAATTTCCATTTACGAGCCATCCGGAGGGTATAGAAGTTGTTGATAATGATTCCAACTCTTTTGGTGAGCATTCATTTCTTGTTTTCATCAGATCTAGTACTCTTCCACTAAGAGAAGGTAGCAAATTTTGGCGCGAACCATATTATCCGAGCAGATTTGCTCGCCAATTTGGATTCAATCAGATTGTGTTGGAGACCTATGACATCATTACGAGACCCATGAGAGGTTGTGGTATCAGACCATATAATTGGGCTTTGATATGGAGGCAACTCTTAAATGTCAATACCGGATCTCGCTTCTTAATTCTCAATTATGATCTTTCGGTTCATACTTCTTATTCCTGGATGCGCTGGTGGGTTCATCAATAGTACAGGGTACGTAGATGTTATCTAGTAGATCATGCCATATACATTCCTCTGCCACAGCTAAGGAGTTATCAAGAAGACCAGGCATAAGTTATTTTGAAGAGATAAATCATGTCCCCTGTCCAGGCCAGCTTTGTGTAAAAATTTCCTTGGAAGATATTATTCATGAAGTAAAGTCCGCTGATACCCTTGAAGGATGGATAGCTTTTGGTGTCCCTTTGAGGAATTCAGAGAATATATTCGAATCATCAAACCTTCCAAAAGAAAAAGACGATTCTTTGCGATTTCATCCTCCACCACCTTTAAGAATTTTGTGGGACAATTAACTAATAATTATTTCAGAAGGCTGATCTTTTGAATAGAATACTGCTAATGCTTCAAATGTTCTTGACATTACTATAATTGAAAGAAAAGATATAACATTTTGTATTTCTTGCAGTTATTTCTAACAGTGCATTTCTATATGAGACGAATGAACATATGCGTTTGCAGAGTTATGCGCTAGTTCAAGGTTCATAATCATATCTCTTTTGGTGATTGATGCTAGCTCTTAATTTAATTAACTCTAAAAGCATCATATACAATTTAAGCTTGAGCAAGCGTATTTTTAAGAAATGATCAGTTCTTGTAAGCGTATTTAATAAGTACATGCTAATACAGTAACAATCTATATACGACTGTTAGCATGGCATCGCCTATATGGTATTTTAAAATGGGCGGAACCAAATTTTAGTTTTAATTAGTTTCACACACAGTTTAAGCTCATGAGTAGTGGAGCGATCATAGTTTTTCAGACTCGTAAGTGGTTGGAGTCAGGTCTCACGCGAATGGTCTCTATAACTCTCTAGAGTTCATTAGACTTTTCGTAGCCGGGGAGTTCACAAACCATGATCCATCAGAGGGGCCCAATGAAACTACCAGGGCAGTGAACTTGGTAGGTTTTACGCACAAGGTTAGCCACAGTAACTCTCTAGAGGGGCCCATAAGGCTACCTTCAGGTACCAAATCCAAAGCCGCCAGTCTATAAATGAGGGGTCCTCTTGCTTCAGAGACCTATCCTCATGAGTACTACTGAAGTCAAGACAGAGATCTGGAGAGTTATCTTGCTTCAAAGACTCACTTTTTCTTCGTCTTCCAGGTTATACCCATTCACGAGAGGGCATTTTCTCGCTAGCCCTCGTGACGCTGTCGGAAACTGTACAGACAACATAGGTCTTATATGATTGCTTTATCAACTGCTCGTATAGGTGCATGTGATGCTCTTTATGGACTTTTTAGGGCCATAGGCTTCTCGTTGCTGCCTGAATGATTTCATCACTTTACTGGTAATGACAAGTCTTATGTGTTGTTGGCCATATAGGCTCGGCTCTGCCACCATAAATGATGAATCGCCATCGTTATCCGCTGTAGGACTTATACGTGGTTGGCTTTATAAGCTTATTCCACTGCCATAAATGATAAATCACCATAGTCGTCTACTGTAGGACTTATACGTGGTTGACTTTATAAGCTTATTCCACTGCCGTAAATGATAAATTGCCATCGTCATCTGCCATAGGACTTATACGTGGTTGGTTTTATCAGCTTATTCCACTGCCGTAAATGATAAATCGAAATTGATATATCACCATTGCTGATGAATAAAAGAGTATGGTTAACATAGTGTATCAACTTGACGGTGATATCAATTTTGATAAATTTAGATAATAAAATAATAAAATAGCATTTGTGTCAGCAATATGGCGATAGTGATGGCGATGACGGCTTTTGACGATTTGACGGTAATTATTGGCACTTTTCATTTGGCGATAATCATTGGCGCTTGGCAATGATTCGCTTGAACTTGATATGCCTGAAAGTCTGCATTTTTATTCATCGCATAGAGAAGAATACACGGTGCTGCCTTTTGAGGCTTTTTTTTTTTAAAAAAAAATCATCTCCTTGTCTTGCCCCCTTTTGATTGAGAAGTATTACGTTGTGAATCTTCTGAATCATAACTTTGTACGTATTCGGGGATGATATATTTTTATGAAGCGAGCATTGACTGGTATACTTATGCCCCATCCATCTTGATTTACCACCCGATAGGCTCCATTGGAGTACACTTCAGATATTATGTACGGACCATCCCATTTAGGGTCAAATTTGCCCCCTTTCTACGAGTGACCACTATCAACCTTTTCAACATCAACACCATGTCGCCTTTCTTGAAGGAGAGATGCTTGACTTTCTTATTAAAGGCAGCGGAGATTCTAGCCTGATATAATTGTAGCTGTTGTTGGGCTGCCAGTCACTTTTCATTGAGCAAATCCAATTCCTTTAGTCTTATCTTGGCATTTTTATCATCCGTGATTGACTGATGTACTACTACTCTGAGCGACGCAACTTGCGTTTCAATGGGGATAAGCTAACCCATTAGCCGGCGGATAGTAAGGTGTTGAAAATAAATGCTGGATTTCAAACTTTGGGCATAATTTCTCCATACCTCCGTTCTTGAATGGAGTTCCGTTATCAGTGATGATCCTTTTCGGGATACCATGGCGGTATATTATTGCATGTCGTATGAAATTTGCGACATCCTTCTCATTGACATTTCTTAATGCAATAGCTTCGGTCCACTTCAAAAAATAATCTGTTGCCGCCAGAATGTATTGTCTCCCTTTAGATGACAGTGGATTTATAGGGCCGATAACATCCACACCCCAAGCTGCAAAGGGCCAAGAAGCCACTGATTGATGAAGATCTTCGGGAGGTATATGTATGATGTCGTCGTGTATTTAACATTCGTGACATCGCTTCGCATGATCAATCACATCTTTGAACATTGTAGGCCAGTAATACCCCATTCTATGTACCAAATGGAACAAATTCCTACCAGCCTGATGGGCCCCACATTCACCTGAATGAGCTTCTTGTAATATTTGATTTGCCTCTTTCATATCTAAGCATCTCAACGATACCTCATTATACAACTTTCTATAAATCTCTTCATTGCATATAATGAATTTCTTCACTCTTGGCTTTATCTGCAACTTCTGTGCTGGATCTTCTGGCAAAATATTATATTTGAGATAATCTACAAAAGGCTGACGCCATTCATCTATTGTAATTTCCAAACATGACACGAGAAGTTCTTCAGAGATTTCACCGACATCTTTAGCAGATGGTAAGAATCTTCTTTCTTCCATTGTTATTTGAAGAGGACTTCTATTAGGATAGGACAAAGTTGTAGCCAAGCTAGCTAAAGCATCTGCCCTTGCATTTTTTGATCGCGGTATGTGCTTGATTTCGACGTCTTGAAATTGCTCCAACAATTGTTGTGCTTGTCGATAATATGGCAGGAGCTCTTGCTTTCTTATTTCGAATTCTGTTGTAAGCTGGTTTATCACTAACTTAGAATCGCTGAAGATTCATAGCGTTTTTATTTTCATCTCTCGAGCTATTTTGATTCCTATAATGAGAGCTTTATATTCAGCTTCATTATTAGTACATATCGTACCTAACGTAAAGGAATACGACAATAGGTCACCCTGAGGACTAATGAATATCACTCCGGCGCCAGTTCCTGAAGTCCTGGAAGCGCCATCAAAGTACATTTCCACAAATTAGGCGATTCTATCATCATTACCTGTTCATCTGGATAATCATCAATAATTATTTCATTGTCTGATACTAGGTTAGCTGCTAAGAAATCTATTATCGCCGTCACTTCATTGCTTTTTCTGGTTCATAAGTGATCGTATATTCTGAAAGTAGAAGCATCCATTTAGCTAACCTCCCAGATAGCATTGGTCATGTCATCAAAAACTTTATGGGGTCCGCTCGCGAGATTAGGATTATATCATGAGAAGATAGTAATGTCTTAACTTCTGTACTGTAAATATCAGTGCCAAGCATACTTTTTCATTAGGTGAGTAGTTGCATGCAGCGCCTATCAGAGTTCTACTCAAATAATATAGCACGATTTCTTTCCCTTGTTCATTAATTTGTGCTAGTAAAGCCCCTAATGAATTTTTCATCGCAGAGATATAAAGAATAAGGGGTTGCCTTTCGTGGGAGCCGCTAGTACTGGGGGCTGTTTCAACAATTCTTTAATCGAATTGAATACATTCTGACAAGCTTTGTCCTAAATAAATTCTGTTCCTTTCTTCATCAGATGAGAAAATGGCTGACATCTTTCTGCCAAATTTGAGATAAAACGGCGAATATATGCCAACTTTCTTTGCAAGCTTTTTAATTCTCTTAACATTTTTGGAGGGGGCATTTCCTGAATGACTCTAATATTTCCTGGGTCAATTTCATTTCCTCTGTGCCTGACAACAAAACCGAGAAACTTTCCTGACGAGACACCAAAAGCACATTTAGACGGATTCATTTTTAGTTGTTTCTTTTTGAGTTGACGAAATACTGAAGCCAAATGTTCGTGATGTTCTTCATGATCATTTGATCTGACTACTAGGTCATCCACATAACACTCAACATGCTTGTACATCATGTCTTGAAATATATTCCACATTGCTCTCTAATATGTCGCGCCAACATTCTTGAGACCAAACGACATAACTTTATAACAGTAGATTCCCAGAGACGTTCTGAATGCCTAGCTTCCTCATCTTCTGCATCCATTCTTATTTGGTTATATCCAGCGTAACCGTCCATAAAGGACATAACGCTATATTTAGTCATACTGTCAATTAATAACTCAGTTATTAGCAATGGAAAGTCATCTTTCGGACATGCTTCGTCTAAATCTCTGAAATTAACACATACTCTATTTGTCTGCTTTTCTTTTTCACCAGGACAATGTTTGATATCCATTTAAGATACTTGACTTCTCTGATAAATCTAACTTTAATCATCTTAATCACTTCTTCTATAAGAGGAATCAAATCTAGGTGAAATTGTCTTTGCACTTATTGAGGCATAAAATAAAGGATCAAGAATAAATCAGAAAAAGAAAACTAGAAGAAGAAATATGTGAAGAAAAGTGAGGAATAGATCAAAAGTTCACAGTGTTTGCATAGACCCACACAAACCCTAGTGATTACGCGGGTCCGCGCGAATAGTCTAGGTGGTTGCGTATAGCTGAAGAGAGGGAAATTAGGCAGAGCTGTTCGGACGGTTGAGATTTAATAGAAGGTGGACCCCATGACACAAAGATCGAGGGTTCGCATGTGTGAAGGCCTATAAATACCCCACTCCCCCTCTCATTTGCACACATTGAAATTCTGAAGAAGAGCGGAGCTCAAGAGAAGAAGAGAAGTTTAAAGGTATCAAGAGGAAAAGGGAGGAAGAAGAGAAAGGAGGCTTTGTGTAGGGCCACGCAACTGCATGGTGTTGTGTGAAAATGAATATTTAAAAGCCAGAATTCTACCGAAATAAATAAAGTGCAATCTTCAGCAATCTTCAATCTTCCATTTGTACAAGAACATGGTTCAAGAATGAAAGATCAGATGATCAGATCTGTACAACATTCCTCTTAATGAGATGATTAAATTGCAAGTCAAAATGCTGTGGATTTGATATCTAGATTTGACATTTAAACTCTTATTAATTTTTGTATTCTGAACACGCTATCTTAAAATTAAGGGAAATCAAAGGATGTAAACGAACTCAGTATGAATAAATATGATGATTATTCTCTACACATTTTCTTTATTATGATTAAATAAGATAATCTCTCAAACCAAATGCATTTGTTTCTTGTTGAAACAAAATAGCTGCTCTCAACGGGAACATCCTCCCCTTCATCTCTAAGATAGAATGTTTTATCATTCAAATACTAATTGTAATCTCATATTTTGTTTGAAGGTAAGAAGACAAAACCACGAGTTACGATCAATGGCAAACCTAACAAAGAAGGTGAATTTCTATTTCATCGCGATTGGATTCGTAGTGGAATAAGCAACAAATAAGCTTTCAGGTCATAAGGCCCAATCTCCTGCAAGTAAGAATGACAAACCCTAAGTTACGGCCGGAGTTATATCTACTTCGCCACCAGCATAAGAAAGTGATAACGACTAGATTGTCGTATCATCTCAAAGAACGAGGGCCCAAAATGCAGTAATCGTTAGGGTGAAATCATCTCCACAAAGAGTCAGGGGGCTAGTAACATGAAACACAGCTAGAAAGAACCCCGAGCTTGCTCCTCCAGCCATATACTGGGGTAAAACTATTCCTCCGCTGACATCGCACGTTTTCCCAGCACTGCCTGCTGTAAGGATTCAATGGACAAAAGAACAAAAGGGTAAGTCACTGCTGACAAGCTCACCAACTCTCGATCACTCCAATCAACTGACTGTTGTGGAAGTACAGGAAAATTGAATGAAACTCCTCTTTTTGTAAGCCCCATTACATCGATATATTCTTATTCTACCCCAACCACTGCTTTATCGGGGAATGGAGAGGCCGCCGTGTTTATGGCTGAAACAAGTCAAGGACCCCTGCCGACTACAGAGGACTGTATGACTGAGATGACACAAGCGCAGAGAACGCTGATGGAAGAATTCAGGAATATCTGGGAAGCTTTAGCAACTCTCATGCACAATGTGGCCTAGATGGCAGCTCCCCCAATGATGGGTACCATAAATGGACGAGAGTATTAGCCCAAAGGCTCCCAGCCGCAAAGGGTAGGATCACTCGGGTCCTCTCCCGTAGTAAGAGCGATAACTCAAGAGGAAGTACGACAAGTAGTCGAAGAAGCCGTAAGAACAGAAAGAGAACATGAGAATGTTGGCCGATTCATATATCGAACGCCATATCCAAGAGAGGTAGAAGATGTTCCTTTTCCAGTTAATTTCAAACAACCTGATTTTCAGAAGTTTAATGGAGATGGATCGCCAGAAGAACATCTGATGCATTTCATTACCAGCATGGGTAACTTCTCTATAGTGCCTCAATATTGCCTTCAGTTGTTCGGTTCCTCTTTGACAGGTAAGGCATTTTGATGGTACTCCAGTTTGGCACCAGGGTAATGCAGACTTGGGAACAGATGCAAAACGCCTACATGTCAAACTTCTTTTCATCAGAACATGATGTCAGTATCACAGAATTAGCCTCAGTATGACAGAGAGAAGGGGAACCCGTAGAGAAATTCATAGACAGGTGGAAGACATTAGGAGCTTCTTGCAGACAATTGCCGGAAGAGAAAGAGCAGGTGAAGATGTGCTTGAACTCTATGGAGACAGGAATCGCATTTGGTCTCACCACCGCCGATATCAAGACTTTCCGTGATCTAGCCACAAAAGCTCATGCTTTGGAATTGATGACTAGGAAAATGCCGACATTTCACTAAGAAACGGCTAGAAGAGGACCCAATAGGTTGATTGCAAATGCTGTCAATCATGAAAAGAGAAGTCAGGATACAAGGGAAATGAGAGGAAAGAAGATCGAGCGGAAAGAAGAGTCAAATAGTCTTTGAGGCAGATTAAGTGATAAAAGGCCCAGGTCGCTTAACTCTCATGAGGGGTTTGCATTCGAAAAGGAAGACATAGTTGTTGAGGCATAAAAAATATTCCATTGCATTGGTCAGAGAATTCCATCGTGCAGATCTTTCCCAGGGTTATTCACTCCTTATTTTGGTAAAGATCGGTATCTGGGGGTATTTTGGTAAAGATCGGTATCTGGGGGTATTTTGGTAAAAATCGGTATCTGGGAATATTTTGGTAAAAATCGGTATTCGGGGTATTTTGGTAAAAATCAGTATCCGGGGTATTTTGGTAAAAATCAGTATCATGGGGTATTTTGGTAAAAAAGGAGTGGATGGGTATTGTCTTGTATAGAGGAAGAAGTAGTTGTACACCATCATTTAAAGGGGAGCTTGGTGGACACCATTGTTTAAGAGAGGGGATTGGATATTGTGTGAAGGAAGAGGTGGTGGTGATCACCACAATTTAAGAAGGGAGGGGACTGGGATGCCTATAAATACCCCTCCTCATGCCACATTTGAGAGGTTGGTAGGTTAGAAGATAGGATAGAAGTGAGAATAGAAGAAAAGAGAAAAGAGAGAGAGAGAGAGAGTTGCCTGGTTGGTGTAATAGAAGAAGAGAGGAGAGAGAGAGTTGCGCGGTTGGCGCAACAGAAGGAGAGAGGAGAGACAGTGTTGAACGGTTAGCGCAACACAAGAAGAGAGGAAAGAGAGTTGCGCGGTTGGCGCAACAGAAAGAGAGAGAGAAATGGTTTGCGTGGGTCACGCAATTGAAACAGGAGAAGAAAGAGGGTGTGCCACTTCTGGAGGAAGGATGCCCTAAGGAACTCTTGGTGCGCCGCTTCTCATGGGAAGCTTGTCTTAAGACATGGCTTCCAACACCACTCTTTGAGGAAGACTTTTGCAAGAGAAGTCCTTTGCGCCGTCCGTGCAACAACTTCTGCAAGAAAAGTCCTTTGCGCCATCCGCGCAATAACTTCTTCAAGAAAAGCCGTTGCACGAACTGCGCAACAAAAAAGTAGTTGTGTGAACCGTGCAACGGAGAAGTCTGTTGCGCGAACCGCACAACCATGTTTACAGAAAAGACATTGCGCAATCATTTTTGCAAAGAAATCTCATGCGTCACTTGTTATGGAGCTTGTCCAAATGCTAGGCTTATGTTGTCCTGACGCATATAGTTTGCAGAAAGACATTGCGGCAATCACTTTTGCAAAGAAATCCCATGCCCCACTTTGTGAGGAGCTTGTCCTAAGGGAAGCATTATGTTGTCTTAACGGATATTCCATGCACCATATTAAGAGGAGATTGTCCTAAGACAAGCCTTATGTTGTCTTAAAGGAAAGTCCATGCGCCACTTGTTATGGAACTTGTCCTGAGACAAGCCTTATGTTGTCTTAAAGGAAACTCCATGTGGCACCTTGTGAGGAGACTTGCCCTGATGCATGGTTTTTTATCCCAAAGTAACCTCTATGCACTCCATGTTCCCCAAAGTAAGATCCATGCACTCTACATTCCCTATCTAGGCCTGTGCACTCCTACTCTCAGACAGATGGCCTCCACATTTCAAGGGACAACTCCACATTTCAAGGGATGATGATGATCACTCCACATTTCAAGGGATGATGATGATCGCTTCACATTTCAAGGGACTGCTCCACATTTCAAGGGAAGAATGATCAGAACTGATCTCAAAGGTCAGATCAAGGAAGAATGAATGGAAGAATCATTAGAATTGATCTCAACGGCAAGATCAAGGAAGAATGAACGGAAGGATGATCAAAACTGATTTCAACGGTCAGATCAAGGAAGAATGAACGGAAGGATGAGCAGAACTGATCTCAATGGTTAGATCAAGGGTTTCAAGCCCGTACAACCCATCTCCCCTAGAGATGTGATAAAAAAGCGTCGAATAACTACCGAAATTGCCATCGGACTGTCTTATCTTTCATTCATTGCTTTGATTGATTATACTCTGTTTTTAGAATCAAGGGAATCCGAAGATGTAAATGAACTCAGAATAAATGTGATCATTGTTCTCTCATAGAATTCTTTGTTATCATTGAATAAATCCCCAAAATCAAACGCATTTGTTTTCTTGTCGAAACAGAAGTTCCTATGATGAATCAATTGTTGAAGGCTAGCACGATGGAATTACCTCCATCCAAATGACCTGAAGAAGTAGTAAAAACAAGAGAAAGAGACTTTTGTCGCTATCATTGTTTGATAGGACACCCAACAGAAAATTGTTTTACACTAAAATGCATAATACAAAGAATGATAAACAGAGGTGAGATAATAATCAGAAAAGAAAAAGAGAGAGATGCAAAAGCAACAGTGAATGTATTAATTGCCTGAGAAGATATTCAAGGGAGAACAGGGAAAGAACATCATAAGATTACAGGCAAAGCCACAGTAATCACATTGCGATCAGGAAGAAGGGTGACGAGTCCCTCGAGACAGAAAGTTGAACCAACAAAAGCAGAGGTTACCAATAATTATCCTGACAATGATAAGAAAGAAGAGAAGAATGAAACAGGGAAAGTGACTTATGATGTGATAAGTCATTTGAAAGGTATACCGGCTCAATTAAGCATTTATGACACATTAAAATTATCAGAAGAGTTCCGGCAAAGCCTGATTCAAGATTTATCTAACCACGATGTCAGAGAAATGTTGCTTATGGAAGTGGAAAATGTAGAGCGCAGAGAGCACGAGGATTGTATGCCAGTAGTTTCCTTCTCCGACGATGATTTAACTTGCGATACAGGGCACAATAGGCCATTGATGATAGTAGGTCATATTCGTAGTAAACAGGTCAAGCGAATAATGCTGGATAATGGGTATACGGTAAATCTATTATCGTTAACAATGCTGAATAAACTGGGATACCGTCGCTCTAACTTACGCCCTAGTGGAATGATGATACATGGCTTTAATCATGATGGGCAACGTACGCTTGGTAAAATTACGGTAACACTGGAAATCGGAGAGTTAACTACAGATGTCGTCTGCCATGTCATTAATGTAGTGACGACATATAACCTTCTCTTAGGAAGACCATGGATGCATCAGTACGACATTATACCTTCCACCCTACACCAGTGTTTCAAATACTGCAACGATGGGGTACATTACAAAGTAATAGCCGATGCAAGGCCGTACACAGAAGCCGAAGTCTTCTTTGCCGATGCTAATTATTATGATGAGTTCTCCAGAAAGGAAGAAAAGGAGAACGATGAAAATGAAGTCCCAGGAAATGCTCATATGCAGGTGATAAGAGAAGAAACTGTAAAGACAAAATCATTCGGGACAACGAAAGTAAGTAAGAAATTTTACTTCATGCCAAAGCATATGAGACAACAAGGACCGCCGCCGTTAACACTATTATCACCTGAACAGCTGGAAATCTTACAGTTAAACTACACGGTGCCGCTACCATGTGCTGATAGGAATAAACCATTTTCAGCTATTCTGAAGAGATTTCATGTCAAGTCCAGCACGAAGTACCTAGAGCCGATTGAATTTTATGCCCCTTCGGAAATGAAGACAAAAGAAAGGGCCGATAATAACACAAGTTATGGAAAATTGACATCCGAAGATCTTAAGAAGTACAGTCTAGCTAGCAAGAGAATCATGAAGAACATGGGTTTTGATTATGAAGAGCCGACTGGCTAAATTATGGGAAAGGAATTCAAATCCCAATCGGGGTCAATCAGAAAAAGTGAGAAAATTTTGAGGATTGGGGGCAAAGGCTTCGGTGAATATGGTTACAGTTGACCCGACAGAGGAAACAGATTCTGAAATAATCAAACATCCTGAGACAGCTCTGAAGCAGATGGAAGACGGGGAGCAACCAACAATTGACAGTTTGCAAGAAATAAATTTGGAGATGGAAGAAGAGCCACGGAATACCTTCATAAGAGCCAGCCTCCTCGAACAGGAAGCCAATCAATATATCAAACTTTTGAAAGAGAATAAGGATGTATTCGTGTCACACCCCAAACTCGAAAACCGAGCTCATAGAATTCCCGATCGCCGAATCCGGCGCTGACAGCTTCCGTAGTATCCCATTCTCGGCTCCCGGCACCCACATCCCAGATTCCGTTCCTGGGATCCTATAAGGAGGATTTTTGATATGAATATATATATATATTTTTTTGTAAAGGAGCATAACCACAAGTATAACCAAGTTACAAAACAACATCACCACATATCCACTATAACAAAACATTTGAGTACAATATGGAAGGGAAATATACAAGCATAAAGAAACTCCAAAAAGATCGCTGCACACTCCCGCCTCAGTGCTGCTGCATCCTAGCATCACCTGCACACAACAGTCATGCATAAGCTTACAACGAAGCTAGAGGGTGTGTACATGTGAGCGCAATGCATGTACCAAGCATACGAAATCAGAGTAAGCGAAAATACAGGAAAGTCCATGAATGCTATCAACCATACTAAGGCTATGCGATGTAAGGCCTACGTAGCTAAATGTCATATGCAAGATGCAATGTAAGCATGCCGGTCTTCATCGAGTCCACATGTTAATATAGTTCATCTCTGGAACATCACCGGGGTCTAGTACACTCCACACTGGTTGCCGCCTCCCTAGCCGCACAACCAGCAAGTGAAAAAGATGTCACTACCCGCCTAGCCAGTAGTCTGCCATTACCTACCCGGCTCGTTGATAGCGGACCCATTTACGAACTGGTCAGACTCAGCCTAGCTTACAGCCCCCTCACTCGGGCAGATAAGGCCACACCCCCTTCACAACTGACCACGACATAATGGGAGACGCGGCCTACTGGTATTCGGCACTTGTGCACTCATGTATCCACTCGGTCGAGATATTAGAGCATCTCCTGGTACCAAAAGGGTTATGGGACTTTCGCCCAAGGACATCCTAAGATCCCATAGTGCTAGAACTAAATATTTTCGGTATCCAATCCAACCATCTACGATATGCCTGTGGAGGCCACAACCCTAATATCGGTAGGGCGCCAAGTGATCATGTCACATAAAATACGAGATGCATGAGTCATACGATCTAGTCATGTATCAAACCTGTGCGTACCGCGCGATCATGTGGGGTAACTCCGTCACACAAGGAGTCTCCTAAATAACTCAGCTGGGGTAGTTCTGTTCATGGACCTTGAGCTGACGAGGCACGAAGGCCATGGGCTTCTCGTGTTGCATCAGGACAGCACCCAAGCCAATATGCGAAGCATTGGTAAAACCAATGAATCCTTCACTCCCAAAGGGAAGAGTGAGGACTAGTGCGAATGTAAGATGGTCCTTCAGCTCTGTGAATGCTCGCTCATATGCGTCGCTCCAAATGAACTTAGCACCCTTCCGGGTCAACTTGGTCAACGGGGCTGCAATACGGGAGAATCCCTCAACGAAACGTCGGTAGTAGCCCGCTAAATCAAGGAAACTGCAGATCTCGAATGCGTTCGTGGGATGGCCCCACTAACGCACGACATCAATCTTCGAAGGGTGCACTGCGACACCCTACCTCATCACTACGTGACCGAGGAACTTCACCTTCTCCTGTCAGAACTCGCACTTCTCCAACTTCGTATAAAATTAATGTGCACGGAGGGTCTGTAGGGAAATCTACAAATGCTGCTCATGCTCACGGGTCCTCGAATATATCAGGATGTCATCGATGAATACCACAACATACTGATAAAGATACGGACGGAAGACCTCGTTCATAAACTACATAAACACTGCAGGCGCATTGGTTAGTCCGAAGGATATGACCTGAAACTTAAAATGACCATTGCACGTCCTGAATGCTGTCTTCGGGATATCTTCGTCTCGGACACGAACCTGATGATAACCGGACCGTAGGTTTATCTTCGAAAAGAAATGTGCCTCTTGCAGCTGATCGAACAAATCATCAATCCTTGGAAGCGGGTACTTGTTCTTAATCGTGACCTTGTTGAACTTGCGGTAATCCACGCAAAGCCTCAACGAGCCATCTTTCTTCTTCACGAAGAGTACTGGCGCTCCCCAAGGTGAACTGCTTGGACGGATAAAGCCCAACTCGCATAACTCATCCAACTGCTTCTCCAGTTCCCGCAACTCCAATGGTGCCATACGATACGGGGCCCTTGAAATAGGCGCAGTACCATGCACAAGATCGATCTGAAACTCAGTGTGTCAGTAAGGTGGTAACCCCAGAATCTCCTGAAATACATCGAAAAAATCACAGACAATGGTTGCGGGTCGATACACAAGGCGACTGGCTCCTCAATGTCACAAGACATGAGGCGAGAAAGCTACTCTCCTCTGAGCTCAGTTATGAATTGGAACTGCGGCATGCTGGGTATACAAAACATGACTGTCCTAGTGGAGCAGTCCAATATGGTATGATACTTGATGAGCCAATCCATACCCTTGATGAAATCAAATATGGGCATCGACAGAACAAACAGATCGACAGATAAAAAGGTCTCCCCTACCCGAACGGGGCAAGACGAGCAAAACTGGCCTAACACTGTGGTCTTCCACAAGGGCGTCGATACTGACGAACCCTCATGAGCAGACTCTAATGACAAACTGGTCGATCGGCAGAAATCCTCGACGACAAAGGAATGCGATGCACCAGAATCCAACAATACATGAGTTATGCATGACGAAACGAGGAGTGTACCCTCGACGACCCCTCCTGATGACTGAGGATCATGCTGGGCTGCGTAAAATCTTCCCTGAGCCTGTTGGGGAGGTGTATGTCCCCTCTGTGGTCGCCATCGCCGCTACTGCTGCTATGGTGGCTTGAACTGCTGCCTCTGCTGCTGCAGGAGAGGTTTCGCTGGTTGTTGTGGCTGCTGGGGCCTCGGTGGTAGGTGCTGCTGTTGCTGATGGGGACACTCGTGCCTACGATGTCTTATTGCACCGTATACAAAGCAAGCACTTGACAACTTTCCTGGTGGTGGTGCTGGAGGTGCTGTTGGTGCTCAGAAAGCTGGGTGGGCCGCGCGCCTCTGCTGCGGTCGATGATTTGCTGCTAGGAGCTATCAGAGGGGGCCTTCCTCTTCTGGTCTCCTCTCTGCTCATGGACCCTCTCCAAATCGACATAATCCGCCTCATATACCTGTGTCTGTTGCACGACTTACTCAAATGTCAGGAGCATGTGTCCAATGACACGGCTCCAAAGGCCAAAACGCAGGCCGTTCTCAAAACGGCAGGCCTTTCACCCCTCATCATCAACAAGATAAGTCACGAATCTCGACAGTGTGACAAAACGGGCCTCATACTGGGACACCGACATGTCCCCCTGCACAAGAGTCTCGAACTCAAGCGCGCGCTGCTGACGGATGTGGTCAGGGAAGAACTTTCGGTCAAACCAGTCAACAAAATCCTCCCAAGTCCACTCGAACTCAGCCCTTGCTGCTTGGGAGATTGATGCCCACCAGTGCTCGGCCTCTCCCTGAAGAAGAAACACAACCAACGAAACCCGCAGTTGGGTCATGCACCTCATAGTATCGAAGATCTTCTCGACCTCTGATCTCCATCTCTCTGCTGTCGTCGGGTTGTTCTCTCCCTGGAAACAAGGAGGATCGAGCTGCGTAAAGTTGCATAGAAGGGAGCTCGCGTGCTCCAGCTCAGTCTGGGTTGGTGTAGCAGTGGGTCACCTATCCTGCCTCTGAAGAATAGTAGTCATCGCCTGCAGTATCTGCTAAAGCTGATCCGCGCTCACAGATACAGTCGAGGCCGAACTCGTCTCGGACTTGGGAGCTCCTCTGGTTGCCCTCTTAGGTGCCATGTCCTAAAGGAAGGAACAAGGGAGCTAATCATTCTAAGTTCGCAACAATCATTCAATGAAAGGTAGCTATCAGCAGATATGTGATGTTTATCTTCAGGTATTCCCAAGTTATGCTCTGATACTAACTTCTGTCACGCTCTAAACTTGGAAACCGGGCTCACAGAATTCTCGATCGACGAATCCGGCTCTGAAAGCCTCCGTAATACCCCATTCTCGGCTCCCGGTACCCATATGCCAAATTCCGATCCTGAGATCCTACAAGGAGGATTTTCAATATATTTTTTTTTGTAAAGGAGCATAACTACAAGCATAACCAAGTCACAAAATAACATCATCACATATCTGAAAGTGCCCTGATTTGTCAATTAGCGTGAGGGTTGAGTTGGTGAGTCAAGTAAGCCCCATATGAAGATCATTCAAGCTAATGTGTAATACCCTGAAAATCGGGGGTCGAGCATAAACTCAACTCCCGAGTTCCAACGCATCACTTATGCAACAAAATGAATGATGATTGAATGTTGTCTATAATGGTGCATTGAACATGAGTGAGATTAAGCCAAAACAGCATATCATACTCCAGAGACAGTTAAATTGCAAGCGGAAGACTGTGATAGATATATAAAATATAAAAATAGTGGTGAGTCTCCAGAGTGTGATAATGTTACCAGGTTAATGAATTACATGTACAATTTTAAATTATACCAAGTTGTGGAAGTGTAATGTCTTCTATCCCAAACACATAGTCCCGTCAATTCAATACCAGGTCTTCATAGACTTGTCAGAGAGCTACATGTAGGAGAACTCCTCCATATCATAGTAGTAGTCCGGCTCTGCTTCAAAGTATCGCCATCACCTGAAACTCAACAAATTTGGTTGGTGTGTACAACACCGTCCCGTAACGTGGGAGTGAGTGAACAACTCAGTGGAACAATAAAGCATAGGTTAACATGTTATCAATTCAGTCAAGCAGTAATGATAAAGCAGTGCAATCAAACAATCCTAACTACTCTTATTAAATGCAAGTATGAAATGACATGATGTATGCCCTTGCCAAACCACCCTCATGCGACACCGTCTTATGTTCGCTAATGTGTTCATCCCTCAGTGCTCCACATCTACTAGGCACATGCAGTGCGATGATGAGCATGATTACAGAGTAATTATTAGTCCATTTCAAACAGCAGGATTGGGAAACTAAGGTACCTCCCTTGTATCATTCCCAAACATGATCCATTCTAGGGTCGTCAATCCTAGATAATCTTATATGATAATATATTTCTAGGTCACTGCAAAGGCTGCCAGGGCTGTTACGCACAAAGGTTACACCACTCCCCCATCACCTTTTTAATGGTTCATCACTATACAGATACAGGCCTAGTTCATACTCTATACACTGCGACAACACTCGTCGCCTCACCACAAATTCAGATTATGCTCGAGGTTACTACAAAGGGCTGTCAGGGCTGTTACGCACATAGGTTACACCACTCCCCCATCACCTTATCAATGTAGGCCGACAGTACGAATATAGTGTCCCATACCACCATAATCGGCTCACGAGTCTGGTTGCTCACTGGTCACTACGGGGAGGCACGTAGCCCCAACGTAGGCCGACAACTCGACCACGGTGTCCCATACCACCATGCCCAGCTCATGAGTCTTAGTGGATCGAGGTACCATGGTTAAAAGGGATTTCACTAGTAAGTTTGGTACCCTAGGTTCAAGCAGTAGCGTCCAAACATGGTGAACATACATTAGACAGATCGGGTTACTTGACGAGCTCGGCTAGCTCAAGCGCACAACAAGTTGAACGATATGAAGCGCATAAGCACTTCGTGTGGCCAACCACTATCGCCAACCAAAGTACGACTCGGGTTCGTCGAACACATCTTACGTGGCAAATGAATCTCAGCCACGAATTCAATCCCGTTACCGATTGCCTGGACTATAATCATAGCCTCAATCACATTCAATTACAGATAGTTAAAGCAGTAATGAATCAAGATTCAAATCATACAACCAAAGTCTGATATTATCCGTTTAGGGCTGCCAGGGCTGTTGCACGCACTCGTAGCTCCACTCCCCTATCACCTATGACGGATCATACAACGTAAACATAAATTTAAACATATGCATCACATAGATAAAATCATACAATCATTTGAGCATGTTATGAAGCACAACACAAGCATGAGTTTGTACATATTAAATTCCTAATCACACAGCTATCCAAGGAAATCATACACATAGTTAAAGGAGTTGAGAATCATATCTCAACACCCTTATACATTACAATTTACTAACTACTACTCATTCAGACATTTCAACAAACACTTTAGACTACATACATCAACATACATGACATATGTTGATCACATAGGTATTAGGCTAAATCCTTTCACTAGGGAGTTACCCCAATCATAACACGCATACACCCACGACGGATAGTCATGGCAAGTAGGAATCCAAGTTCCATATTCATTCAGTCATTTCCACAAACACTTGGGCCACACATTTTAATATAAGTAGTGTATATTGGCCGTGGCGTGATTTAGGGCAAATCCTTTCGTCAAAGGGGTATCGCCAATACAACAATCATAAATCCATGACAATTAGTCATGGCGAGCACAAATGAGAATTCTATACTCATTCGGTCATTTTCACAAACACTTAGAATACACTATTTTAACATACATAGTGTACGTTAGTAAAACATGTATTAGAGCGAGTCCTTTCGCCGAGCAAGTATTTTACGCATATATAACATATTCATATGGCAAATAATCATGGCAAACACATTTCCAAAATATATACGTATACGGTACTTTCTACAATACACTATTTCTACATACATAGTGTATATTAGCAAAACATGTATTTGGGCGAATCCTTTCGCCAAATAAGTATTTTATCCATATATCATATATTCATATAACAAATAATCATGGCAAACACATTTCCAAAATTTATACGTATACGGTATTTTCTACGAATACCTAGAATATGTAAAATTCCATATTCTACATCTTTAATCGAAATGAAAAACAAACAGCACTTTGTACATGTGCAATTGCATGTAGATCATGAATCTATCATTATCTGACATTGAAAGCGTTGAAAACCATAACCTATACACCTAAAGTCTGCACCTTTTATCGTAGAATCGTAACGAATCCAATAGGTTTGCTAAACTTTCGTATACGGCAGTTTGGTAACCTATAGAACGAAATAGGTTAGCTATTCCATAACCTCCAACTATCAAAACTCCAAAACAGGTTAGGGTTAGGGTTTCTTACCTAGAAACGGAGCCGGAATCGCCGGGAAAGCGATGAGAACGGAGCGGTTAAGCATGGATAACAGCAGGGAAGCATGGCAGGGAGATTCTCCCACTTCTCTCACTCTTTCTCTCTCTTTTCTCTCTTCTCTCTCTAGGGTTTCTCTCAAATTCGTATGGCTGTGAGAGAGAGGTTTCTAAAGTCCTTATATAGCCTAAAAACTCACCAAATTAGACTTCTGGATAAGGTTTACTTAGGTTATAACCAAAGCGGACCTTTTCGAGCTCAACGGAGGACTTCTGGCGGGCCTCCTTGAGACAAAGGTCGGACTTAAGCTCACCGACACCGGATCTACATTTTGTTAAGTTTTCGTTTCGGTCGGGATTTCGGATCGCAAATGGCGGACCAGTTTCAGTTCAACGGTCAGCGGATCTCGATTGGAGATTCCGAGTACATGGATATGTGTATGAAATTTCTCTTGATCCGAGGGTGTAATTTGGTCTGATTCTGACGGTCTGGTTGCTTAAAACTGATCTGCAAGCGACACGTGCCAGATTACTATTCAAGATATTTATTTTATAAAGAAAACAAGTGTTTTTACACTCTCTCACTCTGGACTCAAGCGAACAGCCGTGGGGCACTGTCTGGGTTTGATTTCCGAGATGGTTGTCAAGCCCAGCGAGGCGGTCCTAATTCCTTAACCTCGAGTTATTCGGACTTCTGACGTGCGGTCCAGATCTGATACGGAGTTTCGAGATGCTCCCGAGAGTAGCCAGGTAATGAGATTGATCCTAGATTTTAGGGTAACCTAGTGTCAATGATTCTACAAGTTTTTGGTCTTGCAGATCGTATTTAAAGTGATTAGTGCTAATTTCACAGGTACTCTAGTTTAACACTGGCTAATTCTCGCCTAATTTCTAAAGGATTTAGTCCTGAGTAATTTCTGTCTGAGGTGGTACCTGGACCTTTGTAGTTTGTATATAAAGTGATCCAAGTTATACTACTTAGCTAGTTTAAGATAGCGTCTAGGGTGAAAGTACTTAGAAAGATTGAAAGAACAAGGTCGTGAAAGGTGGGATTTGTGAAGGAAATGGGTTAAGGAGCGATTTTAGACTGTGGGATTGAGTTCTGACAAGTTAATAAAGTGTTAGGATCGACCCATTGCCTAAGGACGTCTAATCCCAGGTTGGCAAAAATTCAGGATGTTACATAATGCCTCAACCGGATGTGTGTTTTAAGATCGTCAAAGGTAAATTAAGCCTCACATCCCATGTCTCAAAACTCCCAGGTAAATAAATCCTTAAAAACCTTAGAACAACATTGTAACGCCCTGAAAATCGGAGGTCGAGCATAAACTCAACTCCCGAGTTCCAACGCATCACTTATGCAATAAAATGAATGATGATTGAATGTTGTCTGCATTTGAGCATTGAACATGAGTGAAATTAAGCCAAAATAGCATATCATACTCCAGAGATAGTTAAATTGCAAGCGGAAGACTGTGATAGATATATAAAATATAAAAACAGTGGTGAGTCTCCAGAGTGTGATAATGTTACCAGGTTAATGAATTACAAGTACAATTCAAATTATATCAAATGTGTAGTATCATCTAGTCAATATCCCTGTAATCCCGTCGATCAAGACACGGCTCACGTGAAGCCGTCAGCATAGCATATATGAACAAGCATCATTGTCATCATAAAGGTCCGGCTCCGCCTCAAGAGTAGCGTCGCCATCTGCAATCAGACAAAGTCTGGTGGGTGTTCGGAACACCGTCCCGTAACGTGGGAGTGAGTAGCTAACTCAGTGGAACAATAAAGCATAGGTTAACATGTTATCAATTCAGTCAAGCAGTAATGATAAAGCAGTAAAATCAAACACTCCTAACTACTCTTATTAATACAAGTATGAATGCAGTCATGATGTATGCCCTCACCACACACTCCCTCGTGCGACACCATCTTACGTTCGTGGCATGGTTGCATTCCTCAGTGCTCCACATCTTCCAGGCACATGCAATGCATGATGAGCATGATTACCGAGTTGTTATTAGTCCATTTCAAATAGCAGGATTGAGAAACTAAGGTACCTCCTTTGTATCATTCCCAAACATGATCCATTCTAGGGTCGTCAGTCCTAGTTAATCTTAGACGATGGTGTGTTTTCTAGGTCGCTGCAAAGGCTGCCAGGGCTGTTACGCACAAAGGTTACACCACTCCCCCATCACCTTTTTAACGATTCATCACTATACAGATACAGGCCTAGTTTCATACTCTATACACTGCGGCAAATCTCGTTGCCTCACCGCAATTCATAGTATGCTCGAGGTCACTACAAAGGGCTGCCAGGGCTGTTGCTCGCATTCGTTGTACCACTCTCCCATCACCTTATCAATGTAGGCCGACAGCACAAATATAGTGTCCCATACCACCATAATCGGCTCACGAGTCTGGTTGCTCACTGGTCACTACGGGGAGGCACGTGGCCCCAGCGTAGGCCGACAGCTCGACCACGGTGTCCCATACCACCATGCCCGGCTCATGAGTCTTAGCGGATCGAGGTACCATGGTTAAAAGGGATTTCACTGGTAAGTTTGGTACCCTAGGTTCAAGCAGTAGCGTCCAAACATGGTGAACAAACATAAGATAGATCGGGTTGCTTGACGAGCTCGGCTAGCTCGAGCGCACAACAAGTTGAACAATATGAAGCGCATAAGCACTTCGAGTAGCCAACCACTATCGCCAACCGAAGTACGACTCAGGTTCGTCGAACACATCTCAGTGGCAAATGAATCTCAGCCACGAATTCAATCCCGTTACTGATTGCCTGGACTATAATCATAGCCCCAATCACATTTAATTGCAGATAGTTAAAGCAGTAATGAATCAAGATTCAAATCATACAACCAAAGTCTGATATTATCCGTTTAGGGCTGCCAGGGCTGTTGCACGCACTCATTACTCCACTTCCCCATCACCCATGACGGATCATACAACGTAAACATAAATTTAAACATATGCATTACATAGATAAAATCATACAATCAGTTGAGCATGTTATGAAGCACAACACAAGCATGAGTTTGTACATATTGAATTCCTAATCACACAGCTATCCAAGGAAATCATACACATAGTTAAAGGAGTTGAGAATCATATCTCAACACCCTTATACATTACAATTTACTAACTACTACTCATTCAGACATTTCAACAAACACTTTAGACTACATACATCAACATACATGACATATGTTGATCACATAGGTATTAGGCCAAATCCTTTCACTAGGGAGTTACCCCAATCATAACACGCATACACCCACGACAGATAGTCATGGCAAGCAGGAATCCAAGTTCCATATTCATTCAGTCATTTCCACAAACACTTGGGCCACACATTTTAATATAAGTAGTGTATATTGGCTGTGGCGTGATTTAGGGCAAATCCTTTTGTCAAAGGGGTATCGCTAATACAACAATCATAAATCCATGACAATTAGTCATGGCGAGCACAAATGAGAATTCTATACTCATTCGGTCATTTTCACAAACACTTAGAATACACTATTTTAACATACATAGTGTACGTTAGTAAAACATGTATTAGAGCGAGTCCTTTCGCCAAGCAAGTATTTTACGCATATATAACATATTCATACGGCAAATAATCATGGCAAACACATTTCCAAAATATATACGTATACGATACTTTCTACATATACCTAGAGTATGTAAAATTCCATATTCTTCATCTTTAATCGAAATGGAAAACAGATAGCACTTTATACATGTGCAATTTCATGCAGATCATGAATCTATCTGACATTGAAAGCGTTGAAAACCATAACTTATACACCTAAAGTCCGCACCTTTTATCGTAGAATCGTAACGAATCCAATAGGTTTGCTAAGCTTTCGTATATGGTAGTTTGGTAACCTATAGAACGAAATAGGTTAGCTATTTCATAACCTACAACTATCAAAACTCCAAAACAGGTTAGGGTTAGGGTTTCTTACCTAGAAATGACGACAGAATCGCCGGGAAAGCGACAAGAATAGTGCGGTTTAGTATGGATAGCAGCAGGGAAGAGTGGCAGGGAGATTCTCCCACATCTCCCACACTTTCTCTCTCTTTTCTCTCTTCTCTCTCTAGGGTTTCTCTCAAATTCGTATGGCTGTGAGAGAGGGTTTTAAGGTCCTTATATATCCTAAAAACTCACCGAAATAGACTCTAGGTCAAAGTATACTTAGGTTATAACCAAAGCGGACTGTTTCAGCTCAACGGAGGACTTCTGGCGGGCCTCCTTGAGCCAAAGGTAGGACTTAAACTCGCTAACACTGGATCTACATTTAGCTAAGTTTTTGTTTCGGTCGGGATTCCAGATCGTAAATGGCGGACCAGTTTCAGTTCAACGGTCAGCAGATCTCGATCGGAGATTCCAAGTACATGGATATGTTTATAAAATTTTTCCTGATCCGAGGGTGTATTTGGGTCAGATTCTGATGGTCTGGTTGCTTACAATATGTTCGCAAGCGACATGTGCTAGATTACTATTCAAGATGTTTATTTTGTAAAGAAAACAAGTGTTTTTACACTCTCTCGCTCCGGACTCAAGCGAACAGCCGTGGGACACTGTCTGGGTTTGATTTCCGAGATGGTTATCAAGCCCAGCGAGGCGGTCCTAATTTCTTAACTTCGTGTTAATCAAACTTCCGACGTGCGGTCCAAATCTGATACGGAGTTTCGAGATGCTCCCGAGAGCAGCCGGGTAATGAGATTGATCCTAGATTTTAGGGTACCCTAGCGTCAATGATTCTACAAGTTTTGGGTCTTGCAGATTGTATTTAAAGTGGTTGGTGCTAATTTCACAGGTATTCTAGTTTAACACTGGCTATTTCTCGCCTAATTTCTAAAGGATTAGTCCTGAATAATTTTTGTCTGAGGTGGTACTTAGTCCTTTGCAGTAATGTTTAGTTTAAGTATTGTTCTTCATCACCTAAACTTTAAGATAGTGTCTAATGTGAAAGTACTTAGAAAAATTGAAAGAACAAGGTGGTGAAGGGTGGGATTTGTGAAGGAAATGGGTTAAAGAGCGATTTTAGACTGTGGGATTTAGTTCTGACAAGTTAATAAGGTGTTAGAATCGACCCATTGCCTAAGGACGTCTAATCCCAGGTTGGCAAAAATCCTGGAGTAATACCCCATTCTCGGCTCCCGGTACCCATATGCCAAATTCCGATCCTGAGATCCTACAAGGAGGATTTTCAATATAAATTTTTTTTTGTAAAGGAGCATTACTACAAGCATAACCAAGTCACAAAATAGCATCATCACATATCTGAAAGTGCCCTGATTTGTCAATTAGTGTGAGGGTTGAGTTGGTGAGTCAAGTAAGCCCCATATGAAGATCATTCAAGCTAATGCCTCAACCGGATGTGTGTTTCAAGATCGTCAAAGGTAAATTAAGCCTCACATCCCATGTCTCAAAACTCCCAGGTAAATAAATCCTTAAAAACCTTAGAACAACATATGAGTTAAAAGTTTTAAAACTTGTTTTTAAACAGGAAAATTTTCTAAGTTTTCTACTTAGTTCGATGACATCGAGCTTACGTTGATGACATCGCATACTCATGTTCGATGACATCTAAATGAGACCTTTTATGTCCAGCAACCACATAATATTTGAACAGAATATTCGATGAATTAAACATACCTTCGATGACATCGAACATCAGTAATCGATGACATCGAAAGCGAGTCGATGACATCAAAAAACTTAGAGCATTGTTCAGCAAAACTTCTTAGAAAATATTCTGTCTTTACTCGAGGAATCGAATGAGCTTCGATGTCATCGAAATTCAAATTTCGATGACATTGAGCAAGGTTCGATGACATCAAATATGGACAAGTCCGTGTCCAACAAGCTTTAAAGGAAAATCAAACTGAAATGTTTGAGGAATCGAGATAGCCTCGATGACATCAAAATTCAAACGTCGATGACATTGAAACCAGTTCGATGACATCGAAATTGGACAAAGAAGTGTCCAACGAGCTTTCAAGGAATATCTCCTGAATAGATCAATGAATCAAACTTTGATTTGATGACATCGACATTTGAAATTTGATGACATCGAATAAGGCTCGGTGACATTGAAGAAAGACTTAAAACTGTTTAGCAAGCTCTTGTGTAATATCACATAGAATGTCAAGGAATCGAACTGTAATTCGATGATGTCGGAGTTCAAATCTCGATGACATTGAACAAGGTTCGATGGCATCGATCTCCTGTAAAAAAGTTCCAACAATGTTTTTCAATGGAGTTCGTATCATCGAACTGATATTCGATATCATCGAAAGTATACGTTTGACGACATCGAACTCAGCCAGACACTGACTATTTTATTACCATTGGAGCTTTTTTGCCTATATAAGGAGAGTTTGTTCTTGGTTGCTGTATTGAGAAAAAGTGAGAGAGAGCTTTGAGAGAGTACTTGCATACCATTTACCCGAAGCCCTTTTTCTCATGGGAGTTCATCCTTCAATCCACCCTCATCATTGATATTCAATAGAGTGGATTGGTGAATGAACTTCCTCATTCAATGATCATCCAGCTACCATCTTAATGGCAAATCATTGAGCTGGGATCCCTTGAATGCTTAAAGACCTTGGAATCACTCAATCTCTTTAATGATTAACATTCATTGGAGTGATTTCCAATAAAACCTTGACCCAACCCTGTCGCCTTACATTGGAGCATCATCAGTGTTGCAGATCAAGGGAGCTGAAGAATCTCCGCCATCAAGGGAGAGCATCTTCATTAACGCGTAGAACGGGGCTCATCTACTTATCTGTAAGTCATTAGAGTCTAAAGACCATATTGATCATTCCTTGCGTAGGATTAGGTCACAAGTATACCTCAAACCTTTTAAGCCCTCATTTAAGGCCTTTGATGGGAGAGTACGTTTAGGTGCTTAGTGTAGGACCTTTGCTCTTGTGTAGGGCATAAATTTAGGTCCTTTGTATAGGTCCTTGGCCTGTGTGGCCTAAACTAGGTTCCTTGTGTGGATCCTTGGCCTGTGTGGCCTAAACTCGGGTACTTCTGTGGATCATTGACCTGTATGGTCTAAACTAGGTTCCTTGTGTGGATACTTGGCCTGTGTGGCCTAAAACCTAAATTCCTTGTGTGGATCCTTGGCTCGTGTGGCCTAAAACTTAGGTGCTTTGTGTAGGACCTTTGATCTTGTGTAGGGCATAAACTATCGTGTCCTTGTGTAGGGTCGTTTTCCTTGTGTAGGCATGTTTAAGTACCTTATGTAGGTCCTAGAGTCAACCTTATGTAGGTTGTAAAGGTTAGAGGTGAACCTGATTTGAAACCTTCGTTAGTAAAATCTGGTACACTCAAGGGTTGAGTGCATCAGCCAGGAGTGGAGTGTGCACATAACCGAACCACTATAAACGACTGTGTTTGGGATTGCTATTTGCATATTCTTTTATTGTGTTTACTTTGAATGTTCACATGAAGCATGATAGCATGATTATCTAGAACTGATAAGAATCACATCCCACACACTTTCACATAGTTCATCCATCCTAGATTAATTGCTATATATGTTGTTTAAATATTGAGTAGTCGTGTGATTGGATCCTCTACTTGGCTTGGAAGCCATTAGAGTTGAAATGAGTATATCTTGATGGTTGCATATTAGATTAAGATTAGGTTAATAGGATTTTAAATTGCCATACAATTTTATAAAGTCCTATTCACCCCTCTCTAGGACACTTTGACCTATTCCTACTTCTACTATAGCGGTCTTTACCGCAATTTTAATATCCACTATAATAAAACATTTGAGTACAATGCAGAAGGGAAATATATAGGTATAATGAAACTCCAAAAAGATTGCCACACACTCCCACCTCACCGCTGCTGCATCCTAGAGTCACCTGCACGCAACAGTCATGCATAAGCTTACAACGAAGCTTAGAGGGTGTGTGCGTGGGTACGCATGCATGTCCAAGCATACGAAATCAAAGTAAGCGAAAATACTGGCAAGTCCATGGATGCTATCAGCCATACCAAGGTTTTGCGATACAAGGCCTACGTAGCCAAATGTCATATGTAAGATGCAACGCAAGCATGCCAGCCCTCATCGAGTCCACATGTCAATACAGTTTATCTCTGGAACATCATCGGGGTCTAGTACACTCCACACTGGCTGCCGCCTCCTTAGCCGCACAACCAGTGAGTGGAAAAGACCTCACTACCTGCCTAGCCAGTAGTCTGCCAATACCTACTCGGGTCGTCGATAGCAGACCCATTTATGAGCTAGTTAGACTCAGCTAAGCTTACAGCCCCTTCACTCGGCCGGATAAGGCCACACGCCCTTCACAACCAACCACGACACAGTGGGAGATGCGGTCTACTAGTATTCAACACTCGTGCACTCACGTATCCACTCGGTCTAGATGTTGGAGCATCTCCTGGTACCAAAAGGGTTCTAAGACTTTCATCCAAGGACATCCTAAGTGCACACGGTGCTAGAACCAAATATTTTCGGTATCCAATCTGACCATCCATGATATGCTTGTGAAGGCCACAACCCTAATATTGGTAGGGCGCTAAGTGATCATGTCACACAAAATGCGAGATGCATGAGTCATACCATCTAGTCATGCATCAAACCTGCGCGTACTACGCGATCATGTGAGGCAACTCCGTCACGCAAGGAGTCCCCTAAATAACTTAGCCTAATGGCAAATGCTATGATCAATCATTCCTTATAACAGGCATACAAATGATGCATATTGACATGTGTCATTGTGTAATACTAAGCATGTTCTCAGTGTGTCCTACTAAACTAAGTACACTAGTATGATTATCAGATATAAACAGTACTCGGTCTTAACCAGTATATCACATACAAAGGGTAAGAGCTGAACGATATGCCTCACTAGGCATATAGAAGTCTATATAGTATGGTCCATGTTAGACTATCATAACCTCCTCAAGGCAGTAATATATCATATACCCTAAAGCGGGGTCCATTGAAATGACGGTGGGTCTAACCCATATATTAAGGTAGTCTCCACACAGTGGATATACCAAATCTGATACCACATATTCTTCCATCTACGACAAGGAATGATGATATACTTCTCCTATAGACAATGGATGGCCTAGGCATCATACTTACACCAAGAATGAGCCTCATGGGTGAGTCTAATGGCTATACAACGAGGTGAGTTGAGAGGGTGAAACTATGTACAACAAGTGGATTTCCTCACCCTTTATCATGCAATAAACTGGGCCTTCCTATGGGGCCCGATATGAATACAAGGTAGGCTCCAAGGTTTGGATAATTCCTACAAGGCATGGTGGAAAGCACCATCATCAATGGGGGCCCAACGGTTTGGGTTAGCCCAATGGGTAAGGGTGGAAATGGGCTTAGAAATGGGCCCTAGGGAGGTTTACAACGGTGGACATTTAACCACCATTGTCCTAAGGTGCGGTCCATTTGAGATTAGAATCTGACTCACAACGGGGCCCTCGGCCCTTAAAATCTTTAAAAGGACGGATGGACTGCGTGTGCACAACATTCATACATAGTGAGCCTCACAAGGCAGCCCCATAATGGACGTATCATTCATACATCATGGTGAGCCTGCATAAGGCAGCCCATGGTCCATATAAACAAATGGATAGTGTGCATATAACACATACATCATGGTGGGCCTCACACATCACAATAGGCCTCACACATCACAATGGGCCTCACACATCACAATGGGCCTCATCACATCTTAATGGGCCTCATGCATACAACAGGTGGGCCGTCTAGTGAACGGCCAGCCCATTAGCGGTTGGGCTTGCTGGACGACCAGCTGATGGATGACCTGGATAAAACACATGCCTCACGGTGGGCCTACAAGATGTGCCCCAGCAGATAGACAGTGTAGATATAATACATACATCACGTGGGCCAGCTGTTGGACAGTCAATCCAGCAGCGCCCTGGCCCAGTTGGGCGTCCAACTAATGGACGGTCTAGATAAAACACATACGTGGTGGGTTCCATTGAATGTGGGCCACCTAGGGAGGTGGGCCAGGCCACTGGGCCTCCCACAAACTTCATAGTGGGCCTGAGAAGGTTCCAACGGTGGGCGTCAGCCCACGGCAGTCCGCAGGTGGGCCTGCCTACTGGATGGTGTGGATTAAATACACAACATGGTGGCCCTGCAGCTGTTGGATGGACGGTCCAACAACGTCCCACAGATGGATGGTGAGGATATAATGCATACATCAGGGTGGGTCCACATGTGCGTGGCCCACTAGCTCCATGATCGAGCTGATATTGGTGTTTTCGTTCGACTAAGCCTGCCTAAAAATGGACAACCAGGTGGGACACTGGACGGTCAGTCTAGCAGCAAGGTGGGCCCTATTTACTGGACGAACGACATGGATGGGATACACATCATGGTGGGGGTCCACGTGAGTGGGTCACCCCACTTCCAATCAAGCCGATATTTGTGTTTTCCTATCCACTTGGGCCTGTGTGATCGGCCGGTCATGCAGGCCCAAAGTGGACAGCGATGTGGTGTCCCACTTGGGTGGATAGCGTGGATGAAACTCATGCATTGAGGTGGGGTCCAAACAGGGAAACAGAGAGATAGAGAGAGAAGGAATCGTGTAGTGGAGGGAGTTCCGCCACTATGAGCTCCCTTGCAATACAATGCATACATCAAGATGGACCCCAAAATTGTGTGGGCCCTCAAATCAGCAAATCAAGGTGAGGATACCATCCCCACCAAAAATCAAGGGTCTAAATGACCCTCTTGCAAATGGATAACAAATAATCATCATGGTGGGGTCCATGGAGAATGACACCCATCATGGAATACACATAAGTATCATGGTGGGCCGTTGGCCACACCTTGGGTCTAAAATGGAATCCCAACCATTAACCGGTAGCCCCACTTGTCTTATGCATCAAATTCAAGATCTAGTCCTATGAACACCCACCTATAGCTCTTCTTCTTGGCTCCTTGACATCCTTAGCTCCTAAACTCTCTCATTAATGGTGGATGATGAAGTTTGGATGATTGGATGGTGAGATTTGGGGTAGGAAAATGGGCCTAGCACTTAGCTTCTTTTTCTCTTCTTAGGATTTTTCTTCTCTTGGTTGCTAGGGAATGGGTAGAGAATGGAATGAGTGAAAGATGAGAGATGAAAGGAGAGAGGAATGAGTGTGTATGAAGGGATGGGGTGGAGGGTATGATGGTGTAGGAGGAGTGACATGAGAGTTGACTTTGGGAATGGGTTGCTTGTCTTGGTGGGAAGAAAGGCATGGGCTACTCATGGGTTGTACTTGACCTGTTGATGTGAAAGGATAGGTAGAGATTCCTCTCTCGGGATCTGCAACGTGCGGTATCTCCTTAAAATATACGCGGGTCCACTACTCCTAGCTTGGGTATCGCATTGGTGCACAAGACGCGGCGTTTGAACCGCAGCTACGGTGCGGTCACAAGGGTATAAGTTTCGAGTTGAGTCAGCTCTGATCTTTAGGATGTGACTTAGGGTTACGCGCAATCGCTATCTGTAGGTCTTGGGTCACCGGAATTAGACGGAGAGGATCACGGGAGTTGGTGGAAGGGTACAGTACAAGGATACAGGTCTTACAATTCACTTGGACATACGCAGAAATGCCAGGCCTTGAACCATCAGTAGCAATGCATCGACTGAATATTTCTGAAGATAAGAGGCCGATTAAGCAAGCGCAAAGGCAATTCCTTGTAGACCTAACTCCTCTGATAGGAGAAGAAATAAATAAAATGATGAAAGTCAGGTTTATCAGAGAGGTTTGAAGTTCTAGGTACTGATGGAACTAACTCCCTTAAAGAAACACCATATTATATGTGGACTACTCTTTAGAAAAATGAGAGCAATGCTAATGCCAAAGCTTTAAATGCAATTACTTGTGCACTATCACCAGATGAGTTCAAAAGAATTATATCTTATGATATTGCAAAACAAGCTTGGGACACCGTTGAAATGACACACGAGGGAACAATTATTGTCAAAAAGTCTAAAGTTCAGATCCTTACCACTAGCTTAGAGAAAATTCGTATGGAAGAAAATGAATCATTCATGGACTTTTATACGAAACTAAATGACATAGTTAACTCTATGTGGGGTCTTGGAGATAGCATCCCAGAGAGATAACATCCCAAAAAGAAAAGTTTGTGCAAAAATACTGCGATCACTTCCTGAGAGATTTAATTCCAAGGTGACAGCCATTCAGGAACTTAGAGACACTGATAATATGAGGGTGGAGGAACTTGTTGGTTCACTTCAAACTTATGAGTTGAATTTTAAAGATCCAAAAGGTAAGTCTATAGCCCTTAATCATCCAAATGTATTTCTCAAGATAGTAATAATTCTGATTGTAAAAATTCAGAGGATGATATGGCCTTATTAGCTAAAAATTTTTATAAGATTTTTAAAAGTAAGAAGAGAGTTGATTTTCAAAAACCCTCAGAGAAGAAAAAGGGTAAAACTAAAAACTGAAAATCTCTAAAAGATAGTTAATGCTTCAACTACCATGAATATGGGCATTTAGAAAATAAGTGTACAAAAAGGGACAAGCCAAAGAGAAAAGGCATATTAGCCATATGGGACGAATCGTCCTGCTCTGAAGCTTCTTTTGAGTCGGATGATTCAAAACCTGAATCTACAAGTGAAGTCAAGGCTTTAATGACTCTAGCCAGAGTCACTTCCACAGATAGTTGTGATACATATGAACATGAAAATCTGAGAAGTGACCTTGAAAATGAAGATGATCTTCAGGATGCCTATAATGCCCTATACAGGGAGAGTTGCAAGATAGCTGTCAAGCTTAAACTTCAGAAAGAGAAATTTCTAAAATTAAAAAAGGATTTTGAAAACTCTATTTTAGAAAAGTCGTATATTTCTGATTGTTTTGAAAAAACAAAATGTGACTTAAATTTCAAAACATCTGAACTAGAAAAGCTAAGATCAGGGAATGAGAAACTAAAACTTGAAGTTTATTCCCTCTTGAGTTCAAAGGATACATGGAGGTATGCCCAGGGAGACCCTAAACTTGAAAAGTTACTAACCGCATCTAGAAAATGTGGAGATAGATCGGGTCTAGGCTATGATAAAAACATGCCTATGAAAAAGAAGAATGTAACTCCTAAGTTTGTTAAAGGAGAATCCTCCAACTCAAAGGGAAAAGGCTTGAATCAAAACAACTTTAAAAATCCAAAAACTTTTCAACCTCCTAAAGTTAATGCCAACCATATTAGCCTTAGAAATCAAAATTATAACCCTTTAGCTGAGAAGATTGTGGACTTACTCAAGGAGCTTCTCAAATCTAACTTGAATGTGAGAGTTAATAATAATTATAAACGAAGGAAAACCAACAGTGCTCCAAAACCCAAAATGATAATGAAATGGGTTCCTAAGGTTACTTGTCTGGTTGCACACACCACCTTCAAGGCTTCGAGTCAATCAAAGTGGTGCCTAGACAGTGGTTGCTCAAGACACATGATAGGTGACAGAGATTTATTCACCGACTACAAAGAAATAACCGATGGGTCAGTCACTTTTGGTGATGGTAGCAACTGCAAAATAATTGGCCAAGGTACTGTTCAACTTTTTAACCTTCTTCCTTTTGAAAATGTTTTATTTGTAGAAGGTCTTAAGCATAATCTTTTGAGTATTTCTCAAATCTACGATAATAAGCATAGTGTTAAATTTACTAATCAAAGATGCGAGATCCCAAATGAGAAAGTGTAAGTGTTATGGTCTCATGCTCCTTTGGTTGTCAAATTTTGATGTGTCAAAACATCTATCTGTGTCCTGTACTTGTATGATCATTTATTAGAACTCAAAACACCTCAAGAAGCTACATGTTGAAGCCTCAAGAAGCTACATGTTGAAGCCTCAAGAAGCTACATGTTGAAGCCTCAAGAAGCTACATGTTGAAGCCTCATGTTGAAGCCTCAAGAAGCTACATGTTGAAGCCTCAAGAAGCTACAATGTTGAAGTTCAAATCTAAAGAAACAACGCATGAAGTAGTTCTATGTTGTTCAAGATCTCAAGCATGATATGGTTCAAGATCTCAAGCCTGATATGATTCAAATTATCTACATTCGTTGAATGGTTGAAGTTCAATGTCCATACGACATGGTTCAGGTTTGAATGACCTTAGGTTGACCCTTTAAGTAGGTCACTTTGGATACATAAATCAAATATTTATTTTACATAAGTTTGGTCTATTCTACGACCAGTCCTAGCTCTTGTTCGACCAGTCCTAGCATTGGTTCGACTAGTCCAAGAAATTCCACGACCAGTCCTAAGTAGTTGAAGATTTTTTCGGAATTTTTGGTACGCCCACGACCAGTCCTGGAGATCCTTCGACCAGTCGTAGGTGTGGCTTCGACTCGTCCACGACCAGTCGTGGAGCTACGACTTAAAGTCCAGCAACGAAATCACTGGTCCTACGACCAGTCGTAGGTGACCCACGACCAGTCGTAAGGTACTCACGACCAGTCGTAGAACGGCTTTCAAAGATCGCGCTTAATTTTTCAAAAATCTGTTAGCGCTACGACCAGTCGTAGGTTTCTAAGACCAGTCGTAGGAGCGATTTTTGCTTCTATAAATTGAACACGAAATTCAGAGTTTTCATAACTTCAACTCCATTCAATTCAAGAATTTTTAAGTGATCACTCTGAGATAAGTCTGTGTTTATTTTAAGCTAGATTGTGCTTATTTAATATTCCTTTTTGCTAGCTTATTTAATTTGATTTTGTTTCTACATTCCAATCTTATTTGAAAAGAGGAATTATCTTATTCCTTCTTCTTGGAATCAAAATCAAATATAGCTACGCCCAACGAGTTAAATCTAAAATCAATTATGTTAGTGCTATTATATGATACCTCTTTGATTGTCAAATTTTGTGTGTCAAAACCTTGGTATGTTCTATGTGTGTGTTCTATGTTTAAGACAACCATGGACTCTTCAAGCGGCTTCAAGATATAAAGAAGAAGATATAAAGAAGAAGATATAAAGAATAAGATACAAAGAAGTCACGGCATTCTTTATTGGTTATTCAAGTTCAAGATAAATGTTGGTGTCAAGTGTTTGGACGACTCTGACTTCAGGTTCAAGTGGTTGGACGACTCGTACTTCAGGCTTTAAGTACTAAAAGATTTATCATTCGTTGAATGAAGTAGAGTTCAATGTCCATACTTCATTATTCAGGTTTGATAGACCATAGTCACTGACCTTAGGGTAGGTCACTTTGGATACATTATCCAAATGTATTTAAACATGTGTTTGAGCTGCTCTTAGACTAGTCCTGGTTCTGGTTCGACCAGTCCTAGCACTGGCTCGACCTGTCTAAGAATTTCCTAGACCAGTCTTGGAATTGTTCAAATTTATCGGATTTTCTGGTTCGCTCACGACCAGTCTTGAAGTCTGCACGACCGGTCGTGGAACGGCCTCGACTCGAAGCTCGACCAGTCGTGGAGCCTCGGCTCAAACTCCAGCGACTAAATTCACTGTTGCTCGACCAGTCGAGAAGGGGTCTCGACCGGTCGTGGAGGACCTTCGACCAGTCGTGGACTGCCTACGACCAGTCGTACATCGGTTTTCCTGAATCCGCGCAGAAATTCAAAAATCTGTTTCTTCTAAGACCAGTCGTGGGAACTTCTAGACCAGTCGAAGACGAATTTCTGTAACTATAAATAGCACACGAATTTCAGAGTTTATTCATTGAAAATTCTATAAAAGCAAGGTTCCACTCTGAGATAAGTCGTGTTTAAATTTAAGCTAATTTGCGCTTCATTCTAATTCCTTTTGTTAGCTTTTTATATTTGATTTTATTCTAAATTCCAATCCTATTTGAAAAGGGGAAATCGTGTATTCCTTCTTCTTGGAATTAAAATCAAATAGAGCTAGCCCTTTGAGATTTCATTTAAAATCAATTAGAACTTAGAACCTCAATAATTTGAGTATTGGACATTGAACTATCATCTCTACTCTGATCGGTTCTTCCGGGCTACTGCAAAAGGATAAGATCCAGGTATTTTACAATTCCTGTAATTTCTGTTTTGGTTTTTTATGAGATTTGCCAGAAAAATCTCTATGTGTATGGTTATCTGAGGAGAGCCAGAAAACTCAGATTGAGGGTTTTTTTTTAATTGTGTAAGCCCAAGTGACAAAGACACAATTGTGAAGGTTTTTGGTAAACCTGTGAAAACCAGTTTTATTAGAGAACGCTAATATCCCCTGTGTGAGGATATTAGGAGTGGAGTAGCATTCTGTGTGGCTGTTTGAGAACAGTTGGTGAACACACAGGCGAACCACTATAACTTCTTGTCTTGTGGATTGAATGTTTTCTTTTATCATTCAGTTCTATTTTCCTTGTGGATGTGAATGTTGTAACAGTTTGAAATTACAAGCAAGTGTGGGAATGTTGTAATAATTTAGTGATTTATTTCTACAATTTATTTCCAGCAATTCTTTTTATTGATTCAAGCTTTAAATTCCAAATTGTTCCAGCAAGGTTGCCCTGCCATTTTTATGGTGTATGGTTGTCCCTAGAACAAGACATTTGTAAATTCAATTTATTCAGTGCAGTTTGTATTTGTTTCTTTATTCCTCTTTGATTTGTGTATTTGATACAAAGACATTTCTAGACATAAGGTTGTCCTACCATAAACACTGAGTTTTTGGTGAAAGGTTGTCCTTAGAACAACGTTTGTATCAACCACTCAATTTCAATTGTTTGAGGTTGTATTTCATTTCTGCATTACAATTTATTTAATTAGTTCATTGGCTATCATATTTCGTTAATTCCGCTATTATAAGTTTTTATTTGGCATTGTCCTATTCACCCCCCTCTAGGACATTTAGCTTGGCCATTTCAAGTGGTATCAGAGCCTAATAGCTCGCTTTTAATTCTTTGTATTTGGATTTATTTCCTGAGCTAACGATCTAAGCTATATTTAATAATGTCAAATTTTGATAGCCTCTCAGTCACTAGGCCTCCACCATTTGATGGCTCCAACTATGCTTATTGGAAAGCCAGAATGAGGATCTTCCTCAAATCAATGGATGAGAGTGTGTGGCAAGCCACAGTGATTGAATGGAAGCCTCCTGCCATGGAAGTTACTGGAATTGATGGTTCTAAATCTATGAAAATTACACCATACCATCAATGGACCACTCTTCAGAAAAGTGAGAGTAGTGCTAATGCTAAAGCACTTAATGCAATTACTTGCGCACTATCACCGGATGAGTTCAAAAGAATCATATCCTGTGATACTGCAAAGCAAGCTTGGGATATTTTAGAAATGACACATGAGGGTACATCGATTGTCAAAAAATCTAAAGTCCAACTCCTCACAACTAAATTTGAAGAAATTCACATGGAGGAAAATGAAATGTTTATGGACTTCTATACTAGATTAAATGACATTGTAAACTCAATGTGGGGTCTTGGTGATAAAATCCCAGAAAATAAAGTGTGTGCAAAAATTCTACGCTCTCTTCCTGAACGGTTCAATTCTAAAGTAACCGCAATCCAAGAACTTCGTGACACGGACAAAATGAAGGTGGAAGAACTAGTTGGGTCTCTACAAACTTATGAATTAAATTTTAAAGTTCCTAAAGGAAAATCAATTGCTTTGAAATCTTCCAAAAATACGGTAGAAGATAAATCCGATTCTGAAGATGACTTAGCTCTTATTGCAAAAAGATTTTACAAAATTTTTAAAAGTAAGAAAAGAGTTGATTTTCAAAAATCAAATGATAAAAAGAAGTTTAGATCTAAAACTCGAAAATCTTTGAAAGACAGTCAATGTTACAACTGTCATGAGTATGGGCATCTAGCAAACAAATGTCCTAATAAGGAAAAATCCAAAAAGAAAGGTATGTTGGCTACATGGGATGAATCATCTGACTCTGAAGTTTCTTCTGAATCAGAAGATTCCGAAACCGAGTCGGGCAATGAAGTAAAAGCCCTTATGACTCTAGCTAAGTTTACCTTCTCTGATCACGATGATTCTACTAGTGAAGAAAATTTGGATAATGACCATGAGAATGAAGAAGATCTTCAAGATGCTTACAATGCCTTATACAAAGAGAGTTGTAAAATTGCTGTGAAGCTTAAACTTCAAAGAGAAAAATTTTCTAAACTTAGAGATTGTTTTGACTTGCTTGTTTTAGAAAAATCTCAAATATCAGATTATTTTGAAAAATCAAAAAGCGATTTAGAATTCAAAAACTCTCTGATTGTTGATTTAAAATCTGAAATTGAGAGACTAAAAAATGAAGTGTCTTCTCTTCTGAATTCAAAGGAAACTTGGAGGTATACCCAAGGTGATTCTAAATTAGAAAAACTTCTATCCGGTTCAAAAAAATGTGGTGATAGATCCGGGTTGGGGTATGATAAAACAATACCTCATAAACAGAAGAATTCTCCACCTAAATTTGTGAAAGGAGAATCCTCTAATTCAAAAAAGAAAAACACTTCACAAGGTTTTGTCAAAACAACAAAAAATTTTCAAAAACCTAAAAACAGCTATGTCAACTTCAAAAGTCAAATGAAAAATCCTTTAGCTGAAAAAATAGTTGATTTACTCAAGGAACTTTTAAAATCTAACTCTGTAAGTCATTCTTTCAAATATAAACAAAAGAAGACCAACTATGTTCCTAAACCTAAAACTGTTATGAAATGGGTTCCTAAAGTTGACTGCTTGGTTGCTCACACTGCTTTCAAAGCAACTAGCCTTTCAAAGTGGTACCTAGACAGTGGTTGCTCCAGGCATATGACTGGTGACAAAGCTCTCTTCACCGATCTACAAGATATGACTGATGGGTCAGTCACATTTGGTGATGGTAGCAATTGCAAAATTATTGGCCAAGGTACGGTTCAACTCCATAATCTACCCTTATTTAAGAATGTTTTATATGTTGAAGGTTTAAAACACAACTTGTTAAGCATATCTCAAATATGCGATAACAATCATAGTGTGAAGTTTTCCAATCAAGGTTGTGAGATTATAGACAAAAAGGGATCTGTGATATTAACTGGTCTCAGAACTTCTGAAAACTGCTATATAGTGAGAAATGACAGCTCATCTAACCAAATGTGTTACATGGTCCATACCAATGAAACTGAATTATGGCATAAACGTCTTGGACATGTACACTACCGGAACTTATATAGATTGAGCAAAGAAGAACTAATAAGAGGTCTACCAAAGATTCAAAAAATAGATAAAATATGTGGTGAATGCCAGTATGGTAAACAAACTAGGAGATCTCACAAAAAGGTGAACTCAAATACCACATCAAGACCACTCGAACTTCTCCACATGGATCTAATAGGACCAACTAGAACGGAAAGTCGAGGAGGTAAAAAATATATTCTGGTTATTGTAGACGATTACACCAGATTCACTTGGGTTTCATTTTTAAAGGACAAATCAGAAACCCTTGATGAAGTAAAAAAGATAATCAAACGGATCCAAACTGAAAAATGTTCTCATGTGAGTAAGATCCGAAGTGATCATGGATCCGAATTTGAAAATAGCTGTTTTGAGAAATTCTGTAATGATCATGGAATATCACATGAATTCTCTGCACCTAAAACTCCACAACAAAATGGCATTGTGGAAAGAAAAAATAGAGTTCTTCAAGAAATGGGAACTGTTATGCTAAATAGCATGAAGGTTTCTAAGAATTTATGGGCTGAGGCGATTAATACTGCTTGCTATATTATTAATCGTGTTTATACTTGCAAATCAAATAATAAAACGCCCTACGAAATGTGGTTTGACAAAAAACCTACAGTCAAATATTTTCGCGTTTTTGGCAGTAAGTGTTATATTTTACGTGACCGGGAAAACTTGGGAAAATTTGATACAAAAAGTGATGAAGGATTATTCTTAGGATATTCATTAAACAGTCGTGCATATCGTGTACTGAACAAAAGGACTGGAGTTATTCAAGAGTCAATCAATGTGGTCATAGATGATCACTTAAATACTTCAGCCCCTAGTTCAGATAATGATGAAGTTCTTATAATTGAAAAACCAGAAACTTCATCAAGTGAATCTAATCATGATGTGAGGACTGTCAAAGATCATCCAACTACACAAATCCTTGGAAATCCTCTCACAGGTGTACGCACTCGTAGACAATTAGAAGATTTTTGTAATTACGTGTGTTTCACCTCTCAGATAGAACCGGTTAATGTAAAGGAAGCTCTTTCTGATGAAAACTGGATAGTTGCGATGCAGGAAGAACTTAATCAATTTGTTCGTAACGATGTCTGGTATCTTGTTCCAAGACCAAAAGATAAACATATTATTGGAACTAAATGGATTTTCAAAAATAAGTCTGATGAATTGGGAAATATTATTCGAAACAAGGCAAGACTGGTTGTGCAAGGATACACTCAAATTGAAGGTATCGATTTTGAGGAAACTTTCGCTCCAGTTGCACGCCTTGAATCAATCAGATTATTTATATCCATTGCATGTTTTAGAAAGTTTAAGATTTATCAAATGGATGTAAAGAGTGCTTTTCTTAATGGTGATTTACATGAAGAGGTTTATGTTGAACAACCTACAGGGTTTGAAGATCCTAAGTTTACTAATCATGTTTATCGCCTTAAGAAAGCTCTCTATGGGTTGAAACAAGCTCCCAGGGCATGGTATGAAAAATTGACTAAGTTTTTACTGGGTCACAATTTTCAAATGGGTAGTGTTGATAAAACACTCTTTGTTAAAAAGCAGAACAATGATATTTTAATGGTTCAAATCTATGTTGATGATATAATTTATGGATCAACTTGTACTGACATGACTGTTGAGTTTGCAGATCTAATGAAATCTGAATTTGAGATGAGTATGGTCGGAGAATTAAACTATTTTCTAGGATTGCAAGTTAAACAGCAATCTGATGGAATTTTTATTTCTCAAACTAAATATGCTCTAAATTTAGTTAAGAAGTTCGGATTTGAAAATGGTAAGAATTTTGATACTCCTATGAGTACTTCTCTAAAGCTCTCAAAAGACTCTACAGGTAAAGATATAGATCCTAAACTATATCGAAGCATGATTGGTAGTTTACTGTATTTAACAGCAAGTAGACCTGATATTGCTTTTAGTGTTGGAATTTGTGCTAGATATCAGTCTAATCCTAAAGAATCTCATTTGACTGCTGTTAAACGCATTATTCGTTATGTTGCAAGTTCAGTTAATCTGGGTCTTTGGTATCCCTTTGATACTAGTGTGCAATTGGCTGGGTTCTCGGATGCTGATTGGGCTGGTAATATGGATGACAGAAAGTCAACCAGTGGTGGTTGCTTTTACATTGGAAATTGCATAGTTTCTTGGTTCAGCAAGAAACAGAGTTCCATTTCACTCTCAACTGCTGAGGCTGAATACATTGCTGCAGGAAATGCATGTACTCAGTTAGTCTGGATGAAACGCATGTTAAGTGATTATGGTATTGCACAAGACTCAATAGTTTTATATTGTGATAATTCAAGTGCAATTAATATTTCCAAAAATCCAATCCAGCATTCACGAACTAAGCATATTGACATTAGATTTCACTATATTCGTGAACTTGTTGAAGAAAAAATAATTTGTTTAGAATATATTCCTACCGAGAAACAACTTGCTGACATTTTCACCAAACCACTCGATAAATGCAAGTTCAATAAATTGAAATTTGATCTCGGTATGTGTAATATAAGATGATTGATTATGCATTTTAATAAAAATAAAATAATAAAAAATAAAAATAAAGATAAATAAAAATTGCATATTTTGGTCTTACACGACCAGTCGAGGATAGTCTCGACCAGTCGTGGTTAGACCGGTCGAGGAATACTCAAGACCGGTCGTGTATCGCGCTGGTTCCTTTATTTGGGGAAAAAATCACTTTTTCTTCATTTCCCTCTTCTTCTCCAACGGGCATAGCTTCGACCGGTCGTACCCATCTATGGGATTTCTCCAGGTTTGAGTATTTCTCTTGATTTTATTGAAGAATCTTGAACATTACTTCTTGTCTTCCTTGTTAGTGTTGATTATTTCTTATTTCCTTCAAGGGTTTGGGGTTGTCTTCCTCATTTTCTGATTTGGTTGAAACCCATCTTGTTTTTCTTGAAATTCCTTCAATCTTTTCAAGAATATGGATGTTAGAGGTAAAAAGCGAACTAGTAGAGGTGCTTCTTCATCTAGGTCCAATGTTGTATCTCGCCGTCATCTTAGAGATCCTAATGATGACCCTCCACAAGTTCGTGATTTTCGATTTAAGAAAGTTATTGTTGAGAAAGCAGTTTGTATCAATCATATTGCTCAATTTAATCTAGTTCCTCTCCTTCAATCTGTTGGTTGGGTTAACATTTTGAATTGGGGAGGGCCGGCATATCAGTCAATTGCTCAGGCCATGGTTGCATGTATTATAGACTTTTCTCTTGAGGAATTAACTTTTATTATTACTACAAGAGAAGGGCCTTTTACTGTGGATCGTCATTTGATTTCTGGGTTAATGGATATTCCAGTAAATGATGATGGAATCCATCCTTCCACATTGGGTGATAAAGTTACTGAATCTGAGAAACGTTTATTGACTAGAGCCCTTTGTAATATGGATGCACCTTGGTCTGTCAATGGTACTGTTCTCAAGACCAGGTGGCTGTTGCCCAGATATAGAGTTCTTCATCGTATTTTTACATCTAATGTGTATCCTAGGGCTGGTAACAAAACTGAATTGACTCTTCTGATGGTTCGTATCCTGTACTCAATCGTTAGTGGTGCCAATGTTTGCTTACCTTCATTGATCTGTTATTCTATTATTCAGTTTCGGTCTCAGCCAGGTCATGGTGACATTCCATTTGGATATTTGTTAAATGTCTTAGCTACTCACATGTTGGTCACTATGCCTGTTGGTGAAGCTCCTATCCATCACCTTATTTTCAACAACACCAACATAAACAAAATGAAGTTGAGATTGGCCGCTGGTCAAGTTGATAATGACGAGGGTGGTGGAGCTGCTGGAGTTGGAGATGCGAATGAAGGAGATGATCTTCCTAATGAGGATATCAACATGGATGATCTTTTTGATGATATTGAGTCTGCATCTGAAGATGATCCAGATTTTGTTCCTTCTGATTTCGATGCACGTCTAAGTGCATTAGAAGAAAAGGTGGAAAATATGCATGTTGGCCATAATGCACAATTTAAGAAAATGCATAAGTATTTGAGGCGCTTACAAAAAGGCCTTCATCATATTGATCCTACCATTCCTGCTCCTTCTTCAGGGTCTGATTAAATGTTTATTAAATGTAGTTTGAACTGATTTCACTTTGGATTTTTCTTGGAACTGTTTAACTTATAACTGTGACTTTGGTATGTAATATCTTCTCCTAAATCTTTTATGCACTCATTTGTCTTCCTGAGCTTATATGATCTTCCTTTGTCATATTTTTGACAAAAAGGGGGAGAATGGTACATATATCTGTGGTATTTATGTTGTTGATGGTGTTTGCATCAATCCTTAATTCCTTAAATGGGGAGTCTTATTGAGGGGGAGTAATTCAACATCTCTCATATTGTATATGGTTGTCATGTGTTGACACATCTAATTCATGATTCATGATTCCTCTATTGTGTTTTTATATATATGTTTTGTCACAAATTTGCCAAAGGGGGAGATTGTTAGTGCTATTATATGATACCTCTTTGATTGTCAAATTTTGTGTGTCAAAACCTTGGTATGTTCTATGTGTGTGTTCTATGTTTAAGACAACCATGGACTCTTCAAGCGGCTTCAAGATATAAAGAAGAAGATATAAAGAAGAAGATACAAAGAAGTCACGGCATTCTTTATTGGTTATTCAAGTTCAAGATAAATGTTGGTGTCAAGTGTTTGGACGACTCTGACTTCAGGTTCAAGTGGTTGGACGACTCGTACTTCAGGCTTTAAGTACTAAAAGATTTATCATTCGTTGAATGAAGTAGAGTTCAATGTCCATACTTCATTATTCAGGTTTGATAGACCATAGTCACTGACCTTAGGGTAGGTCACTTTGGATACATTATCCAAATGTATTTAAACATGTGTTTGAGCTGCTCTTAGACTAGTCCTGGTTCTGGTTCGACCAGTCCTAGCACTGGCTCGACCTGTCTAAGAATTTCCTAGACCAGTCTTGGAATTGTTCAAATTTATCGGATTTTCTGGTTCGCTCACGACCAGTCTTGAAGTCTGCACGACCGGTCGTGGAACGGCCTCGACTCGAAGCTCGACCAGTCGTGGAGCCTCGGCTCAAACTCCAGCGACTAAATTCACTGTTGCTCGACCAGTCGAGAAGGGGTCTCGACCGGTCGTGGAGGACCTTCGACCAGTCGTGGACTGCCTACGACCAGTCGTACATCGGTTTTCCTGAATCCGCGCAGAAATTCAAAAATCTGTTTCTTCTAAGACCAGTCGTGGGAACTTCTAGACCAGTCGAAGACGAATTTCTGTAACTATAAATAGCACACGAATTTCAGAGTTTATTCATTGAAAATTCTATAAAAGCAAGGTTCCACTCTGAGATAAGTCGTGTTTAAATTTAAGCTAATTTGCGCTTCATTCTAATTCCTTTTGTTAGCTTTTTATATTTGATTTTATTCTAAATTCCAATCCTATTTGAAAAGGGGAAATCGTGTATTCCTTCTTCTTGGAATTAAAATCAAATAGAGCTAGCCCTTTGAGATTTCATTTAAAATCAATTAGAACTTAGAACCTCAATAATTTGAGTATTGGACATTGAACTATCATCTCTACTCTGATCGGTTCTTCCGGGCTACTGCAAAAGGATAAGATCCAGGTATTTTACAATTCCTGTAATTTCTGTTTTGGTTTTTTATGAGATTTGCCAGAAAAATCTCTATGTGTATGGTTATCTGAGGAGAGCCAGAAAACTCAGATTGAGGGTTTTTTTTTAATTGTGTAAGCCCAAGTGACAAAGACACAATTGTGAAGGTTTTTGGTAAACCTGTGAAAACCAGTTTTATTAGAGAACGCTAATATCCCCTGTGTGAGGATATTAGGAGTGGAGTAGCATTCTGTGTGGCTGTTTGAGAACAGTTGGTGAACACACAGGCGAACCACTATAACTTCTTGTCTTGTGGATTGAATGTTTTCTTTTATCATTCAGTTCTATTTTCCTTGTGGATGTGAATGTTGTAACAGTTTGAAATTACAAGCAAGTGTGGGAATGTTGTAATAATTTAGTGATTTATTTCTACAATTTATTTCCAGCAATTCTTTTTATTGATTCAAGCTTTAAATTCCAAATTGTTCCAGCAAGGTTGCCCTGCCATTTTTATGGTGTATGGTTGTCCCTAGAACAAGACATTTGTAAATTCAATTTATTCAGTGCAGTTTGTATTTGTTTCTTTATTCCTCTTTGATTTGTGTATTTGATACAAAGACATTTCTAGACATAAGGTTGTCCTACCATAAACACTGAGTTTTTGGTGAAAGGTTGTCCTTAGAACAACGTTTGTATCAACCACTCAATTTCAATTGTTTGAGGTTGTATTTCATTTCTGCATTACAATTTATTTAATTAGTTCATTGGCTATCATATTTCGTTAATTCCGCTATTATAAGTTTTTATTTGGCATTGTCCTATTCACCCCCCCTCTAGGACATTTAGCTTGGCCATTTCAAATTAGAATTTAGAACCTTATGAATGTGAGTATTGGAAATTGAACTTTGACATTCAAATCATCTACTCCGATTAGTTCTACCGGGCTACTACGAAAAAGGAGAAATCCAGGTATTTTACAATTCTGTAAAATTCATTTACTTTTGGTTTTGTTTGAGGTTAAGCCAGAAAAATCTCATTGTACTGGTTTTGTTTGAGGTTGAGCCAGAAAAAATCTCATTGTGTTGGTTGTCTGAGGAAAACCAGAAAACTCAGAAAAGAGGGGTTTTGAATTGTGTAAGCCCAAGTGAAAAAGACACAATGTAAAGGTTTTTGGTGAACCTGTGAAAACCTATTTGTTAGTGAACGCTAATATCCCCTGTGTGAGGATATTAGGAGTGGAGTAGCTTTTTGTGTGGCTGTTGGAAAACAGTTGGTGTACACACAAGCGAACCACTATAACTCTTTGACTTGTGGTTTGAATGCTTGCTTAATTTTCATATCTTTTATCATTCGATCTTGTGGAATGTACAAGTGGATGTGAATGTTGTAATTATTTACATTTCAAGCAAGTGTGGGGATTGTTGTAATAATTTAGATCTTACTTCTGCATTTAATTACAATTCCTTGCTATTTCATTTACTTATATTAATATTGAGTCCTTGATCCAAAAGAGGTTCTAGAAATAAGGTTGTCCTACCATAAGCCCTTGTTGATTATGGTGTAAGGTTGTCCTTAGAACTGAATTTGCATCAATCTCTCGATACCTATTTATCAAGGTGATTTAAATTTAGCTTTGTGAATTGATTCATATAGTAAGGCTATTGGCTTATTGTATTTCCGCTGATTTTATTTTAAATTTGGCATAGTCCTATTCACCCCCCCCCCCTCTAGGACATATAGCTTGGCCTTTTCAGAAAGGTTGTGTGATATTGAATGGTTGTAGAACATCTAAGAATTGCTATATTGTAAGTGATTCTAGATCGTCTAAAGTATCTTGTTACATGGTTCAAACCAATAAGACAGAATTATGGCACAAACGCCTTGGAAATGTAAACTACAGGAATTTATATAGACTGAGCAAGGCCGATCTAATAAGAGGTCTACCCAAATTAAAGAAAATGGATAAAATATGTGGTGCATGTCAAATCAGAAAACAAACAAGAAGTGGTCACAAGAAAGTGAACTCCTTTGCCACATTTAAACCTCTTGAACTTCTCTAATTGGATCTTGTAGGACCAGCTAGAATGGAGAGTAGAGGTGGTAAGAAGTATTTCTTGGTAATTGTGGATGATTTTACTAGATTTATGAGAGAAAAATCTGAAACTTTCAATGAAGTGAAAAGGATACTTAAGCGTATCCAAACTGAGAAAGAAATGAATATTACTAAGATCCGAAGTGATTATGGATTGGGGTTTGAAAATAACAATTTTGAGAAGTTCTGTAGCGATCATGGAATATCGCATGAGTTTTCAGCTCCTAAGACACCTTAACAAAATAGGGTTATTGAAAGGAAAAGCAGAATGCTTCAAGAAATGGCTAATGTAATGTTGAATAACACGAAGTTACCTAAAAATCTATGGGCCGAAGCTGTTAATACTGCATACTATATAATAAACCGAGTTTACATCAGAAAATCAAAAGATAAAATTATTTCATTGGATTATGTTTAAACTGAAAATCAACTTGCGGACATATTCACTAAATCACTTGACAGAAACAGGTTTTCTAAAATAAAAATGGACATTGGTATGTGTAATTTGAACTGAGTTTATCATGTTTACATATTTTATTTATATATATTTTTTATGCAAATTATTTGTTTTCCAAATATGATAAATTATGCATTTTTTTTTGTGCTTGCACACTGGTCGAGCACATACTCGACCAGTCGAGGAGCGTGGTTAGAGGGCCTTTAAGTGTGTTGGAAACCACTTTTTCTTCATTTCTCTCATCTTTCTCACTTGCCCCTTCTTCGACCGGTCAAACCCATATTCGATTAGTGTTTGGTAAGTGCATCATTTTCAATTTCCTTTCGGATTTGGGTTCCTTGAGTCTCATATTGCTTGATTCTTGCTTTTATTTCAATTTTCCTTGTGATTTTCTTGGTATATTTGAGAAAAATTTGTTGGGTTTGAAACCCTTGATTCCTTTCTTGCATTTTCTTATTGATCCTTGCAATAGAAGGCAGAACGAAGAAGAAATCTACTAGAGCATCTTCTTCTCGTGCCACACTTGTGCGTACTCTTCGACCACCTGAAGAGGACCCCGAATATGTATGGGATATTCGTCTCCGCAACATCATTGTTGAGTGTACTGTAAATGCCAACCACCTTGCACCATTTCACATTATTCCCCTCCCTGTAGCTGTAAATGGGACAACATTTTGAATTGGGGCGGACCGGCATACCACTCCATTGCGCAAGGAATATATGCTTGTATAGGTGATGTTTCTATTGAAGAATTGACATTCACTATAATGTTTAGAGAAGGTTCATATAAAGTAGATCGTCATTTAATTTTTGGTTTGTTGGATGTCCAAGTGAATGATGATGGCATTCCTATTCCGACATTGGCTGAAAAAATGAATGAGTCAGAAAAACACTCTTTAACCAGAAATTTGTGCAACATGGACTCAGAATGGAGTTCCTGGAATGCACTTCGGGCCAACCAAATGTTGCCCAGATAAAGAGTGTTGCATCGTATCTTTATTTCCAATGTCTATCCTAGATCTAGAAACAAGGCAGAACTGACTTCTTTTATGGTTCGTATCCTTCATTCAGTTGTGTTTGGTATTCCTGTGTGTCTTCCTTCTTTAATATGTTATATTATCATCCAATTTCGACTTCACCCTGGTCATAGCGATATTCCTTTTAGTTATTTGATGACTGCACTTTCCTTGCACTACTGTGTGGTCATTCCACCTGGTGAAGCTCTTTGTCACGCCCCAAACTCGAAAATCGGATTCACAAGAATCCCGATCGTCGAATCCGGTGCCGACAGCCTCCGTAGTACCCCATTCTCGGCTCCTAGCGTCATACGCCAGATTTCCGATCCTGGGATCCTACAAGGAGGATTTTTTTTTTTCTTTTGATGTACATTTAACTCGTAATAAGCATAACCACAAGATTACCCAATTCACAAAGGCAACAACATCATCACATATCCACTAATATAATCATTTGAATACAATGCTGAAAGTGAGATACATAAATCGAAAACCAAGCTCCAGAAGACTGTTGTACGCTCCAAGCTCGTCACTGCTGCAACCTAACATTACCTGCACGCATCTATCGTGCATAAGCTTATAGAAAGCTTAGAGGGTGGTGTAAGTGTGTGCACAAGGTAAGTGCCAAGTATTCAATATAATGTCATCATCATACAGTATCGAAAATACTGGAAATCCATAAATCGTACAATATCGGAATAAGCAGAATTATTAACAAAATCATGAATTACCAAAGTAAGCATAAATACTAATAAGAGCAGGAATTATCATAGTAAACAGAAATACTGATAAGATCATAAATTATACGATAACAGAGTAAGCGGAAATACGGAAAAGTCCATGAGTCAATCAATATCAGAATACGTAATATGAAGCAGCTATGCAAATGAGGAGTCATAAAGGGCCAAATATCACATGCCGAGGATGTGATGCAATATGTAATTCCTGATGAGTCCACGAATAGTGTCAATCGTATCTAGACCATATAAATACAGAAACACAGTAACCCAAAATACCATATGCCGTGATGTAATGCAATATGCGGTGCGAATGGAATGACCATGCTGGAGTGTGAAGTCGGGATGATAGTACGTAGTATCGCAGTCTATGGGGTCCATCACAAGGGACTTCTATCCAAACCAGTCCCATACCTAAATTTGGATAGTCAGACTCAATGTGGTAAACTCCTGATCTCAGGTTAGTCGCGCGCCCAACCGAAATCCTAGCCATGCGAAGGTACACGTGATAAATAGTTGCGCACCACCAGCCCGAGTGGATAGTGAATGAATGAATGAGTATGCAACTCCTGCTCAATAAGTCCACATATCAGTACGGTTCATCTCTGGGATCATCACCGGGGTCTATTACACTCTACGCCAGCTTGCCGCCCCTATCCGAGCGCACAACTGGGTAAGTGAAAGAGACCTCACTATCCGCCTGCCAATATCGGGCCCGGCTCGTCGATAGCGGACCCATTCCTCAAGCTGGTCAAACTCAACCTAGATATTGCCCCCTCACTCAGGCGGGTAAGGTCACACCCCCTTCCAACCGACCACGACACAGTGGGAGACGCGGCCTCCTGGTATTCGGCCCTCATGCGCTCATATATCACTCGGTCTCGACGTTGGAGTCATCTCCTGGCCACGGAGGTTTAGGGATTTTCACCCAGGGACATCTATGGCGCCCGTATGCTAGAACTAAACATTTCCGGTGTCCCATCTAGCCATCCATGATATGCCTGTGGAGGCTACGGCCCTGATGTCGCTAGGGCGTACAGTAATCATAATGCAAGATGCATGAGTCATACAATCCAATCATGCACCACTCCTGCGCATACCGTGCGCTCATGTGAGATAACCTCCGCCTATCAGGGAGTCTCGTAACAGCATGCTCAATGACATATGTAATGATCAACTACATCTCATAACAAACATGCGGATGATGCGTATGGGCATGTATCATGATGCTATGCTGTCACATGCTAGTACTCAGTATCAATAACCGGCATCAACAATCTGTCTCGATCGGTAATCGGTCAATCGGCCACGACAAGCAGGATCGACAATCGGCCACGTCAATCGATAATCGGCCACGATCGGAAATCGGTCACGATAATCGGCCTCGATCGATAATCGGTCAATCGGCCACGACAAGCAGGATCGACAATCGGCCACAACAGTGTGGACATTTAACCAACATTGCCCCCAAGGAATGGCTCACACAAAGCCAAACATATAATGGGCCCACGGCCTCACACAAAGACCTAATATACAACACAATGTGCCTTACTCAAGGGCCATATATACACAACGGGTGAGCCCTGCTCATGGGCTTTAAATACATGACATGTGGACCCTACACATGGGTCTCGAATGCGTCATAAAGGGGTATAACCCATGAGCCTCAATACATCACAATAGACCACGACTCATGGGCCTAATGCACAACATAAAGGGGCCTCATTAAATGGGCTGCAAAAGCATCACAACGGGCCGTATCACATGGACCTTATAAATTGCAATGGGCCGCGCCTCCTGGGCCCAATACATATCACAATGGGTTGCACCACCTGCGCCTTACACACCACCTGAGCCACATCAATGGGCCGTGCCAATGAACCTCATATATATCAAGTGGACCCATCGAAATTTCATTTGGACCGTACCCACAAATAACGGCGGAGATAATGATTTCCACCCTTGAAATTACTAGGGCCCACCATAACATTTATTTTCCATCCGATCTGTCCATACGGTCACAAGGACCTAGATCAAGAGGAAAAACAAATATCATACTCATCCAGAACTCCTGTGATCCCCAAAATGCTTTCAATGGTAAGGATTTGATCCTCCACTAATTTTTGTAGCGTGGCCTACCTAATAGGCAGATCTGTATTATTGTTAGTCTTGAGCCCTGAGATGAGCTCACCATATGGACGGGTGGTTTGGACGTAACACATAAATCATGGAAAGGCCCACCGTTTGGACGGGTGAATAAGACCCATACATCTCGGTGCGTCTCACACCACCAATAGGATGTCCATGCAAATGGACGGTGGGAGTATAACACATATATCACGAGGGGCCCCACAGATGGGCGACGTGGATGAAATAAATACATCACGGTGGCCCCTGCACAACAGATGAACGGTGTGGGTGCTGCACACGTGCAGCGAATGGGGCCACAAATGGACGGTTTGGATGTGTTACATACCTCGTACGGTGGGGTCCACGAGCATGTCCAAATCAATGGACGGTTTGGACATTGCACTGGCAGCAAAGGGCCCACGTCCTTGCTGCTGCACGTGCAGCAATCCCTCGTGTGGGTCCCACCATCCTTTGGTGTGGACGGTGGATAAAGCAAATACATGGGCCCCATGGCACCGTCCAGACTCACCTGGACAGTGCAGATCATCATATGATTTAAAGGTGGGTCCCACCATATAAATGAACGGTATGGATTTGGCACGTGCCTCATGTGCAACACACAGAACTGGCTGACATCATGCCAGCATATGGACGGTTGGGTGATCAAACCCCTCAACACAGCAGCACTAAAGCTGCGGTATAAGATCACAGCCGTTCGGCTGCCTGCAGAGGTGGGTCCTACGTGGGAGTGGGCCACCACAGATTTATATATTATAATATATGATATAATATCAGATATTATATAGCTGAATATAATATAATATATATATATACACATATATATGTATAATACATGTAATAAGGGAGTGACTGCCCACCGTCCAGATCCATCTGGACGGTGCAGATCACCTAAAATAAAGGTGGTCCCACGTGATGGCCAGTTGACACGCATGCTATAAGAGTGGGTCCCACCAGATAAATAAACGGCATGGATTTCATCTCACGTCACAGCCATCCAGCGGCTGATGGTGAGAGGGTCCCACGGCTGCTGAAGCAGCAGATAAAATACATATTTCACGGTAGGTCCCTCAGCTGGGATGGAACACGTACATTGAGGTGGTCCCACACCACCTATTGATGTCAAGACCGCAACTTCATAGTTGTGGTCCCTGCCGTCCATCAATTCATGCTAGGTGGGCCACGATCACGCCGGTCAAAATGGATGGACAACGTTGATGAAGCACATATATCACGGTGATCCTCATCCAGTGGGCCAAACGCTTGGATTAAGCTATTATTTATGTTTTCCTTCATCCAGGGGCTGCTGCTGGACAGCAGACGGTCCAGCAGCTCACGGCCCTTCACGACCCGTTGGGCCCTCCACGGACAGATAGAGTGGATACAACACATCCCTCAGGGTGGGGTCCACATTAGTGTGGCCCTACAAGCTTTGAATCAAGATGATATTTTGTATTTTCTCTACATCAGGGTCTGTCCAAGCCGGCAGCAAGGGTGGGCCCTTGTTGGACAGCGAGGACGGCCTACTGGATGGGTGGTCCGGATATATTGTACATCAAGGTGGCCCACAACAAGGAAAGGAGAGAGAGAGAGAGAAAGAAGCACCCACCTTAGATTTCTCCTTCCTTCTTCCGCCAATGCATGCTAGAGCTCTAATTGAACAATTTCAACGGTCGGGATCAAACTTGGATGGTGGAGATGAGAGATAGGAAAGTGGGCCACACAAGCTCTCCCATGGAAGCTTGCTTGGACGTGGGATGCTTGCTTGGAGAATGAGAGAAAATGAGAGAGAGAGAGAGAGAGAGAGAGAGAGAGAGAGAGATGATGGGAGAGGAGTGATGGGAGAGAGATGGTGAGGTGATGGGTAAGTTGACTTTAGGTAAGGGTGATGTAAGAGGGGGATGGGTGCTTGTACTTGATTTGATGGGATGGAGTACTTGACTTATGACATGATTGATGGGACATTCTCTTGGGATTTGCAATGCGCGGCATTTTTCCTCGAATTGAACGCGGGCCGACATCTTCTAGCCTGGGTATCGGGTCGGTGCGTGAGTCACGGCATTGGAACCGCGGCGACGGCGCGGTCGCCAAGGTATAGGTTTCGGGTCGAGCCGACTTTGGCATGCAAGTCTCGTCTTAGGATCGTGCGCAACGTTGACTTTAGGTCGAGGATTGCCGGAATTCGACCGGAATGATCGCAGAAGCCTTCTGAACAGTACGGACTAGGATACGGGTCTTACAGCTCTCCCCTCCAAATAAAAATTTCGTCCTCGAAATTTACAGAACGAACAGGGGAAAAGGAAACATCATAAAGTACATGCACCAAGGCTCAATCAATCTACAAAGGATGAAGATAGCGCTATCTAATCTCAACCTCGCCCTCCCAAGACGCATCATCAACATTACGGTGACCCTACTAATCTTCGGATCCCGGATTAAAAATGATCGTAAATGGAATACCATGCATCATCTCTATTTTAACGATAGAGAGCTATATCAGAAAGTCTCTAAGTTATTCGAACTCAGGGATCTAACCATTCTAGGTTCTCAACAATCATAGAGTGAAGGGTAGCTATTAGTAGACATGTGATGTTATCTTCAGGTATTCCCAAGTTATGCTCTGATACCAACTTCTGTCACGCCCCAAACTCGAAAATCGGATTCACAAGAATCCCGATCGTCGAATCCGGTGCCGACAGCCTCCGTAGTACCCCATTCTCGGCTCCTAGCGTCATACGCCAGATTTCCGATCCTGGGATCCTACAAGGAGGATTTTTTTTTTCTTTTGATGTACATTTAACTCGTAATAAGCATAACCACAAGATTACCCAATTCACAAAGGCAACAACATCATCACATATCCACTAATATAATCATTTGAATACAATGCTGAAAGTGAGATACATAAATCGAAAACCAAGCTCCAGAAGACTGTTGTACGCTCCAAGCTCGTCACTGCTGCAACCTAACATTACCTGCACGCATCTATCGTGCATAAGCTTATAGAAAGCTTAGAGGGTGGTGTAAGTGTGTGCACAAGGTAAGTGCCAAGTATTCAATATAATGTCATCATCATACAGTATCGAAAATACTGGAAATCCATAAATCGTACAATATCGGAATAAGCAGAATTATTAACAAAATCATGAATTACCAAAGTAAGCATAAATACTAATAAGAGCAGGAATTATCATAGTAAACAGAAATACTGATAAGATCATAAATTATACGATAACAGAGTAAGCGGAAATACGGAAAAGTCCATGAGTCAATCAATATCAGAATACGTAATATGAAGCAGCTATGCAAATGAGGAGTCATAAAGGGCCAAATATCACATGCCGAGGATGTGATGCAATATGTAATTCCTGATGAGTCCACGAATAGTGTCAATCGTATCTAGACCATATAAATACAGAAACACAGTAACCCAAAATACCATATGCCGTGATGTAATGCAATATGCGGTGCGAATGGAATGACCATGCTGGAGTGTGAAGTCGGGATGATAGTACGTAGTATCGCAGTCTATGGGGTCCATCACAAGGGACTTCTATCCAAACCAGTCCCATACCTAAATTTGGATAGTCAGACTCAATGTGGTAAACTCCTGATCTCAGGTTAGTCGCGCGCCCAACCGAAATCCTAGCCATGCGAAGGTACACGTGATAAATAGTTGCGCACCACCAGCCCGAGTGGATAGTGAATGAATGAATGAGTATGCAACTCCTGCTCAATAAGTCCACATATCAGTACGGTTCATCTCTAGGATCATCACCGGGGTCTATTACACTCTACGCCAGCTTGCCGCCCCTATCCGAGCGCACAACTGGGTAAGTGAAAGAGACCTCACTATCCGCCTGCCAATATCGGGCCCGGCTCGTCGATAGCGGACCCATTCCTCAAGCTGGTCAAACTCAACCTAGATATTGCCCCCTCACTCAGGCGGGTAAGGTCACACCCCCTTCCAACCGACCACGACACAGTGGGAGACGCGGCCTCCTGGTATTCGGCCCTCATGCGCTCATATATCCACTCGGTCTCGACGTTGGAGTCATCTCCTGGCCACGGAGGTTTAGGGATTTTCACCCAGGGACATCTATGGCGCCCGTATGCTAGAACCAAACATTTCCGGTGTCCCATCTAGCCATCTATGATATGCCTGTGGAGGCTACGGCCCTGATGTCGCTAGGGCGTACAGTAATCATAATGCAAGATGCATGAGTCATACAATCCAATCATGCACCACTCCTGCGCATACCGTGCGCTCATGTGAGATAACCTCCGCCTATCAGGGAGTCTCGTAACAGCATGCTCAATGACATATGTAATGATCAACTACATCTCATAACAAACATGCGGATGATGCGTATGGGCATGTATCATGATGCTATGCTGTCACATGCTAGTACTCAGTATCAATAACCGGCATCAACAATCTGTCTCGATCGGTAATCGGTCAATCGGCCACGACAAGCAGGATCGACAATCGGCCACATCAATCGATAATCGGCCACGATCGGAAATCGGTCACGATAATCGGCCTCGATCGATAATCGGTCAATCGGCCACGACAAGCAGGATCGACAATCGGCCACAACAGTGTGGACATTTAACCAACATTGCCCCCAAGGAATGGCTCACACAAAGCCAAACATATAATGGGCCCACGGCCTCACACAAAGACCTAATATACAACACAATGTGCCTTACTCAAGGGCCATATATACACAACGGGTGAGCCCTGCTCATGGGCTTTAAATACATGACATGTGGACCCTACACATGGGTCTCGAATGCGTCATAAAGGGGTATAACCCATGAGCCTCAATACATCACAATAGACCACGACTCATGGGCCTAATGCACAACATAAAGGGGCCTCATTAAATGGGCTGCAAAAGCATCACAACGGGCCGTATCACATGGACCTTATAAATTGCAATGGGCCGCGCCTCCTGGGCCCAATACATATCACAATGGGTTGCACCACCTGCGCCTTACACACCACCTGAGCCACATCAATGGGCCGTGCCAATGAACCTCATATATATCAAGTGGACCCATCGAAATTTCATTTGGACCGTACCCACAAATAACGGCGGAGATAATGATTTCCACCCTTGAAATTACTAGGGCCCACCATAACATTTATTTTCCATCCGATCTGTCCATATGGTCACAAGGACCTAGATCAAGAGGAAAAACAAATATCATACTCATCCAGAACTCCTGTGATCCCCAAAATGCTTTCAATGGTAAGGATTTGATCCTCCACTAATTTTTGTAGCGTGGCCTACCTAATAGGCAGATCTGTATTATTGTTAGTCTTGAGCCCTGAGATGAGCTCACCATATGGACGGGTGGTTTGGACGTAACACATAAATCATGGAAAGGCCCACCGTTTGGACGGGTGAATAAGACCCATACATCTCGGTGCGTCTCACACCACCAATAGGATGTCCATGCAAATGGACGGTGGGAGTATAACACATATATCACGAGGGGCCCCACAGATGGGCGACGTGGATGAAATAAATACATCACGGTGGCCCCTGCACAACAGATGAACGGTGTGGGTGCTGCACACGTGCAGCGAATGGGGCCACAAATGGACGGTTTGGATGTGTTACATACCTCGTACGGTGGGGTCCACGAGCATGTCCAAATCAATGGACGGTTTGGACATTGCACTGGCAGCAAAGGGCCCCACGTCCTTGCTGCTGCACGTGCAGCAATCCCTCGTGTGGGTCCCACCATCCTTTGGTGTGGACGGTGGATAAAGCAAATACATGGGCCCCATGGCACCGTCCAGACTCACCTGGACAGTGCAGATCATCATATGATTTAAAGGTGGGTCCCACCATATAAATGAACGGTATGGATTTGGCACGTGCCTCATGTGCAACACACAGAACTGGCTGACATCATGCCAGCATATGGACGGTTGGGTGATCAAACCCCTCAACACAGCAGCACTAAAGCTGCGGTATAAGATCACAGCCGTTCGGCTGCCTGCAGAGGTGGGTCCTACGTGGGAGTGGGCCACCACAGATTTATATATTATAATATATGATATAATATCAGATATTATATAGCTGAATATAATATAATATATTATATATACACATATATATGTATAATACATGTAATAAGGGAGTGACTGCCCACCGTCCAGATCCATCTGGACGGTGCAGATCACCTAAAATAAAGGTGGTCCCACGTGATGGCCAGTTGACACGCATGCTATAAGAGTGGGTCCCACCAGATAAATAAACGGCATGGATTTCATCTCACGTCACAGCCATCCAGCGGCTGATGGTGAGAGGGTCCCACGGCTGCTGAAGCAGCAGATAAAATACATATTTCACGGTAGGTCCCTCAGCTGGGATGGAACACGTACATTGAGGTGGTCCCACACCACCTATTGATGTCAAGACCGCAACTTCATAGTTGTGGTCCCTGCCGTCCATCAATTCATGCTAGGTGGGCCACGATCACGCCGGTCAAAATGGATGGACAATGTTGATGAAGCACATATATCACGGTGATCCTCATCCAGTGGGCCAAACGCTTGGATTAAGCTATTATTTATGTTTTCCTTCATCCAGGGGCTGCTGCTGGACAGCAGACGGTCCAGCAGCTCACGGCCCTTCACGACCCGTTGGGCCCTCCACGGACAGATAGAGTGGATACAACACATCCCTCAGGGTGGGGTCCACATTAGTGTGGCCCTACAAGCTTTGAATCAAGATGATATTTTGTATTTTCTCTACATCAGGGTCTGTCCAAGCCGGCAGCAAGGGTGGGCCCTTGTTGGACAGCGAGGACGGCCTACTGGATGGGTGGTCCGGATATATTGTACATCAAGGTGGCCCACAACAAGGAAAGGAGAGAGAGAGAGAGAGAAAAGAAGCACCCACCTTAGATTTCTCCTTCCTTCTTCCGCCAATGCATGCTAGAGCTCTAATTGAACAATTTCAACGGTCGGGATCAAACTTGGATGGTGGAGATGAGAGATAGGAAAGTGGGCCACACAAGCTCTCCCATGGAAGCTTGCTTGGACGTGGGATGCTTGCTTGGAGAATGAGAGAAAATGAGAGAGAGAGAGAGAGAGAGAGAGAGAGAGAGAGAGAGAGAGAGAGAGATGATGGGAGAGGAGTGATGGGAGAGAGATGGTGAGGTGATGGGTAAGTTGACTTTAGGTAAGGGTGATGTAAGAGGGGGATGGGTGCTTGTACTTGATTTGATGGGATGGAGTACTTGACTTATGACATGATTGATGGGACATTCTCTTGGGATTTGCAATGCGCGGCATTTTTCCTCGAATTGAACGCGGGCCGACATCTTCTAGCCTGGGTATCGGGTCGGTGCGTGAGTCACGGCATTGGAACCGCGGCGACGGCGCGGTCGCCAAGGTATAGGTTTCGGGTCGAGCCGACTTTGGCATGCAAGTCTCGTCTTAGGATCGTGCGCAACGTTGACTTTAGGTCGAGGATTGCCGGAATTCGACCGGAATGATCGCAGAAGCCTTCTGAACAGTACGGACTAGGATACGGGTCTTACAGCTCTCCCCTCCAAATAAAAATTTCGTCCTCGAAATTTACAGAACGAACAGGGGAAAAGGAAACATCATAAAGTACATGCACCAAGGCTCAATCAATCTACAAAGGATGAAGATAGCGCTATCTAATCTCAACCTCGCCCTCCCAAGACGCATCATCAACATTACGGTGACCCTACTAATCTTCGGATCCCGGATTAAAAATGATCGTAAATGGAATACCATGCATCATCTCTATTTTAACGATAGAGAGCTATATCAGAAAGTCTCTAAGTTATTCGAACTCGGGGATCTAACCATTCTAGGTTCTCAACAATCATAGAGTGAAGGGTAGCTATTAGTAGACATGTGATGTTATCTTCAGGTATTCCCAAGTTATGCTTTGATACCAACTTCTGTCACGCCCCAAACTCGAAAATCGGATTCACAAGAATCCCGATCGTCGAATCCGGTGCCGACAGCCTCCGTAGTACCCCATTCTCGGCTCCTAGCGTCATACGCCAGATTTCCGATCCTGGGATCCTACAAGGAGGATTTTTTTTTCTTTTGAGGTACATTTAACTCGTAATAAGCATAACCACAAGATTACCCAATTCACAAAGGCAACAACATCATCACATATCCACTAATATAATCATTTGAATACAATGCTGAAAGTGAGATACATAAATCGAAAACCAAGCTCCAGAAGACTGTTGTACGCTCCAAGCTCGTCACTGCTGCAACCTAACATTACCTGCACGCATCTATCGTGCATAAGCTTATAGAAAGCTTAGAGGGTGGTGTAAGTGTGTGCACAAGATAAGTGCCAAGTATTCAATATAATGTCATCATCATACAGTATCGAAAATACTGGAAATCCATAAATCGTACAATATCGGAATAAGCAGAATTATTAACAAAATCATGAATTACCAAAGTAAGCATAAATACTAATAAGAGCAGGAATTATCATAGTAAACAGAAATACTGATAAGATCATAAATTATACGATAACAGAGTAAGCGGAAATACGGAAAAGTCCATGAGTCAATCAATATCAGAATACGTAATATGAAGCAGCTATGCAAATGAGGAGTCATAAAGGGCCAAATATCACATGCCGAGGATGTGATGCAATATGTAATTCCTGATGAGTCCACGAATAGTGTCAATCGTATCTAGACCATATAAATACAGAAACACAGTAACCCAAAATACCATATGCCGTGATGTAATGCAATATGCGGTGCGAATGGAATGACCATGCTGGAGTGTGAAGTCGGGATGATAGTACGTAGTATCGCAGTCTATGGGGTCCATCACAAGGGACTTCTATCCAAACCAGTCCCATACCTAAATTTGGATAGTCAGACTCAATGTGGTAAACTCCTGATCTCAGGTTAGTCGCGCGCCCAACCGAAATCCTAGCCATGCGAAGGTACACGTGATAAATAGTTGCGCACCACCAGCCCGAGTGGATAGTGAATGAATGAATGAGTATGCAACTCCTGCTCAATAAGTCCACATATCAGTACGGTTCATCTCTAGGATCATCACCGGGGTCTATTACACTCTACGCCAGCTTGCCGCCCCTATCCGAGCGCACAACTGGGTAAGTGAAAGAGACCTCACTATCCGCCTGCCAATATCGGGCCCGGCTCGTCGATAGCGGACCCATTCCTCAAGCTGGTCAAACTCAACCTAGATATTGCCCCCTCACTCAGGCGGGTAAGGTCACACCCCCTTCCAACCGACCACGACACAGTGGGAGACGCGGCCTCCTGGTATTCGGCCCTCATGCGCTCATATATCCACTCGGTCTCGACGTTGGAGTCATCTCCTGGCCACGGAGGTTTAGGGATTTTCACCCAGGGACATCTATGGCGCCCGTATGCTAGAACCAAACATTTCCGGTGTCCCATCTAGCCATCTATGATATGCCTGTGGAGGCTACGACCCTGATGTCGCTAGGGCGTACAGTAATCATAATGCAAGATGCATGAGTCATACAATCCAATCATGCACCACTCCTGCGCATACCGTGCGCTCATGTGAGATAACCTCCGCCTATCAGGGAGTCTCGTAACAGCATGCTCAATGACATATGTAATGATCAACTACATCTCATAACAAACATGCGGATGATGCGTATGGGCATGTATCATGATGCTATGCTGTCACATGCTAGTACTCAGTATCAATAACCGGCATCAACAATCTGTCTCGATCGGTAATCGGTCAATCGGCCACGACAAGCAGGATCGACAATCGGCCACATCAATCGATAATCGGCCACGATCGGAAATCGGTCACGATAATCGGCCTCGATCGATAATCGGTCAATCGGCCACGACAAGCAGGATCGACAATCGGCCACAACAGTGTGGACATTTAACCAACATTGCCCCCAAGGAATGGCTCACACAAAGCCAAACATATAATGGGCCCACGGCCTCACACAAAGACCTAATATACAACACAATGTGCCTTACTCAAGGGCCATATATACACAACGGGTGAGCCCTGCTCATGGGCTTTAAATACATGACATGTGGACCCTACACATGGGTCTCGAATGCGTCATAAAGGGGTATAACCCATGAGCCTCAATACATCACAATAGACCACGACTCATGGGCCTAATGCACAACATAAAGGGGCCTCATTAAATGGGCTGCAAAAGCATCACAACGGGCCGTATCACATGGACCTTATAAATTGCAATGGGCCGCGCCTCCTGGGCCCAATACATATCACAATGGGTTGCACCACCTGCGCCTTACACACCACCTGAGCCACATCAATGGGCCGTGCCAATGAACCTCATATATATCAAGTGGACCCATCGAAATTTCATTTGGACCGTACCCACAAATAACGGCGGAGATAATGATTTCCACCCTTGAAATTACTAGGGCCCACCATAACATTTATTTTCCATCCGATCTGTCCATACGGTCACAAGGACCTAGATCAAGAGGAAAAACAAATATCATACTCATCCAGAACTCCTGTGATCCCCAAAATGCTTTCAATGGTAAGGATTTGATCCTCCACTAATTTTTGTAGCGTGGCCTACCTAATAGGCAGATCTGTATTATTGTTAGTCTTGAGCCCTGAGATGAGCTCACCATATGGACGGGTGGTTTGGACGTAACACATAAATCATGGAAAGGCCCACCGTTTGGACGGGTGAATAAGACCCATACATCTCGGTGCGTCTCACACCACCAATAGGATGTCCATGCAAATGGACGGTGGGAGTATAACACATATATCACGAGGGGCCCCACAGATGGGCGACGTGGATGAAATAAATACATCACGGTGGCCCCTGCACAACAGATGAACGGTGTGGGTGCTGCACACGTGCAGCGAATGGGGCCACAAATGGACGGTTTGGATGTGTTACATACCTCGTACGGTGGGGTCCACGAGCATGTCCAAATCAATGGACGGTTTGGACATTGCACTGGCAGCAAAGGGCCCCACGTCCTTGCTGCTGCACGTGCAGCAATCCCTCGTGTGGGTCCCACCATCCTTTGGTGTGGACGGTGGATAAAGCAAATACATGGGCCCCATGGCACCGTCCAGACTCACCTGGACAGTGCAGATCATCATATGATTTAAAGGTGGGTCCCACCATATAAATGAACGGTATGGATTTGGCACGTGCCTCATGTGCAACACACAGAACTGGCTGACATCATGCCAGCATATGGACGGTTGGGTGATCAAACCCCTCAACACAGCAGCACTAAAGCTGCGGTATAAGATCACAGCCGTTCGGCTGCCTGCAGAGGTGGGTCCTACGTGGGAGTGGGCCACCACAGATTTATATATTATAATATATGATATAATATCAGATATTATATAGCTGAATATAATATAATATATTATATATACACATATATATGTATAATACATGTAATAAGGGAGTGACTGCCCACCGTCCAGATCCATCTGGACGGTGCAGATCACCTAAAATAAAGGTGGTCCCACGTGATGGCCAGTTGACACGCATGCTATAAGAGTGGGTCCCACCAGATAAATAAACGGCATGGATTTCATCTCACGTCACAGCCATCCAGCGGCTGATGGTGAGAGGGTCCCACGGCTGCTGAAGCAGCAGATAAAATACATATTTCACGGTAGGTCCCTCAGCTGGGATGGAACACGTACATTGAGGTGGTCCCACACCACCTATTGATGTCAAGACCGCAACTTCATAGTTGTGGTCCCTGCCGTCCATCAATTCATGCTAGGTGGGCCACGATCACGCCGGTCAAAATGGATGGACAACGTTGATGAAGCACATATATCACGGTGATCCTCATCCAGTGGGCCAAACGCTTGGATTAAGCTATTATTTATGTTTTCCTTCATCCAGGGGCTGCTGCTGGACAGCAGACGGTCCAGCAGCTCACGACCCTTCACGACCCGTTGGGCCCTCCACGGACAGATAGAGTGGATACAACACATCCCTCAGGGTGGGGTCCACATTAGTGTGGCCCTACAAGCTTTGAATCAAGATGATATTTTGTATTTTCTCTACATCAGGGTCTGTCCAAGCCGGCAGCAAGGGTGGGCCCTTGTTGGACAGCGAGGACGGCCTACTGGATGGGTGGTCCGGATATATTGTACATCAAGGTGGCCCACAACAAGGAAAGGAGAGAGAGAGAGAGAAAGAAGCACCCACCTTAGATTTCTCCTTCCTTCTTCCGCCAATGCATGCTAGAGCTCTAATTGAACAATTTCAACGGTCGGGATCAAACTTGGATGGTGGAGATGAGAGATAGGAAAGTGGGCCACACAAGCTCTCCCATGGAAGCTTGCTTGGACGTGGGATGCTTGCTTGGAGAATGAGAGAAAATGAGAGAGAGAGAGAGAGAGAGAGAGAGAGAGAGAGAGAGAGAGAGAGAGATGATGATGGAGAGGAGTGATGGGAGAGAGATGGTGAGGTGATGGGTAAGTTGACTTTAGGTAAGGGTGATGTAAGAGGGGGATGGGTGCTTGTACTTGATTTGATGGGATGGAGTACTTGACTTATGACATGATTGATGGGACATTCTCTTGGGATTTGCAATGCGCGGCGTTTTTCCTCGAATTGAACGCGGGCCGACATCTTCTAGCCTGGGTATCGGGTCGGTGCGTGAGTCACGGCATTGGAACCGCGGCGACGGCGCGGTCGCCAAGGTATAGGTTTCGGGTCGAGCCGACTTTGGCATGCAAGTCTCGTCTTAGGATCGTGCGCAACGTTGACTTTAGGTCGAGGATTGCCGGAATTCGACCGGAATGATCGCAGAAGCCTTCTGAACAGTACGGACTAGGATACGGGTCTTACACTCTTACTTCACCTCTTCCATTCAATAATTCAAATATCAACAAGATGAATTTGAAGTTAGCTCCTGGTCAAAGAGATGGGGGGGGGGGGGGGGGAAGAAGATGCACTACCAACTGACGCCGACATGGATGACATCTTTAATGAATTGGAATCAGATGACATAGAAGCTGATCCTGATTTTCAGTCTTCTGGTTTTGATGAGTGCCTTGGAGACTTAGAAGAGAAGATGGATGGATTGAAGATATCCAAGAGAGTCAAATGAAATATATGCATAAGTATTTTAGATGCATTACTAAGGGACTGCATCAGATAGATCCATCCATCCCACCTCCTTCTTCCTCTGGCTCTGATTAGTATGCTTTATTTGATATTTGATTTTGGACTTGTATTAAGGATTAATTCTCACTTTCACTTGTTGACTATTTGATACCTGGACATGTATAACTGTTAGATGTTGATGCTTTCATGCTTTATGGCTTAATCTTCTACTCTCTTATTCTCTTTCTATATATGCTTTCATATATCCTATCATGATTATGCTTTATTCTATATGTTTTCCTTTGTCATATTGTGATAAAAAGGGGGAGAATTTGTAGAATGTGGATATGTTTGGTGTATGTGAAGGATGTAGAGAGATGTGTGTGTGTGTGTGTGTGTGTGTGTGTATGTGTATATATATATATATGTGTATATATATATATATATATATATATATATATATATATATATATATATATATATATATATTATATATATATATATAGGAAATGTATTTGTTAATACAGGTCTCTACAAGTCACCAAGCTCATATTAAGAGGGAGTAGATTAAGGGGGAGTTTTGAGTCTTTTTGAAAGATTGATTTGGTTGTGAATCTGTATATTGAATAGGTTGATTCTTTAAATTGGTTTTGTCACAAATTTGATAAAGGGGGAGATTGTAAGTGCTATGTTTTAGATCTAGCACCCTGTGTTGTCAAATTTTGTAGTGACAAACCACTTGAGAGTGATTGACTTGTTTAATAGATGGAAAGTTCACCTTTAAGTTCAATAGATGGAATGTTCACCTTTATTTGAAGATGAGTTTCAAGTCATCTACATCAACATCAAAGTGCTTCTATTACTTCAAATCAAAGTGCATGTTCAACTGCAAATACAAAATCAGGTTTATACACAAGACCGAGTGCAAGTGCGACTACAAATACTAGTTCAAGTCCAAGTGCATTACATGATCAAGTTCATGATCAAGTACACAAGCTCAAGTTCAAGTTTACAAGCTCAAGATCAAGTACACAAGTTTTAAGCTTCAAAGTGTACAAGATAAACTTCAAAGTACCTCAAGTATACTATCTACCGAAGCGTCTGATGTTAAAAGTTCTATGCTCACATTTAAGGTATACATGACCCTAGAAAGACCTTAGGCTTAGGTCATTAATGTTGCATATTTATATTTGGTCAATGTACTTATTTTAGGCTTTGCTTCAACTAGTCCTAGTCATGGTTCGACTAGTCCAGGCACTGGCTCGACCAGTCCAGAGATTTAATCGAATTTTCTAATAACTCTAGTGGTTCTTCGACCAGTCGGGCACCCTGCTCGACCTGTCGTGGAGATTGGCTCGACCAGTCGAGCATGGCTGGACTTGAAATCCAGCAAGGAGATTTTTACCCACTCGACTAGTCGAGTGACGGGTTTATTCGATCGTGCCAGAAATTTTGAAAATTGGTTACTGCCAGGACCAGTCGAGGGAACCGAATTGCAGCCTATAAATAGAGAATTTTTCTCAGATTTTTTCATTCATTCCAAGCCAATTCAAGCCACCTCTCTGAGAACTAAGTCCTCGCTATTGTGAAGCTATTATACGGTATTTAAGAATCTTTTATATAGCTTTATGGTTTTGAATTTCTTGATCTCTTGTTGTTCAATCTTATTTGATAAAAAGGTAATTGTGCTTTAACCCTTTTTGAGATCCAAGAAATTGTATCCAAGTTGCCAAAGGTTAGATTTAAATTAAAATTCATCTAGACCTAGAACCCTTTCATTTGTGAGATAGAGCTTTAAACATCTACATCTACAAAGAAGCGGTTCTACTGGCTACATCGAAGAAGAATCTTCAGATAAGTATTTTTACAATTTTTTGTATTTGGTTTGAGAGATTCAACCAGAAAAATCTCCTTTTTGGTTTTGACTGAGATCAGCCAGGAAAATCTCAGTGTGGGGTTTTTGATTGTGTAAGCCTAATTGAAAAACACATCTGTAAAGGTTTTAAGGTGAACCTTTGAAAACCTTCTTTCATAGTGAAAGCCAATACCACGTGGGTTGTGAATATTGGGAGTGAAGTAGGTGTGGCTGTTTGCGAACAGTTGGTATACACACCGAACCGCTATAATTCTTGGAGTTGTGGTGGATGTTGTATTTGATATTTGTGTGTGAATACTTGTATCTCTTTTATGTACTTGTGGCGAATGTTGTAATAGCTAGATTTGTTTCTTTTGCCTCTATCTTGGTTTGAGTTTTTGATACTTACCGAAGTTCTAAAAATCAGGTTGTCCTACCATAAACCTTGGTTTTTGGTGTAAAGTTGTCCTTAGAACAACGTTTGTATCAACCTCTCAAGACTAGTGCGTTTGAGGTTGCTATTATTTCAACTATTTGCATTTATTTTCTACATTTTATTTTTATTTGGCATAGTCCTATTCACCCCCCTCTAGGACTAAGAGCTTGCCCTTTTTAGCATCCACCCATTTTGAGCTGGGAAGTACTACTACACTTAGCTAGTAGACCAAAAAAGCCGCAAGCTCTCCAAAAAGACTATATTTCGCACGGTCTTTTATCTTTTTGCAAAGATCCATCAATTCTTGGAAATGATAACCATTGAATCTGTTAAAAAAAAAAAAGAACCATAGAAAAATAGAACAGATGGTGAGAAGTGTTGTTGGACTGTCTTATATCCACAACCCACGTGGTATTGTGGATATAAGACAGTCTAACAACGCTTAAGCCAATACAACTCATTTCTAAGTTAGAAGACCTCTAGTTCTAAACTCTTCCTAGCCCCTGATCAATTTGCAGTCGCTGAAGTGTTGTTGGACTATCTTATAGAAATGAGTGGGAAATAAGGTATGGGGGTCATGAGAAGGAACGAGGAAGATCATTGAGTGGACTTAGCTAATTTTTTGCCTTGGTTTCTTTGCCAATAGAGTTCTTCCAGAATGCGAGGCTCTTTTGACACCCAAGACTCTGTATAAATTAGTTTTTCGCCGCTCATTTGATCTGCAGGCTCGCAGTTAAGAATGGATTGATGACGATGGAGGTTTAGCGGAAGGACAACCATGCCTTACCTGTGAGGGTTATCAAACTTCATGATGCCCTCAATAACTCGGACCATCTCCCAAGAATTTTGAAGTCTCTTCTTATTGTGTTCTTCCACCTTCTCTTGAAATTCCTTAGCCTTACACTGGCAAGGTTTCTTCAATCTGGATGGAGGGGGAGTTTCTTCTCTGGCAGGCGGTCTTTGGCTAATGGTTGGCAGATGGGTCGTTGATTTCAACCATTCTTCCCAACCAAAATCATGGCCATGTCTGGGAGGCCGTTCAATTTCGCCCATCGATATTACTTTATGAATGGGAGAGGATAGGGTGGCAATCCGATTAGTGAAATCGAAAGTAAGGAGGACAAGTTCTTTGATGTATGCGGGGTGCTTGCTGGTGGTCTTCATGCGTTTTCTTTACTGTTGATCTGGGGATGGAGATGGTTCAGGGGCGTGCGAAGAAGATAGGTTGGGTAAATCTTGGTGAGAAGGTTGCGCAATGGGTGATTTAAAGAGGCGGAATGTTCTCTTGGTACGGGCCATGGTAAACTAAAGAAGACAAGTATTGGAGTCGAAAGATTTCTTGACGAATGTAGTGTTTGAAAGATTTAAAGTATAGGGTTCTGAACTTAGAGATTTCTTTGAAGCAAAGGGTCGATTGTGCGGGTGAACGCAACGGAGTCAGTTGCGTGGAGTCCCGTTAAGTGAATTTCTTGCACGCAGACAGAGTGTCTATTGCACGGGTGTGTGCAAAAGCGTGCGGTTGCGTGGGGATTCTTTAGTCGGGCAGAGCTTCAACAAGAAAATGGGAAGTAAAGAATGAAAGGGATGGTTCTGGTATTATAGAGGGAAGAGACCCGATTACGGACCCTATTGTCCTTTGCGCGGGTGCGCGCAAACGGCTGGAAACAAGGAAAAATAGAGGAGATTGATCCTACTTCTTTATTCCAAAGAACAAAGAAAGGATCAAGGGGGCATTAATTGAGGCATAAAATAAAGGATCAAGAATAAATCATAAAAAGAAAACTAAAAGATGAAATAGGTGAAGAAAAGTGAGGAATAGAGCAAAAGTACACAGTGTTTGCGAAGACCTGCTCAAACCCTAGTGATTGCGCGGGTCTGCAGAAATGGTCTGGGTGGTTGTGCGTAGCTGCACAGAGGGAAATTAGGCAGAGCTATTCAGATGGTTGAGATTTGATAGAAGGTAGACCCCATGGCACAAATATCGAGGGTTCGCACATGTGGAGGCTTATAAATACTCCACTCCCCCTCTCATTTGTACACATTGAAGATTCTAAAGAAGATCAGAGCTTAAGAGAAGAAGATAAGTTTGAAGGTATCAAGAGAAGGGAGGAAGAAGAGAAAGGAGGCTTTGTGCAGGGCCGCGCAACAACATGCTGTTGCGCAGAAGTGAATATTTGAAAGCGAGAATTCTGCCAAAATGAATGAAGCGCAATCTTCAGCAATCTTCAATCTTCCTTTTGTACAAGAACATGAGTTCAAGAAAGAAAGATCAGATGATTAGATCTGTACAACATTCCTCTCAATGAGATGATTAAATTGCAAGCTGAAATGCTGCCGGATTTCATATCCAGATTTGACATTTAAACTCTTATTAATTTTTGTATTCTGAACACGCTATCTTAGAATCAAGGGAAATCAAAGGATGTAAACGAACTCAATATGAATAAATATGATGATTGTTCTCTACACGTTTTCTTTGTTATGATTAAATAAGATAATCTCCTAAACCAAATGCCTTTGTTTCTTGTCGAAACAATGCTTGCTTAATCTGTATCTTTTATTTGGAGATGTTTAATTAATGCATTGCCACTGATGGTTCCAAGCCTGACATTTCTACATATGTCCAGGAAAATGTATATTTATTTTCTTTTAAAAGCTTAATATACTGATCGACTTCTTGTTCAGGAAGACTGGTGCTTATGAATGTATTCTGTGGTCCTTCTTCTGTTCCCAGATTTATTTCTCGCAAATTGTCAATTGTCGGCTGCCCTCCGTCTTCCATCTACTTCGGAGCTGTTTCAGGATGCTTGATCATTTCAACGTCTGTTTCTTCCATTGATCCAACCACGACCATATTTACTGAAGATTCTCCCCCTAATCCGCGGAATTTCTCTCGTTTTTCTTCATTGACTTTAATCGGGATTAAAATACCTTTTCCTCTATTTAACCCGGTTGGTTCTTCGAAATCAAAACCCATATTTTTCATCATTTTTCTGTTAGCAGGACTGTACCTTTCCAGATCTTCAGATGTTAATTTTTTGAGATTCACCTTATCATTTGTCTTTTCTTCTATTTTTGCCTCCGGAATTGCATAAAAATCAATAGGCTTGGGATTCTTTGAATTAGCTTTAACATGAAACCTCTTTGGCATAGCCTGGAATAGCTTCTTCCTTTCTACGTGTGGTATCGGTATTGTATAATTTGACTGTAGAATCTCCAACTGTGCAGATGATAATAATGTCAATGGGGGCTGTCCCGGTCATCTCAAATGTTTTGGCACGAAATAAAATTTCTGCTTCATGTTCTCTTTCTCAGATAACTCTATTTTCGCGACTTCATTATACACTATCTTTGTTTCGCTTCCTCTTGCCGTTTTACTCTCATCATTCCCCTTTTTATTTTTTGTAGCGAATCCATCATAATAGCTGGCGTCAGTGAGGAAAGATTCTGCTTCCGTAAATAGTTTTGCGTTGGCCATTACCTTATACTGAGTTCCGTCTTTACAATACTTGAAACATTGATGAAGGGTCGATGATATAATGCCGTATTGATGCATCCAGGGCCTTCCCAAGAGGAGGTTATATGTTGTTACTGCATTAATGACATGATAGACGATGTCTGTCATTAACTCTCTTATGTCCAATGTTAGCGTGATCTTGCCGAGCGCCCGCTGTCCGTCTTGATTAAACTCTTATATCATAATTCCATTAGGGTACAAATGGGAACGACGATATCCCAATTCATTCAGCACTGTCAATGGTAATAGATTCACCGTGGACCCATTATCCAACATTATCTGTTTGATTTGCTTGCCGTGAACATGGCCTGCGACCATCAACGGCCTATTATGCTCTCCATCATAAATTAAATCATCATCGGAGAAAGAAATTACTGGCATGCAGTTGTTTTTCTCTTCAAGTTCCATTTCTGTGAGTATGCCTTTCTGACATTATTATCGGATAGGGTTTGAATCAGGCTATGTTGAGAATCTTCTGACAGTCGCAATGCATCATACACATTTAGTCGAGTTGGTATGCCTTTCAGATGACTTATTACGGCATATGTTACCTTCTCAATCTTATTCTTTTCTTCTTCTCTACTGTTGCCATAGTAGTCCTCAGATGTTTCTCCTCTCATCGTTTCAATGCTCTGCTTTCGGGGACTTTTTATTCTTTTTCCTAAGCGCAATGTGATTATTGCGGCTTCACCTGTCCGTCTCGGCGAGCGGTTGTCATCCATTTCTCTTTCATTCTTTAAAAAAAAAAAAAAATTTCTCTATAAGCGATTTCTTGAACAATTGATACACTCACTGTCGCTTTATCGGAATTTTGTCTGTCAAAACAATAATAAAAAAATGTTAATTAGCATCTATTTGCAAACACACTCTATCCTAGAGATGAAAGGAAGGATGATCCCGTCGAGAGTCGCCATTTTGGCATCTTATAAGACGCCAAACAATGATGAAATTCCCTAGGTTGTTCCTAAGTTAATATCAAGTAAGATAGAAGTCCCCAGTAGAGTTGCCATTTTATTTCGACTAGAAACGAAATGCATTTGATTTGAGGGATTATCTTACTTAATAATAACATAGAGAAAGAATAAAGAGAATAATAATCATATTTATTCATTCCGAATTCATCACATCCTTTCGATCCTTTGATTCCAGGATAGAGTTTTTATAATTGAAAGTATAAATGCTGAATGGATCTAAATATAAATTTTGGCAGCATTTTGGTTCATATCATTCATGTCTCCATAAGAGATGAGTTGTGCGGATCTTCTTCGTGCATCTTCCTTCATTAATATGATAAAGGAATACCAGAAATCCCTTGAGACACTTGAAATGACCTGAGAACTTTTTTGAAAAATCAACATGATATTGCCTCATAGAGTACCCACGCAACTCATCTATGAGTTGCACGGGTCGAGGAGTTGTACGGGCCCATGCAACTCACTAGGGGTTGTGCGATCTTGCCTTCTCTTCTTCCTCTCTCCTCTCTCTCTCTCTCTCTCTCTCTCTCTCTCTCTCTCTGCTCTACCTGTCTGTAAGATCGATCTTCTGGAAATTCAATGCCTCAAATGAGGGGGGTAGGGGTATTTATAGGCTTCCACACGTTAGGCCCTTGAATCCCTTGCTATGGACCCCACTTCACACCACTTCGCCAGCTTCAATCCAACTGCTCTTTTGCAGAGCTGCGGGGGTCAACGCAACTATGATGAGTTGCGCGGTTCGACACAACTCACGTTCCAGCGTTGTTCATTCTCCAGTGTAACTCATGCTCCGCTCAACTTGAGTCTTTATATCTTTTGCTTCGGTTTCTTCTCCTCTTCACTTCCATTCTTTCTTCTTTAATAAATTTTCATGCCCCAACAAAGCCATTTCATGGTTCAAAAGGAATAGTCCTTGGGCATATCATATCGTACAATGGAATTGAGGTAGATTGTTGAGTGCCAAATATTGCATATTCCCTGTTGTTTATACCTTGGTTTTATGAACATGATAGCACTTAATCAATATATTTATGCATGTTTGTCTTGCGAGGTGATTTCAAGAGCTTGAAGTGAAAATGATGCTAAAATCATGGAAATTGATGCTCAAGAATAACCAAGGCAAGGATGGATCTTTGGAGACCAAGATTGAAGATTTCAAGAATCTAAGATCCAAGAAAAGTGAAGAAGGAAAAAAATCGAATATGCAAAGTGCATAAATTCAGAATTGTTGAAACTTGACTATTGATTGTATCGAGCACACTTCGATGACATCCGAGTAAGTGTTCAATGCAATCGAAGGAAGATCGATCACGTCAAGATTTTAGTGAAAAATCAAGTTTGTTGCTGGACAATTGATTGTAAATTTTGATTCTATCAAAGACCCATCGAAGAATAAGTTTGATGTCATTGAAGCAAGTTCGATGGCATGGAGAATTTTTGGATTTTCAAGCTCAACTCGTTGGACAGTTTTGAACCATCTTCGATTACATCAAGGAGATTTTCAATGACATCGAAGGTCGAGCGCTGACATCGATAACTTTTGTAGTGCGAAAGGCGCACAATTTTCAATTCAAATTCAACTTGGACTCGCAACTTCGATGACATTGAAGTGTCATTGAAGTTGCGCAGAGTGCATAAAATTGTTGCGGTTTTCAAAGACGGCCGAACAAAGCCTATATATTTGGGTTCTCTAAGGGATTCTAAATACGAACTAAGGTTAGAGGAGTAGAACAAAGGGTGTAGCAACTTCCAAGGAGTTCCTTCTTCTTCCTTAATATTTCATGTTTTTCTTTAAGAGTTTCAGCTTAATCATGTCTTTAGTTATCTAATCTCTTAAGCTAGTGCTAAGAGGTAATGCTTGTAGCTTGTTTTAATGGTTTTCTTACTTTGATTCATGTTCATGAAGTTTATGTTAAATATTTCATAGTTATGGTTTGAATTAAAAAAGTGTTTTTGATTATTACATTGATCTACTGTCAGCTTTGGGCACGGTAGATTCTTAGGAACTTCATGAATGCTTTCTCTTCTATTTATGGTTCATTGATCTATACAATTCTTTGATTTACCATTGACTACGGGCATGGTAGATGCTTAGAACTCTCTACGATAAATGCAACAAGACTGTTATATATGGATCATTACTATAGATGTTCATAATTTGTTTTGAAACAAGTTATGATGATTTAACCGCTCTATCATCTAACCGAATATATTAGGACTTCGATTCTAGTTGAAGCGTTGATTGAATCGAGTAAGGATGCAGTAAAGTAACTACAATTAGATCCTTGATGCTCTACTTCTCATAATATGATAGTTTCAATTACAAGTCTAAAGTTTATTTTCTAGTTATAATTCTTAATTTTAGTTCAGAGAAATTACACATCTTCAGTACCTATGGGTACGACCTCAGTCTCACCGAGATTATTACTACGTCGCAACCCTGCACTTGGGATACAAGTGAACAAGTTTTTGGCGTCATTGCCGGGGATTATAACGTGTTATGTTTTTCTGAATTATTTAAGTTCTAGAATTAGTTAAGATTGACGTATTTCCTATTTTTCTTAGAATTTATTTTAAGTACTAATTTTTTTTTTGTAGCATTTAACTTAGCGATTCTTCTTTGGTAATATTCATCTAACTTTTTGTCCTTTTAAAATTTTTAGTTTTTGTATTTTTGTTGGTAAGAGTAGTTTTAGAATTAGGAGGCTGTGAGTGTTTCATGCCCAAGTGGGTTAATGACAACACTCAACGTCTCTTGAGCGAAGGAGGATTAGTCGAAGGGTTGCCTATCCATCACTGGATTAGACACCACTTAAGATCCCCTGAGTTAATTGATATAATGGCTGCAAATCAGCCTCAACGTCTCGTTGAGGAAGTTCAAGATAAGAATGAGGTCCATCACGCTCCCCCGCTCCGTACTTTACGAGATTACTTACAACCAGTGGGGGTAAGTACACCTTCTTGCATGGTGTTTCCACTTAATAAAGGAAATGTGGATTTCAAACCGGGAGTGATACAACTCCTTCCTAAATTTCATAGACTAGACTCTGAAAGTCCATACTTGCACATTAAAGAATTCAATGAGATAGTCACTACATTGCACTTTCCAAACGTGTCTGAAAACACAGTACGACCGAAGTTGTTTCCCTTCCCATTGAAGGAGAAGGCTAAGTCATGGTTCCACTCCTTAAAGCCGCGATCTATCAGTACATGGGTCGAGATGACCCGGGAGCTCCTTAAAAAGTTCTTCCTGGTTCACAAGACAAACACTTTAAGGAAGGCGATCATGAATTTTGCCCAAAAAGAGGAAGAGACCTTCTTCCAAAGTTGGGAGAGATTCAAGGATCTTATAAATTCGTGTCTACATCATGACTATGAGATATGACGGGTAATAAGCTTTTTCTATAATGGATTGACTTCACCCATGCGCCAGTTTGTAGAGATGATGTGTAATGGAGAATTCATGAATAAGGATGCTGATGATGTGAGGGATTGTTTTGATCTACTCGCAGAAAACACGCCATCATGTGACCCCTCCCCAAGACCCGCCACTTCTAAGCCTACTTAGTCTAGAGAAAGAGGAATGTATGTCTTAAAAGAAGACACCATAAGTGCAAGGGTGGTCAATCTCATGATAAAAATCGAGGCCATTGAACTTAAGAAGGTAAAAATTGTCAAACCTGATGAGGTTGTGGGAGTTGTTTGCAGTATTTGTGCTAGGAACATACATACAACTGAGGAATGTCCCATAATTCCATCTTTTTAAGGGCTATTGAATGAACAATCAAACACCGTAAATAATTACCAACGACCATTCAGTGGACCTACCTCAATTACTGATAATTTCAACTAGAGGAACCATTCAAACTTTAGTTAGAGGAACGGACAAACGACCAATCCTCAAGAGGCCCTTACTACTATTCTCAATCAAAGGAAACCTCGAGAGGATCCGATTATAAAACATATTTAAAACCAAGAGCTCTTCAATCAAGGCACACTATAAGCATTCCAAAACCTTACCAAGGTCATACAAAGGATTGAGTCACACTTAACGATTGGGGAAAAAAAAGACTTTTCCAGCCCAACCTCTACCTAATCCAAAGCTGCAATGTGAAGTAAGTGACTTGAGCTCTTCTCATCACATAGAGTGGGCTAAATCCATCGCCACCCTGAGAAGTGGAAAATTGATTGATAAGACTATCTCGACGAGGGTTGATGAGCCTAATGACTCAGAAAAAGCTGAGAGAGATGATGGACCCAGCATTGCTCTACAAGAGAAAGAGCCGAAAAGATCATACATGCTAGTTGTGCCATTTCCCCAATGGTTGATTAATGCACCTAAACTTCTATCTAACTCTTAGGATATTCTAGAGGTTCTAAAATGGTTAAAGATCAACATTCCTATCTTGGATGCCATTAAACGATTACCATCATATGCCAAGTTCCTGAAAGATCTATGCACCACCAAAAGACGGCAAGGCATACAAAAGCAAAATTTTATTAACTGAAAAAGTGAGTGAAAGTGCCTTTGTTTGTCAATTAGCGTGAAGGTTGAGTCAGTAAGTCAAGTGAGCCCCATGTGAAGAAAATAAAAGATGCTACCTCAACCGGATGGGTGATTCAGGAACGTCAAAGGTAAATTAAACCTCACATCCCATGTCCAAAACACTCAGGTATATAATTCCCTTTAAAAATCATAGAACAACAAAGGAATTCAATGCTTGAAAACTTGGTACAAATAGGTAAATTTTTTAAGTTTTCTGCATGTCACTTCGAGTCATTGAGCTTGGTTCGATGACATCGAAAAGTGATTCACTGACATCGAAAAGTGACTCTCATATGTCCAGCTACCACATATATATATGGACGGAAAATTCGATTCATCGAACGTACCTTCGATGACATCGAACATGTATATTTCATGACATCGATGGTGATTTGATGACATTGAAGAACTTAGAGTTTCTTTCCAGCAAGCTTCTTGGAAAAACTTCTGAAAATTCGAGGAATCAAACTAGACTCGATGTCATCAAGATTCAAACTTCGATGACATCGAACCAGGTTCGATGACAACGAAAAAGGACAAGAAAATGTCCGGCGAGCTTCTAAGGAAAATATTCTAAAATTTTGAGGAATCGAAGTAGACTCGATGTCATTGAGATTCAAACTTCGATGACATCGAACTAGGTTCGATGACATTGAAAAAGGACAAGAAAATGTCCAGTGAGCTTCAAAGGAAAATCCTCTAAAAAGTTCAAGGAATCGAACTAGATTTGATGACATCGAGATTCAAACCTTGATGAAATCGAAGCAGGTTTAATGACATCGAATAAGGACACGAAATCGTTTAGCAAGCCTTGAAGAAAAATCACGCATAAACTCGAGGAATCGAACAAGATTCGATGACATCGAAATTCAAATTTCGATGACATCGAATCAAGTTCGATGACATTGAATGCAGTCAGATCCTGACAATTATATTACCGTTGGACTTTTTGCCTTTATAAACAGAAGCTTGGTTGTAGTGGTTGCATTAAGAAAAAGAGAGAGTTCCAAGAGGGTAACCTTACCTACCATCATTAATCTTTTTTCTCATGGGAGTTCATCCTTCAATCCTCTCTTAATCATTGATACTAAATAGATTGGATTGAAGAATGAACTTCGCCATTCAAGGATTCTCCAGCTACCTTCTTAATGACATATCATTAAGCTAGAATCTCTTTATTGCATAAACTCTGGAATCTCTTTGTCTCTTAAATGATCAACATTCATTAGAGTAGATTCTAAGAAATACCTTGACCCAACCCCGACTACTTATATTAGGGCATCTTCAAGTGTTGCGGTTCAAGGGAGTTGAAGAGTCTCCATCATCAAGGGAGATCGTCTTCATCATGGCTGAACGGGGCTCACCTACTTACAAGTAAGTGTTTAAGAATCCACAGAATCTGTGGATCCTTCCTTGTGTAGGATTGGTCTTTAGGTTGTGTTTCGCTATCCTATTAAGACCTTTTATAGGCCTCTGACGGGAGAAAACATATAGAGTCCTTGTGTAGGACCTATTGTACCTTGTGTAAGCATGTTTGTGTGCCTTGTGTAGGCATGTCTGATTGCCTTGTGTAGGCATAATTAGTTGTCTTGTGTAGACACATTTGGCTGCCTTGTGTAGGCATGTTTGTATGCCTTGTGTAGGCATGTCTGGTTGCCCTGTGTAGGCATCCTTAGGAACCTTGTGTTGGTCCGTGTGTGAACCTTGTGTAGGTTGTAACATTTTGAGGTGAAGCTGATTTGAAACCTCCGTTAGTGAAATTCAGTACATTCAAGGGTTGAGTGCGTTCGCCGGGAGTGGAGTAGGCACATAGCTGAACCACTATATATGATTGTGTTTGGGATAGCTATTTGCACACTCATTTGATTATGCTTATCTTGAATGCTTAAATTGATGCATGTTAATGGTTAGAACTGATAGGAATCACATCCCACACACTCATACACACGACTCCATATAGAGGAATTACTTAAACTGTTCAACCTGAGTAGTTTATTGTTTGGACCCTCTACTTGGCTTGGAAGCAGGTAGAGTTAAGGTTGTTACATCTTGATCAATTACATATTAGTTTGAGATTAGGGGATTAGGATTTTAAATTGGTATACATTTTATAAAGTCCTATTCACCCCCCTCTAGGACACTTTGGCCTATTCCATACTTCTTATAGCGGTCTAAACTACAATTTCAATTAGTATCAGAGTGGGTTTCTCTTGAAGCGTTTTATCAGCTAGAAGAAGATCTTAACTGAAGTTGGAATTATGGGCAAAGGAGATGGACCATCAATCTCACGTCCTCCCATCTTTAATGGCTTAAATTATGCTTAATAGAAGGCAAGAATGATATACTTATTACAGACTTTAGATCATGACGTTTGGGAGATAGTTAAGAATGGATATGTTGCACCCACTGAACATGTGGTACTTGAAAATGGTAAAAATATATCTAAACCCAAAGAAAAAGAGAAGTGGACTCAATTTGATAAAGAAATGAGGATGTGAGAAGCTAAAGCCATGAATGCAATTTACTATGGAGTTTCACTAGATGTGTTCAGTCAGATAATTATGTGTGCAAACTCAAAGGCAGCATGAGAGTTATTATCGAAACTACCCGTGAAGGAACTAACACAGTAAAGATGTTAGGGCTTCAACTTCTGACATCTCAATTTGATCACATAAAGATGAAAGAACATGAGACATTCATGGAGTTTTTCACTAGGTTAAATGGTATATGTAACTCCATGGGTGGTCTTGGGGAAAGAATTCTGGTATCTAAAATTTGTAGGAAAATTCTGAGATCATTGCCGGAACGTTTTAACCCCATGGTCACTACCATAGAAGAATGTAGGAACATTGAGGAAATGAAAGTAGAAGAACTAATAGGTTCCCTACAAACCTTTGAACTACACCTCAAACCACACACCAAGTCCAAAAATAATGCTCTCAAGACCTTTAAGAACATGACTGTAATAGAGGAAGAGGAAAGTGAAAATGAAGGTAGTGATGAGGAGGTAACTCTCTTGGCTCAACGATTTAAAAAATTCTTCAACAAGAATCGTGGAAAATTATACAATAACAAAGGGAAACAACTGGACAATAAGCGCTAAATAGGCAAACCATTTAGAAAGTCTAGGGAACCTTGGTGTTATAACTGTAGGGAATATGACCATTTGTCCACCAATTGTCCTACCAAGAAATCAAAAGGAAAGGCTATGGCAGCCACATGGGATGACACAGATGAATCCAATTCTAAAAGCAGTGATTCTAGTCCTTAAAAATACAAGCTTTTACCACTGCAGTTATTCCCAGCTCAAGAGATAATGAGGAAAGAAATGAATCATAAGCCAAAGAGACATACCCCTCTAATGATGAGGAAGAAGTAGTAGAAGAAGAAAAAAGATGATATCCATGATGCTTATGATCAACTTTATATCCATAACATTAGTGTCCTTAAGAAACTTGGTGTTGCTGAAAATAAAAACAAACAGTTGCAAGATGATTTGAACAAAACTCTGGAGATTAATACCCACTTGATAAATGATAATACCACATTGAAAATGACAAACTGGAAAGGAAAACTACTTCCCTCACATCTGAAATGCTAAATTAAACAAATATATTGAACTCTTAGAATTTGAAAATATGCACTTGAAGAATGAAAATCATAAACTTTTTTTGATTTAGGTAAGTTAAAATAATCTGTTGAACTCAGTTATAGATTCTCCCAAACTAGCGAAAAACTAGAGAGACTTCTGGGGATGTGAAGAACATAAAAGGATAAGAGAGGCTTGGGATATGAAAATTACAAATCAAGTCCCATTTCTGCAACCCCGGTGATTAAGAAAACTGCTGCCTCTGGGAGCAACACAAGGGACAGTCCTATTTGTCCTTCATGTGGAGACTAAGGCCATTATAAGTTTGAATTCCTTACTTTTGGTAGGACTCACTCCGCTTTCGGTTTAAACTTTTCTGGTAAATTCAAACCAACCAGAAGAACAATACAGAATATTAGAAGTCTCTCAAAATACATACTAAAAGAAGGAAGGAAACATCCTACTCCACCTAAAATGACAAAAAAATGGAGGAGTTATTGAGTCAGGTGGTTCAACTGAATAAAAAAACCAAAGAATTGTTGAAACAAGGGAATGTGATTCAGTTACCCAAAATATCCAAAGAGGCCCATGGTGGAGACAAATCAACTTCTCCAAGAAAAACTGTTGCCAAATGGGTAGTAAAAACTAAGAACAATTTCCTAGTGACTCATTCTTCTTTTAATGCAGGCAATCGTTCTAGATGGTATCTTGATAGCAATTACTTAAGACACAAGACAGGTGACAAATCCCATCTTTACAATTATACAAAACTTGATGGTGGGATTGTCACATTTGGAGATGGGAGCTCCACCAAGATAACTGGGCAAGGAACAATAGTAGGACTTGAAATGCCCAAGATTAAGATGCTCTTGGTAGAATATTAACACCAACCATTCTTAGTATCTCACAAATCTGCAACAAGAAAACGTGGTGACATTCTCAAAAATGTGTGTAAGATATCAAAACCTATAGGAAAACTTATTATGAAGGGTTCTTCGCAAAGTGGACAACTGTACGTAATTGAAAGCAGTAGAATAATGATCATCTATTTATATCACGTGACTAAGAATAATAAGGCCAATTATGACACAAGACTTGGATATGTGTGAAAGGATGTTTTTGTGGTCTTCATTATGTGATATGTGCAAATTATAACTGACAATTACACACTGGAGGATGTCTTTTTATCATAATTAGCAATCAATAGTAGGATGAAGATTTGATATTGTTCATGAAAGGCCAAATGATTTGTATCTCACAAATCAACAAATTATAGATATTATCAAATTATTATGAGGAAGCTTCGCAATGATAAAAGCAAAGGCAGTATATAAGCAGATATGATAGCATTTTAGCTTATCCAAAGTACTTTGAAGATAACATAATCTCAAATTTGAAGAACAAAACATGGAGTGTTGGCTCACATTTTTTGTATAAATTTTGTTGAGTGTACAAGTTGATAAGAAGCAATACTATTTTGTACATCTCCTTGATCTAATCAAAACACACAGAACAATGTTGAACTTATTGTTTCGATGATACATTCGATGAATCGAATGACACTTCGATGACATCGAGCTAATTTCGATGAAATCGAAGAAATAACAGGAACTGAAATGTCAGACATTGCTTGCTGTCATCGAACACCTCTTCGATGACACCTTATTTTGATTGATCAATGTCATTAAATCAGTTTCGATGTCATCGAAGATCCCTGACTTATAAAAGTTTGGGTGAGCGTGAAAATTCAGTTTTAGGCAGAAAGTCATCTTCCTCATTTCTCTTCGATTTGTGGTGGTGCTCTTAAGCTCAAATCGAGGCATTTATTGGTAGAAACCCCACATCCCTTCACCTTATCTTGTACAAATAGGTTGATTCTAGGCTGCATTGATTTTAGGGTAGATTTTGAGATTTTTTCTTCCAAATCTTGTTCTTCTTCCTAGTCTTTTTTTTTTTTTGAAAAATCTTTGTCTTATCACTCATGGGCAAGGATAAAGACAGAGCACCGGCCGAAGGGGAATCTTCTCGGCCAACGAGGAAGAAAACCCTGGCCCCTAGAGAACGGGACAGGGCTTCGGATTAAGGTTCTCCTTCTCCTGCATGTGGCAACTCTACCCGATAGCCATCGTGTAGTGATGCTCTGCCTGTTACTCTTGCACCTCCTGCTGGACCATTGATTCTGCCACCCAGTGCCAGCCTATTAGAGAAATACACTGGAAGGCAACTAGTGCACAAGTGACAGACTGATCGGGAGTGCATTCGAGTGTATGAAATTGAACCCCTTCTGTTGGCCATGGACTGGACCCCACTGTTGGATTTTGGTGGGCCATGTCATGATGAAAGAGTCTACCATTTGCTTGCTTATTGTTATTCTCTAGTTTTAGGCCCACCATCTATAATGGTCACATTTGGGGAGACTAGTGTAGAAATCACTGTCAAAACTATTGCTAGTCAGTTCGGTCTCACTCTATCCCCAATTAGTCTGTCCGAATTCGATATCGATGATATTACGATCCGATCCTTGATGACGAAGTTCATGTGTTATGGTAGAGACATCCCTTGGCACCAAGGGAATGCTCTCAAGACCAAATACATGCTACCAAATATCGAGTTCTTCATGGCGTCTTCTCTAGAAATGTATATCCACGAGGGATAAATCGAGTCGACCTAACCCCATTCATGCTTTTAGTCCTTTATAGTGTTGCATCCGGTGTGAAATCATGCCTTCCTTCCTTGATTATCCACCAACTTGTTGTCATTGTTCACACTTATAGATCCACTCATCTCCCGTTTCCACACCTTATCAATGTTTTGAGCAATGAGTTAGGCTTTCCTATGATGGATGATCCTGAGCATCCTTTGCATTGTTTCACCAAACTAAACATCAGAAGAATGGATCTCAAATTTCATCCGCTTCTGGGAGAATCGAATGAAAAAGAATCGCAAGCCGAGATAGAGATGGGAGAGACAGCTGCACCGACAGAGGACAAGGGACGGCCACCGCCAGTTATCCCAACCACTCCTGATTCCATGCATGCACAGCGCCACAAACGACATCAAGATCGTGTTGGGGGCGACATTATGTGGATAGGCATGGCTAGAGGACAAGTTTGAGAGATAAGATGAACGCATGGCGCAGATGGAGGAGCGGCTCTCCGGACTTGAGTAAATGGTCATAGAACTACAGTGCACTGCTCAACACATCATCGACTTGCTGACTTGCCGCCGTGATGACACCGTTCCATCAAATGCGGCTCCAGCTCCGTAGCACATTTCTTATCTTATCACATACATGCGGTTGACTGTTGATGCTTAGGGCATGGATATCTTTTTAGATGCCCTAAGTATATGTGTGTGTGTGTGATGATTCACTGACTTGGATGAGCTAACTCCTTTTTGGTCTTGCCCATGGAGGGGATAACTGTTTTAGGGTATTTCTATTTATTGATAGTGCCCATGGATGGGCTGAAATTTTTTTGGGGATGTTATTTTTGGATATTTCTTAGAATACTTTGATGTTAAATGATGAATGTTTGCCAAGCTCAGGTAGTAAGTTTCTATATTGCACATATGTTTGAATGATAATCAATGCATATCTATCTTAGAATACTTTGATGGTAAATTTTTTAAGTTTTCTGCATGTCACTTCGAGTCATCGAGCTTGGTTCGATGACATCGAACACTCCTGTTTGATGACATCGAAAAGTGACTCTCATATGTCCAGCTACCACATATATGTATGGACGGAAAATTCGATTCATCGAACGTACCTTTGATGACATCGAACATGTATATTTGATGACATCGAAGAACTTAGAGTTTCTCTCTAGTAAGCTTCTTGGAAAAACTTCTGAAAATTCGAGGAATCGAACTAGACTCGATGTCATTGAGATTCAAACTCCGATGACATCGAACCAGGTTCGATGACAATGAAAAAGGACAAGAAAATGTCCAGTGAGCTTCAAAGGAAAATCTTCTAAAAATTCGAGGAATCGAAGTAGACTCGATGTCATCTAGATTCAAACTTCGATGACATCGAAAAATGACAAGAAAATGTCCTGTGAGCTTCAAAGGAAAATCTTCTAAAAAGTTCAAGGAATTGAACTAGATTCGATGACATCGAGATTTAAACCTCGATGACATCGAAGCAGGTTTGATGACATCGAATAAGGACACGAAATCGTGCAGCAAGCCTTGAAGAAAAATTACTCATAAATTCGAGGAATCAAACTAGATTTGATGACATCGAAATTCAAATTTTGATGACATCGAACGCAGTCAGATCCTGACAATTATATTATTGTTGGACTTTTTGCCTTAATAAATAGAAGCTTGGTTATAGTGGTTGCGTTGAGAAAAAGAGAGAGTTTTAAGAGGGTAACCTTACCTACCATCATTAATCCTTTTTCTCATGGGATTTCATCCTTCAATCTTCTCTTAATCATTGATACTAAATAGATTGGATTAAAGAATGAACTTCGCCATTCAAGGATTCTCTAGCTACCTTCTTAATGGCATATCATTAAGCTGGAATCTCTTTATTGCATAAACTCTGGAATCTCTCTGTCTCTTAAATGATCAACATTCATTAGAGTAGATTTCAAGAAATACCTTGACCCAACCTCGACTACTTATATTGGAGCATCTTCAAGTGTCGCGGTTCAAGGGAGATCGTCTTCATCATGGTTGAACAGGGCTCACCTACTTACAAGTAAGTGTTTAAGAATCCACAAAATCTGAGGATCCTTCCTTGTGTAGGATTGGTCTTCAGGTTGTATTTCGCTATCCTACTAAGACCTTTTTTAGGCCTCTGACGGGAGAATACGTATAGAGTCTCTATGTAGGACCTATTGTGCCTTGTGTAGGCATGTTTATGTGCCTTATGTAGGCTTGTCTGATTGCCTTGTGTAGGCATGATTAGTTGTCTTGTGTAGACACATTTGGTTGTCTTGTGTAGGCATATTTATATGCCTTGTGTAGGCATGTCTGGTTGCCCTGTGTAGGCATCCTTAGGAACCTTGTGTAGGTCTGTGTGTCGACCTTGTGTAGGTTGCAATGGTTTGAGGTGAACCGATTTGAAACCTCCGTAAGTGAAATTTGGTACACTCAAGGGTTGAGTGCGTCCGCCGGGAGTGGAGTAAGCACATAGCCAACCACTATATATGATTGTGTTTGGGATTGCTATTTACACACTCATTTGATTATGCTTATCTTGAATGCTTAAATGACACATGTGAATGGTTAGAACTGATAGGAATCACATCCCACCCACTCATACACACGACTCTACATAGACAAATTGCTTAAACTGTTCAACCTGAGTAGTCTATTGTTTGGACCTTCTACTTGGCTTGGAAGTAGGTAGAGGTAAGATTGTTACATCTTGATTAATTGCATATTAGTTCACGATTAGGGGATTAGGATTTTAAATTGGCATACATTTTATAAAGTCCTATTCACCCCCCTTTAGGACACTTTGGCCTATTCCATACTTCTTATAGCGGTCTAAACCGCAATTTCAGTGAGTGTCATCATTAAATGAGAAGTGCCAGAAAAGCACAAAGATCTAGGTATCCCAACTATTTCTTTTGCAATTAGGGACCATCGGATTGAGCACACACTTCTTGATTTAGGAGCGAGGTGTAAATTTGATTCCCTACTTAGTCTACGAACAACTTGTCCTTGGTGAATTAAAAACCCACAGGACGACACTTCAATTAGTTGATTGATTGGTTCATATATCGAGAAGAATTATAGAGGATGTGCTTGTCGAAGTCGATAAATTCTATTACCCAGTAGATTTTATTATTTTGGATACATAGCCTATTATAGATGCGAGCACTCAAATTCCAGTCATCTTAGGTCGCCCATTCCTCGCTACATCAAACACAATCATCAATTGCAGGAATGGGGTGATGAAATTGACTTTCGGGAACATGACATTAGAGCTAAATATTTTTAATATATGCAGACAACTTGAGGAATTTGAGGATGTCCATGAAATCAAATTGATCAACTCATTCATGGAAGATAGAGCTATCTAACTTTATACTCTGATCCTCTGGAGACATGCTTGGCCCACTCCATGGGTTCGCAAGGGAATTGTGCTTGGACATATTATATTGTCCAGGGAATAGAGGTGGAGAAAGAAAAATTAATCTTATCTCTAACCTACCTCCTCCCAAAGGCATTCGCAACATGCGTTCCTTTTTAGGCCACGCCAGCTTCTATAGAAGATTCATAAGGTCAGCCACATATCTCTTCCCTTATACATTCTACTTCAAAAGGAGGTCCTATTTAAGTGGTAGAAGAATGCCGCAAAAGCCTTCTCCAAGCTTAAGGGCACGTTGACTAGTATTCCAATCATGCAACCACCCAAATGGAGCCTTCCTTTTAAGATCATGTGCGATGTGATCTACTACACAAGTAGAACTCTAAACTCTGCCCAAATGAATTAGTCTACTACGGAGAAGGAAATCTTAGCCATAGTCTTTGCACTGGACAAGTTAGGTCCTACTTGATCAGATCCAAGATCTTAGTATTCATGGATCACTTGGCACTGAAGTACCTTCTTTCCAAGAAGGATGCTAAGTCCCGATTGTTGAGATGGATCCTCCTACTTTAGGAAGGGAGTAGAGAACGTAGTGGACGATCACCTGTCTAGGCTAGTTATCTTTGATTCTATTGAGACGATGCATATTAATGACATGTTCCCTGATGAACACTTTTTGTCGTCTCCCAATTACCATGGTTCTCTGATATTTCTAATTATCTTGCTACAGGTATCATGCCAACATATTGGACCAAGAAGGATATAAAAGAGAATTTTCTCTGAAGTGTGTAAGTATATCTGGGATGACCCGTACTTGTTTAAATATTGCCTAAATCATATAATAAGGAGATGTGTTCCTGAAAATGAACATAAAAGTGCTATCTCCTTCTGTCACTCTCATGCCTGTGGTGTCCACTTTTCGACCAAGAAAACCACGACGAAAATTCTTCAGTATGGCTTTTATTGGCCCACTCTGTTCAAGGACACCAATGAATTTTACAAATCTTGTGAGCGCTGTAAAAAATTGGGAGGATTGTCCCATCAAAACATGATGCCACTAAACCCCATTATGACCATTGATGCATTTGATTGTTGGGGCATCAATTTCATGGGACCATTCCTCCAATCTTTTAGAAATCTTTATATTTTACTCACGGTAGACTATGTTACCAAATGGGTCAAAGCAATACCATGCCGAAATAATGACCATCAAACGATCATTAAATTTCTAAAATTAATTTGACCACTTCTATTATAATCTAAGGGCTAAAATTCAAGTGTATAGTTAATTTATGATAGATAGGCATGGAATAAAATTTAACTTCAAACAGATGATGAGAACCATGTGATCTAGAAATCAAGGGTTTAGGTTAATGACAATTTCATAATTATTTCTGATCTGAGAGTTTTGGGAAATCTGATGATTCTACATGTTTATAGACACATTTCTAGTAATTCTTACAAAATAACTTCTATCTAAATTATTACAGATAAAGAGTTATTCACCAAATAAGTTTAAATTCTTATCAATTAAGGGGAGATACATATATCAAACAACAGGATGAACCTATGCTAAATGGTAACATCTGGGATGTTACAATCCATCCCCCTTAGAAATAATTTCACCCCTAAAATTTAATTAATTCGACCATGTATACGAGTTAGGATATATTAACTTACGGTTGTCTAAGTTTCCACTGTATTCTGTATGACGTAGATATGCATTTTTTAGGTGTGTACAAGTCCATATAACTGACTACACAAAATCGGGGCACTACACTAACAAACCCAATAGCATAGTCACTAGTATCATACATGATTTCAAAAGGAATTCTCCAATTGGGTGGCTGCATGATTGGTGTGGTTGTCAACATACCATTCTACTTTGTAAATGCCTTTTGGCATGAGTCAGTCCACTCATATAGGGCATCTCTTTGAAGGAGGTTACTCAATAGTCTAGAAATTTGGTTAAAGTCTTTAATAACCTCATATAAAATCCTATGTGACTTAGAAATAACAAATTTCATGTATGCTTTTGGGAGCCAACAAATTAGTAAGTAGATCTATTTTTCTTTTATCCACTTTAATTCCATTGGACGAGATCACATGTCTAAGGACAATTCCCTTGTGAACCATCAAATGACACTGTTCCCAATTCAAGGCAAGGTTCTGCTCTATACACATCTTGTTGAGACCAAATTCAAATGCTCGAAGCACTTGTCAAAGGTACTTTTATAAATGGAGAAGTCATTCATGAACACTTCAGAAAATGCCCAACTATGTCTGGAAAGATACTAAGCATGCATTTATGAAATTTCGCAGGAGAGTTACATAACTCGAATGGCATCCTTCGGTAAGTAAACGTGCCAAATGGGCACATAAAGGGGGTCTTCTCCTGATCCTCGTGACAGTATTCAGCTTCCTCTAGTCAATGCACATTCTCCAACCCAGTGTTGACTCTAGTTGGTACAAATTCATTACTGATGTCACGCCCCAAACTCGGGAACCAGGCTCATAAAATTCTTGATCACTGAATCCAGTACTGACAGCCTCCGTAGTACCCCATTCTCAGCTCCTAATGCCCATACGCTAAATTCCAATCCTGGGATACTACAAGGAGGATTTTCAGTATAATTTTTTTTTTGTAAAGGAGTATAATCACACATAACCAAGTCACAACAACATCATCATCACATATCCACTAATAAAATCATTTGAGTACAATGCTAAAAAAAGGAAATACATATATATGAAACAAAACTCCGAAGTTCTGTCACTTGCTCCTATCTCAACACTGCTATGACCTAACATTACCTACACGCAATGGTCATGCATAAGCTTACTACATAGCTTAGAGGGTGTGTACGTGTGTGCGCAAAGCATGTACCAAGCATATAATATGAGCATAAGCGGAATACTGACAAGTCTATAAGTCATACAATATCAGAGTATGGAATGCAGATCGACTATGCAATGCGGAGTCATAGTGAGCCAAATATCAGATGCTAAGGATACAATGCAATATGTAATTCCTGACGAACCACAAATACCATCAGCCTCATCTAGGCCATATAAATGCAGAAACATAGCAACCCAAATGCCATATGCCGCGGATGTAATGCAATATGCAGATCCTAGTGAGTCCATAATATCATCAACCTTATTCAGGCTATGTAATACATAAGCATAGTAAACCAAATGCTATGTGTTAAGGATGCAATGCAATATGTGGTGCGAAAGAAATGACCAAGCTGGAGTGTGAAGTCGGGATGATAGTACATAGTATCGTAAGCTGTGGGGTCCATCACAAGGGACTTCTATCTAACCAGTCTCATATACCTAAATTTGGATGGCTAGACTCAATGTGGTAAACTCCTGATCTCAGGTTGGTCACGTGCCCAAAACGAAATCCTAGCCAAAGCGAAGGTACACATAATAATTTGATTGTGCACTACCACCGAGCTGAGTGAATAGTGAATGAATGGACGAATGAGTCAAATGTTAAGTACGCAAACTCCTGCTCAGTAAGTCCTCATATAACCACCACACAACACTTCCGATGTGGGACAAGGTTGTGTTCATGCCCCAAGATAGGGTTCGATGTGGTAATAATCTCGGTAAGACCGAGGTCGAATCCACAAGGACTGAACCTTGTACGTAATCTAAAAGCAACTCGAACTAGAACTAGAATAAGATGTAATCTAAATCAGTGAATATGAGTGACTAAATGGTGAAATAGTAATCTAAAACTTGTAGGATTCAAAGGTGAGAAGCTAGGGATTCAGAGGATCCAATTGTAAAGATTAGGGAGATCTCGCTTGATTCATGACTCAACTGGACTTCGAGTCCTATCTTCTCCAGTTGGAAGATATATCACTAAAGCTCGATCTGAACTTCCTTTGATATAGTCTTTAAAGAGATGAAAGGTGTAAGAATGAGAGTTGATTCCATCACAAAACCATGCCCATGATACAAAGTAAATAACAGAACTAAACTAATCCACAACCAATCAAAAGATGTATGAATGTTAGGAAGGATTCCATCATCCAACCATGTCCAAGGGGCAATGGTGAACAACAGGGCTTCCTAATTTCACAATTAAAATAAGGGAAATGAAATACTTAAAGCCATCATAGATCTATTGTAATTAAGTCACACAAATAAAAAAACTGTAAATATTCCTATTAATCAAACTAGAATCAAACATCAATTCATAAAAATGAATCCAAGCCGTAAAATCACCCCCCATGCTACAAGCTTCACCTCTTAGCCCTAGCTAAGAGGTTTAGCCCAACATGATTGGACTAGATCTCAAAAGAAACATAAGGAAAAAACACCTTAAAATAAGAAAACAACTACTAGAATTTTTCTCTCTTTCTCCTCTTTCATTGCCGTCCAAACTTGGATGCCCCAACTCTCTCTTCTCTCTTCTCTTTATAGCTGTGAAGGATGGTGGAGAAGTTGGCTGGAGTTGGTTTTAACAGAGTCGGTGGCTGCGTAAGGAGTTACACACTCCTTTTGCAGAACGTATGCAGCTACACGTGAGAGTCCGAGATTATCGCTTACGCTGGTCTTCCTGGCGTCATTATTGGTCGATTTTACGTAGTGAACCATCTAATCAAATGTTCGGAACAATCTTATCTCTGCAGACAACTGGTTTATGATGGAATAAAGAATTTAGAAGGATATCTGGAAGAGAATGGACCCCACCAAGAGTTGGTAGAATTCATAAGATGAGATTTTTATGTCTATGCTATGATCCCCGACAATCTTTTCCTGCTCATATTTTTGAAACTGTCTCAACAACACTTCTTTTCTGAAAGATCATCTTAGAAAACATAAAGATTCTTGGCAATGGGCCTTCTGTCTCCTCGTACTTTTACAGTGTGGGCTCAAGCCATTGCTCGGAAACATACTGCTATTTTGGAGTAGATTGGCCTGTTTGATGTAATCATAGCTACATCAGAACATTCTGTGAAGAGATGCAGCTATCTTCAGAGGCTTCCTCAACCACTGGTCTCTAATTACCAATTCATCCACCTTCTCTTAGGCGAAATTAATATTACCTTATGGCATCTTCTTTGCATAGTATGTCTTCCATCATGGGCAATATCTTCGATGCATATATACATTCAAATGAAGAATTCACTCTTACTTTTACGGGAGATAATAAATCTGAGATTTCGAAGACCACTCTTAAACTCTTTGGGGAAATGGTTGATTTCTCACAGCCTGATGAAGTTAATTCCCTTGACTGGTTGACTCATTTCTCCTGAAAACTACGGTATATTTCTATCTTCTTACTTTCTCTTTTGAAGCCTTCATCATATATACATTCAGATCATCTCGCGTATGTAATAATTAAATATTTATCTTGACAACTTTGCAGGCCATAATCATCGAGATCTCAAGACGATTTGTGAAAATATTAAGAGCACCTCTGAATATAGTTCTTCCTGTGAATTGGCGGCTTTCCTAGCTTACTGGTTAAGCTTGGTGATATTTCCCAATTCAAAACAAATGAAAATCATTAGAACATCTCTCTTTGTAGTTACAGGTGCAATGGCGGATGGTCAAAAATATTCGTTAGCTCCAGTTCTTTGCTCATTATATCGCGCCTTCGGAAATGTCATTTTCAGTTCTAAGATTCTCTCTTTGAAGCATTTCCAGTTTATGCTCCCTGGCATTTTTCATAGGTTGGCTAGGAGAGTATATTTCCCTGGACCTTTGTTGAGTCTGATAGAGCATATACAAATCCTCATCGGCTTTCACTTCAACTTTGTTGAGGGTCCATATTGCATATTGGACCACATTTATTACTTAGTTTTATGAACATGATAATGGTTAATGTTCCATTTAATCATGCTTGTGTTTGCAAGGTGAATTAAGAGCTTGGATTGAAAAGGATGCTAAAAGCATGGATTTAACTCTCAAAAATCCACCAAGCCAAAAGATGGATCTTAGAAGACTAAAATGAGGGTCAAATATTGCATATTGGACCACATTTATTACTTAGTTTTATGAACATGATAATGGTTAATGTTCCATTTTAATCATGCTTGTGTTGCAAGGTGAATTTAAGAGCTTGGATTGAAAAGGATGCTAAAAGCATGGATTTAACTCTCAAAAATCACCAAGCCAAAAGATGGATCTTAGAAGACTAAAAATGAAGAATTCACATACCAAGATCCAAGAAACCAAGTGAGGAATGAAGAGAATTAAAGACTTGAAGTGAAGAAAAGGAACCCTAAAAATTGCCTCATTTGATTAGTCTAAGCCCTCCTTCAACCAGTCGAAGGCTCCTGCTCAACTAGTCGAAGATTCCTCGACTCGAACTCCGGCGACAAAATCCTCTAAATTTCCGTCATCCTCGACCAGTCGAAGGAGACCGTCAACCAGTCGAAGGTGATCCTCTACCAGTCGAAGGTTGTCCTCGAGCAGTCTAAGGTTACGTAGACAACACATGAATTGCAGAAATTTGAGGGGGTTTCCGAATTTTTTCAACTCGGTACGAAAGTTGGAGTTGCAAAACTATAAATAGGAGTCCCTAGGATGTTCTTAGTCATCTTCTAGGGTTTGAGGAGTGGAGTAAAAGCATGGAGAAGCCGTCGCTAAGAGTTTTTCTTTCTCTTCCTTAGTCGGTTTTATGCTTTTCTTAAGAGATTTTAGTTCAATCATGTCTATGGTTGGCTAAACCTCTTAACTAGGGTTAAGAGGTGAAGCTTATAGTGTGATGGGATGTTTTTTTTTACTTTGATTCATGTTTATGTTGAACCTTCTTGATTTTAGTTTGATTTTAAAGGAATGCTTTCAGTTCTTAATGGTTTTTGTGACTCAAATTATAGTAGATCTGCAATAGCTTTGAGTATCTTCTTTTCCTGGTTTTGAGATTATGGGATTGGTAAATCCTGTTGTTAGCCATCGTCTCATGGGCATGGTTTGGTTATGGAATCTCTTCCAATTATCACAATTCTTCTCCATTGAGAATTAGGTCAAGGAAAGTTTAGATTGATCTTAATTGTATATCTTCCAATTAGATATGATAAGGCTCCAATTCCAATCGTGTGACTTGAATCAAGTAAGAGGACTCCCTGATCTCTACAAGTGGATCCTTGGAAACCCTAGTTACCACCTTTAAATTTACAAGTTTTTATTACTTAAACACAATTACTCTCTAAACTACTTCAGAATTAGATTCACATCATTTTCTAGTTTTACTTCTAGTTATTTCAGAATATACACAAGATTAGTCCCTGTAGATTTGATCTTGGTCTCACCGAGATTATTACTACATCGCGACCTTAACGGCTGTGTTTTCTGAGATTAATTAGTTTTGGAAGTAGGTTAAGATTAAGATTTATTCATTTCTATTTTAGGATTAGGGTTTTTTCTAATTATTTTAGAAACTAACTCATCTTCTCTTTTTGTTTTTAGAAACTTTCTAATTTTAGAATTTCTGTTTTTAGAAACTGATTTCTTTTATTTTGTTTTATAGGATCTTAAATTGGGAACTTCCAATTTGGTAACTTCTTTCTAATTCTCTTCCTTTCTTTTTCTAGAATTCTTATTTCCTTCTTTCCCTTTTAAGTTTAGGTTAGAATCTGAAATTGAGGGCTGAGAGTGTTTCATGCCCAAGTGGGTCCGTGACAACACTCGACGTCTTTTGAGTGAAGGAGGATTAGTTGAGGGGTTATTTATCCATCATAGGATTAGACAACACTCGAGATCCTTAGAGTTAATTGAAGAGATGACTGTCAATCAACCGAGAAGACAACCTCAACCTCGAGTTGAGGAAGTCCAGGATGAAAATGAGGTGCATCAAGCACCCCTGCCTTGTACTTTATGAGACTATTTACAACCAGTGAGGGTGAGTACACCTTCATGCATGGTTGTTCTAGAAAATACGAGACACATGATATCAAGCCAGGGATGATCCAACTCCTTCCAAAATTTTGTAGGTTTGAATTTGAAATTCATATCTACACTTGAAAGAGTTTGATGAAATCATAGTCACTCTATATTTTCCTAACGTATCTGATGACACGGTCAGGTTGAAACTCTTTCATTTTTCTTTGAAAGAGAAAGCTAAGACGTGGTTACATTCACTACGTCCTCGATCTATTGGTAGATGGAATGACATGACAAGGGAGTTCATAAAGAAAATTTTCTCATACCATAAGACAAACACCCTTAGAAAGTTGATCATGAACTTCGCCCAAAAGGAAGATGATACATTCTTCCAATGTTGGGAAGGGTTCAAGGATCTTGTTAGTTCATGCTCACAACACGGTTTTGAAACATGGCGCATCACGAATTTCTTCTATGATGGACTGACGTCTTCCATTTGCCAATTGGTTGAGACAATGTGTAATGGGGAATTCATGAATAAAAGTGTTAATGATGTGTGGGATTATTTTGACAAGCTTGCTGAGAGCACATAATCATGGGACATCTCCCCAAAATCAAGTACAACGTTTAGGCCGACCAAATCCAAGGAGAGGGGTGGAATATATCTCCTGAAAGAGGAAGATGATATCAATGCTAAAGTGGCTAATCTCACCAGAAAACTCGAGACCATGGAATTAAAGAAAGATAAGGGTAAGGAAACTGTTTGTGGTATTTGTGCTTGTAACATTCCACAACTGAAAATTGCCCAACAATATCTACTTTTTAAGAGGTACAACCAATGAGCAATCTAATGCCGTAAATAATTACCAAAGACCTTTCAGTGGGCCCACCTCTAATACGTGCAATCCTAGCTGGACAAATCATCCTAACTTTAGTTGGAGAAACAGACAAACTACTACACCTTAAGGATTCCCTAATCAAATTCCAATTCAAGGAAACCTCAGGAGGATCCGGTTTTAAAGCATCTTTAAATCAAGAGCTTTTCAATCAGGGTATGCTACAAGTCTTTCAAGGCCTCACAAAGGCCATACAAGGACTTGAAACTAAAAGTGCTATTGGGAACAAGGGGAGCCTTCTAGCTCAACCTCTTCCTAATCCAAAGCGCAATATGAAGTTAGCAACCCGAGCTTTTTAAATCGATGGAGCAAGCTAAATCTATCACCACTCTTAGGAGTGGGAAGACCACTGACAAAACCATTTCGGTTAGGACTGAAAAGCCTAAGACCCAGAAGACAACAATGATAGATCTACCCATGCACCATAAGAATAGAACCAGAACCTCCAGGGAAGCCGATTGCTCCATTTCCCCAACAGTTGATTACACCAAAACCTCTCTCTACTCTCAAGACATAAGAGAGAGGTGTTGAAAAAGTGAAGGTCAATATTCCTTTACTGGATGCGGGTTTAAACAAATACCTTCATATGCCAATTTCTGAAAGGCTTCTGTACGACCAAAAGACGAAAAATATTCAAAATAAATTTTTTCTGACAAAAAAAGTGAGTGTCATCTCAAGCAAGATGTGCCCCCAAAAATATAAAGATCCCGGTAGCCCAACCATCCCTTATGTAATTGGGAACTACTGAATTGAGCACACACTTCTTGACTTAGGAGCGAGCATAAATCTGATTCTTTACTCTGTCTACGAACAACTAGGTTTGGGTGAATTGAAACCCACCCGAACTATATTACAACTTGCTGATCGCTTAGTCCGTGTACCAAGAGGAATAGAGGATGTGTTGGTCCAGGTTAATAAATTCTAATATCCGGTAGATTTTATCGTCTCGGATACTCAACCCATCGTGGACGTGAGCACTTAAACTCTCTGTCATTCTTGTCGCTCATTCCTTGCCACATAAAATGTAATCATTAATTACAAGATGGAGTCATGAGTTTGTCTTTTGGAAATATGACATTGGATTGAATTTTTTCAATATAGGCAAACAGTTAGAGGATGATGATGATTCCCACGACATTAACATGATTAACTCTTTCGTGGAAGATAAAAACCTTTGACCTATCCTCTAACCCCTCGAGACGTGCTTGGCCCACTCTCATAATTTTGAGGATGATATGATTAAGGAGATGGGACTATGCTGAATACTGTGTTCATACTTGAAGTTAACCGGTGGATACCACAATTTAAAGAATTGCCCTAAACCGATGTAGTACCTCTATTGTCTAACCTCAAGGCACCGAATCTTGACTTAAAACCTTTGCCCTCTGATTTGAAATATGTCTATTTAGGTCAAGATGAGACATACCCGGTGGTGATTTCGTCACACCTTGAGAAAGAACAAGAGAGTATGCTCATATCTACTCTCATTGAGCATAAGGTAGCTCGTGGATGGTTGATTGCAGACCTCAAGGGATTTGACCCTTCGATTTGTACTCACCGCATTTATCTAGAAGATAATGTGAAGACCTCTCGGCAACCACAACGTAGATTAAATCCAAACATGAAGGAAGTTGTTAAGGTTGAGGTTCTTAAGTTATTAGATGTAGGTATCATATACCCAATATCCGATAGCCAATGGATGAGTCCAACTCAGGTGGTTCCCAAGAAGTCTGGAATCACCATCGTAGCCAATGCCAATAATGAACTCATGCCAACTAGGATTACTACTGGTTGGAGAATGTACATTGACTATATGAAATTGAATACTATCATGAGGAAGGACCACTTTCATTTGCCCTTCGTTGATCAAATTTGGAAAGGCTAGTTGGTCAATTCACTAATGCTTCCTTGATGGGTATTCGGTCTATAACTAGATATAGATAGTCCTTGAAGATCAGGAAAAGACCACATTCACTTATCCCATTGACACCTTTACTTACTGAGGATGCCATTCGGACTGTGTAATGCCCCCGCCACTTTTCAGCGTGCATGATGAGTATTTTTTCTGACATGGTGGGGCAATATTTAAGGTCTTCATGGACGACTTTCGGACTGTGTAATGCCCCCGCCACTTTTCAGCGTTGCATGATGAGTATTTTTTCTGACATGGTGGGGCAATATTTAAAGGTCTTCATGGACGACTTCTCTTGTCTTTGGTCCATCCTTCAAGTGATTGTTTGGAGAATCTTAAATGTGTGTTGAAGCGATGTGAGGAAAAGATTTGATACTGAATTGGAAGAAGTGTCATTTCATGGTTCGTAAAGGAAATTGTCCTTGGACACATCATCTCATCCAAGGGAATTGGGGTAGATAAGGCTAAGATTGATCTTATCTCTAACTTACCTCCACCCAAGAACATACGAGACATGCGATCCTTCTTAGGACACACCATTTTTTTTATAGGAGATTCATAAAGGACTTTAGTCACCTCTCTTATCCTCTATGTAATCTACTTCAAAAGGATGCACCATACGAGTGGACTAAGCAATGCGAAGAAGCTTTTACTAAGCTTAAGGGCATGTTAACCACTGCACCTATCATGTAGCCACCAGACTGGAGCCTTCCTTTTGAACTTATGTACGAGGCGTCTGACTATGCTCTTGAGGCGGTTTTAGGCCAGAGAAAAGAAAAAGAAGTCCTACGTTATTCATTACGCAAGTAGAACTCTAAATCCTACCAAAGTGAACTACTCTACTATAAAAAAGGAACTCTTAGTCGTAGTGTTCGCTTTTGACAAATTTAGGTCCTACCTGATCGGATTCAAGATTGTCATTTACACAGATCATGTGGCGCTTAAGTATCTTCTTTCTAAGAATGATGTAAGCCCCCTGATAAGATGGATCCTCCTACTCCAAGAATTTGATTTGGAAATAAAAGATAAAAAGGGAGTAGAGAACGTAGTGGTTGACCAGCCTTGATCTCTTTAATTCCCTTAAGACGACACGTATAAATGACATGTTCCCTGACGAACAATTGTTTAAAGTCTCCCCCTCACCTTGGTTTGCTGATATTGTTAATTATCTTGTCATAGGTTTCACGACAACACATTGGACCACACAAGATAAGAAAAAAATTCTTCACCGAGGTACGCAAATTCTTCTGGGATGATCCATATTTATTTAAATATTACCTAGACCAAATCTTGAGGAGATGTGCGCCAGACAATGAACACCAAAGTGTTATCTCCTTCTGTCATTCTCAGGCTTGTGGTGGTCACTTTTCTGCCAAAAAGACCACGGCCAAAATTCTGCAATGTGGCTTTTATTAGCCCACTATGTTCAAGGACACTCACGAGTTTTGCAAAGCTTATGAGCGTTGTCAAAAGTTGGGATCATTGTCCTATTGAAATATGATGCCTTTAAACCCCATTCTCATTATCGAAGCATTTGATTGTTGGGGCATTGATTTCATGGGACCATTCCCCTAATCTCATAGAAATTTATACATTCTATTAGCCATCGACTATGTCACTAAATGGGTTGAAGCGATCCCGTGCTAGAATAATGACCATCAGATGGTCATTAAATTTTTAAAAGAGAACATTCTTTCCCGATTTATAACGCCTTGAGCCATCACTAGTGATGGAGGCTCACATTTTTGCAATAGGCCATTTACAAATTTAATGAAAAAATATGACATATCCCACAAGGTGAGCACTCCATACCACCCACCGGCTAGTGGGCAAGCCGAGATTTCCAATAGAGAGATTAAACAAAATTTAGAGAAAATGGTTAACCCTGTCCTCAAGGATTGGTCAATCCGATTGAACGATGCTCTATGGGCTTATCGTACCGCATTTAAAACCCCATTGGAATGTCTCCCTTTAGACTTGTCTATGGGAAAGCTTGCCACTTACCTGTGGAGTTGGAACATCGAGCCTACTGGTTATTAAGAATCTAAATTTCGATTTAGACAATGCTAGGTCGTTCTGCAAGCTACAACGAATTAGAGGAGATCCAGAATGACGCATACAAGAACTCGAGAATTTAGAAGGACAGGATGAAGGTGTTCCATGATAAGAACATCCTTCGAAAATCATTCTTGACCAGCTAGAAAGTCCTTTTGTACAATTCTTGGTTACATCTTTTTCCGAGAAAGCTCCGATCTCGTTGGTCCGTCCCTTTCACTGTTACAAATGTCTATCATCATGGGGCTGTTGAGATAGAGAATCTAAACAATGATAATAAGTTTAAAGTGAATGGACATCGTTTAAAGCCATTTGTGGAGAAATTTGATTTAGAGGACATGTCCATACCTCTGACTGATCCTGTATACCAGGATTGATCTACTAGTCTAACGGAGGTATAGTTAGGTTTATTATTTTCATGTTATGTTTAGGTAGTTTGCTTTTCGCCCATTAGGATAGTTTGCTTTTCGTTGTTTTACGATAGTTTGCTTATCGTCTATTTGAGTCTTTTGTGCTAACCTATCTTTACACTGAGATCATTGGAAAAGCCTCAAAATTTCTTCTTAAAAGTATTATCTTTCCATCAATTCCCTTTTCTTTTCACTGCCTCTTTTGCATTACATGCTTATTTCTTTTACATTGAGGACAATGTAGATTTTTTAGTTGGAAATGGGGGATTGTAACCTAATCAGTGTTTTCTAAGGTTTTCCCAGTTCTGAACAAATTTTTTGCAAATTTTCAATGTTTCAAGTTGAAATCTGTTTAGGATGCGATGAATTGTGTACTTAAGAATGCTTTGGATATGATAAGATAGAGATTGAATTTTGAATTGCTGAAGTATAATCATCAAAGTAATTTATCACCTAAGTACTTGCGCTCAATTGATTAAGAGGAAGTTTGAATATCATGTTAAATCACAAAACACATTCAATTTGTCTTCTGTAAGATATACTAGAAGTTTTAATTGTTAGTATGTGAATCATTGATAGATGGCGAGAATTAGGTTTGGAGAATTTTATCCACCTTAAAAGAAGAAAAGAACCAATGAAAAAAAAATAGGAGATCGACGGAGAGGTCATGAAAAAGAATGAAAAGAATGAAAAATATGGAAAAGAATGCTAAAATAAAAAGAATGAATAAAAACTGACTGTCGATATAAAATAAAAAACTGAAAAAAGAAGGAAAATGGGATAAGTTTGGAATCAATACTTGAGTTTCAAACTAGTCTTGAAGTGATGAGCATAACTAACATGATGAATTGATAGTATTCGTACGGGAGTAAATTGACTTTCACTGAGCACATTGAAAAACTTGATATACAAATTATTCTTTGATTTAGTGGATAAAGAACTTATTAGATTGGTTGCTTATGTGATTAGGTTCTAGGTTTTCAAAATCTCACTTTCGTATCTTAATTTACCCATTCATCCAACTCGGTGCTAAAGTTGGAGTTGCAAAACTATAAATATGAGTCCCTTAGATGTTCCTAGGCATCTTTTAGGGTTTGAGGAGTGGAGAAAAAGCGTGAAGAAGCCATTGCCAAGAGTTTTTCTTACTCTTCCTTAGTCGTTTTTATACTTTTCTTAAGAGATTTTAGTTCAATCATGTCTATGGTTGGCTAAACCTCTTCGCTAGGGCTAAGAGGTGAAGCTTATAGTGTGATGGGATGTTTCGTTTACTTTGATTCATGTTTATATTGAACCTTCTTTGATTCTAGTTTGATTTTAAAGGAATACTTTCAGTTCTTAATGGTTTATTGTGACTCAAATTACAGTAGATCAGCAATAGCTTTGAGTATCTTCTTTCCCTGATTTTGAGATTATGAGATTGATAAATCCTGTTGTTAGCCATCGTCTCATGGGCATGGTTTGGTGATGGAATCTCTTCCAATTAGAACAATTCTCTTCCATTGAGAATTAGGTCAAGGAAAGTTCAGATTGATCTTAATTGTATATCTTCCAATTGGATAGGATAGGACTCCAATTCCAATCATGTGACTTGAATCAGGTAAGAGGACTCCCTAATCTCTACAAGTGGATCCTTGGAAACCCTAGTTACCACCTTTAAATTTACAAGTTTTAATTACTTAATCACAATTACTCTCTCAACTACTTCAGAATTAGATTCACATCTTTTTCTAGTTCTAGTTCTAGTTATTTTCAGAATACACATAAGATTAGTCCTTGTGGATTCGACCTCGGTCTCACTGAGATTATTACTACATCGCGACCCTATACTTGGGTTTGTGAACAACATTATCAACTAAGAAAAATGATCGAAAAATTTGAATGGTTGGGTCACTAGAAAAATAGAGAATAGTGACTCTATCGACTTCTTTCAATTTCCATCTAATAGCTTTCCGGAGGGCAAAAGTTATAGACAATGATTCTATATCTGTTAGCGAGCATTCGTTCCTTGTTTCCATCAGGTCCAGTACTCTTCCATTGAGGGAAGGTAACACATTCTGGCACGAATCATATTATCTTAAGCAGATTTGCAAGTCAATTTGGATTTGATCAGACTGTACTCGAAACTTGTGATATAGTCACTAAGTCAATGAGAAGTTATGGCATCGGACCATATAATTGGGCTTTAATATGGAGGCAACTTTTGAACGTTAATACTGGATCACGTTTCATAATTCTTAGATATAATTATCCAGTTCATGCTTCTTATTGTTGGATGCACTGGTGGGTTCATCAATATTACTTAGTGAACAATTGTTACCCGGTAAATCACGCCATATGGATTCTTCCTCCTCGCATAAGAGATTACCAGAAAGACTAAGGCATCGGTTATTTTGAAGAAATGGATCATCTCCCCTCTCCAAGCCAGTTTTGTGTAAAAATTTCTTCAGAAGATAGTATTTGCGAAGTGAAATCTGCTGATACTCTTGAAGAATGGATAGCCTTTGGTGCTCCTTTGAAGAATGCATCTGAATTTTCGGATCTTCCAGAAGAAAGTGACTTCATAATTCTATACTCCTCTGCCCTTGCAAATTTTACGAGATGACCTTCCTTTGTCATCAGAAATGTAAGAGACAGGAATACATCGTCATTCTCTTCAGAAAGATAAGAATATTATAATTGAAGATCCGTAATTCATATGGTTAATGTAACATCCCGGATTTTTGCCAACCTGGGATTAGACATCCTTAGGCATTGGGTCAATCTTAACACCTGATTAACTTTTCAAACGCTCAATTCAAAGCCTCAAATCCCATCTTAAACCATTTTCTTCACAAATCCCACCCTTCACACCTTGTGCTTTCAATTTTTCAAAGCACTTCGCCCTAGACACTATCTTAAACTAGCTAAGTAGTAAAATTTGGATCACTTTATATACAAACTGCAAAGGCCTAAGTACCATCTCAACCAGAAAACAATTAGGATTAAATCCTTTAGAAATTTAACAAAGTTAACTAAGTGCAAAACTCGATTAGCCATGAAATCCGTTGGGATCGCTTAAAATACGATCTGCAAGACCCAAAACTTGCAAAATCAGTGACTCTAGGTTTCCCTAAAGTTTAGAACCAAACTCATTTCCCGTCTGCTCTCGGGAATGAAACGAAACTTCGTATTAGGTCTAGACCACACATCGGGAGTCCGATTAACACGAACCTAAGGAACTAGGACCGCCTCACTGGGCTTGACAATCATCTCAAAAATCAGATCCAGCCGATGTCCCACGGCCATTCGTTTCGATCCGGAGCGAGGGAGTGTGAAAAAACACTATTCCCTTTGAAATTAAAATATCTGGAATAGTGATCTGGCACCATTCGCTTGCGCATCAGTATTAAGCAACCAGACCGTCAGAATCAGACCAAATTACACCCTCGGATCAGGAAAAATTTCAGGAACATTTACATGTACTTGGAATTTCGGTTCGTGGCCCACTGACCATTGAACTGAAAGTGGTCCGCCACGTGCGATCTGGGAATCCGATCGAGTCGAAAACGTAATCCCACATAGATCCATGTGTGGTGAGCTTAAGTCTGATGTTTGGCTCAAGGAGGGCCACCAGAACCTCTCTTTTGAGCTGGAAAAGTGACGAAATACCTATATTAGCAGTAACCTTTGAACAGGAGTCTATTTCAGTGAGTTTTGAGACTATATAAGGACCTTAAACCCTCTCTCATGGCAGCCATACGAATTTGGAATTTAGAGAGGGAAAAGAGAGAGAAGTGAGGGAGAAGTGGGAGAATCTCCCTGCCGTCGTTCCCTGCCACCACACGGGCTGCACCATCCCTTTCTCATCGCTTTCCCGGCGATTCCAGCCCCGTTTCTAGGTAAGAAACCCTAACCCTAATCTATTTTGGGGTTTGACTGTTGTAGGTTGTGAATTAGCTAACCTATTTCGTTCTCTAGGTTGCCAAACTGCCGAATACGGAAGCTTAGCAAACCTATCAACTCCGTTACGATTCTACGACAAAAGGTGCGGACTTTAGGTGTATAGGTTAGGGTTTTCAACGCTTTCAATGTCAGATAATGATAGATTCATGATCTGCATGCAATTGCACATGTACAAAGTGCTTTCCGTTTCCTGTTTCGATTAATGTTGTAGAATATGGAATTTCACATACTCTAGGTATACGTAGAAATACCGTATACGTATTTTTTTGGAGAAGTGTTTGACATGTTTATTTAATGTATGATTATACTATATATGGATAAAAATACTAGTTTGGCGAAAGGAATCGCCGTAATACATGTTCACTTGTAAATGCTACGTATGTTGAAATTGTGTATTCTAGAAATACTGTGTACGTATAAATTTTAAAGATGTATGTATCATGATTATTTGCTGTAGTAATATATTATACATGGATAAAATACTCGCTTGGCTAAAGGATAACCCTAATACATGTTTTGCTAACATGCACCATGTATGTTGTAATAGTATATTCTAAGTGTTTATGAAAATGACTGAATGAGTATGGAATTCTCATTCATGCTCACCATGACTAATTGTCATGGATTCATGATTGTTATATTGGCGATACCCCCTTTGACGAAAGGATTTGCCCTAAATCACGCCACGGCCAATATACACTATATACGCTAAAATGTGTGGCCCAAGTGTTTGTGGAAATGGCTGAATGAATATGGAACTTGGATTCCTGCTTGCCATGACTATCCGTCGTGGGTGTACGCGTGTTATGATTGGGGCAACTCCCGTGAAAGGATTTGGCCTAATGCCTATGTGATCGACATATGTCATGTATGTTGATGTATGTTTGTTTAAGTGTTTCTGAAATGTCTGAATGTGTAGTAGCTAGAAAATTGTAATGTATAAGGGTGTTGAGATATGATTCTCAACCTCTTTTAACTATGTGTATGATCTCCTTTGATAGTTGTGTGATTAGGAATTGAACATGTACAAACTCATGCTTGTGTTGTGATTCATAACATGCTCAACTGATTTATGATTTTAACTATGTAATGCATATGTTTAAATTTATATTTACGTTGTATGATCCGTCATGGGTGATGGGGGAGCGGAGCAACGAGTGCGTGCAACAGCCCTGGTAGCCCTAAACGGATAATACCAGACTTTGATTGTATGATTTGAATCCTGATCCATTACTGCTTTATCTATCTGCAATTGATTGTGTTTGGGGCTATGCTTATGGCCCAGGCAATCGGTAACGGGATTGAACTCGTGGCTGAGATTCATTTGCCACGTGGGATGTGTTCGACGAACTCGAGTCGTGCATTGCCTGTCGGCAGTGGCTAGGCCACACGAAGTTGTTTATGCACTTCATGTCGTGCAGCTCAACGGGCGATCGTGCTAGTCGAGCTCGTCAAGTAACCCGATCTGCCTTATGCATGTTCACCCTGTTTGGACGCTACTGCTTGAACCTAGGGTACCAAACTTACCAGTGAAACCCCCTTTTAACCATGGTACCTCGATCCGCTAAGACGCATGAGCCGGGCATGGTGGTATGGGACACCGTGGTCGAGCTGTCGGCCTACGTTGGGGCCATGTGCCTCCCCGTAGTGACCATTGCACAACCAACTCGTGAGCCGAATATGGTGGTATGGGACACTGTATTCGAGCTATCGATACTTCGGCGAGACCCGAGTACGGTGAGATCTGTACTCGTGCTGACGGGCGACGAGTCCTCCGTAGTATCATCGAGTGTACTCCAAGTGTCTGTGATTGGCCACGAGTCTTTCACAGCAACTAGAGTGTGAGTTGAGCCGAGTACGGTGAGACCTGTACTTAAGCTGACGGCTAGTGATTGAGCCGAGTACGGTGAGACCTGTACTCGAGCTGACGGCCAGCAATTGAGCCGCATACGGTGAGATCTGTATCCGCGCTGACGGGTGACGAGCCCTTTGCGATGCCTTCACTACGCCTCTCAAACCATAATATCGTATGAGAATCACTAGGATTGACGACCCTAGAATGGATCATGTTTGGGAATGATACAAGGGAGGTACCTTAGTTTCCCAATACTGCTGTTTGAAATGGACTAATAAAAACTTGGTAATCATGAGCATCATCGCACCGCATGTGCTTTGTAGATGTGGCGCACTGAGGGAGTAAGCATTCGCGAACGTAAGATGATGTCGCTTGAGGGTGGTTTGGCAAGGGCATACAGCATCATGTCATTTCATTTTCGCACTTAACAAGAGTAGTTAGAAATGTTTTTGATTTGTACTGCTTTATCATTACTGCTTGATTGAATTGATAACATGTTAACCTATGCTTTACTGTTCCACTGAGTTGATCACTCACTCCCACGTTACGGGATGATGTTCCGAACACCCACCAGATTTGTTGAGTTTCAGGTGATGGCGATGCTTATGAAGCAAGAGCCGGACTTCTATGATGTGAGGAGGAGTTCTCCTACATGTAACTTTCTGACAGGCCAATGAAGACCTGGTATTGTATTGACGGGGTTATGGTTCTTGGTATAGAAGACATTACACTTCCTCACATTTGGTACATTTTAGAACTGCACTTGTATTTATTTAACCTGGTAATGTTATCACACTCTGGAGACTCATCATAAGTTTATAATTCTATCTATCTCTATCACAGTCTTCCGCTTGCAAATTTAACTGTCTCTGGAGTATGATATGCTGTTTTGGCTTAATCTCACTCATGTTCAATGCACGAATACAGTCAACATTCAATCATCATTCATTTTGTTGCATAAGTGATGTTCTGGAACTCAGGAGTTGAGTTTATGCTCGACTCTCGATTTTTAGGGCGTTACAGTTAATATTAAAGAACTAACTTTTTGAATAGAAAGAAGCAAGTATTTTGAACAGACTTGTTATCATTGTTATTTGAACCTAATTAAAGAGAAATGCATTTTTTGTTGTTGTTTAATCAGTATTTGATATTTTCATGATTTATTTTATTATATTAGGCAATTACATATTTGAGCATATCTTAAGTAAAATAGGTGAACACACTTTTGATGCTATACATAGTTTAAGCTCTTGAGTAGTGGAGCTAGGATTCTTTTGACTGAACATACTTTGACTGGACATGACTTTAACTGGACTTGACTTGACTGGATTTGACTTGACTTGACTTAACTAGACGTGACTGGACTCTTTCACACACATTTGGAGTCAATGTCTTATGTGAATGGTCTTTGTAACTCTTATGAGTTCGCTGGACTTATCACGGCCGGGGAGTTCACAAACCGAGATCCATCAGAGGGGCTGTAACAGCCCGGATTTATCCCAACCTGGAATTAGACGTCCTTAGGCAATGGGTCGCTCCTAACACCTTATTAACTCGGCAGAACTGAATCCCACAGTCTAAAATCACTTCTAAACCCATTCCCTTCACAAATCCCACCCTTCACCACCTTGATCTTTAAATTTTTCTAAGCACTTTCATCCTAAACACTATCCTAAACTAGCTAAGTAGTATAACTTGGATCACTTTATATACAAACTAGAAAGGCCCAGGTACCACCTCAGGCAGAAATTGCTCACGACTAAATCCTTTAGAAATTAGGCGAGAAATAACCAGTGTTAAAGTAGAGTACCTGTGAAATTAGTACCAACCACTTTAAATACGATCTGCAAGACCCAAAACTTGTAAAATCATTGACGCTAGGTTACCCTAAAATCTAGGATCAATCTCATTACCCGGCTGCCCTCGAGAGCATCTCGAAACTTCGTACTGGATCTGGACCACACGTCGGAAGTCCGATTAATACGAAGTTAAGGAAATAGGACCGCCTTGCTGGGCTTGACAACCATCTCGGAAATCAAATCAAGATAGTGTCCCAACGCTATTCGCTTGAGCTCGGAGTGAAGAGTGTGAGAAATGTGAAATTAATTCAAAATAAAATATCTCAAATAGTAATCTGGCACCACTCGCTTGCGGATCAGTATTAAGCAACCAGACTGTCAGAATCAGACCAAATTATACCCTCGGATCAGGAGAAATTTCATACACATTTACATGTACTCAGAATCTTCGATCGAGGTCCGCTGATCGTTGAACTGAAACTGGTCCGCCATGCGTGATTTGGAATCCCGACCGAAACGAAAACTTAATGGAACCTAGATCCATAGTCTGTGAGCTTAAGTCCGACCTTTGGCTCAAGGAGGCCCGCCAGAAGTCCTCCGTTGAGCTGAAACTGACCCGCTTTGGTTATAACCTAAGTATACTTTGACCTGGAGTCTATTTCGGTGAGTTTTTAGACTATATAAGGACCTTAAACCCTCTCTCATTGCAGCCATACGAATTTGATAGAAACCCTAGCGAGAGAGAGAGAGAGAGAAGAGAGAGAAAGTGAGAGAGTTGTGGGAGATCCTTCCTGCTACTGTCCCCTGCCGCTACAGAAGCTGTACCACCTGATTTTCATCGCTTTCCCGGCGATACCGACTTCGTTTTGAGGTAAGAAACCTTAACCCTAATCTGTTTTGGGGTTGTATAGGTTGTAGGTTATGAAATAGCTAACCTATGTCGATCTATAGGTGGCCAAACTACCGTATACAGAAGCTTAGCAATTCCATCGACTCCGTTACGATTCTATGATAAAAGGTGAAGACTTTAGGTGTATAAGTTATGGTTTTCAATGCTTTCAATGTCAGATAATGATAGATTCATGATCTGCAAGCAATTGCACATGTACAAAGTGTTGTCTGTTTTCTGTTTCGATTAAAGATGAAAAATATGGAATTCTACATACTCCAGGTATTTGTAGAAAGTACCGTATACATACAAATTCTGGAAATGTGTTTGACATGTTTAATTGTTGTATGAATATATTATATGTGAATAAATTACTTGTTTGGCGAAAGGACTCGCCCTAATACATGTTTTGCTTATATTACACTGTGTCTGTTGAAATTGTGTATTCTAGAAAGTATCGTATACTTATAAATTTTAGAGATGTATTTGCCATGATTATTTGCTGTATGAATATATTATACATGGATAAAATACTTACTTGGCGAAAGGATAGCCCTAATACATGTTTTGCTAACATACACCATGTATGTTGTAATAGTGTATTCTAAGTGTTTGTGTAAATGACTGAATGAGTATAGAATTCTCATTCGTGCTCGCCATGACTAATTGTCATGGATAATTGATTATTGTATTGGCGATACCCCCTTTGATGAAAGGATTTGCCCAAAATCACGCCACGGCCTATATACACTACTTATATTAAAATGTGTGGCCCAAGTGTTTGTGAAAATGTTCAAATGAATATGGAACTTGGATTCCTACTCTCCATGACTATTCGTCGTGGGTGTACGCGTGTTATGTTTGAGGCAACACCCTAGTGAAAGGATTTGGCCTAATACCTATGTGATCAACATATGTCATGTATGTTGATGTATGTAGTCTAAGTGTTTGTTGAAATGTCTGAATGAGTAGTAGTTAGTAAATTGTAATATATAAGGGTGTTGAGATATGATTCTCAACTCCTTTAACTATGTGTATGATTTCCTTGGATAGCTGTGTGATTAGGAATTGAATATGTACAAACTTATGCTTGTGTTGTGCTTCATAACATGCTCAATTGATTGTATGATTTGATCTATGTGATGCGTATGTTTAAATTCATGTTTACTTTGTATGATCCGCCATGGGTGATGGGGGAGTGGAGTAACGAATGCGTGTAACAGCCCTGGCAGCCCTAAACCGATAATACCAGACTTGATTGTATGATTTGAATCTTGATCCATTACAGCTTTATCTATCTGCAATTGATTGTGTTTGGGGCTATGTTTATAGTCCAGACAATCGGTAACGAAAATGAATGCGTGGCTGAGATTCAGTTGCCACGTGAGATGTGTTCGACGAACCCGAGTCGTACTTCGGTTGGCGATAGTGGTTGGCTACACGAAGTGCTTATGCGCTTCATATCGTTCAACTTGTTGTGCACTCGAGCAAGCCAAGCTCGTCAAGTAACCTGATCTGTCTAATGTATGTTCACCATGTTTGGACACTACTGCTTGAATCTAGGGTTCCAAACTTACCATTGAAATCCCTTTTAACCATGGTACCTCGATCCGTTAAGACTCATGAGCCGGGCATGGTGGTATGGGATACCGTGGTTAAGCTGTCAGCCTACACTGGGGCCACGTGCCTCCCCGTAGTAACCAGTGAGCAACCAGACTCGTGAGCCGATTATGGTGGTATGGGACACTATATTCGAGCTGTCGACACCTACGGCGAGAGCCGAATACGGTGAGACCTGTATTCGTGTTGATGGGTGACGAGTCCTCCGTAGTGTCTTCGAGTATACTCTAAGGTCTGTGATTGGCGACGAGTCCTTCACAACAACTAGAGCATGAGTGGAGCCGAGTACGGTGAGACCTGTATTCGAGCTGACGGCCAGCGATTGAGCCGAGTACGGTGAGACCTGTATTCGAGCTGACGGCTAGCAATTGAGCCGCATACGGTGAGATCTGTATCCGTGCTGACGGGTGACGAGCTCTTTGTGATGCCTTCGCTACGCCTCTCAAACCATAATATCGTATGAGATTAACTAGGACTGATGACCCTAGAATGAATCATGTTTGGGAATGATACAAGGGAGGTACCTTAGTTTCCAATACTGCTGTTTGAAATGGACTAATAATAACTCGGTAATCATGCTCATCATGCATTGCATGTGCCTAGTAGATGTGGAGCACTGAGGGATGAACGCATTTGCGAACGTAAGATGATGTCGCATGAGGGTGGTTTGGCAAGGGCATACATCATGTCATTTCATACTTGCATTAAATAAGAGTAGTTAGAATTGTTTGATTGTACTGCTTTATCATTACTGCTTGACTGAATTGATAACATGTTAACCTATGCTTTTATTGTTCCATTGAGTTGATCACTCACTCCCACGTTACGGGACGGTATTGTACGCACCAACCAGATTTGTTGAGTTTCAGGTGATGGCGATGCTTATGAAGCAGAGCCGGACTGCTACTATGATGTTGAGGAGTTCTCCTACATGTAATCTCTGACAGGTCTATGAAGACCTGGTATTGTATTGACGGGGCTATAGTACTTGGGATAGAAGACATTACACTTACACATTTGGTATATTTTAGAAATGTACTTGTAATTTATTAACCTGATAATGTTATCACACTCTGGAGACTCACCACAGTTTTTATATATTTTTATATATCTATCACAGTCTTCCGCTTGCAATTTAACTGTCTCTGGAGTATGATATGCTGTTTTGGCTTAATCTCACTCATGTTCAATACATTAATGCAGACAACATTTAATTATCATTATCATTTAATTATCAGTATCTATGTTGCATAAGTGATGTTCTGGAACTCGGGTGTTGAATTTATGCTCGACCCCCGATTTTTTGGGATGTTACAGTTGGTATCAGATCATAATTTAGATTAAACTGGACCTGGGTTATGGTCACACGACACACTCTGACGTACTTTGACTTAGGAGGGAGCGACGGAACGTAGAAACCGACGTAGGATTTTTCAATTTCCCCGAACGACGAAACTGACCAAAATCGACTGCTGAAATTGGGCCCGTACACACCCATGATCACGCAAAATGATCCTGAATCACTTCTAGGCCGTCAGTCGACGCGTTTGAGTCGTTCCCTAGAAATGAATGTTCTCAGGTTGTGGGTCAACCACAACACCAAAGCCTAAAACCCCTTTTTACCCAATTTCTTCAAAATCTCTCCTTGCACCACTTCATTTTTTAATTTTTTTAAAATCCTTTCATACTAGACATAAATCCTAACATATAAATGATGAAGAATAATATTTAAATAAAAATTTACTATAAATAGTAAATATATGTAGAAATTAGACTTTTGACCATTCAAATTGTTGAATCTGACTAAATAAATGGGTTAGTTGGATGGATTAGCTCCTCCTACCCCAAAATCATATGCTACGCGTCACATAAAATCATTCTGGTTTGCATTTTAGCCCTGATACGGCTCAAAATGGAGTCGGGGGCCAAACGGAGCACTTCCGGAGGGAACCAAGGTGGGCCCCATACTTTTTTGGAGCCTAGGGGACTGGAAGAACACGTCCATGGGGCCCCCTTTTAAAAACACAAAAATTTTCGGCGAGGCCCTCGCCAAGTCGGCGAGGCGTCGCCACTTTTTTTGCTGGGCCGGGCCTGCCGTCTGGGCCGATCATGTTTAGGGGCTAAGGGAACCCCCTGGTATATGGGCCGTCGACTAAAACCCCCCAAACTAGTACCTCCTTCACAAATTCCACCTCCAAGCTCTCCCTTTCTTGCAAAAGTGTTGTTTTCTCTCCCAAACCTCCACTCCAATCGCTCAATCCGTCATTTTCAGTCATCACCCATCCATATCCACCGTTCACAGCAGTACCTACGCCCTCCCCTCTTCATTTCCTCTCATTTGGACTCCCACACCCCCATTTGAAGCTCAAAATCGGGCAAGCCCTCTAACCCATCCATTTTCTTCATTTTCCTTTCTTTACTCCTTGTCAGTTGGGCCTCTACAACCCCTGATGAGAACCAAATCTGTGGAGAACCAAAACTCTAGCCCATTTTCTCCCTTTAGTGCCCGTTCGGCCAAACTGCATTAGGTGAGTTAGGTGGATAGAATTGTATAAGTAATAATAAATGTATGTGTAGGTATGGTCCCTAGATTGGGTGTATCCCATGTTTTCCGACAGCATGTTTAGAATGTATGCAATTAAAAGTAAATTCCGAGATTTCCTTTCAAATAACACTTAGAAATTCATTATCCTGGGATTTAGAACTCCCATCTCGCGCTTTCCCACACGAGGCTCAATTTCTAAAGCCTATACCAATAATTTTAGTCCCCACCCACCCTCCTACCAAACATGTCATTCCCAATCCTGAAGTAGGATTAGCAATACAGTCCCATTTAATACAACTTAAGACCACTGGCCAAATAGACTCTTGGAGTTTTGGACTTAAAGTGGTGCTCCTAGATTTCGACAGACATGACCGTGTAGGAAATCCAACAAATATATAATGTGAACCTTAGGACCCTCTTAGTTGGTATGAGCATATGTGAAATGCTCGAGCGTCAAGTATAGACAACTCAATTCCAATTAGGCAACTTTGACCCTAAGTGATAAAATCCTTTCTTGTATTAAAAATGAACTGAAATCATCTAGTGTATAAACTTAGACTTTGGATTATAACTATTGGTTGGTTATACTAAGGAATGTAGATAAATTAGTTAGTTGACTTGATTAGGTTGGAACGAGACCCCGTTCCTTCATTAAATCCCCTTAGTACTCATAGGCTTCTTTAACAACTCTTAGGAGGCTTATTTGATTAGTAACTATTCACGCTTAGAGGAAACTTCTATATCCCTTGGATTTAATGATAGGTCAAATCAATACGACCCTTAGAATTGCCTTCTCAAGGACTTAGTACAATCGGGAACACGGAGTAGAGAAACTATCTATAAGCGAGGTATTCGCGGTTTGAATCGAATTCTCAATCCTGGTTGTGACTAATGAACTCTATGCTCTGATCAAGCAGAAGGTTGGGATCAACTAGGATTAAGAACTGATATGACGATTTTCTGTCCTAGCTAGGCAGAAGGTCCATGTATCCGGCTCAGACCTATTGCACAACTTTCTTCCGTGTTGGCCGAACCACTTGCAACCAAAAGTTTATAACTTCGCCTTTGAAAAGTATTAGGAGTATATAGCCGATAGAGACTTTGTCTTTTAGGCCCAAGGAATTACCCAAATGGGCAACAGATAGTTAGGAATTAGGTCCCAATTACATGCCATGTCGGCATACATATTGTGCATATGGACTTAGAAAGATAACCTGCCTGTTAAGCCAGACATGATTAAATAGGATAAGTCTGGACCGTGACAAAATTCCTTGGTAGAATTAGGCATCTTGTCACAAACTCACACCTGACCCCGAATCAACCACAATACCCATCATCTTTAGCTCCTTTCTATGACCATAGGTATCAATGCCATAGTACATATCGTCGATGAAAGGCAGACCAATGTATTTCCTACTTCATGTTAAGAATAGGTCCTAAATTACACCTTGTTCCGACATACGGATCAGGACATAGATCTTCAGCCTTGAGGGTGAAAATAAAATTTTAAGGGGGGTAGAACATTATGAGCCCAATCTAGATAGGTCGGCTAATACACTTTTGATCTGGGTGGCGCAGCGAAAGCGTGGTGGACCCTACCCCACTGGCCCAGGATCGAAACGGTGCTCGTTAAATACGAACATTATAGAAGTCCTAGCAAGTTCTACTATGAGAAACCGTTTTAGGATGATCTAGTAAGATTTGATTCACCCTTTCCTTAGACATAGATAATATCGAGGACTCTCTTAGACTAAGACCTAAAGGGTAACCTTAGAAATAGACAATTTGAGCCTTTCAATGATGGACATTCCCTACATTTCTAGAGTGATCGGACTATGGAGTTACTGAAATATACAACTGCGAAACATTCGCGGCTTGACCCAATTCTCAATCCTGGGTGAGTACCAATGGACTCACTGCTTGGCAGAGCAGAAGACTAGGATCCACCAGGATTCAGAAGGGATACGATGAGCTTCCTACCCTGGCCCGGTAGATGATCGATGTATCGAGATCAAGCCCACTATAGCCGTCTCTCCGTGTTGGTCAAACAATGAAAACAGTTATCTTACTCTAAATTGTTGGGAATTGTCGTTGAGACTCTAAATAGGTAAGAAATAAATCATAGCGAACCATCAGGTTATGAGAAATGGATAAATGAATAAGTTTTAAGGGGGGTAGACTAAAATGAACTAGGCTAGTATATATCCTACCACGCGTAGAAACTTGGAATCAATAAGTCTTAGGCAAATGAAATAATGGAAATCTTCCCTTATTACCCTTAGCCAATTTCGGGGACAAAATTTTGTTTTAAGGGGGGTAGATTGTAACAGCCCAGATTTATCCAAACCTGGAATTAGACGTCCTTAGGTACTGGGTCGCTCCTAACACCTTATTAACTCAGCAGAACTGAATCCCACAGTCTAAAATCGCTTCTAAACCCATTCCCTTCACAAATCCCACCCTTCACCACCTTGATCTTTAAATTTTTCTAAGCATTTTTATCCTAGATACTATCCTAAACTAGCTAAGTAGTATAACTTGGATCACTTTATATACAAACTACAAAGGCCCAGGTACGACCTCAGACAGAAATTGCTCACGACTAAATCCTTTAGAAATTAGGCGAGAAATAACTAGTGTTAAACTAGAGTACCTATGAAATTAGCACCAACCACTTTAAATACGATCTGCAAGACCCAAAACTTGTAAAATCATTGACGCTAGGTTACCCTAAAATCTAGGATCAATCTCGTTACTCGGCTGCCCTCGGGAGCAACTCGAAACTCCGTACCGGATCTGAACCACACGTCGGAAGTCCGATTAACACGAAGTTAAGGAACTAGGACCGCCTTGCTGGGCTTGACAACCATCTCGAAAATCAAATCCAGATAGTGTCCCAGCGCTATTCGCTTGAGCTCGGAGTGAAGAGTGTGAGAAATATGAAATTAATTCAAAATAAAATATCTCAAATAGTAATCTGACACCACTCGCTTGCGGATCAGTATTAAGCAACCAGACAGTCAGAATCAGACCAAATTACAACCTGGATCAGGAGAAATCTCATACACATTTACATGTACTCAGAATCTTCGATGGAGGTCCGCTGACCGTTGAACTGAAACTGGTCCGCCACGTGTGATCTGGAATCCCGACCGAAACAAAAACTTAATGGAACCTAGATCCATAGTCTGTGAGCTTAAGTCCGACCTTTGGCTCAAGGAGGCCCGTCAGAAGTCCTCCGTTGAGCTGAAACTGACCCGCTTTGGTTATAACCTAAGTATACTTTGACCTGGAGTCTATTTCGGTGAGTTTTTAGACTATATAAGGACCTTAAACCCTCTCTCATTGCAGCCATACGAATTTGAGAGAAACCCTAGAGGGAGAGGAGAGAAAAGAGAGAGAAAGTGGGAGAGTTGTGGGAGATCCTTCCTGCTACTGTCCCTTGCCGCTACACAAGCTGTACCACCTGATTTTCATCGCTTTCCCGGCGATACCGACTTCGTTTTGAGGTAAGAAACCTTAACCCTAATCTATTTTGGGGTTGTATAGGTGTAAGTTATGAAATAACTAACCTATGTCGATCTATAGGTGGCCAAACTACCGTATACAGAAGCTTAGCAATTCCATCGACTCCGTTACGATTCTACGATAAAAGGTACGGACTTTAGGTGTATAGGTTATGGTTTTCAACGCTTTCAATGTCAGATAATGATAGATTCATGATCTGCATGCAATTGCACATGTACAAAGTGCTGTCTGTTTTCCGTTTCGATTAAAGATGAAAAATATGGAATTCTACATACTCCGGGTATTTGTAGAAAGTACCGTATACATACAAATTTTGGAAATGTGTTTGACATGATTAATTGTTGTATGAATATATTATATGTGGATAAATTACTTGTTTAGCAAAAGGACTCGCCCTAATACATGTTTTGCTTATATACACTATGTATGTTGAAATTGTGTATTCTAGAAAGTATCGTATACTTATAAATTTTGGAGATGTATTTGCCATGATTATTTGCTGTATGAATATATTATACATGGATAAAATACTTACTTGGCGAAAGGATAGCCCTAATACATGTTTTGCTAACATACACCATGTATGTTGTAATAGTGTATTCTAAGTGTTTGTGTAAATGACTGAATGAGTATAGAGTTCTCATTCGTGCTCGCCATGACTAATTGTCATGGATAATTGATTGTTGTATTGGCGATACCCCCTTTGACGAAAGGATTTGCCCAAAATCACGCCATGGCCTATATACACTACTTATATTAAAATGTGTGGCCCAAGTGTTTGTGAAAATGTTCAAATGAATATGGAACTTGGATTCCTACTCTCCATGACTATCCGTCATGGGTGTACGCGTGTTATGTTTGGGGCAACTCCCTAGTGAAAGGATTTGGCCTAATACCTATGTGATCAACATATGTCATGTATGTTGATGTATGTAGTCTTAAGTGTTTGTTGAAATGTCTGAATGAGTAGTAGTTAGTAAATTGTAATGTATAAGGGTGTTGAGATATGATTCTCAACTCCTTTAACTATGTGTATGATTTCCTTGGATAGCTGTGTGATTAGGAATTGAATATGTACAAACTTATGCTTGTGTTGTGCTTCATAACATGCTCAATTGATTGTATGATTTGATCTATGTGATGCATATGTTTAAATTCATGTTTACTTTGTATGATCCGCCATGGGTGATGGGGGAGTGGAGTAACGAATGCGTGTAACAGCCCTGACAGCCCTAAACCGATAATACCAGACTTGATTGTATGATTTGAATCTTAATCCATTACTACTTTATCTATCTGCAATTGAATGTGGTTGGGGCTATGTTTATAGTCCAGACAATTGGTAATGAAAATGAATGCGTGGCTGAGATTCAGTTGCCACGTGAGATGTGTTCAACGAACCCGAGTCGTACTTCGGTTGGCGATAGTGGTTGGCTACACAAAGTGCTTATGCGCTTCATATCGTTCAACTTGTTGTGCGCTCGAGCTAGCCGAGCTTGTCAAGTAACCCGATCTGTCTAATGTATGTTCACCATGTTTGGACGCTACTGCTTGAACCTAGGGTACCAAACTTACCAGTGAAATCCCTTTTAACCATGGTACATCGATCCGTTAAGACTCATGAGCCGGGCATGGTGGTATGGGACACCGTGGTCAAGCTGTAGGCCTACACTGGGGCCACGTGCCTCCCCGTAGTGACCAGTGACCAATCAGACTCGTGAGCCGATTATGGTGGTATGGGACACTATATTCGAGCTGTCGACACCTACGGCAAGAGCCGAATACGGTGAGACCTGTATTCGTGCTGACGCGCGACGAGTCTTCCGTAGTGTCTTCGAGTATACTCTAAGGTCTGTGATTGGCGACGAGCCCTTCACAGCAACTAGAGCATGAGTGGAGCCGAGTACGGTGAGACCTGTATTCGAGCTGATGGCCAGCGATTGAGCCGAGTACGGTGAGACCTGTATTCAAGCTGACGACCAACAATTGAGTCGCATACGGTGAGATCTGTATCCGTGCTGACGGGTGACGAGCCCTTTGCGATGCCTTCGCTACGCCTCTCAAATCATAATATCGTATGAGATTAACTAGGACTGACGACCGTAGAATGGATTATGCTTGGGAATGATACAAGGGAGGTACCTTAGTTTCCCAATACTGCTGTTTGAAATGGACTAATAATAACTCGGTAATCATACTCATCATGCATTGCATGTGCCTAGTAGATGTGGAGCATTGAGGGATAAACACATTCGCGAACGTAAGATGGTGTCGCATGAGGGTGGTTTGGCAAGGGCATACATCATGTCATTTCATACTTGTATTAAATAAGATTAGTTAGAATTGTTTGATTGTACTGCTTTATCATTACTGCTTGACTGAATTGATAACATGTTAACCTATGCTTTTATTGTTCCGTTGAGTTGATCACTCACTCCCACGTTACGGGACGGTGTTGTACGCACCAACCAGATTTGTTAAGTTTCAGGTGATGGCGATGCTTATGAAGCAGAGCCGGACTGATACTATGATGTTGAGGAGTTCTCCTACATGTAATCTCTGACAGGTCTATGAAGACCTGGTATTGTATTGACGGGGCTATGGTACTTGGGATAGAAGACATTACACTTACACATTTGGTATATTTTAGAAATATACTTGTAATTTATTAACCTGATAATGTTATCACACTCTGGAGACTCACCACAGTTTTTATATATTCTATATATCTATCACAGTCTTCCGCTTGCAATTTAACTGTCTCTGGAGTATGATATGCTGTTTTGGCTTAATCTCACTCATGTTCAATACACTAATGCAAACAACATTTAATTATCATTATCTATGTTGCATAAGTGATGTTCTGGAACTCGGGTGTTGAGTTTATGCTCGACCCCCGATTTTTCAGGATGTTACAGGGGCCCAGTGAAGCTACCGGGGTAGTGAACTCGGTAGGTTTTATGCACAAGGTTGGCCGTAGTAACTCTCTAGAGTTCATGAGGCGCGCAAGGCTACCTTAGGGTACTAAATTCAAGGCTGTCAGTCCATCGATGAGGAAATAGTTTAATTTTAAAGACCCATCCTCATGAGTTTTTACTGGAATCAAACCAAGAATCTGGGGGGTCTTATGCATGGTTGGCCTATCTATGGACGAGCCAAATAGCACACACTGCAGTACGCTTTTTCTTTGTCTGTCAGGTCGGACCCATTCACGGGAGGACATTTTCTCTCACCTTCCCTCGTGGCACCATCGAAAGATGTATAAATGGCATTGGTCTCATGCGTGATTAGCCTTTGTGGTCTTTTGGCCCGCTTAAGGCTTTTAGTCACTGGCTTCATCCGCTGCCCGCATGGGTCTAAGCATGTGATGGCCTTCACGGGCTTTTTACGGCCAGTGGCTCTTCACTACTGCCCGTACGCTGTCGGATATAATAGGTCTTATGCGTGAATGATGAATCACCATTACTATTATAAGATTTATTCGTAGCACTCCTACTGAATAAGATGATGAATCGATAAATGATATATTGCCATTGCTGATAATAGTATCCTTGATAATATTCATGTTTAAAATGGTGTATCAACTTGGCAATAATGTCAATTCAACGATAATGGCTTTTGTAATATTGATCAACAACGATTAAGGATGGTGATAATATCAATTTGATAATAATATCGGTGTTCGGAGATAATCATCAACGTTTGGCATTAATCGATGATAGTATTTGACGCACTTGATACACTTGATATGTTTGATATATTTAAGAATCTGCCTTTTATTCATTCATACATGGAGAGGAATATTGAAATAGCGGTGAAGACCGCTTGAGTTGAAGTCGAAATATGCCAATATCTCCTAGAGGGGGGTGAATAGGACTTTTTAAAGATTTATGAGTTATATTAAAAATCTTATCACTCTAATCGTATCATGTATGCAATTTTCAGGATTACTCAAATGTAACTCTACTAGCTTCCAAGCCAGGTAGAGGATCCAATCACAAACTAATCAAGATATAGCAATATGCAACTCAGTCTATGTTGGATGTGACTGTGTATGTGTGTGAGATGTGATCAGATATATGAATATGAATGCATTGTTATGAATCACACATATAGAAAAGTAATCACAAACACAGTCATTTTATAGTGGTTCAACGATAAGTCTACTCCACTCCCAGCTGTCGCACTCAACCCTTGAGTATACTGAATTTCACTAAGGAGGTTTCCCAGGGTTCACCTCTAACCTAAGGTTTTAAATCAGGTTCACCTTCAACCTTTACACGGAGGTTTCTACTCGGTTCACTTCTTACCCTAGAGTTTTACTGGTTCACTCCTAACCAGATGTTTATGTTCTCCATAGAGCAAGGGTCCACACAACGCACCTAGAGGTTTCTACTCGGTTCACCTCTAACCCTGGAGTCTCACTGGTTCACTCATAACCAGATGTTTATGCTCTCCACAGAGTAAGGGTCCACACAACGTACCCACAACGTACACTCCCGCCAGAGGCCTCCTTGAAGACTTCAAAGGGTGAGAACCACTTAAGACCCAGTCCTAGAAAGGAAAGATCGCAAGTGTCCTCCTGGACTCTAGATACTTACAGATAAGTTGATGAGTCTCGTTAAGCACAACGCCGAAGATCTCCTCCTCCTTGTTGACGAAGAGTCTTCTGCTTCCTTGATCCGCAACACAAAAGATATACCAAGACTAGGCTTAGGGTTGGGTCAAGGTGAAGATGGAATCTTATTCTCTAAAGGTTTTCCTATAAGGAAGGTAGAGTAGTTCCAATCTTATGCATTCAAGGCATCCCAGCATAATGATTTGTCATTAAGGTAGTAGCTGGAGGATCCTTGAATGCGAAAGTTCATTCTCCAATCCACTCTATTGAATATCAATGATGAGGGTGGATTGGAGGATGAACTCCCTCGAGAGAATGGGCTTAGGGTATAAGATGTAAGTTGAAACACACAAAATCTCTCTCTTCTTTCTCTCACAGTAACAAAAGACAAGTCCTCTATAAATAGGAAAAAGTTCCAACGGATATAAAATGGTCACATTTATGACAGAGTTCGATATCATCGAGCAGGTTCGATATCATCGAGCGTATACTCTCGATAACATCGATGGTCTGCTCGATGATTTGGACTCGATGTCATACGCTTTTGAAACTCTTTGCCAATTGGTCGATGAATTGAAGCTATTGTCGATGTCATCAGATTTTGAACTCCGATTCCATCGATGACAAGTTCGATCCATCGACACTTGAAAAACGAGAGAGACTTGACTTTAAGATATTTCAGGTTTTCATGAATAATCGGGGGAACCGTCGAGGTCATCGGAATTTGAATGTCGATGACATTGATATCAGAGTCGAGGCATCGATAAATCCAGCTGATTTATCTTTGAACTTGCTAGACAGTTTATCGCTTTATTCGATGCAATCGATCTGGTGTCGATATTATCGATATTTGAATATCGATTAAATCGAAGGGCCCCCGATCATAGTTAAAAACAACTTGAAATTACTGCTGTAAGAAATGCCCGCCCACTGTCGATATCATTGATGGACCTCCGATCTTATCGATGTTTGAATTCAGATCATATCGGACGGTCATTGATATATCGAAGAATTTTAAGATTTTCATTAAAAAACAGGGGCGTCGAAAATCAGCCCGTCAATCTTATCGAGCCACTCTTGATGGTCTCGAGATTTGAATATCGATGATATCGATATGTGTATCAATACATCGATAATTCGTCCAGATATATTGTGATGTTGTTGGACATATTTAGTGCTTTTATCAATGATATCGATAGGTGTATTGATATATCGATAAATCCGTTTAAATGAATATATAGTTGCTGGACATTTTGGTCCTCTTATCGATAGTATCGTTAAAGTATCGAGGACATCGACAGTGCAGGTCGATCATATCGAGGTGCTTCGATAGAATCGACAGGGCGAGAAAAACTTAGAGATTTTCCTGTTTTGCCAAAAGTTTTCTCACCATAAAAACCCTAAGATGTCTATCTTATTTTAAGGGTTTTAATCACCTGGTGTTTTGGGACACGGGATGTGAGGCTATGATTTACCTGTTGTGAGCTTCCACACATCCGGTTGAGGCAGACGCTTGAGATAATCTTCTTATCGAGTTCTGCAGCCAGTCTGACTCACCACACACATAACTTGACAAACCAGGGCAGTAGCAGGTGCACTTTCATACATGGTATGCTTAGATAGGATACTTGGTAGGCTTTTTAAAGTCGTTTCATCATTTTGCTTGTCTTGCCCCCTTTTGTTTATTAGGAAGTATTATATTAATAATCTTCGTAATCAAAACTGCAGCGATCTTTAGGAGCAGTATATTTTGATGAAGCAAATATTGACATGTATATCGACGCCTTATTATTATGTAAGAATCATTCCGTTTGAGATCAAGTTCCCCCCCCCCCCCCCCCCCCCCCCCCCCCCCCCCCCCCCCCCTTGTTCTGTGAATATACCTGTCTTACAGTTTTGCCTCCTAATTACAAAGATATGAAAGGTCATACCCATATTTGAATACTATTTTTCTTTCTAATAACTATTTTCAATCTGGACTGCGCATTTTTACCTTCTCTCTTATATCATACGTTTTCCTTATAACAATTTCACCATCGTCGATCCTTTTTTGTAATATATTCTTTAGGTCGAAGCAATTCTTAATTCGATGTTCAAGGAAACGATGATAATGGCAATAATCATTTTTTCTCTTTCATTTCCTTTGGACGCTTTGGCCATGGCAATTTGATCCTCTCTGTGACCAGCAATTGGTTCATCATAGGAAGCATATCATCTTCTTCAAATGAATACTTTCTGTGATTCTTAAATAGTCTGAGTTGTTCCTTTACTTTCTTAGCCGTGAGCTTACTCATATTTCTTTTACTGGAATTCCTTTATTCATCCCGAAAATTCTTCATTTTTCTTTCTTCTTTGGCAGTATGGGTTAAAGTTCTTTTAAGACTTTGAAACATCCGTCTCATAAGAAAATCAGGTATCTTTGTATTGATCTTTTCTACATTGCAAGCTTTCTCAATCAGATCTTGAAAAGTTTGTATATTCAGACCAATAAGACTCAATGTAATATCTGACCTTATACAGTCTATACACAGCTTGATTTGTTCTTCTTCTTTTGTAAGTCGTAGACATGATGCCCCCAGTATTCTCCATCGATTGATGAATTCTTTGACTGATTGTAGCAAATGGAAATTAGTTCATTTAAACTGATTCCTTGAGAGGATGATCCAGGAAGTTACGAATGATAATGAAACTTTTTGATGAAATCTACAGGAGGTATTACAAATGGCAATTCTCTGGTCATGATAGTTTTCCCTTTATCTTTCTAGCTCTTTGATGGATCTCTTATAGATGTTGCATTCACAGTCACTTTCTTCTTTCGTTTCTCATCCTTTTTCATTACTATCTCACCTTGTTTTATCATTCTTTGTAGCATATCCTTTAGTGTAAAACAATTTTCTATAGGATGTCCCATATAACGATGATAACGACAATATTTCTTTTCTTTTGTCATCTCAACTTCTTCTAGGTGTTTGGGTAGAGGTAGTTGAATGGTTCCAGCGGCCAACAATTGTTCCATCATCGGCAAAACATCTTCTTTTTCGAAATCATATTCTTTGTGATAGTCATATGATCGGGGTTGTTTATCATGGCTTAAATCTTCTCTTTTCCTTGTCTCTCGCTTATTGTAAACGATACCTCTTTTCTTTTCTTGGTCAACAGCATTTACCATTGATCTATTTGATCCTCTTCTTTCTGTTCTGTTTTGAAATACTTGCATTTTCCTAGCCATCAGCTCCAGTGCATGTGCCTTCGTTGCAAGATCTCAGAAGGTTCTTATATTAGCACTTGTGAGACAAAAAATAATTCCTGGTTCCATAGAGTTTATATTAACTTGTTCCTTTTCTTCGGGTAATTGCCTACACGAAGCTGCCAAAGTTTTCCATCTATTGATAAATTTTTTCCACGGGTTCATTTTCTCTTTGTCTCTCAAAAGCCAATTCCACAATTCCAACATCACAATCTGATGAAAAGAAGTTGGATATAAACGTGTTTTGCATCTGCTCCCAAGTTCGTATTGATTCTGGCACCAGATTAGAGTACTACCGAAATGATTTACCTGTCAAGGAGGAGCCGAACAGTTGTAAACAGTATTGTGAAATAGTGGAGAAATTACCCATTGTCGTGATGAAGTGTACAAGATGTTCCTCTGGAGATCCATCTCCATTAAACTTTTAGAAATCCGGATGTTTAAAGTTGGCTGGGAATGACATATCCTCCACTTTGGATATGACATTTTGTAATGGAATCTTCCAGTATGTTCACGTTCTCTGACGAGTTCTGCAACCATTTGTCTCATATCTTCTTGTGTCATTGTTTTGGTAGCTGGAGCAAACCCATGTGATCCTACTCTAGGTGGCTGCGAGCTTTCGGGTCTTTGTTCGTGTCCATCCATAGTGGCCATCATAGCTGGAGCCGCCACTTGGTCTACGTTGCGAGCAAGAGTAGCCAAAGCTTCTCGGAGACTTTGACACTCTTCCATTAAAGTTCTTTGAGCTTGTGCCATCTCGGCCATACGCTCATCAACACTTGGTGGTGGACCTTGACTGACTCCTGTCATGTACACAACGACTTCTCTACTCCTTGACGAAGTTGTTGTCGGGGTGGAGTATAAACATATTAGAGTGGTAGGGCTCGATAAGAAAGAAGTTTTGTCAAGTTCTACAGTATTTCCGTAGGATTTGACTAATTGCGATGTAGCCTGTAGAGGCATTGCTTAAGAAGATACAGAGGATGGTAACTCTTCCACAAGCGATTTGTCCCTCTCTTTTCCTGTCCATCAAGAATTAACCACAAGCAAAGCTGGAAAATCATGTGACATTAATGAAGGAAATGATTTGCCCGGGTATAACGCTAGAGGAGCGAGTTCAGGGTTCTTTTTTGCTGTGTTTCGCGTTATTAGTCCTCTGACTTTCTGTAGAGATGGACTCATCCTGACAGTCGCGGTGTTTCAAGCTCTTGTTCTTTGGGATGACACGACAATCCAATCATTATTGTTATTTTGCGCCAGTGGCAAGATGGTTATAACTCCAGCCATGACTCGAGACTTATCATTTTTTCTTGCTGTAGATTGACCTTTATAATTCAAAGATTGATTCGTAGCAAATTCTATTACGAACCCAATCGTCGTGAAATAAAATTCATTTCATTTGTAATGGTTGCCATTGATTGTAGTTTGGAATTCTGACTTGTATTATGTAATTGATAATATGAAATATCAATTAATATTTGAATAATAAAATATTCTATCTTAGAGATGAAGGGGGAGGATGCTCCCATTGAGAGTCGCCATTTTGGCATCGGTATGATGCCAAACTATGATGAAATTCTCTAAACTTTTTCTAAGTTAATATCAAATAAGATACTAGAATTCCCCAGCAGAGTTGCCATTTTGTTTCGACAAGAAACGAAACGAAAGGTATTTGATTTGGGAATTATCTTATTCAATCATAACAAAGATAGAGATATAAAATAATCATCAAGTTTATTTATTCTGAATTCATTTACATCCTTCTGTTTCTCTTGATTCTAAGATAGAATATAAAAAGGTATAAGTACAAAACGAATTTGAATATTGAAATTAGTAGCATTTCAGCTTATGATTTGTTCATCTCATCAAGAGGAATTTTGTATAGATGTGATAATCTTGTATCTTCTTCTTCGGCTCATGACCATGGCTCTGAATTGAAGAAAAGCTAGCCCGCTCCGATGATTTTGACAGAGTTTCAACCCTTTGACATTTATCCACACGCAACACAATGTTGTTGCGCCTCCCCGACCAACAACATCTTGTTGTGCATTGGAATTACACCATCCTTCTATTTGCTTCCTTCTCCTCTTCAGATACCTTCAAGGTCTTTGTCTTCTCTGAAGAATGACACCATTCTTCTATTAACAGTAAGGTCTTCATCTTCGTCTTCTCAGATTCCCATCCTTCTAGCATTCAATGAGTTTCCAACTACCCTTATCATAGCCAAATCCTTGTGATTGGAACTCTCGAATGCATAGCTCATGGGAATCTTCTTTATGCATTTAAATCATACCATTTGAATAGAGAAGAACAAAACCCTAAACCTCACAACCTCAGAGCATTGATTGAAGCATCATAAGCGGTTGCGCTTCAAGGGAGCTGAAGATTCTTCATCAACATCGAAGACCTTCAGATTGTGCGAGAAAAGGGACTTACTCACTTATCTGTAAGTATATTGAGTTTATTGAGTCTGAAGCCCTTTCCTTTTGTAGGATTGAGATTCAGAGTTTGAGTGACAAACTCGCCAAGACCTCGTTGTAGGCCTCCCAAGGGAGAATACGTAGTCCTTGTGTAGGACATGTTGTCTTTGTGTAGGATGTGTTGTCCGTGTAAAGGATGTGTTGCCTTGTGTATGCATGGGTTACCTTGTGTAAGCTCCCCGTTTTGTCCTTGTGTAGGACTCGTCGACTTATGTAGGCACTTAAGGGAACCTTGTGTAGGTCCCTTAGTTAACCTTATGTAGGTTGTGAAAGTTCATGGTTATCCTGATTTAAAACCATTGGATAGTGAAATCCAGTACACTCTAAAGGAGAGTGCATCCGCTCGGAGTGGAGTAGGCAAGTAGCCGAACCACTATATATGATTGTGTTTGGGATTGTTTTGTGTACATTGATCTAGTTATGCTTAGACATTATGTCTATCAAATGATTATTATGATGCATGATTTAGTTAATGTATAAGTAATGATAGGAATCACATCCCACACACTGTCACATACACTATCCTTATAGGCTTGTTCTTTACATGTAAATCTTGTGTAAGCCTATGTGATTTGAACCCTCTATTGACTTAGAAGCCATAGGGTTACTTTGCCTTACTCTTTTGTTTAAAGTTAGGCATTGTCTGTTCTTATAGGAAAATAATTTTTGAAAAGTCCTATTCACCCTCCTCTAGGACATTTGGACATACTTCCATACTTTAGTAATAGTGGTTCTACTGCAATTTCTCGTAGAGTATTGAAATCTTGATTTCAAATAGTTTGTAGGAAAATCTTCACCTAAAAGATTTAGCCAGGAGAACCTTATTTCACGATGTCTTTGAGATCAAAATATCAAACTTAGCAAGAGACAATCAGTTACAAGGAAAACATATAAAGCATTTAAACAATCACCACAATGCACAAGGATATGTAGTGGTTCGATGCTAAACCCCACACCTATTCCACTTCCAAAATTATTACGCTCATAATTTTAGCTTTCACTATTTCAAGGTTTTCACAGGGTTACCTTAAACAACCTGATACAGTTCTTGTGATTTTCATGGGTTATCACAATAAAACCCCCTTTGTGATTTTCAACGGATCACCACAAAACAACCCGCTGAGATTTCCATGCTATCTCAGAAAAACACAAACTGAAATGAAAGCAAAACAGTACTTATCTTCGATTGGCGAGTCAAAGGCGTATCTGTAGCTTGAATGCAGCGATCTTCTTTCTTGGGATATGGATGAAGCCGTGTATGTGTTCAACCTAAAAAGAATGTAGGGATCTAACACATTTTCAATGAAATGAATAGTACCCTAATGCAACAAATTTGATTATCTATTTCTCAAGTAGAGTATGGATTACTCTATTAAAACAGTTTAAACTAACTTGAGAGAGGGAATATAATTAGCTAAATCAAATATAAAAATTACCACAAAATATCTTAAGGAGGCTTGAACTTTCACTCTTTTTTAGATAAGATGGATTTGTATTTTTCATGTGTTGAAAGAGTAAGAGAAAGCCTCTATTTATAGCCAAAGTCATAGGGAATTCGGCTAGCCCAATATTAGGTTCGACTGGCCGAATTCCTCGATTACGCTTCAATGAATCTTTGGATTTCGCGGGATAAGATCTTTAAAAAATTCGGTTGGCCCAATCCAAAATTCGACTGGTCGAACCCTCAGTTCAGCTGGTCGAATCTCAATAAAATCTAAGATCTTTATGTTGCTGGATTATTGACCGAACATGTTTCGGGCTGGCCGAGGGGACAGGTTGGGTTGGCTGAACTTGCTGTGGAAATACATTGTTTAGATGTAAACTTGCCCGAATAATGTTGGGTTGGCCGAAGGTAGTTAAGTTGGCCGAACCAAAGGTCGGGTTGGCCTAACACTAGTGTATTTAACTTAGAATCATATGATATCGTGATGTTATGTGAAATACACCTAACCTAGTGTCAATCTAAGGTAATACCACCTGATGGTTGACACATACAAAGTGTTCTGATTCTAAGACTTCCTTGAGATGTTGATCGAGTCTTTACGAATCCTTTATGAGTTGTTAAAATGTATCTTCACGAGTGCTTGTGTTCTTTTCAGGACTATGAAATTTGACAATCTAAACTTTGTGTAAGTATAAGCACTTACAATCTCCCCATTTGTTAATTTCATGACAAAAACACAATCATGTATAACATGCATACAACTCATAACATATTACAACATCTCACAGACTCATCATCTCAGGTTCAAAAGAACTTCTTGTACACCACCAGTGATACCATATCTTGATGATCTTGATGCTCCCTCTCAGAACAAGCATACATAACTCCCCCTGAGCACTTAATCACATAGAGTATATTTCTATACAATCTAATACTTTATCACATGTCAAAAATATATAATACAAGAATTCATGCATGTGAGTGCAGGTTCTCATATATTCATTCAAGTGAGTTGTGCTCATATCCATATCTTGTCTCCCCCTTTTTGTTAAAAGTTGACAAAGGAAGAAAAAATAAATGAAGTATTTAACAAGAAGATCAAGGATAATAACATATAGCTTAAGAATAGGAAGTTATTTAATGTTAGATATAAAATCATCCAAATATAAATAAGACAAATATACAAATGTGTCTAAAAATAAAGTCATCAAGCAGTGCATGTAAGAGAGAATAATAGTTATTACAGACCATAATAGAGAGAAAAGTATATCAATCAGAACCAGAGGAGGACGGTGCAGGCATATCAGGCTAATTAATTTTCAGACTCCGATTAAATAGATGAAAGTACTTTTTCATGTACTTCATTTGTTGTTTTTGAGTCTGAAGTAATGATTCCTAGGAAACATGGAACGCATCCACCTTCCTCTCTAAACTCTCCAACCTATCAGAGAATTGCGAGGGCTGGAATTCTAAATCATTCGTATTAATAAATCTTTAAAGTCAGCAAATATGTCGTCCATGTTGACATCTCCTTCAAGAACTTCTTCTTGATCACCTTGCTACTCAGGTCTCATATCTAACATCATTGTGTTCAAGTTTGCATTACCAAATGGAAGCTCGGACTCCGGTGCTTCTATCGCAGGAAATTAAACTTTGAACCGCAAAGCAAGGGAAGTCATAAGAAATTTAAAAGGAATAGAACCATGATGAGGATGGAGACGATACTGAATAATCAAATAAGATATCAACGAAGGAAGACAAATGCGAATACCAGATATAATAGAGTGCAAAATACGCATTATAAAGGGAGTAAGATCAGTCTTATTCCCAGCCCTTGGATAAACATTAGATGTGAAAAATGTGATGAAGAACGCAATATTTTGGAAGTAAATTGAAAGTGGGGAGAGAGTTCCCGATTCGTCATTGGGCGTTAAAACCACATAACACCCGGGTGATGGTAGTTCTTTCTGAAGTATACATTTCTTCAAAAATCGTAGGAATAGGAACTCCATTTTTCGCCATATCAATATTCATAACGGACGATATGATGGAGGGTGTGATAGTGACAGTGTCTTTCAGAAATTGAACATTAAATATTAAGGAATCGGAAGAAAGTTTACTTATGAATGCGTACATCCCTTGGACAATCGACACCCGAGAACATAGAATCTGATCCCGGGTTTTTGGGTGTTAACTTAATAAAATGGACATGTGACATCATTCATATTCACACTCATTTTACACATGAGCAATCAGAGTAGCGCAATTCAAATTAATGGTACCAAAACGAAGTAGAGATAACGAAAATCAATAAATATAGGGCTAACAGTCAGTAGTACAATTAAAAAGTGGTGTCTGCATAAATGAGAATTATACATATCACAATAATTGTAATAGGAACAAAAGAACAACTACCAAGTGGGAAGAAACTAGAGATCTACTGGGCGCCCCGAGTGCACCACCGAATGGTCCTATTCTTGAGTTATCTGCATATGTCAAATAGGAAGCATCAAACACCAACATAGTGAAGAAATATCCTCAAGATTGTTACTTGAGACATTTTAGTGATTAGCAGGTTCACAACGAATACGTATTAATACATATTATACACTCAAGCATGTTATCTTTAACGTACAATTACTAAACAAGTTATACATGTTACCAACCCAACAGAGCACAAGTAATGATAGCATAATAAACAAACAGTTTCCTAATCTATTTGGTAAGTATGTTAATGTAATGATGAAATGATGCATGCTTCATAATCCAACACTCCCTCACAAGTGACTTCCACGCCTATTTCGCAAATGCCACACTCCCTCGCCAACGCCAAATCGCAACCTATCTTAGGATACGCATGATTAGCTAAGTGATTATTAGTCCCAGTTCATACAACAGGTTGGGGAAGCTAGGATACCACCATTATATCACGAGTCATTATCCTGATCACGTGGTTTGTTGCGGCATGTAGCGGCTCCTCATCAGTGTCCCTTAATCCAAATTAAGGCATCAACAAGGTACGGATTGTCACCTAATACTGAGTATAAACCAACAATTCAAAGGTGCGGGCTTGTACTCAAAACTAAATAAATAAAAATGAAAGGGGCTTGTCACCCAATTCCGCTCACGCCCAGTTGTTCGAACGATAATCTAGCGCAAAACCATCGGCCGAGTGATTTTGATGGGGGCCATTTGAACAATATTTTATTACCTCTATCAGTGCTCAATGGTCACTATGGGGTGACTCGTCACCCCAGCATAAGCCAATAGCTCGAATACGGTGTTCCATACCACCATGCACGACTCATGAGTCTTTGGGGATCGTAATACACTAATGGTTGTGAGTAGACTAAATCAATGGTAATGGTGGTATCCAAGATTCTATTGAACATTATATAATCACCAAGCACAAATATGATCGAGATTGCATGAGACTAATGCGATCGACTGCGTTGGACCCCATGCAAATCGACATTGGGTGTCAAGCATCCCATGTAGTTCCAACTATTACTGATCGTCCATGTTCAACTCCGGTCAGCCGTATAAGCCTGGGATAGTCTCCTTAAATTGGGCTATCTGCATATTTTAATAATTTGTGAAGCTCGATCCACCACAACAACATAATTCAATCATCCTAGTATTTCTAAACATTCAACATCCAAGAATATTATAATATTAAGAGTTTCATGTCATTCGAGCATTTCATCGAGCATGTTATCAATCAAATAGAAAATAAATGCATTTAATTATTCTAAATTACACCGAAGGATAGAAAGATTTCCCTGCCCTCGCCCATAAAATCTGATCGTTGATTGAAAACTGGTAACCGTTAATCGCGAACCGGACTGCTGCGACAAAGCCCCGCATCCATTTACCATCAAACTTTACCCGGCCCTTCATCTGGCCATGGGGCACCTTATCCGTGAATTAGAAGGACCAGGGACCCATCAGAGTGGCCCCAATAGCTACAAATGAGTCCCACAGGGCCATTGAAGGCACTTTATGAAACTCAGGGCGAAAGGATTTAATTCCAGGGTATTTAATACTAAACCCTCTCTCATTTGTTATGATTCCAGCAGCTAAAATCTGAGGGAGAGAGAGAGAGAGAGAAGAGAGAGAGAGAGGGAAGGAGAGTGAAGGTGGTGCTTGCGGATTGAAATTCCCAGCACCCACATCCCTATGTTGCTAGAAATTCTGACCCGATCACCGTAGAACCAATCAACATCTGATCTAAGGTGAGATTCGAACTCAAACCTACCTTTCCTTAGCAACCAGCCACATGCATGCACCTTATCGCCATTTTCATGCAACACATGGCCCTGGTGCCTCGAGTTTGCGGACCTGGCGACGTTAGGTCGATTGCGAAGGCCTCCGGTCAACAATAGGTGTGGACCATTACCTTTAGATGGCCGATTTTCATGCCTAACATAGTTTTTAATAAATGTGCATGATGTCTTGTCCTTGCATGTTGCTGAATTTTGGATTGATTGATTTGGGATTGTGAATTTTGAATTTTTCCCAAATGTGGAAAGGGGTTTAGGTCGGAATATCCCCAAATGTATGAAATGCTATTTACATGTTAAATTAGAGCATATGCACTCAATTTCCCCGAACATTGCTGAATTGATTAGTTGAACTTGGTTACATGTGAAGCCTGTTAGGCATAGGAGGAGTGCATTGTTGTTAATTTGCTAAATTTCTATATTAAGTTCTCTAAATTTTTGATACTGCCGAATCACATGCTTCATGCTAGCATATGTGAAATTGAATTGAAGTGAATGGGTGTATGGTTGTCCAACTTGTAGAAATCGTTGGAATGTGCGAACATGATTCTCATAGCTTGGTGGTGGTTAGTGTATTGTTGTTCATGTACTTGGAATGCTAGATTTTGTTGTCATTGTATAATTATTCTTGAAATTGCTGAATTTATGCTGTCTGCATGCGAAATTGCCCTCTCATGGATTGGCCGATCAATCAGAATTATTTGGGAAATCCTTCGTTGGTTCAGCCCATGAGTAAATCTGGCCCGACCAGTTGAGCTGTAAATTGTCGACCATAGTTGGACTACAAGGGACACCGTTTTCAGGCCGTTCAGTTTATGGTGCAGCTAGTGGGGGCATATTGGCCCACAATCAGCTATCCTTGCATGCTAACCATGGTTGCACACCTCTGTATGAACCCAAGATACCCCGACACCTTTACTCCCGCTATTAATTATAAATTTCGGCCCACAAGACTCATGAGCCGAGGACGGTGGTATGGGACACTGTGCCCATGTTGTTGGCCTACGCTGGGGTGACAAGCCTCCTCGTAGTGACTAATGAGCACTAAGACTCGTGAGCTAGGGATGGTGGTATGGGACACTGTGCCTGTGCTTTCAGCCTACACTGGAGTGACGACCTCCCCGTAGTGACCGCGAGCAGGACTTGGAAGTCCCAATCAATTTTTCATATAAGCTTAAAGCTATGGGATTGATGAACCCACGAGAGCTAAGGATCGCGAGAACCGTACGACCACGGCCTTGAGCTGTGCAATCAGATTAGGGCAATGTTTCTGATAAGGGTATTCGAGTTTCCCCAACCTGCTGGATGAATGAACCTAATTAACCAACTCGGATAACATTCTCATGGCATTGCATTACTTATTGTGGCGACTCGACAGTTAAGGTCGCAATTGAGGGAGTGTTGGTCATTGCGATCGTTAGACGTCATCGCTCGAGGGAGAGTTAGTGGTGAGGGCATGCATCATTTCATTAAACCATGCATTTCATTAACTAAGAGTACTTAGGATTTTATGATGATTATTTACTAAATCTATTCTATGTATGATGATTGTGTGATCTATTGCTAATGGTACCACTGAGTTAGCAACTCACTCCCACTCTGGGACGGTGTTCTAAAACACCAAGCAGAATCTGGCATAGATGTAGGAACACAGGAGCAGGACGCATTGGAAGATGCCGGCGTGGACGACGAAGAGGAGCAGGCATACTTCCAGACTTTTGGCAGACCCTACTAGCTCGATGGATGACGGTGGTTTTGGGCCAGGGCCCAACCCATTTCAGGGAGTGATGAGAGGATGGGACGAGGTTCCTAATAGATATTTCATTTTGGATTATGGGATTTGTACTGGATATTTATTGTGGTAGTTGCACTTGAGCTTCTAAATGATTTAGTACTTAAATTTTTGAATGATTTGTTGCTTTATGTTTGATTTAATCCTCTGTAACATCCCGAAAAATTGAGGGTCGAGTAGTAACTCAACTCTCGAGTTTCCAGAACATCACTAATGCAACATAGATAATGTTGATTAAATGTTGTCTGCATTAATGTAGTGAGCATGAGTGAGATTAAGCCAAAACAACATATCATACTCCAGAGACAGTGAATTAGCAAGCGGAAGACTGTGATAGATATATAAAATATATAAAAACTATGGTGAGTCTCCAGAGTGTGATAACATTACCAGGTTAATAAATTTCAAGTACATTTCTAAAATATACCAAATGTGTAAGTGTAATGTCTTCTATTCCAAGTACCATAGCCCCGTCAATACAATACCAGGTCTTCATAGACCTGTCAGAGAGCTACATGTAGGAGAGCTCCACCTCAACATCATAGTAGTCTGGCTCTGCTTCATAAGCATCGCCATCACCTGAAACTCAACAAATCTGGTTGGTGTGTACAACACCATCCCGTAACGTGGGAGTGAGTAGCTAACTCAGTGGAACAATAAAGCATAGGTTAACATGTTATCGACTCAGTCAAGCAGTAATGATAAAGCAGTACAATCAAACACTCCTAACTACTCTTATTAATGCAAGTATGGATGCATTCATGATGTATGCCCTCATCACACCCTCCCTCGTGTGACACCATCTCATGTTCGCGGCATGCTTTCATCCCTCAGTGCTCCACATCTTCCAGGCACATGCAATGCATGATGAGCATGATTACCGAGTATTTATTAGTCCATTTCAAACAGCAGGATTGAGAAACTAAGGTACCTCCGTTGTATTATTCCCAAACATGATCCATTCTAGGGTCGTCAGTCCTAGTTGATCTCAGACGATGGTGTGTTTTCTAGGTCACTGCAAAGGCTGCCAGGGCTGTTACGCACAAAGGTTACACCGCTCCCCCATCACCTCTTTAACGATTCATCACTATACAGAAACAGGCCTAGTTCATACTCCATACACCGCAGCAAAACTCTAAGGCTCACCGCAATTCCAGAGTATGCTCGAGGTTACTACAAAGGGCTGTTGCTCGCATTCGTTGCACCACTCCCCCATCACCTTATCAATATAGGCCGACAACACGAATATCGTGTCCCATACCACCATAATCGGCTCAGGAGTTTGGTTGCTCACTGGTCACTACGGGGAGGCACGTGGCCTCAGCGTAGGCCGACAACTAGACCATAGTATCCCATACCACCATGCGCGGCTCATGAGTCTTAACGGATCGAGGTACCATGGTTAAAAGGGATTTCACTGGTAAGTTTGGTACCCTAGGTTCAAGCAGTGGTGACCAAACATGGTGAACACACATTAGACAGATCGGGTTACTTGACGAGCTCTGCTAGCTCGAGCGCACAACAAGTTGAACAACATGAAGTGCATAAGCACTTCGCGTGGCTAACCACTATCGCCAACCGAAGTACGACTCGAGTTCGTCGAACACATCTCACGTGGCAAATGAATCACAGCCACGAATTCAATTCTGGTACCGATTGTCTGGACTATAATCATAGCCCTAAACACAATCAATTTTAAATAGTAAAGCAGTAATGGATCAAGGTTCAAATCATACAATCAAAGTCTGATATTATCCGTTTAGGGCTGCCAGGGCTGTTGCACGGAATCGTTGCTCCACTCCCCCATCACCCATGACGGATCATACAACATAAATATGAATTTAAACATATGCATTACATAGATAAAATCATAAAAACAGTTGAGCATGTTATGAAACACAACACAAGCATGAGTTTGTACATATTCAATTCCTAATCACACAACTATCCACGGAAATCATACACATAGTTAAAAGAGTTGAGAATCATATCTCAACACCCTTATACATTACAATTTACTAACTACTACTCATTCAAACTTTGTAACAAACACTTAGACTACATACACCAACATACATGACATATGTTGATCACATAGGTATAAGGCCAAATCCTTTCACTAGGGAGTTACCCCAATCATAACACGCATACACCCACGACGGATAGTCATGACAAGTAGGAATCCAAGTTCCATATTCATTCAATCATTTCCACAAACACTTGGGCCACACATCTTAGCATATATAGTGTGTTTTGGCCGTGGCGTGATTTAGGGCAAATCCTTTCGTCAAAGGGGTATCGCCAATACACAAATCATAAATTCATGACAATTAGTCATGGCGAGCACGAATGAGAATTCTATACTTATTCGGTCATTTTCACAAACACTTAGAATTCACTATTTTAACATACATGATGTATGTTAGTAAAACATGCATTAGGGCTATCCTTTTGCCAAGCGAGTATTTTATCCGTGTATATCATATTCATACAGTAAATAATCATGATAAATACATCTCCAAAATTTATACATATACGGTATTTTCTAAAATACACAATTTCAACATACATAGTGTATATAAGCAAAACATGTATAGGGCGAGTCCTTTCGCCAAACAAGTAATTTATCCACATATAATATATTCATACAACAATTAATCATGTCAAACACATTTCCAAAATTTATACGTATACCGTACTTTCTACAAATACCTAGAGTATGTAGAATTCCATATTTTTCATCTTTAATCGAAACGGAAAACAGACAGCACTTTGTACATGTGCAATTGCATGCAGATCATGAATCTATCATTATCTGACATTGAAAGCGTTGAAAACCATAATCTATACACCTAAAGTCCGCACCTTTTGTCGTAGAATCGTAACGGAGTCGATAGGTTTGCTGAGCTTTTGTATACGGCAGTTTGGCGACCTATGGAATGGAATAGGTTAGCTATTTCATAACCTACAACTCTTAAAACCCCAAATCAGATTAGGGTTAGGGTTTCTTACCTAAAAAAGGGGCTGGAATCGCCGGGAAAGCGATGAGAACGGAGCGGTGGAGCTCGTGGAGCAGCAGGGAAGAGTGGCAGGATCTCTCACAATTCCCACACTTTCTCTCTCTTTCTCTCTCCTCTCTCTAGGGTTTCTCTCAAATTCGTATGGTTGTGAGTGAGAGGGTTCTAAGGTCCTTATATAGCCTAAAATCTCACCGAAATAGACTCCAGGTCAAAGTATACTTAGGTTATAACCAAAGTGAGCTGGTTTCAGCTCAACGGAGGACTTCTGGCGGGCCTCCTTGAGCCAAAGGTCGGACTTAAGCTCACCGACACCGGATCTACATACTATTAAGTTTTCGTTTCGGTCGGGATTCCAGATCACGTGTGGCGGACCAGTTTCAGTTTAACAGTCAGCAGATCTCGATCGAAGATTCCGAGTACATGTAAATGTGTATGAAATTTCTCCTGATCCGAGGGTGTAATTTGACCTGATTCTGACGGTCTGGTTGCTTAAAACTGATCCGTAAGCAACATGTGCCAAATTACTATTCAAGATATTTTATTTTGAATTTAATTTCACATTTCTCACACTCTTCACTCCGAGCTCAAGCGAATAGCGCTGGGACACTATCTGGATTTGATTTTCGAGATGGTTGTCAAGCCCAGCAAGGCGGTCCTAGTTCCTTAACTTCGTGTTAATCAGACTTCCGACGTGTGGTCCAGATCCGATACGGAGTCTCGAGATGCTCCCGAGAGCAGCCGGGTAATGAGATTGATCCTAGATTTTAGGGTAACCTAGTGTCAATGATTCTACAAGTTTTGGGTCTTGCAGATCGTATTTAAAGTGATTGGTGCTAATTTCACAGGCACTCTAGTTTAACACTTGCTAAATCTCGCCTAATTTCTAAAGGATTTAGTCCTGAGTGATTTCGGTCAGAGGTGGTACTTAGACCTTTGTAACAATGTTTAGTTTAAGTATTGTTCTTCATCACCTAAACTTTAAGGTAGTGTCTAATGTGAAAGTACTTAGAAGGATTTAAGGAACGAGGTAATGAAAGGTGAGATTTGTGAAGAAAATGGTTTGAAAAGGGATTTGAGGCTTTAATTGAGTGTTTGAGAAGTTAAACCTGTGTTAGGTTTGACCCATCGCCTAAGGACGTCAAATTCCAGGTTGGGAAAAATTCGGGCTGTTACATCCTCTATTGATCACATGATACTTATATTCACATGCATATGAGGCCCGTTAGGGTACATGTGGCACTTGGGAATTCGGGAGCCGAGTTCTTACTCGGCCCTTGAATTTCAGGGCGCTATAATAAGACTATCGTTAATGATGTGGATTTAGTCCTAATTAAATATTAAACAATGAATTATGGCTTGACTAACTCAATTTGATTGATCCATCAACTCGGTTCAATGAATCGGGACCTGTAATCAGCACACAACCAAAACCATAACGGAGTGGAACCCGGTTACGATTCCCATAAGAGTATGGACCACTCCAATCGTAAATGTGACTCAAAATCCTAACACACTCAACCCTAACATTAGGGTTTGTAAGAATCGACAAAAATAAAAGGGGGTTTCTAACCCTAATGGCTCAAAATGCAAGAAATGAAAGAAAGAGATGGAAAGACATGTAGAAAACCTCTTACTTAGCAAGGGAGTGGAGAATCCAACCCAAAATATTTATATTTCATCCGTGAAAATCATGAGATCGGGCATAAAGACGGGATCTTCCAAGATTCGGCTAGCACGAGGATTAGACGGTGTGATTCGGCATCAGGCTCCACCATCTCTTTCATTTCTCTCTTCCTCTCTTTCTCTTTCTCTCCTTGGCTTTGGAAAAATTCATATGGGGAGAGGGAGAGTGCAAATGAGGTTCTTTTATAGAGCCAAAATTGATGAAAATGACCCTGACCCTTTAATCATTATTCTAACCCTGGAGGGGGTTGTTTCTAACCAATGGGATGCACTAAGAGGTGTTCGGGTCAATCTAAGCCATGAGATATGTGTCCCAGTAGGTGATCTATGTTTGAACACAACTATTTAATGATTGGACATGCCGATCAACCGAAAAGGCCCTAACCCGGATCGACGGTTATTGAGCGTTAATCGAGTCTGCAACTATACGAATTTGTATAGGACATTAATCTAAGTTATTACCCTAAATTTGGTCACAATCTAACGGTCCAAAAGCCATAATTTCGCGAAAGAGCAGAGAACCCTATTCACTTAAACTTCAGGTTTCTGCGTAGGGCATATACACATCTCATGCACTCAGCCTTTGGCCCAAGTTGAGCAGTTCTAGACACTATCCCGGCTCGACATCCACGATGGACGTCAAGCCTGGTAAGATGATCATTATTCTATAGTTTCGAGTCTAGTTGCCCACTAATGAGCAGTTTAGAGCTTATTTAGATAATCAGGGCATTTTTTGGATTAATTGGGCATCGAGATTTCTCATGCATGATGATTGGGATTTGGATTAGCTAAATTCATAGTATGGCCTACTCACAATTAGTGAAAATGGTAACTTGGCTCTAATCACCCTAATCAAGGACAATAATTCAACTATACTTGAAGCTATCCGAATTAGTAAAATATACTAAAAAAATAAAAAAAAATGTTAATTTAATTAAATAGGATGGTTCCTAGTATGATTACAAGAAATTCCAAAGAAGGCATTGAATACAAAGACTCTAAGATGAAAGAGATATACAGTAACATCTCGAAAAAATCCGTACAAAGACCCGAGTATCACCTCAGGCAGAAATCACTAAGGATCAAATTTTATAGGAATTAGATGAAAATTATTTAAGTACTAAACTGAATAATCAGCGGAATTAGCTTGGACTACTTTCTATACGAACTGTAAGACCCAAAACCATTAAAATCGATAACTCAACATTACCTGAAAACCTAGGAGCAATCTCAAAACCCAGTTGCTTTTGGGAGCACATTGAAACTTCGTATCAGACCTGGACCGCGCGTCGAAAGTTTGATGACCGAAAAACTATAAGGTTATAAAAACCTTACTGAGCTTGACAACCATCGCAAAAAACAAGCTCGAATAGTATCCAGAAATGCACAACTAGAGCCCTGAGTAAAGTGTGTGAGAAATGCGAATATCTTTTGAAAATGCACTGAAACTTAAGTGAATTGGGCCGTTCGCTTGCGGGCGAAATTAAAGGTTTCTGACCCTTAGTCTCTGACCAAACTATACTCGTGGATCAGGAAAATTTTCCTACATATATCGGTATACTTGTGGTCCTGATCGAGAGACGATGACCGTTGAACTGATACAGGTCCTACACGGTCGATCCACTAATCCGATCAGACCGAAATCATAACCAGACTTAGATCAATGGCCAGGGAACTTGCTCCATAATGCAGGTGAGTAATGGACCTCCAGATGGGCCCCGTTTGTAAAAAACAGGCACCCTTTGGCTATACCCTAAGTATACCATGGCCCTGGGGCCATTAAAATCACTTTTGGGCCTATTTAAAGCCCTTAACCCACCCCTCTCTCATTCCATACGAATTTCCCTAACCGTAGGAGAGAGAAGAGAGAAAAGAGTGAGGAGAAGAGAGAGAGAGAGATCAGTAGATCGTTGCCAGGATTCACTCCCACCACTCCTCTACCGAATCATCTCTCCCGTTTCACTACACCATCAATTCCAACTTCCATTTGGGTAAGAAATCTTAACCCTAATCTAGTTTTAGGAATCCAAATAGCGAAATCAGTGAAATAGCTAACCTGTTTCATGATTTAAGTAGTCGTTGTTCTGTAAACGGAAGTGTAGGATTCGAACCAAGTTCGAAATGAGCAAACCGACGAAAGGCGCAGACTGTAAACGTTTAAGTTATGGTTTTCAAGGCTTTCAATGTCAGCTAATGATTTATGTTTGACTTGATTACTACCATATGATTTTAGTTACGATATATTCAATAATTTATACATGTGTGTGAACTATGTGAATATATAATGCATTCCATGTGTTTGTTGAAATGTTTGAATGAATATGAAATCATGGTTTGTGCTTGCCATGACTATTAACCTAGAATACACGATTGTTGTAAGTATGACAACTCCTTTGTGAAAGGATTTGCCATAATATATGCTATAACTAATTTAGTTCATATACGTGGTAATGTGTAGGCTAATTATATGATAAAATGTCTGAATGAGTAATTGTTTGATCAATTGTATTTAGTAAGGGTGTTGAGATAGGATTCTCAACTACCTTAGCTATATGTATAAATTCCTTCGTGTAACCTTAATTTCAACTACGTGCTTTATGTATAAAATGCATATGTATAATAACGTGCTCTATATGTTTGATAAAATGTTCAGATGAGATTCATGTTCGAATTGTCTATTATATGCTATCATGATTATCACATGCGACTACCTGTTGCATTTGAGTGTGAATGGGACTACTACGTAGTCCAGACAATCGAAAATGGTTCCCGATTGAGTGGCCGAACTAGTCTCGCCACAGTGTATGAGTTCGATGAATCCGAGTCATATGATGATTGTTGACAGTGGTTACACTACGTGGAGTGCTTATGCACTCCATGTCAATTAATTCAGCATGAGCTTGTACCAATCGAACTTTTCAAATAACCCGATTGGCCTAATGTGTGTTTACCATGTATGGATGCTACCGCTTGAATCTAAGGTACCACTTACCAATGTAAAACCCATTTCAACCATGGTACCACGATCCGCTAAGACTCATGAGCCAGGCATGGTGGTGTATGGGACACCGTTGTCGAGCTGTTGGCCTACGCTGGGGTGACAAGCCTCCTTGTAGTGACCAGTGAGCAACCCAAACTCGTGAGCTGAGTATGGTAGTGTATGGGACACTGTATTCGAGCTGTCAGCCTATGATCAAGTGATGAGCCTCTCGTAGTGACCTCGAGTATAAATTAGGCCTACGCTGAGGTGTCGAGCCTCCCGTAGCGACCTCGAATGTAAACTCTTGAACTTACTTATCCACTGTTTTCATCAGGGGTGATGCCCTACAACTTGCCTATCGTATGTGATTGACTAAGATTGACGACCCTAGATGGATCCTTGCTTAGGTAAATGATAAAAAGGGAGGTACCTTAGCTTCCCGAATCTACTGTATGAACAAGCCTAATTAAGTACTTGGTTAACACGACCATGCACCGCACTGCCTGTGCTTTGGTGAGGAAGTGCACAGGGGGAGTTTGCATGCCCGATCGTGAGATGAAGTCACTGAGGGAGTGCAGGTGTGGGCATACATCATTACAACATACCATTCCTGCATTAACAAGAGTACTTAGGATATGATTGTTGTATTGCTTTATCATTACTACTTGATTGAATTGATAACATGTTAACCTTTGCCTTATAGTACCACTGAGTTGATCACTCACTCCCACTCTGGGATGGTATTTTAAAACACCAACTAGGCTCTGTTGTAGATGCAGGTAATGATGGAGTCTATGCAGCTGAAATAGATTTCATGGACGAGGAGGATGAATTCTCCTATGTTTAGATGTCAGGCGGGTCTTTGTAGACCTCGTTCTGATTCGGCGGGATTATAGGGTTACCTGGATTAGTTGGACATTTACACTTTGATATTTTGTAAATTTTGGAACAATACATGTATATATTCAGCTTGGTAACATACTCATACTCTTGGGATTTTGAAACACTTATATACTTTACATACCTATCTCAGTCTTTCGCTTGCTTAATTTAATTATCTCTGGAGTATGATATGTTGTTTTAGTATAATCTCATTCATGTTTAATGCACTAATATGGACAACATTTAATCATTATTATCTATGTTGCATAAGTGATGCGACAGATCTCGGGAGTTGAGCTTTGCTCGACCCTCGAAATTTGGGGCGTTACAAGTTGGTATCAAAGAGACAAGCTATGTCTGCCTACGTATGCCATGCTATAGATAATCCAGACCGCCCGCGCTGTTAGGGGAGATGGTTCCCTCCCATTCGGCTGACTTATATGCTAGATTGCTCGTAATTTCAGCTACAGACTTAACATAGATGAGCTTGCGCAGATCCACTTCATTAATGACACTACACTTAACAACATGGGAATTGGGCCGCGACAGCGACAAGCCTGTCTTGATGAATATGGAGACGAGATACAGGAAGAGGAAGAAAGTAGTGAAGAAGAGGAGGAAGATGAAATAGAGGAAGGAAGTGTGGGGGAAGGTAGCGATGAAGAGGGAAGTGATGAGGAAGAGCATGAAGAGGAAGAAGAGAAGGCCCGAGATACTGGTAGGGAGTCTCCTACTACTACACATGACGACCGCCATGATCGGGCTGCCTTAGAAGCCCGCATGGCTCAGATTGAAGAGAATCAGGCTGCCCTGAAACAGGAAATCAAGAAATTCAGGGATACATAAAACAGAAATTCAAGAGAATGTCCCGCACTCTGAAGACCCTCCTATGTTGTATGCAGGACAAGGGTGCTCCTCTATCATCACCAGAGTCAGGGGAATAGTTATGTTGTAGTTGTCTTTTGGTTTTCTTTGTTTCTTACTTCCTATGTAAGGGCCTTAGTAGGCCTAGTTAAATGTTAGAGTAGTTGGTGTGGAATTTTACCAGATTAGCTCGCATGCATTTTCTGTCATGATTCATGTAATGCTATATCTCATGTATTGTGACAAGTTTGAGTAATGAAATGCATAAAGCTTCTTTTGAATGGGAATGTGTATAATGCTTGAGAAATTGAGTGTTGTTATGCTAAATCTTACACGTGTTGCACCCTATGTTGTGTATAAGGAATGCCTCCGAAAGCCACTCGGAATATGACACGCCTAGCACTTGGTGGATCATTTGACGGTTCACCTCCCTTAAGCGATATCCACATGGACCCCAGTTTGGGCTCTGATAATGACACTATGCCGGATTCACAGTCTGCCATTGGCCCCACTAATGGGCCAACACCTTTTGCTCCACCGGTTCTAGAACAGAACCGTACATCAACCTCGACGCCACACATGCCTCAAGCGGCTCCTCTTCCTGATAGGTTGGAGCAAATGATGCTCCTAATGCAGCAACAGCAGCAGGTTTGGGCCACTATTGCGGGGGCCCTTGCCCAGAACATGAACATGGTCCCACCTGCACCACCTGTGCAGCCTGTTGGAAATATGAATACTAGCGATCTTTTTAAATGCTTCCAACGTTTTCGACTTCCCACATTTGCAGGCACTCACAGGCCCGAGGAGGCCGAATACTGGATAGATCGCATCTCTAAGATGTTGAAGCCGCTGCATTGTACTGAAGCAGAGCAGGTAGAGTTGGTTACCTACATGTTCGAGAAGGAAGCTAGTCACTGGTGGGACAGCATCCTATGAACAGTTGCCCCTAGATATGTATGGACGTGGAACGCATTTGAAACCCGTTTCTATTGAAAGTATTTCCCCCTCACTTACCATAATTTAAAGGAGGGTGAATTTCTTTACCTCCGACAGTGAGGAATGACCTTGTTGGAATATGAGAACAAGTTTACGGGGATAGCAAGATACACTCCTTTGATTCTAGCGAACGAGCCGATGAGAATGCGGCAATTTTCTGAGGGTCTGCGGCCCGATATCCGTACGAAGATGTGTTGTGCTAGCATTCCCAACTATGTCGAGCTAGTGAACATGTCCCTGCGAGCTGAGCAGGATGGGGACAGACTGACCAGTACATGTATGCCCATGGGCCCAAGGCCTCGATCTGATTTGTCGAACCAACCATTCCCCGGCAAGAGGCCACGTGCAGATTCGCCTCTCAGACTTACTGCTCCACCGACCCAGCTGAGGCGATCAGATGTGTGGTGCACATACTGTAAGAGGTTGGGCCATACAGACACTTACGTCTTTACCAAGATGAGGGACAATGGCTTCTCGCCGCCTCAGAAGATCAACCGTCAGTTACCACAAGCCATATCAGCTCCACCTCTACGTTCAACACCGTTAGCATAACCTTTCTATAGGCCAAATGTACCTCGTAGTAGGCCGCCTCAACGGCCTATGGCAGCGGAGCTGAATCGTCCTCAACAATCTCGTGTGCACTCACTCGCAGCTGAGGCATCCAAGACAGCAACCGTAGCACCATTGTCTTTCGAAGTCACAACACATATCCAAGGCATACCAGTATTCCTATTGGTGGACACCGGGTCCACTATTTCGATAATATCATGAGCAGCAGTCATGCGACTAGTATTGGAAACTATTCCTATGGTTGGGATGAGACTCCATACCACCACAGGGACCTTCTCAGACATTACCAAGATTTGTAAGGGTTGATCGATAGACTTAGGAAGCAGAATAGTACTCATTAACCTGATTGTTGCCTCGCTATGTCATTACAATGTCATCTTCGGTATGGATTAGCTCACCGAGATGAAGGTAGAAATCGATTACGATACTAGATTGGTGACAGCCATGGACCTGAGGGCACGACCTTTACTTTCCCAGTTTAAGTCAGTTGGTATTACCGCATTACTTATTATGCTACCTTGCTAGAGAATGTTGACGGTCCAACACTTGGGAACACGGCTGTAGTCTGAGATTTCACGGACGTGTTCAGGATGATACCTGGACTACCTCCTCAGTGCGAGATCGACTTTACTATCGATCTTGTGCCTGGTGCGACACCTATTTCTCTACCGACATATCACATGCCTCCATGTGAAATGGAGGAATTAAGGAGACAGATTGACGATCTGTTAGATTCAAGCTTCATATGACTAAGTGTATCTCCTTAGGGAGCACCTGTGTTGTTTGTGAAGAAGAAGGACGGATCGCTGCGATTGTGTATTGATTATTGCAGGTTGAACTAAGTGACAGTGAAGAATAAGTATCCTCTGCCCATGATAGATGATCTGTTCGACCAGTTGAAAGGGGCACAGTATTTCTCAAAGATCGATTTACAGTCAGGGTTTCACCAGTTACTCGTCAGGGATGAAGACGTGCTGAAAACAACATTCAGAACCAGTTTTGGGCACTATGAGTTTCTCGTGATGTCGTTCGGACTTACGAATGCATCGGCTGTATTCATGGACCTCATGAACCGGGTATTGCGGCCGTATCTGTACCGATTCGTCATCGTATTTATAGATGACATCTAGATATATTCTAAGAGTCAGAAAGATCACGAAGAGCACCTGCGAGCAGTCTTCGATACTCTCAGGAAGAACCAATTATTTGCTTAGTGCAAGAAATGCGACTTCTGAAAAGAAGAAGTCAAGTTTCTAGGATATGTGGTGTCCAAGGAAGGAATAGCTGTGGACCTTGCTAAGGTACCTGTAGTTCAGGACTGGGAGAAGCCCGGTTCGGTTACTGAAGTGAGGAGTTTCCTTGGCTTGGCAGGTTACTATCGTCGATTCATTAAGGACTTTTCCAAGATAGCCAGACCGCTGTCTCAACTCACTCGAAAGGATCTTAAGTTTGCCTGGAATGAGAAGGCAAAAGCAGCCTTTCAGGAACTGAAGGACAAGCTGATGTCCGCTACTATTGCTAGAGAAAGGGGTCAGATATACGATATATACCGACGTATCTCATGTTGGTTTGGGTTGTGTTCTTATGTAAAAGGACAGAGTGATTGCCTATGCATCGCGACAGTTGAGGAAACACGAAGAAAACTACCCTACGTATGACCTAGAATTGGCAGCAGTTATCTTCGCATTAAAGCTCTGGAGACATTACCTCTACGGAGAGGAGTTCGAGCTCTTTTACGACCACAAGAGCTTCAAGTACATATTCATGTAGAGAGACTTTAATATGAGGCAACGATGTTGGATGGAAACCTTGAAAGACTTCAAGTTTGAGGTTTCCTACCATCTTGGCAAGGCCAACCTTGTGGCAGATGCGTTAAGCCGAAAGAACACAATAGAATTTGCGGCTCCACTAATGATAGAAGAATGGAACATGGTAGAAATTGTGCGAGACTTCGAACAGAAGCTTACAGTAGAGGAGTCATTTGAGAGCGTCACACATATTCGTGTACAACCACTTATTGATGACCGAATCATTGTCGCTCAAAGAGAAGATGAATGGTTGGTGAAGATGAGAAAGCGAGCTAGTGATGATGAAGATTCTGAATGGAGAGTTGGTTCGGATGGGGGTTTACGTTATCATGGCCGCCTGTGCATCCCGAATCTCCGTGACTTGCGGAAGGAAGTTCTCGAAGCTGCTCACAATTCGAAGATGGCGATTCATCCTGGTAGTACAAAGATGTATCGAGATATGAAACGTTCATACTGGTAGGACAACATGAAGGCCCACATAGCAGACTTTGTGTCCCGTTGTCTTATGTGCCAACAGGTTAAGGCCGAACATCGCTGACCTCCTGGATTACTTCAGCCCATGCCTATAGCTGAATGGAAATGAGATTTTATCCATATGAATTTCATTTCAGGGTTACCAAAGACGAGGAAGGGACATGACTCCATTTGGGTGACTGTGGACCGATTGACGAAATCGGCCCATTTTCTCTTGATTAGAGTTTCAAACTCAGCGGATGATTTAGCCAAGCTGTACATCAAGGAAATAGTACGCCTGCATGGAGTGCCTTTGGAGATTATGTCGGATCGAGACACGCGATTCACGTTCATCTTTTAGACTCGTATCCAAGAAGCAATGTGAGTGAAACTGAAGTTCAGTATCGCGTTCCACCCACAGACTGATGGGCAGACGGAACGGGTAAATCAGGTGTTAGAAGATATGTTGTGAGCATGTGTGCTCCATATCAAGGACAGTTGGGATGACTGTCTTCCCTATGCTGAGTTCGCTTATAACAACTTTTAAGCAAGCATTGACATGACTCCCAACGAGGCCTTGTATGGGCGCCCATGTTGATCACCCCATTGTTGGGCAGAAGTTGGTGAAAAGAGTTTAATTGGCCCAGATTTAGTGTAGGCGACCTTAGAGAAGATCGACATTATTAGGCGTCGACTCATTGCAGCACAGAGCAGACGGAAGAATTACACGGATACCAGACGGAGCAATCTCAAAACCCAGTTGCTCTCGGGAGCACATTGAAACTCCGTATCGGACCTGGACCGCGCGTCAAAAGTTCGATGACCACGAAACTATAAGGTTATGACCACCTTACTGGGCTTGACAACCAGCGCAAGAATCAAGCCCAAATAGTATCAAGAAACGCACAACTAGGCCCTGAGTAAAGTGTGTGAGAAACGCGAATATCTTTTGAAAAAACACTGAAACTCAAGTGAATTGGGCCGTTCGCTTACAGGCGAAATTAAAGGTTTCAGACCGTCAGTCTCTGACCAAACTATACTCATAGATCAGGAAAATTTCTCTGCACATATCGGTATACTTGTGGCCCTGATCGAGAGACGATGACCGTTGAACTGATACAGGTCCTCCACGGTTGATCCACTAATCCGATTGGAATGAAATCATAACTTGGCTTAGATCCATGGCCAGGTAACTTTCTCCATGACGTAGGTGAGTAATGGACCTCCAAATGGGCCTCGTTTGTAAAAAAACACCCTTTGGCTATACCCTAAGTATACCATGGCACTGGGGCCATTGACCTCACTTTTGAGCTTATTTAAAGCCCTTAACCCACCCCTCTCTCATTCCATACGAATTTCTCTAACCCTAGGAGAGAGAAGAGAGAAAAGAGTGAGGAGAAGAGAGAGAGAGAGAGATCAGTAGATAGTTGCTTGGATTCACTCCCACCACTCCACGTACTGAATCATCTATCCCATTTCACTACACCGTTGATTTCAACTTCGATTTGGATAAGAAATCCTAACCCTAATCTTGTTTTAGAAATCCAAATAGAGAAATCGGTGAAATAACTAACCTATTTCGTGATTTAGGTAGTCGTTGTTCTGTAAACGGAAGCGTAGGATTCGAACCAAGTTCGAAACGAGCAAACCGACGAAAGGTGCGGACTATAAACGTTTAGGTTATAGTTTTCAAGGCTTTCAATGTCAGCTAATGATTTATGTCTGACTTGATTGCTACTATATGATCTTAGTTATGATGTATTCGATAATTTATACATGTGTGAGAACTATGTGAATATATAATACATTTCATGTTTTCGTTGAAATATTCGAATGAATATGAAATCATGATCTGTGCTTGCCATGACTATTAACCTAGAATACACGATTGTTGTATGTATGACAACTCCTTTGTGAAAGGATTTTCCATAATATATGTTATAACTAATTTAGTTCATATACGTGGTAATGTGTAGGCTAAGTGTATGATAAAATGTCTGAATGAGTAATTGTTTGATGAATTGTATTTAGTAAGGGTGTTGAGATAGGATTCTCAACTACCTTAGCCATATGTATAATTCATTCGTGTAACCTTAATTTCAACTACGTGTTTTATATATAAAATGCATATGTATAATAACATGCTTTATGTGTTTGATAAAATGTTCAAATGAGATTCATGTTCGATCTGTTATATGCTGTCATGATTATCACATGTGGCTACCTATTGCATTTGAGTGTGAGTGGGACTATTACGTAGTCCAGACAATCGGAAATGGTTCCTGATTGGGTGGCCGAACTAGTCTCGCCACAGTGGATGAGTTCGATGAATCTGAGTCGTACGATGATTGTCGACAATGGTTAGGCCACGTGGAGTGCTTATGCACTCCATGTCGATTAATTCAGCATGTGCTCGTACCAATCGAACTTGTCAAATAACCCGATTGGCCTAATGTGTGTTTACCATGTATGGACGCTACTGCTTGAATCTTAGGTACCACATACCAATGTAAAACCCATTTCAACCGTGGTACCACGATCAGCTAAGACTCATGAGCCGGGCATGGTGGTGTATGGGACACCGTGGTCGAGTTGTCGGCCTACGCTAGGGTGACAAGCCTCCCTGTAGTGACCAGTGAGCAACGCAAACTCGTGAGCCGAATATGGTAGTGTATGGAATACTGTATTTGAGCTGTCGGCTTATGATCAGGTGACGAACCTCTCGTAGTGACCTCGAGTATAAATTAGGCCTACGCTGAGGTGACGAGCCTCCCGTAGTGACCTCAAGTGTAAACTCTTGAACTTACCTATCCACTGTTTTCATCAGGGGTGATGCCCTACAACTTGCCTATCGTATGTGATTGACTAGGATTGGCGACCTAGATGGATCCTTACTTGGGTAAATGATAAAAATGGAGGTACCTTAGTTTTCCGAATCTGCTGTATTAACAAGCTTAATTAAGTACTTGGTTAATATGATCATGCACCGCACTGCATGTGCTTTGGCGAGGAAGTGCACAGTGGGAGTTTGCATGCGCGATCACTGAGGGAGTGCCGGCGAGGGCATGCATCATTACAACATACCATTCCTGCATTAACAAGAGTACTTAGGATATGATTGTTGTTTTGCTTTATCATTACTACTTGACTGAATTGATAACATGTTAACCTTTGCCTTATAGTACCACTGAGTTGATCACTCACTCCCACTCTGGGACGGTATTTTAAAATACTAACTAGACTCTGTTGTAGATGTAGGTAATGATGGAGTCTATGTAGCTGAAATGGACTTCATGGACGAGGAGGAGGAATTCTCCTATGTTCAGCTGTCAGGCGGGTCTTTGTAGACCTCGTTCTGATTCGGCGGGATTATAGGGTTACCTGGATTAGTTGGACATTTACACTTTGATATTTTGTAAATTTTGGAACAATATATGTATATATTCTGCCTGGTAAAATACTCATACTCTGGGGATTTTGAAACGCTTATATACTTTACATACCTATCTCAGTCTTCCGCTTGCTTAATTTAATTATCTCTGGAGTATGATATGTTGTTTTAGTATAATCCCATTCATATTTAATGCACTAATACGGACAACACTTAATCATCATTATCTATATTGCATAAGTGATGCAACGGATCTCGAGAGTTGAGCTTTGCTCGACCCTCGAAATTCGGGGCATTACATATACGCGGTTCATTGGCAACGTGTAGTTGAAGAAATTTTCAGTTTCAATAGGTATGTTTCATATAATAATTTTTGCACTTTTAATTCTTCTATTATTTTTATTATTTTTCTAGTAGTTCATCATCAAGTCTACTTTATATTTACAAAAATTTATTACATTTCGAGTTATAGAAAAATTCTAAAAATTCTTGGAGTACCAGCTGCCTAAAACTAATAATTTTGGTACAGTTTACAAAATTTCCTAAAATTAACCTCATTCAAGTTTTATTCTTATTTTGTATTTATTTTTCCATCAAACTAGACTCATCAAGCTTCAATCTAGTTTTTGAATCATCTTAATCAGAGTTGTGAAAAATAGATATGAATTTTTGAAGCCAGTGTACTGAAACTGTCAAAATCAGAACATGCAGAATATTGTTGAACAAAGTTACTCGGTTGCACCGAGTCCCACTCGATGCAACCAAACCCTGCTGTCTAAATTTTCTCGATTTCTCAATGTTTGCTTGATATAACTGAGTAGTGCTGCCCCAGTTGCACCAGTTTGCTCGGGGCTACAGAACCTTGCTGTCCTTATTCTTCAAAATTCTCAAATTTAACTTAGTCGGGCGGTTTTTGTGGATCCAAGGTCAATCCTTTTGGTCCCAAACATGTGAAAATACACACAGGGACATGCACTCAAGTCGATAAATTAAAGGTATTTCCCAAGGATATCCAATTCCCAGTTGGCAAAAATCTAGGGTGTTACAATACCAAAGTCTGCTAACATTCGTTTCATCCACATCAGTTACGTGCACGCATTTCCTGCTGTAATATATTCAGCTTCTGTAATGGATAATGATACTGATTTTTTCTTCTTGTTCATCTAAGAGACAAGAATATTTACAATGTAGAAGTATCCACTACTTGTGGATTTTCTATCATCGACATTTACTGCCCAATTAGCATCAGTATATCCAACAATTTGTAAAGATGTATCATGAGAATACCATAAGCCTAAGTTAGTCATGCTAGAAACATATCTGATTATTTTGTTAACCGCAGACAAATGAGATTCTTTAGGGTTAGATTGGTATCTAGCACATATGCCTACATTGAAGGAAATATCGGGTGTATTGGCAGTTAAATATAATAAACTACCAATCATGCTATGGTAAAGACACGAATCAACACTTTTACCTGAATCATCTTTATATAATCTGAGTGTTGTAGCCATGGGTGTTTAAAATTTTTTACCAATCTCAAAGCAAAATTTCTTTACAAGCTTCATCACATATTTGGTTTGAGAGATAAATATCCCATCTTTACATTGTTTCACTTGGAGACCAAGGAAATAATTTAGTTCACCAACCATGCTCATTTCAAATTCTGATTTCATCGAATCTGCAAACTTAGAGGTTAGTATTTGTTGATCCATAAATAATACCATCTAAATATATTTGAACAATCAACATATCTTCATTACATTTTTTTATATATATAAATAAGGTTTTATCAATACTATCCAATTTGAAATTTTGACTAAGTAAAAATTTGGTTCGTTTTTCATACCATGATCTTGGGGCTTGTTTTAAGCCATACAAAGCCTTTTAAAGATGGTATACATTATTAGGAAGTTTGGGATCTTCAAAGCCCTTAGGTCGTTCTACATAAACTTCCTCATTTAATTCATCGTTCAAGAAGACACTTTTAACATCCATTTGGTATATCTTGAAATTTTATTGCATTCAATGGAAATAAATAATCTGATAGACTCAAGGCGAGCAACTAGAGAAAATGTCTCATCGAAGTCAATTCTTTCGATTTAAGTGAATCCTTGCACAACAAGTCATGCCTTATTTCTAATAATATTTCCTAGTTCATCAGTTTTATTTTTGAAAATCCATTTAGTTCCAATAACATGTTTGTCAGAAGGTTTGGGAACTCGATACCAAACATCGCTCTTGATGAACTGATTGAATTCATCTTGCATAGCCAAAATCCAACTTTCATCAGCAAGGGCTTCATTTACATTTGATGGTTCTATCTAGGAGGTGAAGCAAACATGAGTACATTTAGTTCCAATAACATGTTTGTCAGAAGGTTTGGGAACCAGATACTAAACATCGTTTCCGACGAACTGATTTAATTAATCTTGCATAGGAAAATCCAACTTTTATCATTAAGGGCTTCATTTACATTTGATGGTTCTATGTGGGAGGTGAAGCAAACATGATTACATAAGTTTTTTAACTGTCTTCTAGTTTGAAAACCAGTGTGAGGGTTACCAAGTATTTGATTAGTTAAATGATCTTTGACCAATCTAATCTCAGTTAAATCTAATTTTGATGATGGTTCAGATTGATTGATAACATTAATTTCATCATCTTGATCATGATTGGGTGTGACAGTTTGATCATTGATAACAACATTTATAGATTCTTGTATTACCTCAGTTCTTTTATTTGGCACACGATATGCTCTACTATTTAGAGTGTATCCTAAAAATATACTCTCATCACTTTTGGCTTCAAACTTTTTCAAATGTTCCCGATCTTGTAAAATAAAGCATTTGTTATCGAAGGTACGAAAATATTTCACAGAAGGTTTTTTATTAAACCAAAGTTCATAAGCTGCTTTATCTTTACCTGCTCTTATATAAACTCAATTGATCATACAACAAGCGGTATTAATAACTTCATCCCATAGATTTTTTGCTATATTTAGACTGTTAAGCATAACACTCCCCATTTCTTGTAGAACTCTGTTTTTCCTCTCAGCAACACCATTTTGCTGAGGGGTTAGGAGCAGAAAATTCATTTAATATTTCATGGTCATTACGGTACTTCTTAAAATTTCTATTTTTAAATTCAGTGCCATGGTCACTTCTTATTCTGATCACAGACAGTTCTTTTTCAGTCTAGATGCGTTTAAATAACTTTTGACTTTTTCGAAAGCATCTAACTTTTCTCATAAGAAGGCTACCCATGAAAATCTATTATAGTCATCAACTACAAGTAGAAAGTATTTCTTATCGCTTCTACTCTCCGTTCAAGTTGGTCTAAGTAAGTCCATATGGAGTAGTTCAAGAGGTCTTGTAGTGGCCAAGGAGTTCACCTTTTTGTGACTACTCCTGATCTGTTTGCCTATTTGACAGGCACCACATACTTTATTTTCTACCTTTTTGAATTTAGGTAGACCACGTAAATGATCTCTCTTGCTCAATTTATATATGTTTCTATAGTTTACATGTCCAAGATGTTGATGTCAAAGTTCAGTTTTGTCTGTTTGGACCATGTAACAAGAGTAATTTGTAGAACAAGAGTCGTCAATAACATAACAATTTTTAGAGGTTCTTTGACCATTTAATATTATATGACCTTGTTTGTTGGTTATCTCACATCCGTGATCTGAAAATCTTACACTGACTATTATCACAAATTTAAGATATGCTCAGCAAATTATGTTTTAAACATCTTTAAAGATAGGTAGGTTTGGAAGTTTTACATTACCTCTTCCGATGATCTTGCAGTTGTTACCATCTCCGAATGTCACTTAGCCGCCATCGATTTGATTGATGTCTAATAGAATCACCTTATCACCTATCATATGTCTAGAACATGCACTATCTAGGTACCATCTTGAATGACTACTTGCTTTGAAAGCTATGTGGATAACAAGACACTTATCTTTTGGAACCCATTCCATAGTGGTTTTGTGTTTAGGAGGATCTCGTACTATTCGCTGTTTTTGGGAGTAAAAGTTTTTCTTGTTTCTACTTACTCTGTTATTTCTAGAGTCGAATTTCAAGAGCTCTTTAAACAAGTCCACTATCTTATCTGCTAGAGGAGGATTATTATTTTTCCTTTCATATTTATGATAGTTGGCCTTAGTTTTTGGATTAAAAGTTTTTTTAAAAGGTTTTTCATTCTTCTTTACTTCCTTTACAGTTTCTACTTTAGACTTTGAAGATTGACCTTTTACAAAAATGGGAGCAAAATTTTTAGATTTTTTCTGTGCGACTTTTTATATATCCCAAGCCAGATTTGTCGCTACTTTGTCGAGATGTAGTTAATAATTTTTCAAGTCTTTGGTCACCATGGGTGTATATCTAAGTATCTTTTGAAGTCTTAAGGAAGCAACTTCTAATTTTAAATTCTCATTTTCAGTTTTGAGATTTTGAATTTTAGAAATTTCCAAACTTAAATCCAGTTTGATTTTGCTCAAAGCAATTAGGGTTTTACTCAAAGCAATCAGAAAAATGAGATTTTTCCAAAACTAGTTTTTCAAGTTTTAATTTCATATTAGCAAAGTTTTCTTTTGGAATTTCAGTTTAGCCGCAATCTTACAACTTTCTTTATTTAGGGCATCATAAGAGATTTGAAGATCTTCTTCATTCAGAATCACTTCCAGGGGTTTCATAGTCAGAAGTTTCACATTCATCTGAGGAAGTGATTCTAACTATGGTAATGAAAGCTTTTGATCTTCCTCGGTTTCTTGGTCTGATTCATCAGTTTCTGAATTGGATTCAGATTTTGATGATTCATTCCAAGTAGCAATCATGCCTCTTCTTATAGATTTATCCTTCTTGGGACATTTTAAAGCTAGTTGCCCATATTCAGAACAGTTGAAGCATTGAGTGTCTTTAGATTTTGATTTTTTTTTAAAAAAATGGATTTCCTTTTCTTTTGTCAATCAGTTTTTGAAAATCTGATCTATTTTTATTTTTGAAAATTCTATAAAACTTTTTAGCCAACATTGCCATATCATCCTCATTTTCCTCATTAACAAAATTTACATTTGTAGCTTTGGATTTAGATTTAGATTTAGAGGATTTAAGAGCTATAGACTTGCTTTTAAGAGCTTTGAAATTTAATTCATAGGTTTGTAGAGATCCAACTAATTCCTCGATTACGCTCCAACAGATCTTTGAATTTCTCGGGATAATATCTTTCAAAAATTTGGCTGGCCCAAGACAAAATTCGACTGGCCGAACCCTCAGTTCGGTTGGCTGAATCTCAATGAAATCCGAGATCTTTATGTTGCTGAATTCTTGACCGAACATGTTTCTGGTTGGCCGAGGGGACAGGTTGGGCTGGAAGACCTTGCCGTGGAAATACTTTGTTTATCTGTAAACTTGCCCGAATAATGTTGGGTTGGCCAAAGGTAGTTAGGCTGGCTGAACCAAAGGTCGAGCTAGCCTAATACTAGTGTATTTAACTTAGAATCATATGATATCGTGATGTTATGTGAAATACACCTAACTTAGAGTTAATCTAAGGTAATACCACCTGATGGTTGACACATACAAAGTGTTCTGATTCTGAGACTTCCTTAAGATGTTGATCAAGTCTTTATGAGTCCTTCATAAGTTGTCGAAGCGTATTTTCATGAGTGCTTGCGTTCCTTTCAGGCTTATGAAATCTGACAATATAAACTGTACTTAAGTATAAGCACTTACGGTATCTCAGGATCATTAATTGTCAAACTCCTATTAAATCGATGAAAGTACTTTTTAATGTACTTCATATGTTGTTTTTGAAGTTTGAGATAATAAATTATGGAATACTTGCAAAGCATCCACCTTCTTTAAACTATCCTACCTATCCAAAATTGAGAAGATTGGAAATTAGAATAATTTGTATCTTTAGATTCTTCCGGATCAGCAAAAATGTCATCCAAGTTGATATCGCCTTCACGAGCTTCTTCATGATCGCTTTGTTACTCAGGATGTGAAGTTAACAACATCATATTCAGATTTCTATTTCAAAAAGGGAGTTCAAATTCTGGTGCTTTGACCGTAGGAATTTGAACATTATAATGTAAAGCAAGGGAAGTCATAAGGAATGCAAATGGAATAGAGCCATGATGAGGATGTAGGCAATATTAAATTATCAGGAAATAAATTAAAGATGGAAGACATATTCGAATACCAGATGCAACAACATGAATAACTCACATCATGAAGGGAGTAAGATCGGTCTTATTCCCTACCCTGGGATAGACATTCAAAGTAAAAATGTGGTGAAGGACGCAGTATTTGGGAAATAAATTATAAGTAGTGAGAGAATTACCGGACCGCCATTTTGCATTAAACCCACATAACACATGAGTAAGAGTGACTCTTTCTAAATTGTTCATATCTTCAAGAAAGTGTACCGATTGGTATCCCATCATCCGCCATTTCAATATCCATTATGGACGATATGATGGAGGGTGTTTATGTGATGGTTTCTTCCAAAAATTGAATATTGAAAGTTAAATTTTTTGAACAAACCTCATTTATGGATGCATACATCCCTTGAGCGATGGACTGGTAAGCCGCCCCACCCCATTTCGGAATTTTCTCCCATCCTACCTCAGAGAAGAGTTCAAAACGACCATATTGAGCGATATGATCAAGGTTAATTGATTGTTCAATGATAATACTTCGATATCGAAAATTCTAAACATTTTCCAGATCATCCTCCAATGCGCGTATGGACTGTACAACCTAAGGAACAGAGCAGGATGAGGAACCATCATGAGATCTACGAACGGTGCATTTATATCTTGGTTCCATGGAAGAAAATAAGAAAGAAATTACAAAATGGGAGATGGATTTGAGAAGATCAGATTTTTGAAGCAAACCCACCAAAAAGAGGATTCTAGATTGAAGAAAAATGCAAAATGCACAAATAATATGGAACTAGGAACTTAAATCTAGAAGGAAAATGTATAAAAACAACTTACAAAGAACTTAAAGAGATAGGTTTGTCGAAGGAAGAACTGACGGACCGAAGAAGAAGAGGTGGAAATGAAAAAAAATTGGGTTTTCCCCACTCGTTGATTCAATCCATGCCCGATTCGACTGGATGAGGATGTGATCAGTTGGCTGAATTGGTCGGTCAACTATGGGCCGGCAGAAAATCCCAAAAATTTATGATTTTCTCATTTTTCCTTTTATGCATATTTACAAAAATAAAAAAAATAAAAAATTAATAAAATCCAGAAAAAGAAAATGAATTAAAGACAACATAATCATTTAACAGAACATAATCTGATGTCATGCTTTAAATTAGAGAATCGAACACTGTCTAGAGGTTTTGTCAAAATATCTACAAGCTGCTTCTCAGTTTGAATGTATTCTAGCATGACAGTCTTATCTTCAACTAATTCTTGTATATAATGATACCGTATGTCGATATGTTTTGTTCGAGAATGTTGAATATGATTTTTAGATATATTTATAGCACTGATATTATTACAATATAAATCCATGGTATCTTGATCAATACCATAGTCAACTAACATGCATTTCATCCACATAAGTTGCGTGCAAGCATTCCTTGTAGCAATGTATTCAACTTTTACAGTGGATAACGACATTGAATTTTGCTTTTTCTCATCCAAGATACAAGGTAATTTCCAATATAAAAGCATTCACCACTTGTGAATTTTCTATAATCAACATTACCTGCCCAGTCAACATAAGCGTATTCAGATATTTGTAGTGACGTATCATGTGGATACCATAAACCTAAGTCAGCAGTACTTGTAACATATCTGATTATTCTTTTGACAGTAGATAAATGAGATTCTTTAGGATTATATTGATATCTAGCACAGATGCCTGCATTGAAAGAAATATCAAGTCTGTTGGTAGTTAAGTACAATAGACTACCAATCATGCTACGGTAAAGATGAGAGTCAATACTTTTACCTGATTCATCTTTAGATAGTTTGAGTGTTGTACTCATGAGTGTATGAAAATTTCTACTATTCTCAAAACCAAATCTCTTCACTTAGTTCATAGCATATTGGGTTTGAGAGATACATATCCCATCTTTGAGCTATTTCACTTGGAGACCAAGAAAATAATTTAGCTCACCAACCATACTCATTTCGAACTCTAATTTCGTCAAATCTGCAAACTTAAAGGAGAGGTCAGTATAAGTTAATCCAAGGATAATATCATCTACATATATCTGAACAATTAACATATCTTCATTACATTTTTTGATAAATATGGTTTTCTCAACACTCCCCATTTTAAAATTTTGACTAAGTAGAAATTTAGTTAGTTTTTCATACCATGCTCTTGGGGCTTGTTTTAAACTATATAGAGCTTTTTTAAGACGATATACATTATCAGAAAGTTTGGGATCTTCAAAGCCCTTAGGTTGTTCAACATAAACTTCCTCATTTAAATCACCGTTTAAGAAAGCACTTTTGACATCCATTTGGTATATTTTAAAATTTTCATAGCATGCAATGGAAATAAATAATCTGATAGATTCGAAATGAGCAACTAGTGCAAATGTTTCATCATAGTCAATTCCTTCAATTTGAGTGTAACCTTGTACAACCAATCGTGCCTTGTTTCTTATAATATTACCTAGTTTATTAGATTTATTTTTGAAAATCTATTTGGTTCCAATTACATGTTTGTTAGAAGGTTTGGGAACTAGATACCATACATCATTTCTATCAAATTGATTTAGTTCATCTTGCATGGGTAAAATCCAACTTTTATCTGCTAGAGCTTCATTTACATTAGTCGGTTCTATCTGGGAAGTGAAGCAAACATGATTACATATGTTTGCTAGTTGTCTTCTGGTTTGAACACCAATGTGAGGGTTACCAAGTATTTGATTAGTCTGATAATCCTTGACTAGTCTTATCTTAGTTGAAACTGATTTAGATAATGGTTCACATTGATTAACCATGATAATTTCATCATCTTAATCAAGTTTGGGTGTGATAGATTGATATCAATAACAACATTTATGGATTCTTATATTATCCTAGTTCTTTTATTTAGAACGCGATATGTTCGACTGTTTAGAGCATATCTGTAATACCCTGAACTTTTCAATACCTGAGTATTGAAAGTTCTTGAGTGTTACCATGAAATTTAACTTAACATGTACATGTGTACGATACCAATTTAACCAATCTTAACCTTACATCTAAATGACGGTTGAAAATAATCTTCATCCATAGATCAAGTCATCCGACCATTGATTTTTAAGACAAAATCATCGTATTTCGAGTATTTTCACTTATCCATCATAACTGACCGTTCAGTCAACTAATCACTCCTAGGTAAAAATATCTGACCGTCCATTATGTTAGTTGATATATGTACCTTTCATTAATTAATTTGGTAAAATTATTTATTCATATTGGTTTAGATATAAGTTCTGTTGTAAATATTGCTCAAAAATATGCATATAATCATGTAGAACCATTAGATTTCCCAAAACCCTCAGATCAACAATAATTATGAAAATGCCATTAACCTTGACCCTGGAATTTTAGATTACATGGTTCTTATGATCCGTTTGATGTGAAATTTTATACCATGCCTATGTATCATAAATTAACCATACATGTCAAATTTCAGCCATTAAATCATTGTAAAAGTGGCCCAATTGACAAATCAGCCCTTAATCATTGATTTTGGTGTCCATCGAATGAGGAAAGCTCGTGGGTAGTTGTAGTAAGACGTTTCTATTCATATGAATGACTTGGATTGTCCATCATATGGACTAAGTGTAAAATATGAAGACCCCACTTTGGTAGGTTTTTACTTAGACGCGAAGCTATCCCTTTGAGGCTTACTAACTCTGTATAAATCTAGATCTTCAGATTTAACCACTTCTTACTGTCCATCGAAAATTAAACTTTAACCACACATTGGCCTCACATGACTATGATATCATACAAAATTTGGATCCTGATCTATGATCCTACACTGTTGAACACTGAAGCCAATTCCTTTCTTTTAACACAAAAGGTGATATTTTAGATTTAGACTTTTCCAACCATCGATCACCACCAAATTTTGCCCAATCATTTGCCTATCTTAACTACACATTTCTTTAAAGATTGGACCCTGACCATTAAGTGTGGACCACTAACTGAGATTAAGTTTGTTTCAACACTTGCTAGGATAATTTTAAGATAAGCCTCCAATTAACTCTGTATTCATAACCATGGCCTAACACGACCCCGCAAAAATGATGAAGGGAGTGGATTTCCCAAGAACTCACCACAGGGGACCCCCACCTATCCCTTACAATCAAACTGGAAGCACGAAGCTTCTGCACGCTGTAACAGCGCACGAGAAATTCATGCTCGAGAGAATTTCTCCCACCAAAACTACTCTACCGAAAGCTTTCCACCGATCTAGACCATTCAAGCTAAGATGGAGCGAGTTCCGATTCCTTGTGGAAAAGGCCGGAGGAGTCCCACCACGTTAGAAATCCCAGGTTTATTGGAGCGCTTGTGTCAAGTTGCAAAAACAAATCCACGGCACAACTATGTGAAAACCACCTATCAAAGCACATGGAACGTTGTATTTATGGAACCCACAATCTCCCTATGGCCCATCTGAACCCTCCAGCAGTGACGATTTGAGGAAATATCCCCTCATGTTAAATTTGTCATTAGAAGTCGGTTCTCTACCCCGTCAAACCACGAAAAACGTAGAATCTGTCTGGCCACCATTTTAAAATCTTAATAGATCACAATGTGGCCCACGAACTCAACAGATGGCCTGTGAAGTTAGGAGAAGGAGAACTAACATAATGGTGAGATATGGACGGCCGAACGTCCAACAAAAATTTCACCACTGTGTTCGTAAAAATGTTGTATGTGTCGGAAGTTTAGGCACGTGGTATAGTGTCAACCAAAACTCTCCATAAGAAGAACTCTTGCCGAATTCATATTTAAACCCTTCTTTTAAAGCCGTCAAAATGAGAGAGAGAGAGAGAGAGAGAGAGAGAAAGAGAGAGGGAGCAGCTATCACGAACAGGGAATTCGTTGCATGCCCAACCAGCGACTCACCAAATCACGAAAAATGTCCAGATCATGTGTTTGGATTCCCCCACATAAAGTAGGAAAAGAAGGAGAAGAAGAAAGGAAGAGAAAGAAAGGAAATAATTGCATTATTCATGTGAAGTGTTGGTGCTACAATAGTGAGTCACTGAGTCATTGAACTCGGGTCCAGGATCGAGACAAGTTCATCATCCTAAGAGGTGAGTATTGTTCAGATTTCCCCTCGCAGTGTTCCTAGTTGTTGGGTTTCAGACATTCAAAACTGTGAATTAGCAATAGCTGAATCAAACCGAGTCGTGACTCATTGAGTCCAACAGACGAGTTTGGAATGAGTTGGGTGATTTAGGCCAGCCATCCTAGTAGGTAAGGCACAAATTTTCTTATTCTATTCTACTACGTTAAAAATAAAAAAAATTAAAAAAAAATTCCATTAAATTTTGAATTTTAGAGTAAGTATGTTGATTAGTCAAAGAGTCGAATTGAATCGACTCAAGAACGAAAAGGGTGTTAGATCACAAATCTATGGATTAAGAGGATTGGCTAGTCTCCATAACCCACTCTGAAGGAAAATCCACAATTAAAGAGAAAATATTTCAAATCCAACCCTGAAGTCTACCTCCATATTAAACCATAATGCAAAGATTGGTCCTAACCATGTAGCCCGTATAATACGGTGGCCTAACTAGAAGAATCATGTTAATTGTGTTAGAGTTGGAGCGCGCGACGCAAATCTACAACATTAGGGTGAGATCGAGTTTAAGAAGTGAGGGTTTTTCCCTTAAATTTTGTGATAATTGATTTGATTATCTTATTTTTACATGTTTCGAGTTTTATCATTGTGAATCATTACCTTATGAATGACTGTTGTACAATTTAAATTATCACATTATTACCTTGTCACATAAGTATAATGTTGGAAATCTCACTTCTAGCGATCGGTATAATATCGTGAACGTAATGCATTTTGGGTAGCGGCCCTCTTGGTCGGCACGTAATCCTATGAGTTGGGTAGTGGTGCATAATCGATGTAAGTAAATCGTCATATGTGTTACATCACTTCTCCGGATCAGATGTTGTAAATAGTCGCTCCATGAACAAATTGTGTCAAGTAAATCTTCCAATCGTGTTGTTGTGTCACCTTAAGATGTTTGTATAAATCCACATTAACGTTGAACAAGCCGACGAATCTCCGTAGTATGGGATGGGGGGTGAGTCGGATATCTTTAAACTACTTTTCATATTGTGATGATCGCTGAGTGTGATGGACCGCACATACTTTGTTAGGCATGCATTTTATGTAGAATGTTTGGCACATACCGATACCATTTGTATTTGTGGAGTATGAGATGTATTAGAACCCTTCTGTTATTCTTATGAATCACTTGAATCATTGTAAACTTTAAAGGATAACACCACTATGAGTAGGGCATTGACCCTCTCCAACCATACAAACATTTTAGGTGAAGCAAAGACCAAAGATACGGACGTTGATCACTTTATGGAAAATTATTCAGAATAAATGAGAAGGATAACATTACATTTTGATTTATTTTCCACTGCACACTTTGATAATGTAATAAGCTACCAATGATAGTGCATTAAAGAATTATTTGTACACATTTTATTCTAATGGAATAATAAATATAGTCGATTTTATTCTTGAGAATGGATACCTTCGTGAATGTATCTTGATGTGATTTATCTTTAAAAAAAAAAAAAAAAAAAAAAAACATGGTGCAATTTTAATGCATCTAATTTTTACATTATTAAGACCCAGAATTCTTGGGCATGAGAATGTACTCGGGCCGTAAAAATTCGAGGCATTACAATATCCCAAAAATACTCCATCATCACTTTTAGCTTTAAACTTTCCTAAAATTTTCGATCTCGTATAATGAAGCACTTGCTTTCGAAAGTATGAAAAAATTTCATAGAAGGTTTTTTATCAAACCATAGTTCATAAGTTGTTTTATTTTTACCCGCTCTTATATAAACATGATTAATAATATAGCAAGTTATATTAACAACTTCAGCCCATAGATTTTTAGCTAATTTCATGCTATTAAGCATTACACTTGTCATTTCTTGTAAAAATCTATTTTTACTCTCAGCAACTCCATTTTACTGAGGAGTTTTAAGAGCAAAAAATTCATGTAATATTCCATGGTCATTATAGTACTTCTCAAAATTGCTATTTTCAAATTCAGCACCATGATTACTTCTTATTTTGATCACAGACAGTTCTATCTTAGTCTGGATGCATTTAATTAGCTTTTTGACTTCATCAAAAGCATCTGACTTTTCTCTTAAGAAGGCTACCCATGAATATCTAGTGTAGTCATCTACTATAACTAGAAACTATTTCTTTCTGCCTCTACTATCCGTTCAAGTTGGTCCAACTAAGTCCATATGGAGTAGTTCAAGAGGTCTTGTAGTGGATAAGGAGTTCACCTTTTTATGACTACTCCTAATTTGTTTGCCTGTTTGACAGGCACCACATACTTTATTTTCTACATTTTTTAATTTGGGCATGTAGATGATCTCTTTTGCTCAAACTATATAGGTCTTTGTAATTTTCATGTCCAAGACGTTGATGCCAAGTTCAGCTTTGTCTGTTCGGACCATGTAGCATGAATGATTTGTTGAGCAAGAGTCATTAATGATATAGCAATTTTCAGAGGTCCTGCGACCATTTAATATTATATGACCTTAAGTGTTAATTATCTCACAACCGTGATTCGAAAATTTTACACTATGATAATTATAAAAAATTTGAGATATACTCAGCAAATTATGTTTTAATCCTTCAACATATAGCACATTTTCAAAAATAGGTAGATTGAGAAGTTTTAAATTACCTCTTCCGATGATCTTGCAGTTGCTACCATCTCCAAATGTAACTGAGCTGCCATCAAATTTGATTGATGTCTGATAGTATTGTCGTGTCACCTGTCATATGTCTAGAGCATCCACTATCTAGGTACTATCTTGAATGGGTACTTGCTTTGAAAACTGTGTGGATGACAAGACACTTAACCTTTGGAACCCATTTCATTATGGTTATAGGTTTAGGAAGAGATCTCTTACTATTCACCATGTTTGGTAGTAAGATTTTTCCTGTTTCTACTTACTCTGTTATTTCCAAAGTTGGATTTCAAGAGCCCTTTAAGCAAGTCCACTATTTTATCTGCTAGAGGAGGATTATTATTTATCCCTTGATATTTGTGGTAATTGGCATTAGTTTTTACATTAGAAGTTTTTTTTTTTAAGATTTGACATTTTTGTTTAGTTCCTTTAAAGTTTCTCCCTTAGGCTTTGAAGATCCTCCTTTACAAACACGGGAGTAGAATTTTTTTATTTTTATTTTTTGTGTGAATTTTGGTATAACCCAAGCCAGATTTGTCACCACTTCAGCAAGATGCAGTTAATAAATTTTCAAGTTTCTGGTTTCCTTGGGTATATATCCAAGTATCTTTTGAAGTCTTAAGGGAGGAAACGTTTATTTTTAGATTCTTATTTTCAGATTTGAGATTTTGTATTTCATAAAATTTTAAGTTCAAATCTAATTTTGTTTTCTCAAAGTAATCAGAAAAATGAGATTTTTCCAAAACGGCCTTTTCAAGTTCTAATTGAAGTTTGACATATTTTTCTTTTTGAATTTTTAGTTTAGCCGCAATCTTATAACTTTCTTTATATAGTGCATCATATGCTGCTTAGAGATCATCTTCATTTTCTGAATCACTTCCAGGAGTTTCATATTTATCTAAAGAAGTGATTCTGGCTATAATCATAAAAGCCTTTAGAACTTTCACAGTTTCTTAATTGGATTCATCAGTTTCTGAATTGGATTCAGATTCTTTAACATCCCAAATTTTCACGGCCAGAGTTTATACTCGTGCCCAAGAAAGTTGGGCTATCCCTAAGATTTTCCTTATCTAGATCACATCCAGTTACATTCATATTGGTAATCATTCACAAGAATAAAATTAATTGCATTTCTCATTCCATAATTAAATAAATAGTCAAATTCTCTCTCAATGGGAGCTTATTACAAGATTTTGAGTTGCGTAGCAAAAACATAAATAAAAGAAATCGTAAAATGTATTCCTATTCTATTAAGCAAAATCTTCTATCGGGAACTGATCTTCCAGGTCCTCCACATGTACGTCACTTGCGTCATTTGTATGGTTGGAGAGGGACAACGCCCTACTCATAGTGATAGTTATCTTTTAAGATTAACAGTAATTTCAAGAGATTCATAAAAGTAATGTAAGGGTTTAGATACATCTTATACTCCACTGCTACAAGGGTATTAGTATGCACAAATAACCTACGTGAGATGCATGCCTAGTAATGTGTGTGAGGCTTATCATACGTAGTGACCATCACAATGTGGAATACAATTTGTAGAAAACCCTAACTCGACCCACATCCCATAACTACGGATATTCGCCGACATGGGCAACACTACCGTGGATTTACATGAACACCTCGAGGCAGCACAATACATGAGTCGAATGAATTACGTGACATAATTTATTCATGGAGCGACTATTTGCGACATCCAATCTCGGAAGTGATGTAATACACATTGCGAATTACTTACATCGATTTGTGCACCACTACCCAAAAACCCATGGAATTACGTGACGACCTAGTCTCTACCCAGAGCGTATTACGTCCATGATAAAATATTTGAATCACTAGTTCCGATACCTCTTAACACATCACTTGCACTTATAGAGAACAAAAGCCAAATCATGGGGGTTCTAGAATATCAAGACAGATGCCCAAGCCTTAAAGGTAAATAGCACAAGGCTAGTAAGGTAAGAAAGAGAGTAGCAATGGCTAACTCACAAAGAGGAGAGTGATAATGGTCAACTCAATAAAAGGAGAGTAGCAATGGCTAACTCAACAAATATAAGAGTGGCAATGGCCAACTCAATAAAGAGAATAGTAGCAAGGGCTAACTCAACAAATTGATAAAGGCAAGGGCAATGCCTCTATTCATCGCTCCACATAAATTCATAAAAATCACTTGTAATCATATCATAATTCCCAAAAGGGTAAATAATTTATGTTAGTAAATTATACAATTACAGAGAACATTACAATGTCATTAAAGCTTGTAAATGGCAGGATACTAATATCTTAAATCAAGTAAGCTTAAAAGATAAAAACCCTCACGTAAATTCGAAAAGGCCATGAATGATTATTCTCATACCTTAACCATTATTCCTAAAGGATAAATAATTGATGTTGGTAAACCAAAAAAGTATAGGGAAGTTTGCAGTGTCATGAAATCAGGTAAAGGTCAAGATATTGTTATCTTTAAATCCAGTTATCTTAAAGGAGAAAACCCTCACCTTTAGTGTTGTTCCTTCCTTGAAGGTGGTTATGTGTTGAAGGATTAGACCCTTAATCTAGTATTTAAGAATTTTAGATGGATCAAGCATTAGAAGAGGAAGGAGAAAAGAAGTCTAGGAGAGAAAAAGGGAATCTAGAAAGGAGGAAGATTTGGATGGGGTCTACCTCAAGTCTGGTTTGGCTTGGTGATCTCCTATCTTCTATGGATGTCTCTTTCTCTTTCTCTCTCTTTTTCATTCTTCCTCTCTTTCTCTTTCTTTTTCTTTTCTTTTCCTTTCTTTTCTTTTCTTTCTCTCTCTTTATTTCTCTCATTTCCTTCCTTTCTTTCTCTTCCTTTTTCGGTTGCGTATAGTCTTCAGTTGGAGGTTTTATAGGCTATTTGAGAGGCTCTAGAAGCTTCTTGCGCAAACATGCATAAGTTCATGTTTTTTGGCCATCCTTATGCGCAAAGGAGCTGTTTCGTTTCGCCGACCGATAAATCCTATCTTAGGCATGATCGATCTGTGTTGTTGTCATCAAATCCGTCTTTCTTGGGTATTCATTGTCCGTAGATTTTAGTCTACCCTGAGGTATCATCAGATTGCTAGTTGCCTTGCCAAGATAGTACTGATCAACGTTCCACATTCAGTCGGAAAGAACAAGATCTGCTTTAATGGCGGTTTTTGTTCTAGCTGATTCCTGTTCGACCAGACTCTCTGGATGGTTTGGATTTCATTAGTTGGTGGCCTATGATCCTGAGAATTTGTGGTCCGGATGATAGCGTGGAAGCTTTCGAGAGTTTTCCTGCGGTAGAAAGATCGGCGAAGGTGATGGTGTGCGTATTTCAGCGAGTTCTGCAATTTTTGTTTCGCTTCTTTCTCTTGGTCGGCATGGAGGGGACCGAAATTTCCTCCTCTTTGCATTGGACGATCCTGATCGGATCTAGACGACGTTCCTTGAATTTCTTACGTCTTCGAGTTTGGAGTGGTTTCAATTTCTCAGCGTTATTCATGGAGGTGTTTTTACGGACGGATCCCGTTTGGTTACACGATTAAGCCGTGTGTGGAAAGGTAGGGGTTTGGTCGGATTTGACCCAGGGTCAAGATGAACAGTTTCGATTTCCGTGTGTCATCGTGATGGTGGCCCATCAGTGTCCTCAAACGGATGTGTTCGGTTAATGCTGCATGCGGTGAGGTCCTCCATTCTCGGGATTTCATGGGTCAGATCGTGTTTGACCGGGTTTGTTGCTACGGTGCATTATGGTGCACATGCACCTCATGTACATGCGTTAGATTTGTGGGGCCCACAGGGATGTCACGGGAAATCTGTTCCGCTCGTTTGTTTGGTGATTGTTCGATACAGCCCGTCTTAAAATATCATGTGGATCTAATTTGAGGTGGGCCATACCCACGAGTTATTCTTTGAATTTGAAATTTGGGTTGTTACAGATTTCGATGATTCATTCCAAGTGGCAATCATGCCTCTTCTCCTCGATTTATCATTCTTAGGACATTTTGAAACTAGATGCCCAAATTTAGAATAGTTGAAGCATTGGGTGTCTTTAGATTTTGATTTCTAAAAATTTGAATTTCCTTTTCTTTTTCAAAAGGTTTTTGAAAATCTGATCTATTTTTATTTTAAAAAATTCTATAAAACTTTCTAGCCAACATTACCATATCATCCTCATTCTCATCATTATCAGAATTTACATTTATATCTTTGGCTTTAGATTTAGAGGATTTGAGAGCTATGGACTAGTTTTTAGGAGTTTTGGAATTAAGCTCATAGGTTTGTAAATATCCAACTAATTCATCAACCTTCATAGTATCGGTATCCCTCAATTCCTATATAGTAGTAACTTTTGAATTGAACCTGTCAGGAAGTGATCGCAGTATTTTTATGTAAACCTTACTTTCAAAGACTTTTTCTCCAAGACCCCACATAGAATTAACAATGTCATTTAGTTTCGTATAAAAGTCCATAAATAACTTACTTTCTTCCATATGAATTTCCTCAAATTTTGTTGTGAGGATTTTGATCTTAGACTTTTTGACAATGTTAGTTCCTTCATGTGTCATTTCGAGAATATCCCATGATTGTTTTGTTGTATCATAAGAAATGATTATTTTGACTTCATCTGGTGATAGAGCACATGTTATTGCATTTAAGACTTTTGCATTTGCACTATTTTCACTTTTCTGAGTGGTCGTCCAAAAACTATAAGCAGTTTCTTTCATGGAGGTGGTTCCATCCTCAACTAATACTTCCATCATAGGAGAGATCTATTGTGTTACAGTGGCTTGCCATACACTTCCATCAATGGATTTAAGGAAAATCTTTATCCTGGCTTTCTAATATGAAAATTTGAGCCATCGAAGGGAGGTGGCCTGGAAATGAATAAACTATCGAAATTTGACATTTAATAGCTCTGGATCTAGCTCTAGGAGGTAAATCCCAAAAGGAGCAACCTGTTTTTGATACCACTTGAATGGGGGGGGGTTGAATAGGACAATAAAAATTATTTCGATATAATGCAGACTAATTAAACAATTACTCTCAATTTATTAGAGTATTGAAATCTTGATTCCAAATAGTTTGTAAGACAACCTTCACCTAAAATATTTAGGCTAGACAACCTTATTTCATGACGTCTTTAAGATCAAAACATAAATTTAGTAAGAGACAATCAACACAAATAAAGCAATAAAGAGATAATCAATCACCACCAATGCATAAGGAGTTTAATGGTTCGGTGCTTAACCCCACACTTACTCCACTCCCAAAATTATTACCATCGTAATTTTGGCTTTCACTATTTCAAAGTTTTCCCAGGATCGCATTAACAACTTGATGCAGTTCTTGTGATTTTCATGGGCTATCACAATAAAACCCAATTTGTGATTTTCACTGGCTCACTACAAAACAACCCACTAAGATTTTGTGCTATCTTAGAAAAACCCAAATGAACGAAATGAATATACAATACTTATCTTCAGAGGCCGAGTCGAAGACGTAACTGAAGCTTGATTGCAGCGATCTTGTTTCTTGGGAGATTGATGAAGTAGTATATGTGTTCAACCTAAAAAAGAATATAGGGATCTAATGTATTTTCAATATTATAAACAAAACCCTAATTGTTGCAAATTCTATTATCTGAATCTCAAGTAGAGTTTAGATAACTCTCTTAAAAACAATTGAAACTAACTTGAGAAAGAGAATAAAATAAGCTAATAAAATATTAGAATTACCGTACAAATAGCTTAAGGAGGGCCTGACTTTCTCTCTAACTTTGAGGAGGTTTTTCATAAATTTTCATTGTTGAAATGAATGAGAGAAGGCCATTATTTATAGCCAAGAAACTTGGAAATTCGGGTGGCCTGATTTTTTGTTCGGCTAGCCAAATTCTTACGATTGTGTTCCAGCAGCTCTCAGATTTTGTGGGATCAGATCATTCAAAAATTCGGCTGGCCAAATCTCCAGTTTGGCTGGACGAATACAGGGTTCGGCTGGCTGAATCTCCTTGAGGTCTGAAATTTTACATTACTGGAAACTTGAACATACACACTCGGGCTGGATGAACCTAAAGTTGGGCTAGCCAAACTTGCCACAGAAAAATCATATCTTGTTGTATACTTGCCCGAATTGTGTTGGGTTGGCCGAAGGTAGTTAGTCTTGCCGAACTTGAAGTTAGGCTAGCATAACTTCAAAGTATTTTACTTAGTATAGTCTACTAATATGGCCACACTTGAAATACACCTAGCCCGAGGTCATTCTAAGGTTATTCAACCTAATGGTTGAAATATATAGAATGCTTCAATCTTTGAACCATGCAAATTCATTAAGGCTTGAGATGTTGAGCCGCCCTTGAGATGTTAATCTAGTCTTTACGTGATCTTTATGAGTGCTTGTGACCCATCCGAGACTATGAAATTTGATAACACTAAGTGTGCTTTAAATATAAGCACTTACAGTCTCGTCTTTCTTTTGTGAGAAATTCATGATGGTGCGCCTTAAGGTATTGGTTTTATGAGCCAGGAAGAACTTTTAAAGGTATTCCCAAGTCTTCTCAACCCATGTACCTATTGAGCACATTTTCAGTGAATGGAGCCATGACTTGGCCATCTCCTTTAGATAAAAAGAAATTAACTTAAGTCTAATGACGTCTTCAGATACATTGTTATAATACAAAGTCGCTACAATCTCATCGAATTCCTCGAGATGTAGATACGATCTTTCTGAGTCAAGTCCTTGAAATTAAGTTGGATCACTACTTGTTTGAAATGCAAGTTACTTTCATTGATTGAAAAAATCATACAAGATGGCGTGGTTGTTCTTGTCGGTTGTAGGTAATCTCTTAAAGTTCTAATTGGGAAAATGTAGTGTGCCTCATTTTCATCATGCACAGTCCTATCTGGTATCGCATTTCGCACAAGAATCTCATTGAAAATTTGTCTAGTTTTAGCCATATTATCCTCAAAGTATGGCTCAGGCTCAGGCATGTTTAGAGTGTTCGCAGTCATGCTTTGAGATGATTCAGGCATACTCAGATATTTTCTTACTTAACAGTAGATCGAAAGTTCATTGACTAGACCATATTCACTTAGAAATCGCTGTGTATGGTCCCTTACCCACTTGGGCATGAAACAGGTACACGTACATGAAACTAAGTTCTATACCTAAACCTAGAAAATAAAATCCTATAATAAAAATTGAAAATCCTATAACAATTAGAATCAAGTAAAAAATAATAAGACAAGGGAACAGAGTTACATGTTTAGAAGAACTAGAAATGATGATGCTACAAAAACAAAAACGAAACAAATGATGATAGTTAAACAATTTCTTTAAAAAAAAAACACCTAACTAGAACTATACTTTATAGAATTAAACCCTAAAAGAAAAATGTTCACAACCCCAAGTGTAGGGTCACAATGTAGTAATAATCTTGGTGAGACTAAGATCGAATCCACATGGACTAATCTTGTATGTTTCTGAAAGTAATTAGAACTAGAGTTAGAAGAAGATCTAAATTAGAAATCTGGAATAAAGGGACTAATTGTGAATATTGTAGACTGGAATTTATTTTAAAGGTGGGAACTAGGGTGCCAAGGATCCACTTGTAGCTATTGAGATTCTACCTTACTTGATTCAGGAAATACAACTGGAATCAGAGTCATATCTTATCCAGTTGGAAGAAGAGATGATCAAATCTCTGAACTTCTCATTGAACTAGTCCTCAATGGAGGAGAATTGTGAAGATTGGAAGGGATTCCGTCATGCAACCATGCCCAGGGGATGATGGTGAACAACAGGATTTACCAATCCCACAATCTCAAATAGGAAAAGAAGATATTCAAAGCTATCACAGCTCTATTGTAATTTGAGTCACAACAAACCATAAAAAACTGAAAATATTCCTTAAAATCAAACTAGAAATCAATGAAGTTCAACAAGAACATGAATAAAAGCAAAGTAAACATCTCAATCACGCTACAAGCTTCACCTCTTAGCCCTAGCTAAGAGGTTTAGTTAACCATAGACATGATTAAACAAAAATCTCTTAAGGAACGCATAAAAATAAACTAAGGAAGAAGAAAACTCTTGGCAGCGGCTCTCCACCCTTTTGCAACACTCCTTAAACCCTAGAAGATGCTTTAGAGCATCCTAAGAACTCCTATTTATAGTTAGGGAACTCTAACTTTTACATTGAGTTGGAAAAGTCCGGAAACCGCATCAAATTTACGCGGTTCGCGCAAAATCTGTGTAATTTCTGACTAGTCAAACTAGAGCTCGAGCTAGTCGAAGGACAAGTTCGACTAGTTAAGCGTAAACTTCGACTAGTTGAATTTTGCTCTAATTTAAAAGATAATGTTGCTGGTGTTCGAGCCAAATTTTCTTGAGCTAGTTGAATTTCACTTGAATTTTTATGATTCTTTTTCTTCACTTCAAGTCTTCGATTCTCTTCATTCTTCACCTTGTTTCTTAGGATCTTCGGCATGTGAATTCTTCAATCTTTGTCTCGTAAGATCCATCCCTTGCCTTGGTGATTCTTAAGCATTAAATCCATACTTTTAACATTCTTTTCAATCCAAACTCTCAGATTCACGTTGTAACACAAATATGTATAAATATATCATTAAGCATTATCATGTTCATAAAACCAAGACATAAATGGGAAAAAATATGCAATATTTGATACTCAACAAAAAACCATAAGTTAGAACTAGAAATCAAAGCCTAACCTAAACCTAAGTATTCTTAACGCAAAGTTCCTTGTCAACGACGCCAAAAACTTGATCGAACCCAAGGGTTGCCAACCCCAAGTATAGGGCTGCAATTTAGTTATAACTCGGTAAGACCGAGGTCGATCTACATGGAATTTTGTGAGAATATACTAAGAATTTAATCTAAGAAAAATGGTTGGACTGGGTTTTTAATCCAATAGAATAGAAAAGTTGTAGAAACAATTATAAAAAGGACTAAGGATCCAAGAATCCCCAATCAATAGACATTGAATTCAATTCGTATTCTCGAGTTGATATCTCAACTAGTATTGGATTCCAATCCATTTTAATCAGAAGATAACATAGTAATATCAATAAAAAACATCTAACATAGATTAAAGTCATGATAGGCTTGATCTCTCATGAAGATCTAAGTAATCACATTGCAAGGAATTGAAAGCATCTAATGTACTCGGAGGTGACAATAGATGTAATAACTTTACAAATTGATTCATTCCCCAATCAAGAAATTCAATCATATCTAATCACAATTCAACATAAATACCTTAACTTTCAATGAAGAAACGAATTAAATCAAATATCCATTAAAAGGTTCATGTTAAGGGTCAAATATTGCATATTAGACCCCACTTATTACCTTGATTTTACAAACATGATAATGTTTAACGTCATATTTTAATCATGTTTTGGTTGCAAGGTGAATTTAGGAGCCTGGACTGAAAAAGGTACTAAAAGCATGGATTTGATGCTCAAGAATCACCAAAGAAAGGGACGGATCTTAGGGAACGAGATTGAAGAATTCAGCGCCAAAGATACGAGAAAATCAAGTGATTGAAGATCAAGAGGCCTGAAAATCGTCTGAAAATGCAAGATCACGGGGTTCCCACCATCCGTTTGTCTCGAAACCTTATATCTGGCCTAAGGATCATAAAGTAACCGTACATGTAAAATTTCAGCCCTCAGATCTTTGTAGAAGTGGTCCAACGAAGTGTATTAGCCAGTAAAGGACCATCTCAGCCATCCTTGGCAGATTGGGGCCAAATTTAACCGGTTGAAAGATCTTGAGAAATGAGGATTTGTGGTAAAATTTCACTACTTTTGGACGGTGTAGTAGGGAGGAACGAATGAGAAAAGTTCCTAGAAGGGAGAGTGGCAAATTTGTAAATAAACAAAACTCCATATGCATGCACGTAAGGGAGAACAGAGGTTTGCTTCAACGGTGGGTAGTGCCTCATCACAGGTGGACGGTGTGGCCCACATAGAGTTCGGATTTACATCATACTTTGACCCATGAGCTTACACATTATTAAGAAGATGATGAGTGGAGTAGATCTCTGAGAATGTCATCAGAAGTGGGCCCCACCTATTTTTTAAACAAAACATCTAAACAGTGTCCTTCCGAAAGTTGCGACAGCGGGCGACAAAACCCGGATTTAAAGATGGTTTTACCCCATCTTCCTGCTTCAATTGTGGGCTACCTGATTAGAGGATATACCCCATACTTGAGGTCTTAACCGATCAAGACCTTGTGAAAACAATGAACGGGATGGATTCCCATGAGGACACCGTGACTGGGCCCCACCAGATTCGCAGGCTAAACGCTACGCCAACAAATCTCATGAACCATGAGACTCCTCACGCCCAAAAATCAGAAGAAAACTCCATCCTTCTTTCCACCGAAACAGATGGACGGACAGCGTCTATTCGAAGTGCAGTGCGGCCAACCATCACGATAACTCCATCAGATCTGAACCACTTAAAGTCCATGGAAGACAAATCCGATCCCAACCGTGAATGTCAGAAAGATCAGATTCAAATTCCCATCACAACAGGAATGTCGTTCCTCCTTATTACGCCAACAGTGTATAAGCAAGGGAATACTCCGCTTTCCCTGCTACGTAAGGTTTACGCATGAGACATCCCACAGCCAAAAGACGATCAGGAACATCCATTGAATGGCCCTCCTGCAAGAAGATCTCCCTTAGACATCAAATCGGAACGATGGCTTCAACCACTACGCAAAACCGAGATCATGTGCAAGTTAGGTGCGAAGCTTTCTGGTGCACAAACAGAAGTTGCGTCAACAAGGACTGATAGCACCTGCGTATGTAGAAGGTTTTGGATTTCCAGAACCTTATAAATACACCCCACCCTCTAAGATTCCGAATCATCCATCGGACATGCAAAGGCAGCAAGGAGAGAGAGAACAGGGAGTAGCAGTGAGAATTTGGTTTTTTTTTTTTGTTTAATTTTCCTAGGAGTTTTAGTTTCATCATGCCTATGATAGGCTAAACCTCTTAGCTAGGGCTAAGAGGTTAAGCTTGTAGTGCGACGGGTGATTTTCTATGGTTTTGATTCATGTTTATTGAACTCTCTTTTTATTCTAGTTTGATTATGAGATATATTTTTAGTTTGTAATGGTTTATTGTGACTTAAATTACAGTAGATCTACAATAGCTTTGAGTATGTTCTTTTCATTATGAGATTGTGAATTTAGTAGGCCCTGTTGTTCGCCATCGTCTCCCGGGCATGGTTGGATGATGGAACCCTTCCTAACGTTCATAACTCTCTTAGATTGTTTGTGGATTGGTTAAATGATGTTGTTTGCTTTATCTCATGGGCATGGTTTTGTGATGGAATCGTTTCTAGTTCTCATACTTCTCTTCCATTGTAAACTAGATCAAAGGAAGTTCATAGTTGATTTTTAATGATATATCTTACATTTGGATGAAGATGGGACTCTGATTCGAATCAAGCATAGATCTCCTTGATGTTTACTAGTGGATCCTTGGCACCCTAGTTTTCCACCTTTGAATTTTATAAGTTTTAGTTTAAGATTTCACCATTATCCACTTAAAATTTCCTGATTTAAATAACATCTTCGCTTAGTTCTAGTTCAAGTTACTTTCAGATTACGTACAACGTTCAGTCCCTATGGATTTAACCTTGGTCTTACCAAGATTATTACTACATCATAACCCTATACTTGGGGTGTGAACAAGTTTTTGGCGCTGTTACCGGGGATTGACGATTATGTTTTTCTGAGATTAACTAGTTTTATATTTAGGATAAATTTACGATTTTTTCTAATTTCAATTCTAGGTTTAGGTTTTTCTATCTGATTTTTAAAACATTACCTAACTTTCCTATTTTGTAGGATTTTGATCTAGGCTTTCTAAATTGGTAATCTTTTTCTAATTTTTCTTCCTTTTTATTTTTAGGATTAGGTATTATTTCTATCTTTAGAAACTTTTTTTTTTAAGGTTCTCTTTTGTTTTTAGTAACTAACTTGTTTTCTAATTTAGGTTTAGAGCCTTCTTGATTAATTTTTAGAAACTAGGTTAGTTATTTCCTTTTTTAGAACTTTTTCTAGTCTTAGAAACTAACTCATCCTTTTAAATTTTTATTTTTAGAAACTTTCTTATTTTAGAACTTTTAATTTTAAAAACTAACTTAATTTCTATTTTAGGTTTAGAACTTTCCTAATTAGTTTGGAAACTTTCTATTTTTAGTTTTTAGAAGTCTTTTCTTTCTTTCTAGTTTACTTTCTATTTTAGGAACTTTCTAACTTTAGATTTTCTTAGAAACTGACTTGTTTTGTTTTGTTTTGCAAGTTTTTTATTTAGGAACTTTGAATTTGGTAACTTCTTTCCAACTCTTTTTCTATTTCGCTTCCTAGATTTCTATTCTTTTCTTTCCTTTAGGTTTAGGTTAGAATCTGTGATTGAGGGCTGCAAGTGTTTCATGCCCAAGTGGGTCTATGACAACACTCGACGTCTCTTGACTGAAGGAGGATTGGTTGAGGGGTTGACTATCCATCACAGGACTAGACACCGCTGGAGATCCCTAGAGTTAATTGAAGTGATGGCTGCAAACCAACCTCTTTTACCTCAACCTAGGGTGAAAGACATCCAGGATGAGAATGAGGTGCATTAAGCACCCCCACCTCGTACTTTGCAAGATTATTTACAACAGGCAGGGGTGAGCATGCCCTCATGCATGGTTTTTCCATAAAATACGGGACACATGAATATCAAGCCAGGGGTGATCCAACTCCTTCCAAAATTTCATGGGCTTGAATCTGAAAATCCGTATCTACACTTGAAAGAGTTTGATGAGATCATAGCCACTATATATTTTTCAAACGTATCTGAGGACAAGTCAGGCTAAAACTCTTTCCCTTTTTCTTTAAAAGAGAAAGCTAAGATGTGGTTACATTCACTACGTCTAGATCTATTAGCACATGGAATGATATGCAAAGGGAGTTCATAAAGAAATTTTTTTCATATCACAAAACGAACACCCTTAGAAAGTCAATCATGAACTTCGCCCAAAAGGAGGATGAAACATTCTTCCAATGTTGGGAGCGGTTCAAGGATCTTGTCAACTCATGCCCACAACATGAATTTGAAACGTGGCGCATTACACACTTTTTCTATGATGAGATGACATATTCCATGCGCCAATTGGTCGAGACAATGTGCAATGGGGAATTTATGAATAAAAATGTCAATGATGTGTGGGATTACTTAGATAGACTTGCTGAAAACGCACAATCATGGGACACATACCCAAAATCGAGTACCACTTCTAGGCCCACTTAATCAAAGGAAAGGGTCAGAGTATACCTTCTGAAAGAGGATGATGATATCAATGTTAAAGTGGCTAATCTCATAAGGAAATTTGAGGCCATGGAATCAAAGAAGGATAAGGGTAAGGAAGTTGTTTGCAGTATTTGTGGTTGTAACAGTCACACAACTGAAAATTGTCCAACTATATCTACCTTTTAAGAGGTACTGACTGAGCAATCCAATGCCATAAATAATTACCAAAGACCTTTCAATGGACCCACCTTTAATATGTACAATCCTAGTTGGAGAAATCATCCAAACTTCAGTTGGAGGAATGGACAAATTGCTATCCCTCAAGGTTTCTTCAATCAAATTCCAAATCAAGGGAAACCTCGAGAGGATCCAGTTCTAAAACACATTCAAGACCAAGAGCTATTTAACCGGAATATGGCATAAGCAATCCAGGAAATCAAATCAGCGATTGGAACGCTTGCGTCGTTTATCCAAAGGATGGAGTCACAATCGGTAATTGGGGGAAAAGGGGATGCTTCCTACTCAACCTCTCCCCAATCCTAAACCGTAATATGAGATAAGTGACCTCAGCTCTTCAAACCAGATGGATCAAGCTAAGTCTATCACCACTCTTAGGAGTGGGAAGATAATTGACAAAACTATTCCGGTGAGGGCTGAAAACCCTAAGGACCCAGAAAAGGACAACGATGATAGACCTATCATTGCCCCACAAGAAGAACCGAAACTTCAGGGCAAACCGATTACTCCATTTCCCCAACGGTTGGCTGCACCAAAACCTCTCTCAACTCTCAGGACATTCTAGAGGTGTTGAAATAGTGAATGTCAATATTCCTCTACTTAATGCCGTAAAACAAATACCTTCATATGCCAAATTCCTGAAAGACTTGTGCACAACCAAAAGATGGTAAAATATTCAAAAGAAAATCTTCTTGACTGAGAAAGTGAGTGTCATCCTAAAGTAAGATATACCACAGAAATTCAAAGATCCCGGTAGCCCAACCATATCATGTGTAATCATGAACTATCAAATTAAGCGCGCACTTCTTGACTTAGGAGCAATAGTCAATCTGATTCCCTACTTGGTGTACAAGCAGTTAGAATTTGGTGAATTAAGACCCACCTTAACCACATTACAACTTGCTGATCACTCTGTTTGTGTACTGAGAGGGATAATTGAGGATGTGTTGGTCCGGGTTGACAGATTCTACTACCCTGTAGATTTTATCGTCCTGGATACTGAACCCATCAGTAACATGAGCACTCAAATTCCTGTCATTCTTGGTTGCCCATTCCTTGCCACTTCAAATGCAATCATTAATTGCAGGAATGGAGTCATGAGTATGTCTTTCAGGAATATGACATTGGAGTTAAACATCTTTTTCAATACAGGCAGACGGTTAGAGGATGATGACGATTTCCACGACATTAATATGATTAACTCTTTAGTGAAAGAAAGAATACCTTTGACCTTATCCTTTAATCCTGTAGAGACATGCCTGGTCCACTCCCAGGATTTTGATGATGACATGATTAGGGAGATGGGTGCCATGCTAGATACTGTGCTAGTACTTGAAGTTAACCGGTGGATGCCACAATTTGAAGAGTTACCTCAAACTGATGTAGTGCCTTTACCGTCTAGCCTCAAGGCACCAAAGCTTGACCTAAAACCATTGCCCTCTGATTTGAAATATGATTATTTAGGTCAAGAAGAGACATACCCAGTGGTGATTTCATCCCACCTTGAGAAAAAACAAGAGAGTATGCTCATTTCTACTCTTGAAGAAGATAAGGGAGTTATTGGGCATATCATCATAGATCTCGATATAATGAATGAACTCCTTTCAACTGAATATTTTGACTCTTTAGAAGATTGCTCAGTACACTTTGTGGATATAAACAATCCCATGATACAAAACATAGTGGATACCTGGCAAGACAATACCTCGGTAGTTGTTACTGATCAAGAAAACCCTTATTCTAAAGAATCCCCTCCCCTAGATCCTGAATGTTTACCATTAAAGGAGGTGGAGTGGAAAATTGAACCAAAGACTATAACTTCGGAGTGTGTTGAGATTACACTACCTACTAAAAAAATTCTGAATTTCTCCTATGTGTAGTCTCTGATTCATTATGTTATACTGATATTGAAACTTCTTCTATCACATGTGAATCGTATATACTTTGGATACCTCAAGAGATTAAGAGGAAACCTTATGCTGAGGTTTATAAATTTCTCTGGGAATTCATGCTCCAGAGCACCCAAGCCTATTGTAAAAAGGGCTTTTGGATGATCTTGTTGAGAAACCTTCTGAGAAATTTATTAACATATTGGCCGAAGGAGGAACCTTACGACATGACTGAGTAGCTCTTCCCTGATCTCCTAGTCTAATGGAGGTATAGGTGGGTTTACTGCTTTCATAGGACTAGGTAGTTTGCTTTATGTTGTTAGGATAGTCAGCTTTATGCTATTAGGTTAATTTGCTTTCCAATTGTTTTAGGATAGTTTTCTTTCGTTGGATTAACTCTTATGCCGAGACACCTTCACGCCAAAATCTCTTTGAGAACAGGCCGCTTAACTCCGTCATCAGGCACTATCTTTCCATTACTTCTCCTTTACTTTCGTTGTCTCTCGTGCATTGCATGCGTATATCTTTTACATTGAGGACAATGTAGATTTTAGGTTGGGGATGAGAGATTAGGTTACCTAATCAGTGTTTTCTCAGTCTTAAGCAAAATTTGTGAAACTTTTTGAAATTTTTTCTGAAAATTCTCGTGAATTCGAAGTGATTTGAGGGCCATCGTTGATTTAGACATATAAGATACGTAATGTTGGTAATTTATGACTCTTGAATTCAGTTATTTGTTAGATTTCATGGTTAAGTCAAATTGTTAATCCATGATTAGAAGTTTTAAACATTGATTGAGTCATGATTTCACATATCACACCTAGATTACACATTAAAGCTTCAGTTCGATATTGAATTGTTAACTTGGTAGTCACTAGACATGAAAGGAGCCAACCTGGGGAATTTGTCCATCACGTTCAAAGAAAACAAATAATACCTAGCTAAAAAATAGTTGTCTTCGAAAAGGGTTGGGCGAATAGTCTTCACCATGGGCTTGCTCCCTATAGGTGAGGGGTCAATTCCCCTCCTTGGCTTTACCTTTAAAAGATTGACATAGTGTGAAAGCCATCGATGGAAAAATCAAAAGCTAGAAGAATGAAAAGTTGAACTATAAGACAAGTTTTGGTTTAGGTTATGGTTGTCTTGAATGCTCTTGTGATTATCAATGTTATCATGAAAATAAAGAATTGAGCCTTTGATTGTGATAAGTTTAGATTTCACTACACACCCATGGAACTCAATGTTTATAATTGTTCTAATCAATGGATTAATACTTTGAACTTGACTATGGAGTTTACCGTGTGCCTAAGTCCAGGAGAAAGTAATACCCAACATTGATGTATCTTAAAATTCTATGATCTAGATTACTTTTCTAAAACTGCTTGAATTTATAAAAATTTATCTTGTGGTTCTCAAATTATTTTTCGCATACTTTGCTCGGGACTACCAAAATACTGGTTGGGGATTGTGTTGAGGGTCAAATATTGCATATTAGACCCCAGTTATTACCTGATTTTATGAACATGATAATGGTTAATGTCCTATTTTAATCATGTTTTGGTTGTAAGGTGAATTTAGGAGCCTGGACTGAAAAAGGGTATTAAAAGCATGGATTTGATGCTCAAGAATCACCAAAGCAAGGGACGGATCTTAGGGGACCGAGATTGAAGAATTCACACACCACAGATTTGAGAAATCAAGTGATTGAAGATGAAGTGGCCTGAAAATCATCCTAAATGCAAGATCACGGGGTGCCCACCATCCGTTTGGCTCGAAACCTTATATCTGGCCTAAGGATCATAAAGTAAGCATACATGTAAAATTTTAACCCTCGGATCTTTATAGAAGTTGTCTAATGGAGTGTATTAGCCACTAAAGGACCATCTCGGCCATCCTTGGCAGATTGGGGCCAAATTTAACCAGTTGAAAGATCTTGAGAAATGAGGATTTGTGGTAAAATTTCACTTCTGTTGGACGGTGCATTAAGGAGGAACGAATGATAGAAGTTCCTAAAAGGGAAAGTGGCAAATTTGTAAATAAACAAAACTCCATATGCATGCACGTAAGGGAGAACAGAGGTTTTCTTCAACATGGGAGGTGCCTCATCCCAGGTGGATGGTGTGGCCCACATAGAGTTCGGATTTACTTCATACTTTGATCCATGGGCTTACACGTTACAAAGAAGATGATGAGCGGAGTAGATCTCCGAGAATGTTATCAGAAGTGGGCCCCACCTATTTTTTGAACAAGACATCTAAACAGTGTCCTTCCGTATGTTGCGATAGCGGGCGACAAAACCCGGATTTAAAGATGGTTTTACCCCATCTTCCTGCTTCAATTGTGGGTTACCTAATCAGAGGATATACCCCATACTTGAGGTCATAACCGATCAAGACCCCGTGAAAACAATGAACGGGATGGATTCCTAGGAGGACATCGTGTATGGACCCCACCAGATTCGTAGGCTGAACCACTGCACCAATAGATCTCATGAACCATGAGACTCCTCATGCCCGAAAATCAGAAGGAAACTCCTTCCTTCTTTCTGCCGAAACAGACGGACGGACTGCGTCTATTTGAAATTTAGTGCGGCCCACCATCAAATCTGAACCACTTAAAGTCCATGGAAGACAAATCCGATCCCAACCGTGAATGCCTAGAAAGATCAGATTCAAATTCCCATCACAACAAGAATGTCGTTCCTCCTTATTATGCAAACAGAGTATAAGGAAGGGAATGCACCGCTTTCCTTGTTGCGTAAGGTTTACGCACAAGACATCCCATGGCCAAAAGACGATCGGTAACGGCCATTGAATGGCCCTCCTGCAAGAAGATCTCTTTTAGACATCAAATCGGAACGATGGCTTCAACCACTCCGTAAAACCGAGATCACGCGCAGGTCGGGTGCGAAGCTTTTCGGTGCGCAAACAGAAGTTGTGTTAACAAGGACCGATAGCACCTGCGTACGTAGAAGGTTCTGGATTTCCAGAACCTTATAAATACACCCCTCCCTTTAAGATTCAGAATCATCCATCGGACGTGCAAAGGCAGCAAGCAAGGAGAAAGAACAGGGAGTAGCAGTGAGAGTTTGCTCTTTTTTTTTCTGTTTAATTTTCCTAAGAGTTTTAGTTTCATCATGCCTATGATAGGCTAAACCTCTTAGCTAGGGCTAAGAGGTTAAGCTTGTAGTGTGATGAGTGATTTTCTATGGTTTTGATTCATGTTTATTGAACTCTCTTTTTGTTTTAGTTTGATTATGAGATATACTTTCAGTTTTTAATGGTTTATTGTGACTTAAATTACAGGAGATCTACAATAGCTTTGAGTATGTTCTTTTCATTATGAGATCGTGAATTTAGGAGGCTCTGTTGTTCGTCATCGTCTCCTGGGCATGGTTAGATGATGGAACCCTTCCTAATGTTCATAACTCTCTCAAATTGGTTGTGGATTATTTAAATTCTGTTGTTTGCTTTGTCTCATGGGCATGGTTTTGTGATGGAATCGCTTTTAGTTCTCATACTTCTCTTCCATTGTAAACTAGATCAAAGGAAGTTCATAGTTGATTTTTAATGATATATCTTACATCTGGATGAAGATGGGACTCTGATTCCAGTTGTGTTCTTGAA
>JAJHSJ010000016.1:28380848-28542933 GCA_021015155.1 Magnolia officinalis | reverse complement strand
GACGGGAATTGTACAATAGGACATTTTGCTGAGGTTCAAAATTCTTCCTCAGGATGTTTTAGTCATGAAAAGTTTTGGTCCTCTCTTTATATATTTTATAATTTTCATAAAAGTCTCTTATCAGCTCCTCTAATTCATTCAACTCTAATTTCCTTTGTTCACTTGTTTGGTTCATATCAAAGTTTAATATCTTTATTGCCAAGTAGGCTCTATGTTCCAATTCCACAAACAAGTGGCAAGCCTTCCCATGCACCAATCTTTAAGGGGACATTCCAATCGGAGTCTTATAAGCAGTCCTATAAGCCCATGAAGCGTTGGATAGTCTGAGGGACCAATCTTTCCTATATAGCCTTATAATTTTCTCCAAAATGTGTTTGATTTCCCGATTAGAAATCTCAACTTGCCCACTCGTTTGTGGCTGGTATAGGATGCTCAATTATGCTTGATGCCATATTTTTTCATCATCGCCTCAAATGTCCTATTACAAAAGTGAGACCCGTCATCACTAATGATGGCTTTTGGAGTTTCAAATCTAGAAAAAATATTTTCCTTAAAGAATCGTATGACCACTTTGTTGTCATTGGTCTTACTTGGAACTACTTCAATCCACTTAGAAACATAGAGCACACCAACTAATATATAAAGAAATCCAAAAGAAGATGGAAATGGGCCCATAAAATCAATACCCCAACAATCAAACATTTCCAATGGTAAAATAGGGGATAAAGGCATCATATCGCGCCGGGACACTCTTCCCAATCTTTGACATCTATCACAAGCAACATAGAAAGCGTGGGTGTCTTTAAACATAGTGTGCCAGTAAAAACTGCACTGCAGGATTTTTGCAATGGTTTTCTTAGCAGAAAAATGGTCACCACATGTTTCCATGTGTCAACAGGAAATAACACTCTGAACTTCATCCTCTAGGACACAACGTCTAAAAATTTGATCAGTCTCATATAATATATAAATACGAGTCATCCCAGAAGAAGTTCCTAACCTCAATTTCAAAGTGATTCCTATCTTGTGACTTCCAATGATATGGCATTTTTCTTATTACAATATAGTTCACTATCCGCATATCAAGACAATTCAGAGATCGCAAATAATTGTTCATCAGAAAAAGTGTTCAGGATATGCATCTCTTCAGTGGAATCATCTAACACCAATCTAGAAAGGTGATCAGCCACTATGTTCTCTACTTCTTTCTTATCTTTTATCTCTAAGTCAAATTCTTGGAGTAAGAGGATTTATCTCAAAAGCCTCTGCTTTGCATCCTTCTTAGATAGCAAATATTTCAAAGCCAAGTGGTCCGTGAAAATGATCACTTTGGATCCCGTCAAGTAGGACATAAACTTATCCAAAGCAAAAACTATTACAGGAAACTTTTTTTCTGTTGTTGAGTAGTTCACTTGGGTCGAGTTTAGAGTTCTACTCGTATAATGAATAACATAGGGTCGTTTATCTTTCTTTTGGCCCAAAACAGCCCCTATGGTATAATCACTTGCATTGCACATTAGTTCAAAAGGAAGTGTCCAATCTGGTGGATGCATGATAGGTGCAGTGGTAAGGGATGCTTTATTTTTATTAAAGGCACTTGCACACGCATCCATCCACTTAAATGGGACATTCTTTTGGAGAAGATTTGTCAAGGGTCTATTAATGACAGTAAAGTCCTTGATGAATCTTCTATAGAAACCAGCGTGCCCTAGAAGTGATGTAATATCTCTAACCGTTTGGGGAACAGGTATATTAGCAATAATGTCCAGTTTTGAGCAATCAACTTCGATTCCATTTTTGGAGATAACATGGCCCAAAACAATTCCCTTTTAAACGATGAAATGACACTTCTCCTAATTTAAGAAAATGTGCTTCTCTTCACACCTAGATAAGACAAGAGATAAATTGTTGAGGCATTCCTCAAAACTACTCTCAAATACAGAGAAATCATCCATGAAAATCTCAAGAAACTTCTCAAGCATATTTGAAAAAATACTTAACATACACCGTTGGAAAGTTGTTGGGGCGTTGTATAATCTAAATGGCGTCTGTTTGAAAGCGAACGTGCCAAATGGACAAGTGAACATAGTTTTCTCTTAGTCTTCCAGGGCTATCTCTATTTGGTTATATCCGGAATATCCATCAAGGAAGCTATAGAAGGAGTGACCTGCTACCCTCTCTAGAACTTTATCAATGAATGATAGAGGGAAATGGTCATTCTTTGTGGCCGTATTCAATTTTCTATAGTCAATGCAAACATGTCAAACTGTGGTGATGCGTGTTGGTATGAGTTCATTATTAGAATTTCACACGATAGTTATTTCGAATTTCTTTGGAACTAATTGGGTTGGACTCACCCAAACACTATCAGATATTGGGTAGATGATTCTCACATCCAACAATTTGATCAGCTCATTTTTTATAACTTCCATCATGTTTGGATTGAGACGCCTTTTAGGTTATCTAATTAGTTTGGTGTCCTCATCGAGTTGGATCCGATGGGTGCATATAGAAGGGCTTATACCCTTAATGTCAAAAATGGTCCAGCCCAAGGCTCCTTTGTGATCCCTTAGAACATTTAACAATTTAATCTTTTGATCCTTTTTCTAAAAATGAAGAGATTACCACAGGATAAGTTTCATTTTCACCTAAGTATACACACTTACGTTCATTTGGTAGTGGTTTTAGATCAAGCTTTGGAGCATTGGTTGGTGATGGCAGAGGTCGCAAGTCCTTGATAAATAGAATTTGAGTGTGCGGTCTCCATCGATATATACCAATGTCATGGGTGGTAGTGCTCTCATTATCATCACAAATTTTAGCAAGCGCTTTTCTAAATCAAAATCTTTCAAGTCTCCAAAGACTTTAATTAATTCCTTAGATAGGCTAGGTTCCAATTCCTCTTCCTCCGTCAAGCAGTCCATAAAATTCAGCTCATGGATCTCATTATTGTCTATGGGCTACTTACATAGATTGAAACTATTTAGCTCTAAGGTTATATTACCAAAAGACAACTTCATCATTCCATTCCTGCAATTGATGATTGCATTTAAAGTTGTTAGGAATAAGCGGCCTAAAATAATGGGAACTTGAGCGCTAGCATTTACACATGGTTCAGTGTATAGTACAACAAAATCCTCGGGAAAGTAGAATTGCTCCACTTTGACTAACAAGTCCTCTAAGATTCCCCTTGCTACCTTAATGGAGCGGTCAGCGAGTTGGAGTGTAATCGTGGTTGGTTTAAGCTCGCTTAACCCCATTTGTTGGTAAACCAAATAAGGTACTAAGTTGATACTTACACCCAAATCTAGCAAAGGATGCTCAATTTGGAAATTCTCAATAATACAAGGAATAGTGGGACTTCCTGAGTCTTTATATTTGGGTAAGACCATTTTCTGAATGATAGCGCTCACTTTCTCAGTGAGGAAGGCCTTCTTATGCACATTTAATTTCCTCTTTACAGTGCACAAGTCCTTGAGATATTTAGTATGTGATAGAATTTGTCTAATGACATCAAGCAGAGGAATATTGACAGTAACTTTTTTGGAGCACATCCAACACCTCTTGATATTTCATGGGGACAGTTGGGTTCCAAAGTCTAAATGGGAACAGAACTGGAGACTCATGTAACTTAGTCTATTTATCCTTTCGTTGTTATGGCTCTTGAACTATAGCCGGTTCATCGTTCTTTTGAGACGGTGGCTTATCCTCAAGAATTTCTACCGGTTGTATTATCTTGTTATCGACCTCTTTTCCACTTCTCAAGGTAATGATGACCTTAGCTTGTTCATGATGTAGCTCACTTGGATTTGAGTCTCTAATGAAATGTGTATTTCTAGGGTTTGGTACAGGTTGAGAAGGAAGTGTGCCTTTTTTCCTAACATTTAATTGAGTCTCAATCCTATCCCTGACCGTCTTTAATTCCTGATTTGATTGGATTAGAGACTGGTTCATTCGAGCTTGAGAGTTCATGAATGCGGTCAATTCATCCTCCATAGATGATTGCTTTGGTAGGGGCACATATGGTGCATTGTTAGGTGCCCTGAAGAAGTTTTGTGGAGGCCCTTGAGGTGCATTAGGCGCATTAATTTGTGGTCCACTCCTCCAAATAAGATTAGGATGGTTAAGCCAATTTGGATTGTACGTGTGTCCCATTGGTTGCACAACTGGCCTTTGGTAGTTATTTATAGCATTTGCTTGCCCATGCTCATGCATGATATCTTATACAACTGGAATTGTTGGACAATCATTTGTGTCATGGTCGGCACCACCACAAATGCTACAAAAATTACCTAAGGAGGTGTTTTCTTTAATCATATCAACCTTCCTAATTTCCAAGGCTTCAACCTTTCTAGCTAATGCAACAAATTTTACATTAAGGTTGTCTTCCTCTCTTAGGATGTATATCCCCGTTTTCTCTTTAGGAATGGGTCTAGTTTGGTCCAGTTTAGTAGAGACATCCCATGTTTGAGTATTCTTTGCTAACATGTCTAAAAAACCCAAGCCTCATTATGATCTTTGTCAAGAAAGATTCCACCACACATCATCTCTATGAACTGACGGGTATCCATGGTGAGCCCTTTTTGGAACGCATCAATCAAGTGTCATGGTTCATAACCATGATGTGGGTAAGTAAGTAGAAGGTCTTTGAAGCGCTCCCAAGCTTGGAAAAATAGTTCATACCCCTTTTGGGAGAACGACGTGATTTCCTATTTAAGTGCATTTGTTTTGTGCTCGGGAAAGAATTTTTTTCAAAAACTCTCCACTTAAGACTTGCCATGTAGTGATGGTATGAGGTCTTAGAGAATTGAGCCATGTTTTGGCCCAATCCTTTAGAGAAAATAAGAATAACCTAAGTTTGAGTGCATCCCTATTGCCATTGTTTACTTGTAATGTTTCGATCACTTCCTCAAAGTCCTTGAGGTACAAGTAGGGGCTTTCAGAATCTAAGTCATGAAATTTAGGAATCAATCGAATCACACTTGATTTTAAATCAATGTTCCCTGTGTGAGGAGGGAACACAATGCAAGATGGTAAAGTTGATCTCTCACGGTGTAAATATTCACGTAAAGTCTGTGGTTGGTGTAACACATTTCTATAAACTTCATTCTCATCCTCAATAGGAGGATTGCGTTGATTTTCTTTGTTTTGATTTATAGTTGGATCTGACAGATTTGGATTTGCATTATCAACTAGGTCTGTCATGGAATCCAAGTGGTGTTGATTGCCTCTCCTAGATGAATGATCAAGGCCTAATCGGAAAATAAAACAGTTTAGATATTTTAATAAATGATCTAAAAGATTACAGAATCATGGATTAGTACCATTAATTTATATTATTAAGCGCTAGTGATTTTAAGCATTCAATATTCATGAGATAATGAATCAAAGAAATGTAGCAGGTTGAGAATATCTCCCATCTAAGAAATCTAATTGATCTAGGTTAAGCCTATCCATCAATATGGATCTCAGATGATGGAAACATATGGATCTCACATGAGGATAAAAAACATAAACCTAGATAATTGATAACATGCATACACCATTCATCTCATCATTAAAAATAATCAATCATCATAATTTATAAAATCATTAAACCAATGCGCTTCCCTTCTAGCTTGGGCTAGAGGGAACCAGAAAAATATAAATAAATTGTAGAATGGAAAAGCAATAAGAAAGTAAGAAAATAAATTAATAAAGATCTAAAAAGAACTTGTAAAGATCTAAAAACCCTAGATGTTGTCCTTGAATGCTCTAAATGATGCTTAAGAATACCCTGAGAAGCCCTATTTATAAGTGGAGAACTCCCTCCTTCAAATTGACTTGAAAATTTCGAAAATTGCCTCAAATTTTCTCACTCCGCGTAGGCTCCGTGTAACAGTTTCGATGCATCAAAGGTCTTTCGATATCATCAAAACTGGTCTAGAACTGTCCACGAGTTTGGCTTAAAAATCTTGCAATTTTTCATTCCACCTTCGATACATCTAAATACCTTCGATATGATCTTTGATGCATCTAAGTACCTTCGATATGATCGAAGGTGATTTTGACAGTTTCCAAAACTATACTTTTCTGCTCTCGAAATCTATTTTCAGGACAATTTTCATGATTCTTTTTCTTTACTTCAAATCTTTGATTCTCTTCCTTCATCACTTGGTTTCCTTGGATCTTTGGCATGTGAATTCTTCAATCTTGGTCCCCTAAGATCCATCCCTTGCCTTGGTGATTCTTGAGCATTAAATCCTCGCTTTTAGCATTCTTTTCAATGCAAGATCTCAGATTCATCTTGCAACACAAACATGTATAAAATATACCATTAAGCATTATTATATTCATAAAACCAAGATGTAAATGGGAAAAAATATGCAGTATTTGACACTCAACAGTTGTTGTTGTACAAACAATGAGAATTTGAGATGCAGTCCATGTGTTTGTGAAAATGCTACAAAGGCGAACTTGGCTCAATCTCGGTTCGAACTGGCCCCAACTATTGTTCGAACCGAGCCGAGTTGGCCAGTAAGGCTTGAGGACCGAGCTTATCCGAGTTCGAGCTGGGGTTGGCAAGTGGCCGAGCTGAGTCGAGCTGCGCCAAGCTCGACTCGGTTCAACTCATCCAGACGCAGTTCACGTGCAAATATGAACTTGAACCTGACTTGTTGACAGCCGTAAGGTAAGAGGTTTTCTAATCATAGATATGCTTAGAGTCGTACTCATCCAGACGCAGTTCACGTGCAAATATGAAACACATGTGAAGATGTGAACTTTCCTAAAGGTTGAAAATAATGGTTAGATCACTTACCTAAAAAAAATTAGACAATTGGCCTACAAAGCCAAAAAAGGTACAAATTAAAATTGACTTGCGGTTGCCTGCATGTGGATGTGTGCAATTGTACATGCATGTAGGATTATTAAACCTTAGATATTTTTTATTCGAACAGAGTACGATGTTTCATAAGCTTTCACTCATGCCTCGTCCATGACATCATTTATTTAATTCAAATTAAACAATAGACCCATTGTACATAACTCAAAAATTCAAATTTTATTAAAGGAAGCTTTGCTAACCCCATATGTTGTGTAGGTCTATTAATGTTGCCAACATGACACATAGGTGAAATATCCAAACAATCCATCATCTAGATCCCATTGAACATAAAAGTGGTCCACTTGGTAGGTGTGCCATGATATTAGAAATAATCAGTTAGGTTAAAAAATGATGAACTTTTCACAACTGAACACTTGGTTAGTTAATTGGGGTCCACTTGGCTAGTGGACTGACTTAATTCATGGAGTAGGAAACCTACATGATGATGGTACGTTTGTGATGGATGGCTTGGATATTGCACCTATATTCCATGGCTGGCACATGTGACGACATTTGCATTTGTTGAGTTATTCGTGTGGGTTTGGTTATGCTCTTGTCTATACTAATATATAATGTGAATAGCTTTTGGACATTTTAGCATAAGTAATTAGTCGGAAGAGTGGCATTATTAAGATAGTTTTTGGGTGCCTTTGGCTTTCAGCCAAGGGATTTTTTTTTTTTCAATTGATATATGAAAGTAGTCTTCTCCCACTTCTTTTTCTCTCGCCACATAGTCTGGATTGTGCTATGAAAGATGTGTGGGGACCACCATGATGCTTATGTAACATCCATATCATATATCTATTCCACCTACTCATGTTATGCCATTAATAAAAACTGTAAAATTAAAGCTTGAGTGAGCCACGACATTGGAAATAATATACATGTCAACATCCTTCCTTCTATAAGTGTGGCCCAAATTGGGTGAAAGTGGCATCCTCTCTCGCCATTGCTCTCTCTCCCCCACTCTCTCAACATCTATTCACATGTTATGTCTGTAATTGCATGGAATGGAATATCCCGACTACATGCGAAAGCTTAGCGAAGCTAAGCAATGATGGCTATGTCCTAGAGGAGAGGGGGTGATTAGGACCAATTAAAAATTATACCTTTAAATTCAATTGGTTACTTAAACTAATTTGCAAATTAAATTGAGCAAGGAAATTATCTCTAAGGCTTCCAAACCATTATAGGGTCCAATCACGTAGACAACGAAGGATGTGGTAATTAAACAACTAGTCTATAACATGATAATGTACATGTGTGTGTGGGATATGTTAACTATTAACTCCTAACATTCATCTAATCATCCATACATATAATTAAATATTTACTACATAAGCATAATTAAACAAGTGCTCAAATGTCAGTCCCAAACACAATCATGTATAATGATTCAATTTTCTTACTCCACTCCCAGTGGACGCACTCAACCCGTGAGCATACCAGATTTTACTATTGGAGGTTTTAAATCGGGTTCACCTCTAACCTTTGTATCCTTACACAAGAACCCTAATGTACACTCCTGCCGAAGACTCCCACAAGAGACTTTAGTTAGTTTTTTATCGGTTAACCAATAATCTTGGTCCTAATCCAAGGACCTCTGTTTACTTATTTACAACCCCAAGTGTAGGGTCGCGATGTAGTAATTATCTTGGTGAGACCAAGGTCAAATCCACAGGGACTGAACTTGTACATTTCTGAAAGTAACTAGAAGTAGAACTAGAAAAAGATGTAAACCTAATTATGAGATTGTAGAGAGAGTAATTGTGAATAAAGTAATTAGAACTAATAAATTTAAAGGTGGGAACTAGGGTTTCTAAGGATCCACTTGTAGTGATCAGGGAGTTACCTTGCTTGATTCAGGAAATCCAACTGGAATTGGAGTCCTATCCTATCCAAATGGAAAGAGAGATAATTGAATCTCTGAACTTCTCATGAATCTAGTCTCAATGGATGAGAGTTTATGAGGATTGGAAGTGATTTCATCACCAAACCGTGCTCATGGGACAATGGCAAACAACAGGATATACTAACCTCACAACTAATCATGGGAGAATTGTGAAGATTAGGAAGGATTTCGTCACCCTATCATGCCCAAGGGACGATGGTGAACAACGGGACTTACTAATCTCACAATCTCAATTTAAGAAAAGAAGATATTCCAAGTAATTGCATATCTATTGTAATTTGTCACAACAAACCATTAAACACTAAAAATATTCCTTAATAAAGAACTAGAATCCAAGAGAGTTCAACAAAACATGAATCAAAACAAAGAAAACATCCCAATCAAGCTACAAGCTTCACCTCTTAGCCCTAGCTAAGAGGTTTAGCCAACTATAAACATGATTGAACTAAGAACTCTTAAACAAAACAAAAAGACCAACTAAAGAAGAAGAAGAAGAACTCCCGGACGGCGGCTCCACCCTTTTTCTTCACTCCTCAAACCCTAGAAGATGCTTAGGAACATCCTAGGGACTCCTATTTAGAGTTATGCAACTCCAACTTTCGCACCGAGTTGGAAGAATCCAAAAATCACCTCAAATTTACACAGTCCGCGCAGAATTTGTGCAACCTTAGGCTAGCCGAAACAGAGCTACGACTAGCAGAACTTCCACAAGTTTCAGAAGAACATGTTATTGGATTTTCAGCCGAACTTTCTTGGGCTGGCCAAATTCTTGGGCTAGCCGAACCAAAACTCGGGCTAGCTGACCGACATTTCAAATATTGGATTCTCTTCATTCCTCACTTGGTTTCCTTGGATCTTTGACACATGAATTCTTCAATCTTGGTCTCCTAAGATCCATCGTTGGCTTTGGTGATTCTTGAGTATTAAATCCATACTTTTAGCATCCTTTTCAATCTAAGCTCTTAAATTCACCTTACAACATAAACATGATTAGAATAGAACATTAAGCATTATCATGTTCATAAAACCGAGTAATAAATGGGTGATAATATGCAATATTTGACCCCCAACATTACTCCCGCCAGAAGCTCCCTCGGAGACTAACATATACACACTCGTGTCCGGTGGCCTACACAAAGACTTTGATTTAGGCCTTGCACAAGAGCCAAGTGAAATTGCGGTAATTGGCTGTAATGCGTTTAAGTGTGGAAGTATGGCGGAGCTATAGAATGTGGTATAAATCCTAGAGGGGGGTGATTAGTACCAATTAAAAATATTTTCCTATTAAAAATAATAATTGCATAGTTTAAATTAATTTGACAATTAAACAAAACAAAACAATATAACTCCAAGGCTTCCAAGCCAATAAAGGGTCCAATCACATAGGCTACAAAAGATGTGCAAGTTCAACAACTAGCCTATAAAGAGATAGTGAACATGTGTGTGTGAGATGTGCTACCTATCAACTCAAGCATTCATCTAATCATGCATACATAATTAACCATTCAACACATTAGCATAATTAAACAAGATGCATAAATGACAATCTCAAACATAAGCATATATAGTGGTTCGGTTGCTTGCCTACTCCACTCCTGGTGGACACACTCAACCCATGAGTGTACCGGATTTCACTATCAGAGGTTTTAAATCAGGTTAACCTCTAACCTTTACAACCCTACACAAGGACTTTATGTTTATGCCCTATATAAGAGCAAGTGTCCTACACAAGCACCCAATGCTTTATGCCCTACACAAGAGCAAAGGTCATACACAAGAACCTAAGATTAATGCCCTACACAAGAGCAAGGTTCTGACTCCCAAACCTAATAATTTATGCCCTACACAAGAGCTAAAGTCCTACACAAGAACAAGACATGTTTACTCTCACCGGAGGCCTACAAAAGGACTTTGGTTGGTTTCTCCTTAGGCTAACCAACAACTTTGGTCCTACACAAGAACCACGAAATTTAGGCCCTATGGAAGAGCTAAGGTCCTATGAAAGTACCTAGGTGAGTTTGAACACAAACTCTTGTACTGCAACCTATATAAGGAATGAGCACAAACTTGGATTCTTACATATGACACTTGTCGGATTAAGTCCCTTTCGCTACTCCGTTGGGTCGCTTGATCTCCGCTCTCCCGTGCTTTAATCAGCTCCCTGATGCTCCCCCGATTATGTTGTTGTTGCTTTGTTATGGCTTCAGCTTCCACAATCAATCTCCTTGCATTTGATGTTTCTTCAATATGTCCAAGGTGATGGGGAGTGGGTTGAATCTCTATAACTAATAAGTAGTTATTTATCCTAAGGGATTTAACTAGATGGGCTCCTAGAAGACTTGGACAATGATATACTAAGATTGTTTAAGTCCAATCTCTAGGAAATGGAGGAGTTTGAGCACATCTCCAATGGTGAGGTTGAAATCTTCATTAAAGTTGAAATCTCAAGGGAGATTGCTTGAAACTCATAGGAATAGAGGTATGAGATGAAAGATTTGCATATGGGATCACCTTACCTGTAGTTGCTCCAAAAATCAATAAAAAAGCGCAAGAACCGAACGCCCTTTATAAACAATTTGAGGTCCAATGGTAAAAAAATTTATTATTTATTTTTAAAAAAAGGACAGAAAACGATCCTGTCGATGTCATCGAAGGGTCTTCGATGTCATCGAGGATTCCTTCGATGCCATCGAAGGGCTCCCCCGATGCCATCGAAATTTTCGGACAAAAATAATATTTGTTTGTTGGACAAATCTGGACCCTCTTCAATTACATCGACCCAACCTTTAATTGTATCGAACATCATCATTCGATGCCATCGAAGCATCTTCGATGCCATCGAGAGAATTAGGAAAAATTCTAAAAACCTTACTAGACAATTTCGGATCTCAAATTAATGTCATCGAAGGGACTTCGATGCCATCGAAGGGACCTCGATGCCATTGAGAATTTCAGCCATAAATCCAGTTTGGTTGTTGGACATTCCCGACTCCCTATCGATGTAATCGGCGAGGTCTTTAATATCATTGAAGATCGTTCGATGGCAACTCGATGCTATCAAACATGGCCTGGAATCTGCTAATTTGAGCTATCTTTTACGCAGTAGATTCACACTTCTTCTAGCCTTCTTTATCATGTTTTTCTTAGTCTCCTAACTAAGGGATGATCAAATTAATATACATATTAGGTCAAGATCATCTAGAGGTTATAAGGCTATTTTGGGTCAAGGGTTAAGGTCACTAAGGCATCTCTTTTACCTGTTGTAGATCCTTGATGCTCTAACTTCGCCTGTGTCTTCGGTCTTCACTTTTCAAAGGCTCGACCGACTACGAACACAACGACTCACGTGATTAACAAACCATGGTGCAAAAATAAGTGTATTAACACCAAAGTCATACACAGAACCTAGATTTAGGCCATACACAAGAGCCAAGTTCTTACATAAGAACGTAGTCGAGTTTAACAATTCAAACTCTTACACTCAATCCTACACAAGGAATGAGTGTATATAAACTCTTACTCATTACAACTTGTCAACTTGAGCGCCTTTTTGTAGCATATTCTCAGGTTGATTGATCGATGTTCTCCCTTACTTCAATTAAATCCACTAATCATGATCTTAATGTTTTCCCTAGGCTTCATCTGAGGCCTGCATCTTGTATTCGTTCTGTTCCGTCAAGTCCCGCGGTCCTTGTAACATCCCGAAAAATCGAGGGTCGAGCATAACTCAACTCTCGAGTTTCCAGAACATCACTTATGCAACATAGATAATGATGATTGGATGTTGTCTGTATTAGTGCATTGAACATGAGCGAGATTAAGCCAAAACAGAATATCATACTCCAGAGACAGTTAAATTGCAAGCGGAAGACTGTGATAGATAGATAACATATATAAACTATGGTGAGTCTCCAGAGTGTGATAATGTTACCAGGTTAAAGAATTACAAGTACAGTTCAAATTATACCAAATGTGTAGTGTCATCTAGTCAACATCCTTGTTACCCCATCGATCAAGGCACTGCTCACATGAAGCCGCCCAAAAACCACATATATAAGAAAGCATCCTCGTCGTCACAAAAGTTCAGCTTCGCCTCAGGAGTAGCGTCGCCATCTGCAATCAGACAAAGTTTGGTGGGTGTTCGGAACACCGTCCCGTAACGTGGGAGTGAGTGATCAACTCAGTGGAACAATAAAGCATAGGTTAACATGTTATCAATTCAGTAAGCAGTAATGATAAAGCAGTAAAATCAAACACTCCTAACTACTCTTATTAATGCAAGTATGAATGCAGTCATGATGTATGCCCTCACCACACCCTCCCTCGTGCGACACCATCTCAAGTTCGCGGCATGCTTTCATCCCTCAGTGCTCCACATCTTCCAGGCACATGCAATGCATGATGAGCATTATTACTGAGTTATTATTAGTCCATTTCAAACAGCAGAATTGGGAAACTAAGGTACCTCCCTTGTATCATTCCCAAACATGATCCATTCTAGGGTCGTCAGTCCTAGTTAATCTCAGACGATGGTGTGTTTTCTAGGTCACTGCAAAGGCTACCAGGGCTGTTACGCACAAAGGTTACACCACTTCCCCCATCACCTCTTTAACGATTCATCACTATACAGAAACAGGCCTAGTTCATACTCCATACACCACGGAAAAATTCTAAGGCTCACCGCGATTCCAGAGTATGCTCGAGGTCACTACAAAGGGCTGTCAGGGCTGTTGCTCGCATTCGTTGCACCACTCCCCCATCACCTTATTAATGTAGGCCGACAGCACGAATATAGTGTCCCATACCACCATAATCGGCTCACGAGTTTGGTTGCTCACTGGTCACTACGGGGAGGCACGTGGCCCCAGCGTAGGCCAACAGCTCGACCACGGTGTCCCATACCACCATGCCCGGCTCATGAGTCTTAGCAGATCGAGGTACCATGGTTAAAAGGGATTCCACTGGTAAGTTTGGTACCCTAGGTTCAAGCAGAGGCGTCCAAACATGGTGAACATACCTAAGACAGATCGGGTTACTTAACGAGCTCGGCTAGCTCGAGCGCACATCAAGTTGAACGATATGAAGCGTATGAGCACTTCGTGTGGCCAACCACTATCGCTAACCGAAGTACGACTCGAGTTCATCGAACACACCTCACGTGGCAAATGAATCACAGCCACGAATTCAACTCTGGTACCGTTTGTCTGGACTATAATCATAGCCCCAAACACAATCAATTGTAGATAGATAAAGCAGTAGTGGATCAAGATTCAACTCATACAATCAAGGTCTGGTATTATCCGTTTAAGGCTGCCAGGGCTGTTACACGCATTCGTTGCTTCACTCCCCCATCACCCATGACGGATCATACAACGTAAATATGAATTTAAACATATACATTACATAGATAAAATCATAAAAGCAGTTGAGCATGTTAGGAAGCACAACACAAGCATGAGTTTGTACATATTCAATTCCTAATCACCCAACTATCCAAGGAAATCATACACATAGTTAAAAGAGTTGAGAATCATATCTCAACACCCTTATATATTACAATCTACTAACTACTACTCATTCAGACATTTTAACAAACACTTTAAAACACATACATCAACATACGCGACATATGTTGAACACATAGGCATTAGGCCAAATCCTTTCACTAGGGAGTTGCCCCAATCATAACACGCGTACACCCACGACGAATAGTCATGGCAAGCAGGAATCCAAGTTCCATATTCATTCAGTCATTTCCACAAACACTTGGGCCACACATTTTAGCATATATAGTGTATATTGGCCGTGGCATGATTTAGGGCAAATCCTTTCGTCAAAGGGGGTATCGCCAATACAACAATCATGAATCCATGACAATTAGTCATGGCGAGCACGAATGAGAATTCTATACTCATTCAGTCATTTCCACAAACACTTAGAATACACTATTACAACATACATGATGTATGTTAGCAAAACATGTATTAGGGCTAACCTTTCGCCAAGCAAGTATTTTATCCATATATGGTATATTCATACAGCAAATAATCATGGCAAACACATCTCCAAGATTTATACGTATACGGTACTTTCTAGAATACACAATTTCAACATACATAGTGTATATGAGCAAAACATGTATAGGGCGAGTCCTTTCGCCAAACAAGTAATTTATCCACATATAATATATTCGTATAACAATTAATCATGTCAAACGCATTTCCAAAATTTGTACGTATACGGTACTTTCTACAAATACCTAGAGTATGTAGAATTCCATATTTTTCATCTTTAATCGAAACGGAAAACGGACAACACTTTGTACATGTGCAATTACATGCAGATCATGAATCTATCATTATCTGACATTAAAAGCATTGAAACAACCATAACCAATACACCTAAAGTCCACACCTTTTGTCGTAGAATCGTAACGAAGTCGATAGAACTGCTAAGCCTTTATATACGGCAGTTTGGCAACCTATAGAACGAAATAGGTTAGCTATTTCATAACCTACAACTATCAAAACCCCAAATCAGTCTAGGGTTAGGGTTTCTTACCTAGAAACGGAGCTGGAATCGCCGAAAAAGCGATTAGAACGGAGCGGTGAAGCTTGTGTAGCGGCAGGATAAAGTGGCAGGGAGATTCCCCCACTTCTCTCACTCTTTCTCTCTCTTTTCTCTCTTCTCTCTCTAGGGTTTCTCTCAAATTCGTATGGTTGTGAGAGAGAGGTTTCTAAGGTCCTTATATAGCCTAAAAACTCACCAAATTAGACTTCTGGTCAAGGTATACTTAGGTTATAACCAAAGCGGGACTTTTTCAGCTCAACGGAGGACTTCTGGCGGGCCTCCTTGAGCCAAAGGTCGGACTTAAGCTCACCAACACTAGATCTACGTACTATTAAGTTTTCATTTCGGTCGGGATTCCAGATCGCAAAAGGCGGACCAGTTTCAGTTCAACGGTCAGTGGATCCCGATCGGAGATTCCTAGTACATGTAAATGTGTATGAAATTTCTCCTGATCCGAGAGTGTAATTTGGTCTGATTCTAAAGGTCTGGTTGCTTAAAACTGATCCGCAAGCGAGAGGTGCCAGATTACTATTTGAGATATTTTATTTTAAATTAATTTCACATTTCTCACACTCTTCACTCCGAGCTCAAGCGAATAACGCTGGGACATTATCTGGATTTGATTTCTGAGATGGTTGTCAAGCCCAGCAAGGCGGTCCTAGTTCCTTAACTTCGTGTTAATCGGACTTCCGACGTGCGGTCCAGATCTGATACGGAGTTTCGAGATGCTCCCGAGAGCAGCTGGGTAATGAGATTGATCCTAGATTTTAGGGTAACCTAGCGTCAATGATTCTACAAGTTTTGGGTCTTGCAGATCGTATTTAAAGTGATTGGTGCTAATTTCACCGGCACTCTAGTTTAACACTAGCTAAATCTCGCCTAATTTCTAAAGGATTTAGTCCTGAGTGATTTCGCTCTGAGGTGGTACTTAGACCTTTGTTGCAATGTTTAGTTTAAGTATTGTTCTTCATCACCTAAACTTTAAGGTAGTGTCTAATGTGAAAGTACTTAGAAGGATTTAAGGAACGAGGTAATGAAAGGTGAGATTTGTGAAGAAAATGGTTTGAAAAGGGACTTAAGACCCTTGAGTTGAGTGTTTGTGAAGTTAAATAGGAGTTAGGATTGTCCCATCGCCTATGGACGTCTAATTCTAGGTTGGGAAAAATCCGGGCTGTTACAGTCCTACCGGTCGAATTTGGGTGACCCACGACCTGTAGGTTACATTTGCTATAATCTTTAAGTTCCATCCTGTAAACCCGATCCAATTTGACCAGAAACTTGCGCCATTGTGACCGCATCATTGTCGCGCGGTTCCAACGCCGGGTCTCGTACGGCAATCCGATGGGTAGATCAAAAGATGTACCATTTGTAATATTTGGCCCTTGATTTGATGTAGGACCCACTTTAGTGGGGTGTACACGTTTTCCTAGGTGGACCCACCCTAGTTGCATCATTTCCCATGAGAGCTTTAGTCAACTCTCTCTTACAAGCCATCATGGGTTTTCTTCCCAAAAAGGCATGATTATCTTACATTGCTATCATTACCTTCTCTACAACATTCCATCTTCTTCTCATTTCCCTCATTTCTCTCCTCTAACAATCCATGAGAGAGCCCTTGGACGTCCATGAGAACCCATTCCTTCAGCCCCTTCCAAGCTAGATCTCTCCCAATCTAACCCTCAAAAACCCATCCTAACCATTAAAACTTCACCATTGGAGCTATAGAACCCAAGTGTAGAAGGAGGATAAGCTTTGAGGTGGGTGCTCTTCTAAGTGTAGTTCTTCCACTTTTCTTGCATGGATCTTTCTTGGGAGTGTGTAGGACCCACCAATCAATGGTGAAGATCCTACATGACTCCATGAGTGTGGCCAATGGCCCACTTTGTGCATGCATGTTGTCATGATGGGGCCATTCTCCATGGACCCCATCATGATGATTTTCCCTTTGATTTATGGTTGTTAGGTCATCTAGACCTTAGATTTCATGGTGGGGATGCCATCCCCACCTCAGATTTTTTTTTGGATGTGAGAATTCATGCATGCATGGACCTATGATGTAAGGTTTGGATTGTTGGAGAACTCAAAGTGGCGGAGTCCTCCCATGGCCGTGATTCTCTTCTTTTCTCTTTCTCTCTCCTTTCCTCTCTGTTTCCCTTGATGGAGTGGCCCACCTGGTGTGGCCAGGATGTCCAGACCATCTAGCAAGGTGGGACGTTGTTGTTGTCCAAATTTCTGGACGTTGGACGCCCCACCTTGCTGCCTAGTTTGACATGCATGGAGATATGCTTCTGGTAATCTGGTCTGGGGTTTGTCGGACCCACTAAGGTAGGCCACACCATGTTTTATGATGTATATTGACCTTCCAGCAAGTCTTATGGGCTGAAATTTCCAGCAACATGTCGCTGTCCAATTTTTTTTTTGGACAGCTTGTTGCTGATTGTTGCACGCAGTTTAATCCCTGTTTATAATTCTTTTTCTCCCTGATATTTGGGTGTTTCTCTGAGGTGTGGACCCCACCTTGATGTGTGAAGAAATCCCCTTGTATCCACCCTTGTTTAGAGCCCCATGAAGCATACCCAAGAGGGCTGCACGGTCCAAGTTTTTGGACTGTCCTGCAGTCCTGCATGTTGGAAAAACATGTATATCAGTTGGGTTTTGGGGATGATGGGCCACTTTTGTGGACCCCACTTCTTGTCCATACATGGGTGCATGTAATCCACCCATTTCCCCCTTGATTGGGCAGGCCTGGGCCCATTCCATTGGGTGTACAAGATGAGGACAACAATATTCCAGCAACATATTTTCTTTATATATACCTTGCTGTCCAGATTTTTGTTTTCCTATTTGTATGAATGTATGGCTTCTCCCTTACCCTCTATTGTGGTCCACCTTGCTGGGACCTACCTCAGGTGCATGTGGGCCATCCAGACTGCCTATTTTTAGGGATTACCAGAGCTGGGCCAGCAGCCCACTTATTGGACGTTCTAGTTGGGCTGACGTCGCCATTCCACCCCATGTGGCCCACCTTGCTAATGTGTATTTTCCATGCTGTCCTCCATTGTGTGGCCCACCCTTGGTGGAACGTCCAAGGTTGGGGCCCACCTTGTATGCATTTGTAGGGCCAGCCGTCCAGCCCCTTAGGACGCCCAGATTTTTGGGTGTTGCTAGACTTGCAATCCAACAGCAAGCCCACTCCAATTTTGTGTTGTATTCTTGCCTCCCATCTGGTGGGGCCCACTGTAATATGCATGGGCTACTAGGGAATATTTATTTTACTCAGAAAACTCATCTCTGGACCCCAGCAGGCCCAGGAAGCTGGGTGGGCTAAATGTCCAGCAATGCCTTAGAAAATTCTGTTTGTAATTGGGTATTTTAAAGTTGGGTGGCCCACCAGATGGAAGGTGTTTTCCATGCCCACCTTGTTCATGATTTCCTCATATTATCAGACTCCTTGTATGCCTTGTAAGGCCCACCTTTGGTTGATTATTGAGGACCAAATAGTTCATATTTTTGGGATGTCCAAATAGGCCCAAATGGGCTGGATGCCCAACCTTGAGCCTAGATTGATGTATGGGCTGCCCACTTTGTATAATGGACCCTATGGGCTGGCTGTAAGCTCGATTTGAAGTGTAAGAATGGTTCCTTATTGCCCATATATATTATCCAATTTTTGGGCTGATTTGTAAGGCCATGTTGATGAATATTGGATTGACCATTAGCTATGTACTTTGGGCATATGGGTTGCCCATTAGGCCCATCATAATGAATGGATTCGGTGGCCATTGAGACTTGGGCCATGGTTGCCCGATTGGCCCATGTTGAAGTAGGACTTGGGCCATGATTTGCCCCATTGGCCCATGTGGATGTATGTAGGCTTTGGGCTGTTCCTTGATGCCTATCATCTGGTATGGTATGATGTTTATTGCTGCCCATTTAATTTTCATAGTTGTATATGGGCCTTGGGCCTTGTTTTAGTTAGATTTCTTATTGGGCCGCCTTCCAGGGAACAATGGTGGTTAAATGTCCACATTGTGAGTCCCTTTAGGCACCTTTGTTAGGCCCATTCTCATCTATTGGGCCCATAGTATTTTTTACTTAGTCTTGTGGGCTAACCCAAATAGTTGGGCCCCCACTAGTGGTTGTATCTACCATGACTTGTAGGATTGTCTAAGTACCTGGACTCTACCTTGCTTAGAGGAGAGTACATCATCACCGCATGTCATGCGTGGTTCATCTTCATGATTCATTCCCATGTGCATCATATGTATGCTTGGATTGAGGAGTGATTGATCATGATATATGCCGTTGGGCAGACTGTTTATGGGACTCCCAGAGTAATGGAGTTGCCCCACATGAGCACTGGAAGCTCAGGACTGATGCACTGTTGATTGATATGATTCATGCATCCCATATTTGCATAACACGAATATTTTATGCCCTAGCAACATCAGGGTCGTAGCCTCCACAGTTACTTCGTGGGTGGCCAGATTGGACACTGAAAATGTTGGTTCTAGCACCGTGGGCACGTAGGATGTCCTTGGGTGAAAGTCTCAGAACCTTTTTGGTACCAGGATAGACTGAGTGGAAATATGAGCGTCGATGCCTATAACATGAGGCCGTGTCTCCCGCTGTGACGTGGTAGGTTAGAAGGGGGTGTGGCCTTATTCGCCTGAGTGAGGGGACTATAAGCTAGGCTGAGTTTAACCAACTCGTAAAATGGGTCCGCTACCGATGAGCCGGGTAAATATTGGCAGACTATTGGTCAGGCGGGTAGTGAGGTCTCTTCCGCTCGCTAGGCCATGTGGCTAGGAGGGCAACAGTCTGTGTGGAGTGTATTTGACCCCGGTGATTTTTCGGAGAGGAACTGTATTGATATGTGGATTGGATATGAGCACTGGCATGACTGCATTGCACCTTACGTATGGCATTTGACTATGTAGGCCTCTCATCGCATTGCCTTGGTATGGTGGTTAGTACTCATGTGTTGTATTGCATAGCCTTGTGTTGGCTGATGGCATGTCATGCCCTGTATTGTATAGTCTTGGTATGGCTGATAGTTTTCATGGTCTTGCCAGCATATTCCACATACTTTGATATCGCATACTCGGCACCTGTCCTGCACCCACTTTCACCACCCTCTAAGCTTTCTATAAGCTTATGCACGATTGATGCATGCAGGTGACGCTAGGTGGTAGCAGTGCAGGAGTAAGAGTGAGTAATGGAGCTATCTTTTGGAGTTCTTGATTATAGCCTTTGTATCTTTTCTTTTCAAGCCTTGTATTGTAAAAGTTTTTATTCCTAGTGGCTTTTGTGATGATGCTCCTGTGGTTATTATTTGTGGGTTATGATCTTGGTTATGCTGATTATGAAACAGACCTATGTTATAGAAATCCTCCTTGTAGGATCCCAGGATCGGAACCTGGTATATGGGTGCTAGGAGCCAAGAATGGGGTACTACAGAGGCTGTCGGTGCCGGATTCAGCGATCGAAAATTTTGTGAGCCCAGTTTCTGAGTCTGGGGTGCAACACTTTAGCTTCAAGATCAAAGACCTTTCATATAATGCTCTGATGTGGTGACCAAGGTGATGGGAAGTTGGGTAGAATCTCCTACAAGTGGATGCGGATTACGTCCTACCCCCACCTGGGCGGTAATCCATCGAGGTAGGGCTCTGTGGGGCTCATCATGATATAAGTATTTTATCCAAGCCGTTCATCGCTTTTCTCATATTATTTTAAGGTAGTTTTATAAAATTGAATCAAGTACACAACTCCAATGGACCACACCAAAGGAAGCTACAATGATAATCACACCCACCGTTGAAACCTTTCTAAGGGTCACCGTGATGTTTTTCTTACCATCTAACCTATTCATAAGGTCATGTAGACGTGGATGAAGTGAAAAAACAAATATCAGCTTGATCTGAAACTTCTCCAGCTCCCAAGAAGTTTTTAATGGTGGGCGTTCAATCCCCACTTTGTGGTCCACTTAAGACCTTTACCCGTGTCTTTTTTTAGCTCATACCTTAAAATGATCTTAGAAAAATGATGAACGGCGTTGATAAAACACTTACATTACGATGGACCCTACAGAGCTGTAACGTCCTGGATTTTCACTATTTTGGATTTTCAAAAAAAAAACCCTTGAATTTTTTTTATGATAAACTTATATTATCACTTACTGACCGTTAACACTCAATGTTAGTTTATACATGGGTGTTACCAATAAAGAACCGCACAAATCCGATTAATCAACCGTAAGAAGCCAACGAATCTTGTCGATCACTTAAACATCGAGTTTAGCCATATGATTTGTTTACATGGGGCCCAAATCGAGTTGACCTATCACTGACTAATTAAGGCAACTGTAACTAAATGAAGACCCAACTAAAGTCGAGATAACTAAGGGTTGGATCTTAATTAACAAACCAAACTGAGCCAGTATCCTTTTAGCCTAAGAACCGACGGTTTAGAATGATTATAATCGAATCATCATTTCCACTGGTTGCGAATAGGGTACACTATGAACTTAGTTAATCCAAATCCTAATAATTGCGCACAATAAATCTTAATACCTAATTCATTTAAAAAATGTCCCAATTTTTTGAACAAGCTCTAGACCACTCGTTAGTGGGCCACTAGTTCCGAAACTATAGAATAATATCCATCTCGCTAGGCATAACGTCCATTACGGGTGAGAATCAAGATAGTACCCAAAACTGTGCAACTGCGGCTAGAGGCCGAGTGATTGAAATGCTCGAATACCCTAGGCCGAAGCCTGAAACTTAACTGAAAAAAGCTCATTTGTTCTTTCACAAAGTTGTAGCTTTCGGACCGTCAATTCAAGGCCAATTCAAGGCCAAAGTCGAGGTACCAACTAAAGATATTTCTCCAAACATATCCGTATAGCCACCAATCGACTATCGATGACTGTTGAACAGACTTCTAATCATATCTGTCAATCGGCGCATCTAAATGGCAGGCCGATCATATCCATACGTAGATCATCATTAGGGATACCTATCCTACAATGTATATCAATATGTACACCCAAATTGGGCCCTAGAGGTTAGAAAAAACCTCCCATAGGGCTAGTATAGTAAAAATCCAGCCCTCCCATAGGGCTATATAAGGGCTTCATTTGGGCACCCCATCTCTCCATATGAATTTACATTTTCTAAAGGAGAGAGAGAAAAAGAAAGAAGAAAAAGAAAGAAGAAAAAGAAGAAGAAGAAGAAGAGTAAGAGTAGGAGTTGGAGGTTTTGGTCTTTCTTTTCATCAGTCTCCTCCAACCAAGGCCCTGGCCTCGATCATTTTCCTCCACTGAATCCACCCTACTTATGATTGGGAGGTAAGAAACAAATCATACTTCCTAACCTAAGTTTTTCTAAAATGAATTGCATGAATCTCATATAGTTCTTGGTATTTATATAGGAATTTGTGATTTTTCCCAAATCTCTAACCCTAGGAGCTCAAAATTGGATATTTCTTCTTAAAGTGCGGACCATTATTTCTAGGTTTCCATTTATCGACCCTTGAAGGTCTCGGTTAATGATGTCTTATGTTGAATGGGTTGTAATAGCTAGCATGTTCATATTTCATATTTGATTGTATTATATGCTATTGGTTGGATATGGATGTTCACATGTTCGATGAAATGTCTAAGTGGTAGAATGTGTTGATTTGTTAATGTTCACATGCTTGATTTATTGCCTAAGTGATTGTATTACTTTATGCATGCCCACATGTTTGATTTAATGCTTTAGTGAATGTAATACCCTATGGATGCTCATGTGTTCGATAAAATGCCTAAGTGGTTGCGTAGTGAAATTTACGCTATAATTTTTGATATAAAGTTTAGTCCATAGAAACACTTAAGATTGCTAAGATGTTGGGTCAGTCGATAAATCACCCAAATCAAGGGGTGGCCCAAGTTAAGGTGCCACCCTAGGCTTGTTCAATCGACCTGGGATAAATACGGATGACCGACAGTAGCTGGGCTACACGGGCTGCTTCCACCCAATGCCGGTTGTATCGTGGTTCTCCCGGCTCAATCAAATTAGTCTATTAGCCGACTGATCATGTATGTTCATAATGTATGACACGACTAAATGGAATATAGGGTACCCCGTTCCTAATAGATGTGTCCATTCATAACCGTTAGTGCGATATGATCCCACTAAGACTCATAAGCCGAGCATGGTGGTATGGGATAACGTGTTTGAGTTATCAGAGTCGCATGTGAGGGAATATTGTTTGGAAAGGGCATACATCATGTCATATCTTCATATGCACATTTAACAAGAGTATTTATAAATTGTTTAATTTCTTGCTTATCATTAACTGCGTTGATTGTGTTGATAACATGTGTAACTCAGAACTAATGGAACCACTGAGTTAGCTATTCACTCCCACCTGGGACGGTGTTTTAAAACACCAACCAAAAGTATCATTGATGTAGGTACTAGTGAGACCTCAGACTGGTAGCTTATATCAGGTTGTGCCAACGCCATTATGTTTTGGAGAATTGGGCGTAAACTGAAAGTGTTATATTTTAATCATCTTGGTTATGTATATTGTGGCTTGTATAATCCCATTTTGGTTGATCATCACTACTTGAATTATATTTTTGACTCTTAGCTTTCTATTTCTGAATCTTTCATTATTTCTACCTCGCTTTGGATCTGCTAAGTGAATTGCGTTACTCTAATTATCCGTGTGTGGAATGAATATGAATCTGAATGAGGTCACATGTGCATTATCATTTGGTTAACACCCAAGAACTCGGAATCGGGGTCTTTGTAATCGGGTGCCGATTTTCGGGGAGTTTCAAGTTGGTATCAAGAGGAGTATTGAGATAACCAGGGCCTTGGGAATGCGGACTATACAAACCACAATAACTAGGGTTGAGACACTTAGGATTAGAAGTTGGTCCTGTAGGGGATCTTCTTGATTCTAGGAGTACCCGTTAGTGTAGAAAATCTAATAAATTAGAGATTATGAACCCTAGGACCAAACTCCCCGGTTTGCTATGGTTTGAAACTTGAAACTCAAAAATTGGAGTCTAGGATTTAACTTCCTATTGTGTTGATGGTTTTGAATTTAAACTTAGAAATGAAGAACTATAGGATCAAATTCCCGATTTTATGATGCTTTCAAACTTTAACTTAGAAATCATAAACTTAGGACCGCCCTGGTTAATTTTGTCGCGTACGAAGTGTTTATGTATGTATGATTCCAACTTAAAATGAATAAATACGATAAACCCCTCTAGGGAGTAAGATTTAGCGTAAGGGTTCAAAGACTTGGTAGGATGAGTGATCCGGGCTCAGTATAAACTCAACCAACAAGTACAAACTTAAAGTTTTATGAAATATGGACAGTGGGTCACTGTTCCTCGAAGTAATAGTTAAGGGTCGTTTTACACCATGGATTTGGAGGGATTTGAGGGGATTTCAATTCCCCTGGTTATTTGGCACCATAAATTAACTAGGAGTTTCAAATCTCTTCAAAGAAAGGATTCCTTGGTGAGAGCTTGGATTACATCTAAAATGCTTCCAAGAGTTGCGTGTGTAATATGTGTGTCACTAGACTATTAAACCATTAGGCACATGACCCACTAATGATATCCTAAAATAACTGGATTATCAATTGCATCACTATAATAACTTTAATAAAATGATCAGTGTCATCCAAACATTGTCCATGTAAATCAACGAGTAAAAGTTGTTCGTTAGTCACCCGGACATGATCTTGTGCCTGTGGCCCCTCCAATACTTGGAATTTCATCATTTTCGAGCAAAGTATATATTTCAATGGGCTTATTACAACTATTATGTCAAACATCACATATGTTCACTAATTAGAGATATTGAAGTTGATTTAGTAATTAAATTCAAACCCTTTTAAATATATCATGTATAACTACTTTTGGATTAAAGTTGATTCCAAATCAATGGTTTCATACACAATAGGAGGATTTCAAATCCATGAGGTTCCAAGTTCAGAGGGTTCCAAATCCACACTCTCAAACGAGCCCTTAAGAAAATGGAAGGCTAAGAAACAAAGAAAAGGAATGGGCGTGATGAGGTCGATCACCGTCTTCCTCAAGGAGACAACTACTCTGAATCCATGGAGCTTCTCTGGGCTCCTCATAAAGATACCTCGAATCCACCAGAGAAAATAAGAAAATAGAAATAAATTCTAGAAAAGTTTAATAGTGATATCAAACCTTGTAAGAAGTTTCAGAATCAAACTCCAACTAAAACTCCCTAGAATTCGTAACTTAATATAAATAGTAAATTTTCTATTTATAGTGTCCTATCTGGCTTAACCACTTTATTCTACTAATTTTTTCTAAGTACTTTTCATGTTAGATACAACTCCTAAAGCTCAAAGGATAAAGAGCTATAATTGAACTAAAACTTACTATAAATAGTAAGAACGTAAATAAAATGGATTTTAGACTATTGATCTGATGGAATATCACCAAATAACCAAGTTTTTTGGCTAAAGTAGCTCCTCCTACCCCAAATTCATATATGGCATGTCGACTAACTCATCCCAGATTGCGAGATACATAAATTCCAAAAAAAGGAGTGGTGAGACCACGCCAAATTGGCACGCCACCACCGATTTTGGCCAGCAGGCCGCGGCGCCACAGCTGGATCGGCAGGCCGCCGCTGATTCTAAACAAAATTCCGGTGGCGCCACCTTGGAATCGGCGTGCTACCGCTGAATTTTTTTGCATTTTTGGGTCGACTTCAAAATTTCATATCTCCTTCGTTACAACTCCGATTTAAGTGATTCAAAAGTTAGATTGAATCTTAATGAGTATAATTTTATATAAAAATAAGTAAAAAATAAAATAAAAATTATAATATAGTAAATTTTACGATGTTTTACGAACTTTTCAAAAATTATTAATTTCAGACAACTGTTACTCTTAGAATTTTAATAATTTATTTACAACTCCAAATGAGATGAAATTTGATGCGATGACTTTAAACTTAATGATGAAATATTATAAAAGTTTTAAAAATAATTCAGTTACCAAAAGTATAAGAAATAGAGACATTTTGCAATCATACAAAAAATTGTTAGTTTCAGACAAATGTCACTTCTAGAATTTTAATAATTTTTCTATAACTTGAAATGAAATGAAATTTTATAATATGTGAGTAAACTTATTGATAACTTACTATAAAAATTTAGAAACTAATTTATTTACTATAAGTATGAAAGACATTACAAGCAATAGAGGTATTTTAGAAAAAATAGAAAATCATTGGAATTGGATGACTGGTACTTCTAGAATTTATATATATATATATATATATATATATATATATATATATATATATATATATATATATATATAGTTTTGTGAAGCTTGAAATAGAATGAAATTTTGTAGGATAAAAATTCAACTTAATAATGAATTAGCAAAAAAAATTATAAAAATAATTAGTAGATAACAGTGGCAAGGATGTTACGAACAATAGACATATGAAACCAAAAATTTCTGCAACCTCGAGTTGCCAATGAACTAAGTGTATATATTTTTTTTTCATATTAGAGTTTTAGTATTTTATTTCCTTTAGGAATTGCTCCTAACCATTTTAGAAATTGTCTTATATGATTAAATTAGATGATTTTTAGTATATTTTTCTATTTCAAGTAGTTTCTAGTATGGTTGAACTACGACTCTTGAATAGGATTGAGTTTGATTGTTTAATACTTTGTAAGTTCTTATTCGAGACGGGCTTCACTAAAATATTATGAGTTTCTTATTCTCTTGTTGATTCAAAGTTCTTACTACGTTGATGAGACAATGTTCTTCCTCTCATCTTTTTCCGTGCCCACTCTTGGTTCAGCGTTCGTTCAAACCTCTGAAATATCCTAAAACTTTCAGTTCTTTATTCTCTCTCGAAAATAACGAAACCCAAGCACGGTTTGCTCATAACCCACTAGCCATAGGATCGAGATGATAACATAAAGATACAATATTAGGGCCTTGAAAAAAAATTAAGATAATCGTTTGACCATAAGCATAGTGAAAGATTTATTAATCACTAATTTGGACATTAATTAAGATGAGAACTTTCTTTGTACAAGACCCGAATGACAACCTTATAAATAAGAGATTTTAACTTTTCAATTAGGTGTGATTTTTCCTAAACATTTAGGTTGATTGGAATACGGAATCGCGGGACCATACACTTGCGAAGTACTCATGGCTTGACCCAATTCTCAATGTTGGGTGACTACCAACGGACTCACTACTTTGACCGAGCAAAAGACCAGGATCCACCAGGACTAGGAAGGGATACAACGAGCTTTCTACCCTAGTCAGGTAGATAATCTACGTATCAGTTTCAAGCCCACTACAACCGTCTCTCCGTGTTGGCCGAACACCAAAAACTAAAAATTTTACTCTAGATAGAGGGGAACAATCATCACGAATACAATTCTTTTGAAAAATTGAAGTGAACTGAGGGTGAAAACTTTTAAGGGGGGTAGACTATAATAAGTTATGCTAGTGTATTTAGCCTACACCCTAACACACATATGAATACGAAATTAGTAAAACTTAGGTGTACAAATTAGAATATCTTTACTTAATAACATTAGGCAATTTCGGGGACGAAATTATTTTTAAGGGAGGTAGATTGTAACGTCCTGGATTTTCACTGTTTTCGATTTCTAAAAAAATCCTTGATTTTTTTTATATAATTAACTTATATTATCACTTACTGACCATTAACACTCAATATTAGTTTATACACGGGTGTTACGAGTAAAGAACTATACAAATTCGATTAATCAACCGTAGGAAGCCAACGAATCTTACCGATCACTTAAACACCAAGTTTAGCCATATGATTTGTTTACATGGGGCCCAAATCTAGCTGACCTATCACTGACTAATCAAGGCAACTACAACTAAATGAAGACCCACCTAAAGTCGAGATAACTAAGGGTCGAATCTTAATTAACAAACCAAACTGAGCCAGTATCCTTTTAGCCTAAGAACCGACGGTTTAGAGTGATTATAATAGAATCGTCATTTCCACTAGTTGCGAATAGGCCACACTATGAACTTAGTTAATCTAAACCCTAATAATTGCACACAAGAAATCTTGATACCTAATTCATTATAGAAATGAGTCGATTTTTCGAACAATCTCTAAACCGCTCGTTAGTCGGCCACTAGTTCCGAAACTATATAATAATGTCTGTCTCACTGGGCTTGATGTCTATCGTGGGTGAAGAATCAAGATAGTACCCAGAACTGCGCAACTTCAGCCAGAGGCCGAGTGCTTGAAATGCGTGAATACCCTAGGCTGAAGCTTAAAACTTAAGTGAAATAAGTCCATTTGTTCTTTCACAAAGTTGTAGCTTTCGGACCGCCAATTCATTATCAAAGTCAGGGTACTGACTAAAGATATTTCTCTAAACATATCCGTATAACCGCGACCCCAATCGACTATCGGTGATCGTTGAACAGACTTCTAATCATATCTGTCAATCGGCGCATCCAAATGCCGGGCCGATCATATCTATACGTCGATCATCATTAGAGCTAACTATCCTACGGTGTATATCAATATGTACACCCAATAGTGTGCCCTAGAGGTTAGAAAAAACCTCTCAGAGGGCTCATATAGTAAAAACCCAGCCCTTGGGGTCATTTACAACAAATCTAACACTATATAAGGGCTTCATTTGGGCACCCCATCTCTCCATACGAATTTACATTTTCTAAAGGAGAGAAAGAGAGAAGAGAAAAGGAAAGAAAAAGAAAAAGAAGAGTGAGAGTAGGAGTTGGAGGTTTTGGTGCTTCCTTTCATCGGTCTCCTCCAACCAAGGCCCTAGCCTCGATCATTTTCCTCCACCGAATCCACCCTACTTGCAGTGGGAGGTAAGTATAACGCCCCATACTTTCCAGTACTCAAGTGTTACCATTTAATAATAATAAAAAATAATAATAATAATAATACAACCTAAATATATATACTATGAAATGTTACAAATATTCAATGTTTCACATTAAAATGATATGTAACTAAAATCCATATTATATGCATGTACTTACAACATCATTAATATAAATTACAAGCTATAGAATTTGTAATACATAAAAATAAAATGTACTAGGAAAACTTATAATGAATAACATATTTCAAACAATTTAATGATTTAACTTTTAAAAATGTAACGACTCGTAAATTTCCGTACAATAGCTCGAGTATCACCTCGACCAAAAATCACTTAGGATTAAATCCCTTAGAAATTTAACAAAGTTAACTAAGTGCTAAACTATATTAGCAATGAAATCCGTTGGAATCGCTTTAAATACGATCTGTAAGACCCGAAACTTGTGGAATCATTGACGCTAGGTTACCCTAAAGTCTAGGATCAAACTCATTACCCGACTGCTCTCGGGAACGAATTGAAACTCCGTATCAGGTCTAGACCGCACATCGGAAGTCTGAATAATACGAAGTTAAGGAATCAGGACCGCCTCGCTGGGCTTAACAACCGTCTCGGAAATCAAGTCCAGACAGTGTCCCACGGCCGTTCGCTCGAGTCCGGAGTGAGAGTGTGTGAAAACCTTTGTTTTCTTTACAAAATAAATATCTTGAATAGTGATCTAGCACGTATTGCTTGCGTACATTTTATAAGCAACCAGACCATCAGAATTTGACCCAAATACACCCTCGGATCAGAAAAAATTTCATGAACATTTACATGTACTTGGAATTTTGGATCGAGGCCCACCGACCATTGAACTGAAAATGGTCCGCCACGCGTGATCTGGGAATCCGACTAAGACGAAAATATAACCCCACGTAGATCCATGGGTTGTGAGCTTAAGTCCGACGTTTGGCTCAAGGAGGGCCACCAGAAACCCTCTTTTGAGCTGGAACAACGACGAATTGCTTATAATATAAGCATACCTTGAACTTAAGTCTATTTCGAAGAGTTTTTAGGCTATATAAGGACCTTAGGGCAGCCCCTCTCACAACCATATGAATTTGGGATAAAACCTAAGGAGAAGAGAGGAAAAAGAGAGAGAAAGCTTGAGGTTTGTGGGAGAATCTTCCTCCTACTGTTTTCGACCACCACACGGGCTGCACCACCTCTTCCTTGACGTTTTCCCGGTGAGACCAACTCCGTTTTAAGGTGAGAAACCCTAACCCTAGGTCTCTTTGGGAGCATGAAGGTTATAGGTTATGAGATAGCTAACCGGTTTCACTCTTTAGGCTATAAAACTGCCGAATACGGAAGCCCACCAAACTTTGCTGATTCGTGGTGATTCCAAGGTGCAAGGTGAGGACTTTAGGTGTATAGGTTATGGTTTTCAACGCTTTCAATGTCAGATAATGATAGATTCATGATCTGCATGTATTTGCACATGTACAAAGTGCTTTCCGTTTCCTGTTTCGATTAAAGATGCAAAATATGGAATTTTACATACTCTAGGTATACGTAGAAATACCGTATGCATACACATTTTGGAAATGTGTTTGCCATGATTAATTGTTATATAATTATATAGTATATGGATAAAATACTTATTTGGCGAAAGGAATTGCCGTAATACATGTTTGCTTATATACACTATGTATGTTGAAATTGTGTATTCTAGAAATACCGCATATGTATAAGTTTTAGAGATGTAATTGTCATGATTATTTGCTGTGTGAATATGATATACATGTATAAAATACTAGTTTGATGAAAGGACAACCCTAATACATATTTTACTAACATACGTCATGTATGTTAAAATAGTGCACTCTAAGTGTTTGTGAAATTGTTTGTGGGAGTAAGTGCTTAGATGTTAGTGCCTTAGGTAGGGGCTGAGATGCGGTTCTCAACTACCTTAGAGTCACGTATGATACCCTCCATGTGGTTGTTTACTCTAACCACTCACTTATGAAATATATGTATTTGTATCCTTATTTGTATAGTGCTCTATAACATGCTTTTTAACATGCTTTGTAACTTGTTTCATAACATGCTTTATAATATGCTTTATGACATGCTTGCTAGTGTGCTTGAATTACTTTGTTTATCATGCTTTACTTCACATGTTATGGTTGAGAATTGATTGAGCTTGGGACTATGTCCATAGTCCAGACACCCGGTACCAGACTTGAGATCGTGGTTGAGATTCATCTCGCCACACATGATGTGTTTGGCGAACCCGTGTCGTACTTCGGTTAGCGATAGTGGTTGGCCACACGAAGTGCTTTTGCGCTTCATATCGCTCAACTTGTTGTGCGCTCGAGCTAGCCGAGCACGTCAGGTAACCTGTGTGTCTTATATATGTTTACCATGTTTGGTCGCTAATGCTTGAACCTATGGTACCAAACTTACCAGTGAGAATCCCGTTAACCATGGTACCTCGATCCGCTAAGACTCATGAGCCGGGCATGGTGGTATGGGACACCGTGGTCGAGCTGTCGGCCTACGCTGGGGCCACGTGCTTCCCCGTAGTGACCAATGAGCAACCAAACTCGTGAGCCGATTATGGTGGTATGGGACACTATATTCGCGCTGTCGGCCTACATTGATAAGGTGATGGGGGAGCGGTACAACCTTTGTACGTAACAGCCCTGACAGCCCTTTGTAGTGACCTCGAGCATACTCTGAAATCGCAGTGCGCCTTAGGGTTTGCCGCGGTATATAGAGTATGAACTAGGCCTGTTTTTGTATTGTGATGAATCGTTTAAGGGGTGATGGGGGAGTGGTGTAACCTTTGTGCGTAACAGCCCTGGCAGCCTCTGCAGTGACCTAGAAAATACACCATCGTCTGATATTAACTAGGACTGACGACCCTAGAATGGATCATGTTTGGAAATGATACAAGGGAGGTACCTTAGTTTCCTAATCCTGCTGTTTTAAATGGACTAATTAAAAACTCGGTAATCATGCTCATCATGCATTGCATGTACCTGGAAGATGTGGAGCACTGAGGGATGAAAGCATACCGCGAGCGTGAGATGGTGTCGCATGAGGGAGTATGTCAGTGAGGGTATCCATCATACCTGCATCCATACTTGCATTAATAAGAGTAGCTAGGAGTGTTTGATTTTACTGCTTTATCATTACTGCTTGACTGTGTCGATAACATGTTAACCTATGCTTTATTGTTCCATTGAGTTAGCTACTCACTCCCACGTTACGGAACAGTGTTGCGCACACCAACCAGACTCTGTCTCAGGTTTAGACGAGCCGACGACTCTGGAGGCGGAGCCTGATTATGACGAGGACCATTAGGAGTTCTCTTATATGCAGTTCTATGGCGGCTTCGACTAGGCTGCCGGAATTTGCAGGGTTCACTCCTTAGATTATTTTTGACATTTTGTTCACAAACAAACATATGTATATGGTAACTCAGATAGATTCATACTCTGGAGAACAAAAATGATTTTTGTTTCATTACATACATGTATATGTAGTTCAATCTTCCGCTTGCCTTTATACTAATGATCTGGAGTATGAATTACTATTTTTGGTATAATCTCACTCATGTTTATTGTTCTAACACAGACAACATTTAATCAGCATTATTCATGTTGCATAAGTGATACGTTGGAACTCGGAAGTTGAGTTATACTCGACCCCCGATTTTCAGGGCGTTACAAAAAACCTAGCCATATATGACCATACAAATAATATACAAATAACATATATGTATATATGTACATTAATCTCTGCTTGCTTACTGACATTCATATAATTTACATATATTAATAATTTGTGACAAAATATATAAGGAAAATAATTTCTAATAATAATAATAAAATGATAGTGAAAATAATAATAATAATGATAACGATAATAATAATTATAATTATAATTATAATAGTAAATAATATTATTAAATGTAATATAACATAATGTTTAGCGTTATAAGATCAGAATAGGCCATATATCAGTAATCTGACCATTGGGTCTTAGTTTAAATAGTCCCTTAGACAGTTTTAATCGTTGACGTTCAATTTCGGGCTGATCCGACCAACAAATCAGTGAGAAATCCATAAACGAGACCCAAATCAAGTCGTGGGGCCCACCTGGGCCTCACATGTGCCCCAAACTGGGCCAGGCCCCTATATAGGGACCCCTAAACATATGAACGATGTAGATTTATCACAAACATCACAGTAGGTCCCACACACAATGCACGTGCAACATATACTACCGTGTGTGAGATGCACCAAGCAAAGCTTGCTCGGTCAAACACCTTTGACCGAGCAAAACCGGAAAAAGAAGAAAAATTACAAAAATCCCTCCTGCCATAAAAAATTTAAATCTGTAGATTTTCAAACCTCAAAGTGGGCCATCTGAGGGACTTTTTAGACGATCCAAACCGTCCTTTTTACTTGCGTGGCCCCACTTACATAGGACCCACCCTAATATGTGTATTTTACATTCACTCCGTCCTTGAAGAACCATGGATCCCTGGCCATCCATCAATGGGCGTCGCCAGATCGTCCATCTATGGACATCCAGCGCTAGATGGGAACACCCAGATCCATAGCCCCACTGGTAGGCTGTGTGAAGATATCTCACCTCAGCACTTGAGGTTTTGAAGGCTAACATGGAGTGTGTGTACTATCAGGGGTAGCGTCAGTGCCATCTAAACCATCCGTTAGACACGCCCCATGATTGGTCAGAGATGGCCGAGATATCAAACTACCTTCTAAAACTTCTGCGTGCCATACATGTGGACTCCACCCTGCTATACATGATTCATCCAAACTGCCGCCTCGTGATGTGTTGCATATCCGCACCATCCATGGGACTTTGCTGTGATATATCTATTAATCCAAGTCATGGGAATACCTGACAAATGTAAATTATAATTATAGGAGACTCCCTCAGTAACCCCAGACGACAACAAAGCTCAGACCAAATTCGAGAACACTACCATACATGTGATGATTCTTCCCCTTGAGCTTTCCATTTTCCCATTAGCCTAAGTTATAGTTTTTATTTTAACTTGTAATTGATATCTCCATTTCTTAGTCACATGTGTTAATTGTTGGAATTAAATTGCTATATTACCTGCTTAATATTTATACCGCATATTTATCCATGCTTGTGGATTATTTGTGAATTGCTTATGGAACTTAAACTGGTACACCAGTGGGAAACTCCCACTTTTATGTGTACACCCATGCTTGGGATGTAACCCGACTGGTTGTGATAGTAATGGACCTTCGGCTTAGTAGTTATTGAATGGTGGTTTAAATTAATCAGTGATGTGGGCCTACCATCCAGGGTTATTGTGTCCAACGGTTTGCAAGGATGGTCTTTTATCACATGATTTTGATACTCGCCCTATGTGGCTTATTTGACATTTATCTTATGTGTCTTGTTTTGATATCGCCTTATGTGTCTTTGTCCTGGTATTTTTCTTATATGGGTTCGATGTTTTTATATCGTGTAACCATGCGAAAGTAAGCCCCATATATTGTAATATGATTGACCACTAGTCGACAGTTTTCCATTAAACATCCTAAGGTGGTAGTCTCATGAGCCGGGGATAGTGGTATGGGACACTATGCCCGAGCTGTCGGCCTACGCTGGGATCTGAGCTCCCCGTAGTGACCTTGAGCTTACCTAAATTGGTTGATTGTAACTGGACTAATAAAAGGTTGGCTAATCATGCATGCATGGCACAGACCAGCATCTATTGTTGTTGTATGTGACTTACGAATTTGCCTGTCTGGATGTGTTACCCGGGGCACAAACCACCATCCATTGTCACCGTACGCATTTGCCTATCTGGATGTGTTACTCGGGGCATAGACTGTTTGATGTGTTTTCTGGGTCAATGTATTCGCCTGTCTGGATGTGTTACCCGGGGCGCGGTCCGTCTGGATGTGTTACCCGAGACCATGACTGCATTCATGCATCCATGCATCTAATAACACTGCATATTGCCTGTTTTGGATTCCTGCTTATTTTTCCTTATAGCTATGCTTACCTAATGCGGCGGTGTATAATCTTGAGGGGAATTCACACTGAGGAGCCGTGCAGGTGTCAGGGGAATTCACCTGGCCACTCATCCATCAAATATACAACCGTACAGGTAGAACAGGTGGCCCAGGTGATGTATATGACCAGACTTGATGAGGAGCCGTGCAGGTGTCATGGATGCACGACCATATTTCTAAGAGGAGCTGCGTGGTCATGCGGCTTACATTTATATGCTTTCTGTTATTTCCTATTTATGTAAATCTTGTAATCGTTGATGTTGAGACATTGGTTTGTATAAGTCATTATGGGCAACCACTTGTATATTTTAAATGAAATTAAAATTCCCCTTTATGTTGATTTGTCCATTCTACGCTCATCTGCTTACTCTGATAAAAGAAAACAAAAAAGTTACACTCAAATCGACTATCCTTTAAGGTTAACACTCGGGTTTTTAGGAAACGAGTTATATACTCGTGACAGTAAGAAACAAATCCTGCTTCCTAACCTAGGTTTTTCTAAAATGAATTGCATGAATCTCATATAGTTCTTGGTGTTTATATAGGAATTTGTGATTTTTTCCAAATCCCTAACCCTAGGAGCTCAAAATCGGATATTCCTTCTTAAAGTGCGGACCATTATTTCTAAGTTTCCATTTATCAACCCTTGAGGGTCTCGGTTAATGATGCCTTAGGTTAAATGGGTTGTAATAGTTAGCATGTTCATATTTCGTATTTAATTGTATTATATGTTATTGGTTGGATATGGACGCTCACATGTTCAATGAAATGTCTAAGTGGTAGAATGTGTTGATTTGTTAATGTTCACATGCTTGATTTATTGCCTAAGTGATTGTATTACTTTATGCATGCCCATATATTTGATTTAATGCTTTAGTGAATGTAATACCTTATGGATGCTCATGTGTTCGATAAAATGCCTAAGTGGTTGCGCAGTGAAATTTACGCTATAATTGTGGATATAAAGTTTAGTCCATAGAAACACTTAAGATTGCTAAGATGTTGGGTCAGTCGGTAAATCACCCAAATCAAAGGGTGGCTCAAGTTAAGGTGGTCACCCTAGGTGTAAGGCCCGTATCCTAAACCGTATCGTTCCATAGGCCTCCACGGTCCTCCAGGTCGAATTCCGGCGACCTGCGACCTATGTCCGGCATTTGCACGTGATTCTAAGCCGAGTCCTGCATATCAGAGTCGACTGGACTCGAAATTTATATCCTAGCGACCACGTCGTCGCTTTGGTTCCAACGCAGTGACTCGTGCACCGATCTGATACCCAGGCTAGAAGATGTGGGCCGCGTACATTCCGAAGAAACGCTGTATGTTGTGAATTCCAAGAAAATCTCTACAACATGTTCCATCAATCAATCAATCAAGTACACACACTATTTCAAGTACATCACCCATACCCCATGCCACCTCACCCCCCTCACAAGTCAACTCTCTCTCTCCTTACCCATACCTCCTTTACACAAATTTCAACCCAACCCATGCCTTCCCATTCCCATCCCTTACAATAACCATTCCATTCATCCTTTTCATCTATCATTTTTTTCTCTCTCATTTTTATCTCTCCAACTCCAACAGAAGCACCCAACGTCCCTGGCTTCCATGGAGAAGCTAGTGTGGCCTACCTTCTTACCTCCCATCTCCACCATCCAAGCTTCATCTCGACCGTTGAAGTGCATTCCATAGAGCGCTAGGATGCATCAGTGAGAGAAGAAGGTTGAGAAGACGATCGATGGGTGTTCATCATTTTGGTTTTTGATTTAGGGCCCACTTGTAGTGGGACCCACTTGATGTATGCATTGTATTTGGTGGGACCCATAATGCCGGGGTCCCCCCCCCCCTCTCCACTCTTCCCTCTTTTTTTTTTCTCTCTCTCTCTCCTTTGATGCATGTGGCCCACCATATGATGTGTTGTATATCTGAGTCGTCTAGCAGCTCATGCTGCTGTTGACATCAACAACTATGGGCTGACCATGAGGCATGTGTTTCTCCAAACCGCCCATTGCTGGAAGGGCCACACTGTGATGTATTTATTTCAATCCACACCATCCAAGCTATTTGGACGGTGCTGGGTTAGGTTGGACAGTACCAGGCCCACCTGCAACGTGCAGGGCCACCTTGATGTATTTATTCTATACCCCACATCGTCCATCTGAACGGTGCAAGTGTGGGGCGCACCGTAATGTATGTGATTTATACATGTCGTCCATACCCTTGGCAGGCGTGTGGGGCCCACCCCACACGTGTTGTACGTGTGGAGATGGGCCCACATCGATGTATGCATCCCAACATCCAAACCGTCCCTTCAGACCAGACGCTGGACGCTAAAGTCTCACATATGCATCTCTCTCTCTCTCTCTCTCTCTCTCTCTCTCTCTCTCCTTTGATGCGTGTGGCCCACCATATGATGTGTTGTATATTTGAGCTGTCCAGCAGCTCACGCTGCTATTGACGTCAACAACTATGGGCTGACCATGAGGCATGTGTTTCTCCAAACCGCCCATTGCTAGAATGGCCACACCGTGATGTATTTATTTCAATCCACACCGTCCAGGCTATTTGGATAGTGTTGGATTAGGTTGGACAGCACCAGGCCCACCTGCAGCGTGCAGGGCCACCTCGATGTATTTATTCTATACCCCACACCGTCCATCTAGATGGTGCAAGTGTGGGGCGCACCGTAATGTATGTGATTTATACGTGCTGTCCATACACTTGGTAGGCGTGTGGGGCCCACCCCACACGTGTTACACGTGTGGAGATGGGCCCACATCGATGTATGCATCCCAACATCCAAACCGTCCGTTCAGACCAGACGTTGGACGCTAAAGTCTCACATATGCATCTTAATATATTTATAATATAGTATGTTATATTATTTTAACATAAGGTTGCATTTTAATTTATTATAATATAATATATTATATTATATAAGGCAGACAGGTATTATGGTGGCCCCACGTGGGACCCACTTAATGTGAACGGATTGGCTGGACGGTGGTGATCCAGCCCGTCCAGTCTCACACGTGGTGTGGGGCCCACATGATATATGTGTTTTATCAAGACCATCCATCCAGCAGCAGATAGCTGCTGGACTGACGTCAGCAAGTTCTGTGGGTCCCACATAATGTATGTGCTATATCTAACTATCCATTGTATGGATGTCAGTAAGATGTGGGTCTGATCATGGGTATGTATTATATCCCTACCGTCCATCTGTCTGGACATCTGCAAATTCTCTGGGTCCGATCATGAAGTATGCATTATATTCCAGACCGTCCATCTATGCGGGTCCCACCTTGATGTACCTATTGTATACGTGGACACCACCATGATGTATACGTTGTATTCTCATAATCCATTTGACGGTGGAACCCACTTTGATGTACTTCACAGCCACGTCGTCCATCCGTTTTGGCTACCACATGAGGCCCAGATGATGTTTATGGAGCCCATTTAGAATGTGCAGGGGCCACCCCGATATGATAAGGCCCTTGTGTAAGGCCCGTCGTGATGTATTAATGGCCTTTGAATCAGACCCATGTGATGTATTTACGGCCCACTTGATGTGTATGAGGCCCGTTAGTGCGGCCCATTGATGCAGCCCACTTGACCGTATATGAGGCTCGTTGGTGCAGTCTGTTGATGCAGCCACTTGAGGCCCGTATGATGAGGCCCGAATTGACATACACGAGACCCATGTGTAGGGCCCACATGTTGTGTATTTGAGACCCATGAGCAAGGCCCACCTGTTGTGTATGAGGCCCATTATGATGTATTCGAGGTCCATGTGATGCAGCCCATCATGACGTGTATTAGGCCCATGTGGTGCGGCCCATAGTGATGCATATGCGGCACAGATATGAGGCCCATTATGATGTATTTGTGGCCCATTTGGAGAGGCCCACATTGATGTATATATGGCCTACGTGAGGAGGCCCACTGTGATGTGTTCGTGACCTTTGGCGAGGCCTGACATGATGTATATGAGGGGCCAATGTGATGTATATGAGGCTCAGGTGCAGGGCCCACCTGTTGTGTATTTGAGGCCCAGGTGCAGGGCCCACCTGTTGCATATTTAAGGCCCGTTGAGATATGTAATTTTGCCATGATGTTTATGTGGGCCACTCCTTGGGAGCAATGTTGGTTAAATGTCCACATTGATGGGCAATGATGGTTGGATGTCCACATTGTGACCTTCCTTTAGGCCTTGTTAGGCTCATTCTTATTGATCCCGATTATCGATCGATTCCGATTGTCGTGGCCGATTGCCGATTAGCGATCGAAGCCGATTATCGTGATCGGAAGCCGATTCTGATTATCAAGGCTGATCATCGATCGATTCTGATTATTGAGGCCAAGTATCAATTTCTCGAGGCCGATTGTATAGGCCGATTCTGATTGTCGAGGCCGATTCCAATTTGTCAAGGTCAATTAAATAGGTCGATTCTGATTGTCGAGGCTGAGTATCAAGGCCGATTCCAATTTGTCAAGGCCAATTGTATAGGCCGATTTCAATTATCGAGGTCGAGTATTGAGGCCGATTCCAATTTGTCAAGGCCGATTGTATAGGCTGATTCCACTTGTCGAAGCCGAGTATCGAGGCCAATTCTGATTTGTCAAGGTCAATTGAATAGGCCGATTCCGATTGTCGAGGCCGAGTATCAAGGCCTATTCCGATTTGTCGAGGCTGATTGTATAGGTTGATTCCGATTGTCGAAGCCGAGTATCGAGGCCGATTCCGATTTTTCGAGGCCGATTATATAGGTTGATTCCGATTGTCGAGGCCGAGTATTGAGGCTGATTCCAATTGTCGAGGTCGATTGTATAGGCCGATTCCGATTGTCGAGGTCGAGTATTGAGGTCGATTTTGATTGTCGAGGTCAAGTATCGAGGTCGAGGCCGATTGTCAAGGCCGATTTCGATTGTCGAGGCCGAGTATCGAGGCCGATTTCGATTGTCGAGGCTGAGTATCGAGGCCTATTCCGATTTGTCAAGGCCTAGTATCGAGACCGATTCCGAGTGTCGATTCTGATTGTTGAGGCCGATTTCAATTGTCAAGGCCGATTTCGATTGCCGAGGTCGATTGTCGAGACTTATATAATGTATATGCGACCCGTAGTTGAGGCCCATTATAATGTGTATTTAGCCCATTGAGATGTATATGTGGCCCGTATTTGAGGCACATTGTGATGTGTATTCAACCCGTATTTAAAGCCTAATGTGATGAATATGAGGTTTATGTGATGAGGCCCATTGTGATGCATTTGAGGGCCAGGCGATGTAGTCCATTGTGATGTAAATTAGGTCCATGTGAGAGGCCCATCGTGATGTGTATTAAGCTCTTGAGTGAGGCACATGGTGTTGTATATTAGGTCCTTGTGTGAGGTCATGGGTCCACTATATGTTAGGCTCTATGTGGGCCATTCCTTGGGGTAATGTTGGTTAAATGTTCACATTGTCGATGCCGATTGTTGATGCCAGTTATTGATACCAATAATGAGTATGTGATAGTATAGCATCATGATACATGCCCATACGCATCATCTACATGTTTGTTATGAGATATGATTGACCATTGCATATGCCATAGTGCCGGTTGTTATGAGACTCCTTAGTAGGCGGATATTGTCTCACATGAGCGCACGGTATGCGCAAGATTAATGCATGACTGGATTGTATGACTCATGCATCTTGCATTGTGTGCTGTGATTACTGTACGCCCTAGCGACATAAGGGTCGTAGCCTCCACAGGCATATTGTGGATGGACAGACGGGACACCGAAAATCTGTTACTAGCATCAGGCTGCCATAGATGGCCATAGGTAAAAATTCTTAAACCCTCTTAGTACCAGAGGATGCCCCAACGTCAAGACCGAGTGGATATATATGAGTGCATAAGGGCCGTATTCCAGTGGGCCGCGTCTCCCACAGTATCGTGGTCGGTTGGGAGGGGGTGTGGCCTTACCCTCCTGAGGGAGTAGGCATAGCTAGGCTGAGTTTGACTAGCTCGTGAATAGGTCCGCTATCGACGTGTTGGGTAGATATCGGCTGACTGCTGGCCAGGCAGATAGTGAGGTCTCTTCCACTTACCCAGTTGTGTGTTTGATGGGGCAGCAGGCTGATGTAGAGTGTACTAGACCCCGGTGATGATCCTAAAGATGAACAGTACTAATATGTGGACTTATTGAGCAGGAGTTGCATACTCATTCATTCATTCATTCACTATCCACTCGGGCTGGTGGTGCGCAACTATTTATTATATGTACCTTCGCAATAGCTAGGATTTTAGTTGGGGCACACAACTAACCTGAAATCAAGAGTTTACCACATTGAGTCTGACTATCCAAATTAGGTATGGGACTAGTTTAGATAGAAGTCCCTTGTGATGGACCCCATATCTTGCGATACTACGTACTATCATCCAGACTTCACACTCCAGCATGGTCATTCTATTCGCACCGCATATTGCATTACATCCGCGACATATGACATTTTGGGTTACTGTGTTTCTGCATTTATATGATCTAGATACGGCTGACGGTATTCGTGAACTCATCAGGAATTGTATATTACATTGCATCCTCGACATTTAATATTTGGCTCTTTATAACTCCTCATTTGCATGGCTGATCTGTATTGCGTACTCTAATATTGTGTGACTCATGGACTTGTCAGTATTTCCGCTTACTCTGATATCGTATGATTCAAGATCTTACCAGTATTTCAGACATTGTATGATTATGATGTTGTATTTGTACACTTGACACATACTTTCACCACCCTCTAAGCTTTCTATAAGCTTATGCACAATAGATGCGTGCAGGTGACATTGGTCGCAGCGGCGTTGAGCTTGGAGCATGCGGCTGCCTTCCGGAGCTTTGATCTTATTTTGACATGTGTATTTCCCCTTCAGCGTTGTATTCAAATGTTTATATTAGTGGATATGTGATGATGATATTGCCTTTGTGATTTGGGTAAACTTGTGGTTATGCTTCTTACAAGATAAATGTACGTTGGAAAATCCTCCTTGTAGGGTCCCAAGATCGGAACCTAACATATGGGCGCTGGGAGCTGAGAATGGGGTACTATGAATATTGTCAGCAACGGATTCGGTGATCGAAATTCCTGTGAATCCGATTTTTGGGTTTGGGGCGTGACATTAGGCTTGTTCGATCGACCAGGGTTGAATACGGATGACCGACAGTAGCTGGGCTACACGAGCTGCTTCCACCCAATGCCGGTTGTATTGTGTTTCTCCCAGGTCAATCAAATTAGTCTACTAGTCGATTGATCATGTATGTTTATAATGTATGACATGACTAAATGGAATCTAGGATACCCCGTTCCCAATGGATGTGTCCATTCATAACCGTTAGTGCGATACGATCCCATTAAGACTAACGAGTTGGGCATGGTGGTATGGGATACCATATCCGAGCTGTCGGCCTACGTTGGGGTGACGAGCCTCCCCGTAGACAGTGAGGAACTAAGACTCATGGGTCGAGCATGGTGGTATGGAACACTGTGTCCGAGCTATCGGCATATGCTGGGGTGATGAGCCTCCCCATAGTGACTAGTGAGCATTAATGGAGGTGATAGACCATCATTCGAATGACCCCTGTCAAATTACCCGGCCGATGGTTGCGTGCTAAAGTACCGTTTGAACGATACGGGCATGACTGGAATTGGGTGACGAGCTCTTTCCTTGTGGTAATTTGGTTTTATGTGATAAGCTTGCACCTCCGTAACACCAAAACCACTGTTCATCCGAGCCGTGGTCCGAGCGTGGGTTTGGGTGATCCGTCTGATCCGGACGCCCTTCGAAAATAGCGCTCCAATCAGTCGGGGCAGCGTGCTGTGTGCTGTTACAACCTTAGAATTGAGTGATCATATTCAGTTTGGGTGATGACCCATACGGGGTTGATCCTCATACATTTAGGTATCATATCGTACCCTTGGAATTGTTGATTTGTGAGATAAACGGGTGACACCTGAATTTGGATCAAGAGACACTGGTAAGGAGTCATTACGTGCTGTAACGAGGCACATGATCCAGATAAGGACTTGTGATATAACATCGGTATCCTAAATTCGCCAATATGCTGGATAAATTGAACTTAATAATTATTCGGCTAACATGATCATTTATCATATAGCATTAGTTTAGAATGTGGCGAAACAGACGTTGAAGTCGCATGTTGAGGAAGTGTTGTCATTTGCGAACCAGGTGATCGAAGTCGCGTGTGAGAGAGTGTTGTTTAGAAAGGACATGCATCATGTCATATCTTCATATGCACATTTAACAAGAGTATTTTGGAATTGTTTGATTTCTTGTTTATCATTAACTGCGCTGATTGTGTCGATAACATGTGTAACTTAGAACTAATGGAACCACTGAGTTAACTACTCACTCCCACCTGAGACGGTGTTTTAAAACACCAATCAGGAATATCATTGATGCAGGTGCTAATGAGACCTTAGACTTGTAGGCTTATGTCGGGTTCTGCCAATGCCATTACATTTTGGAGAATTGGGCGTAAATTGAAAGTGTTATATTTTAATTATCTTGGGTATGTATATTGTGGCTTGTATAATCTCATTTTGGGCGATCATCACTACTGGAATTATATTTTTTACTTTTAGCCCTATATTTCTGAATCTTTCGTTATCTCTACTTCGCTTTGAATCCGCTAAGTGAATTGCGTTACTCTGATTATCCGTGTGCGGAATGAATGTGAATCTGAACGAGGTCACATGTGCATTCTCATTTGGTTAACACCCAAGAACTCAGAATCAGAGTCTTTGTATTTGGGTGCTGATTTTCGGGGCGTTACAAGAGACCTACCCGAACGTATTACCGTCCGGACGAAGGTAGGACACAATTCGCGTCCCGTACAATTAATGGAAATTTGTAAAGCTTAGAATCATTATGTCATTTATACTAATTGAGATATTAAAGCTAATTTAAAACACTTCATATGTTCCCCTGAATATATCATAAAATTTTAATGCATTCCAATTTCCCCATTTACTCCCATCCATACATAATATTTGAATTTCATTTCCTCCGAACTAAACTTAATTATTAAGTCATTTATATTTGAAATAGGAGTAAATGTGAAATTAGTCTCATTTACCTCAATTTTTACGAACTGTATCTGAATTTTTAATAGATTTTAGACATATACACAGCTTAGAATGAAAATAACCAATGGCCCTATTTTATTATTTCCTCTATGGTGTACAGTTTCTCACTGCATGTGTACGAAAGCACCAAGCTCTGCCGGAGTATACATATTTAATGTAAACAAATTGGAACGACCGTACAGCATTTCTGAAGGCATCATATTTTGGATTCTTGAAAGAGATGCTCGCATTCAGCTGGTCCCACCTCTTCTCTCCTTCTGACTCTTTCTTAAACCCTTCGCATTCACCAATCGTCTTTCCTCCGAGTCACCCTCTTTCCGGTGGGGGCGAACGTTAAGGCGAGAGGGGTGCTGCGAATCAGAAAGGCGAACGTTTAGGCGAGAGGGGTGCTGCGAATCGGCGCTGATGCTTGGGGAGGTGCTGTGCGCACGCCCCAGGCCTTGGATTGGCGCGCCGGCTCTCATCGCCCACCGGCTCGGCTCGGACAGGCCGGTCTCACCCTCTGGCGGGAGGAAGCGCCGCCGTAGCTGCTGCGGCTACCACCACTCCGGCACGTGCCATGGCGGCGGGGCCGCGTCGATATGGCACGTGATCACGCCGTCCGGCGGTGGGGGCTCTGACGGGATCCTCCGGAATATTCGGGCAGCGAGGTTGAGGGAGGAGGGGTCGTGGAACGCGGCATGGGACGTGAGGCCAGCGCGGTGGTTGCAGGGCCCGGACTCGGCATGGATGCTTTTCGGGGTCTGCGCGTGCTTCGAGCCGTTGGATGGGTGCGGGAATCCCGATGCAGGGCCGGAGGTGGAGGAGGAAGGGAGTGGGGCCAACTTCACGGACGATGGTGAGGCGGAGGGCGATGGGGCCTGCTACAGGGTTACAGGTGAGGTTTATCTATCCTTTTATTCTTTTGGGACGTGAACTGCTTGTGGCCGCCATGGGCAAGCTCATGAGCCCAAAAAATGAGGTATATCCAAAACTCAAGTGGGGTACACCAGAGGAAGCGGTGGGGATTGAATGTCCACCATTGAAACTTTGGTGGGGCCAAGAAATTTTGGATCAGGCTAGTGTTTATGTTTCAGTTATCACAGTGGGAATAACCTTATGAATGGTTTGGATGGCATATAAACATGATGGTGGCGTTGGGAAGTTTCAATGGTGGGTGTTTCCATCTCCACTTTTTTCCTGTCGTGTGACCTATTTGAGTTTTGGAACTGCCTAATTTTTGAGCTCATGTCATAATGTAAGCTGGTGAAACTGATGGACGGAGTGGATTTCTTACCACATCGTGGTGGGCCCCACTAGCTCCCACCTAAAGGGTTGCCTGGGGCGGTCACAGGAAAACCTCGTCCGCTTCTTACTGTCATTGGTGCCTTAGCTGTCAGTTGTAGCCACATGTTTTCCAAGGGGTGGATCGGTTGGTTAGGATCGTCGGATTAGAATGGCTTCTCTCGAACTGTAAGCAATCCATGATGAAGCCCAACAAATGAATGGGTTTGAATTGTTGGTTGGTCATGTTTTCGATAAATAATTGCCTGCTAATTTGATAGGATATCGATCAGACATTAAGGACTGTCCAATCAGCACGATTTTTGCACATTGGCCTATGAAATTTAATCAGGCCTAAGTGGATCCAGATTGATTGATCGGATGGTCCAGGTGACACAATGAAGTGAGGAGCACATTAATATATCTCATGACTCAGGATTGTCTGCATGGACTGTTTAAATTTGATCACTCCAGATAGTATGCATGGATTGTTTAAATTTGATGTGGTGGGCCACACCTTGGATTCCATATGTGCACTCCACATTCAATGACCAACAATCAATTAATCAGATTGCTATGGTCATTGATCTGGTCACAGCGAATTTTGGGCCATGCGTAACCTCTAACCAGGTTTGCAAATTGGTTTCAGTGTACCTTACTGGTCACCAAGGATATGGACCAATACAGCCATATCATTCTTGGGCGATCCCGGTATGCATCAGATCACGTCTACTGGTTTCAGACGATACCTCAAACCATGATGGGCAATCAGTTGGCCCAGCGAGGTGGATGGTTGAGAATGATAATTAGATCGTTTGAACATGCAGTAAGCCAGCACTCTTTTAAGATTTATGAAGAGCAGTAGGTCTGGAACCCATTAGTAATGGTACAAGCCATATGCGCTGATGATTGGTGCACATGTGATCTCATGGATCAAGATGGCCACCCTGTGATCTCATGGACAAGCTACAATTGTCCAACCCCATCCCCTGTTTTTGGATGGTTGAAAAAGGTTTAGATTGGTCTGGGAAGAAAAGGTCTATATGTATTTTTAGAGAGATTCTATTTCGGTTATCTTCAAACAGTGGTCTGTCCATGAGCTTGCCTATAACCTATCAACTGGTCAGTCCAGATTGATCAACGGATTGCCTATTTTATGATTCTTAAGTTTTTAATGTTCACAAAATGTTAACCAAGGTACTTTGGATGCGGCCTCACCTCATAATACAATGCAGAATTGATGTAATATATTATTTATTTATTATGTGATGGATTATTTATTAACTTGTTGAATCAGTCTATGTAGTAGACTATTACATTGCGCCCGTAGGAGTTTTGTGCTCTCATTGCTGGTCCAAAACCCAGACGAAGGAGGAGGGCTGCGTCAAGTTCGCAGCCAGTGTGGAACTTTTGCCATAACTATCATCATCATCATCTTAGATTATGATGCTTATATCATTGGAAGTTTGGCAATGATAAGGAAATGAGTATCCATTGTTAATGGTTTTCCTTGTTTGTAGTAAGACTACATGGGTTTAACTTTCACTATTTCACTACCTATATTTTTATTTGTGTGAGGGTGCATGTGTAGGTGAATTAGATAAAGATTACATAGTCTACAGTCTTATGGGTATTTCCTCTTCTTCTTCTTTTTAATCATGGGGATTTCATAATGAAAATGGATTTTTAGTGATTTTTTTTTCCTTTGCACGAAACATGAAACATGAAATGTGGAATGGTAGAATGGGATTCATGCAGCTGACCCCAAATTAATTGGGATAAGGCATAGATGATGATGACGATGACAAAACATGAAAAGTAGCTCTTAATTGCTTAGAAAGTTTGTCAACTTCTGTCTATTTTAGGCAGTACCCTCTAACATGCATACTACATACATGCATAAGAAATGATCAGTTGAACATTTTCAAGCCATGGACACTTGGACATTCCGAATGACCAGTCTAGACTCTCCATTAGGTTCAGCACACACTTCTGGGGCTGCCGTGCACATAGCACACTAGTCACATGATCTGATCCATCTATAAGTTGGGCCTACGTTTTTATGGCCTTCTATTTTTGTGGATTGGATGGTTAGGATTGTTTGATAAAGTGATTCTTTTGAACCATAAGCAATCCATGATGAACCCCAACAAATAAGTGGCCCAAATTTTTATTAGACTTATTTTTACATTAACAATCTTGGCTGTCCTCTTTGAAGCTGTTGATCGATTGGTTATAATTGTCTGATTGGCATGATTTTTGCATTGTAGCTCATGAATTGTATGCATATGATACAAGCGGGTGGAAATGTTTTGGCTTTGGTAGTTAATAACTTAGGACCTGTTTGCCACTTAAAAACGTGTTCATCATATTTTGTTTTTGTTTTTTTTTCGTTTTTGGAGAATTAACATAATTTTATTAAAAATGAAAAGAAAAAGAAAAACCGAAAGGGAAAACAGTCAAGACAAACCCTGATACAAACCAAACCACCCCTTTACAAACAAAAAATTGTGGCTAGAGCCTTGACGCCCACAGCCTTTGAACATGAAGCCCATCCCATTACATCAGATTCTGCTATAGAAAACACTTCAGAAACAATCACCTTCCCCCCCCCCCCCCCCCCCCCGCTAAATGGCCCCACAAAACTGCTAAAATCGCCAAACACTACACCTTTCCATCCCTTCCCACTATGCCAACATACCACACCAACAAAAGCATATCCATCAAATCGAGCATTACCCACGAAACCTGGAAGCAAGAAAGAAAACACACCCAGACACTGTATGCAACTAGGCAATGGATGAATAAATGGTCCGCCGACTCCGCATCTTGAAGGCATAATAAACATACATTTGGGAGAACCATTGCCCTCTTTTGCAAGTTATCTATCATAAGTACCATCTTTCTGCCCACTAACCAAGCAAAGGCTAGTACTTTCGGAGGGCCCCCATAAAAGCAAACATGATATGTATGACGATACACCTTCCTCGATTGACTCCTTCAGATCAACTTGAAAAAGGATCACGCAGAGTATCTCCTTGATTTTTCTTCTGACCAAACCATTTAATTCTTCTTTCCTTCTACTGGCTAAACATTTTGAAGAAGTTCTAACATCCGCACCACCTCATCTGCTTCCTCGTTTGTCAGGTTCCTTTGACATGGGAGAACCCAAACTCCCTCCTCTCTAGAGTAGGAAAAATACTAAGCTATAAGAATATTATTACTCGGCACCAAATTAGCAAGCCTTAGAAACACTTCTTGCAACAACCTTCCCCCCAATCCACATCTTCCCAAAAGCGGATCCTTGCACTGTCACCTAATGAGAGCCTCACCTCCGTAAACATAAGCTCCAATGAAGTGATTGCTCTTCACATCAATGATGCCCTATATAAAGATGATTTCTTGACCCACCATCCCCCGTCTTGGACCCTATATTTGGTAGCAAGCACCTCTCTCCAAAAATTCCTATCTTCCACCCCATATCTCCAAAGCCACTTCTAAGAAGTCTAAGATTCATATACTTCAAGTGTCTTATTCCTGCTCCCCCTTCTAAAGGACAACAAACTTTGTTGTCTTCCACTGTACATCTTCATAAAAAAAACAATCTCCTCTCACTTTCTATAACTTCTCGAAGACATCTCGTGGACACTTGAATGGATATTAAGTACAGTGGAGGTTTTCCAATGTTGCTTTGATTAGAGTGGTTTTCCCTCCCAACAACAAATATGTGCTTTTCCATTTAAATGACCTCCTTCCACTCTTTCCACCACCCCATCCCACAATGCTTGACCAACTTACCAATACAAAGGGGAAGACCAAAATGTGTCATGGGAAAACTACCCACCCAACATCCAAAGACGGTTGTCAAGCGCTCCACTTCCTTTTCATGCAAATGCCTAACATCTCGCTCTTTCGAATGTTGATCTTCAAGCTCGAAACAACTTCAAAACACCTTGCTATTTTATTTTTTCCAGATTGTCAACCTTCTCTTCCTCCGCTTCACAAAATAAAAGTGTGTCGTCTACGAATTGAAGATGAGAACACCTCACACCCTCCTTCACTTGAAACCCATAAGTGACCAACATCTCATCCTCTATCCAACATTCTGCTTGGAACCTTTGCCACCACAATAAATAAGAATGGAGATAGCGGAACACCTAGCATAAGGCTCCTAGAGGGCTTGAAAATACCTTTAGGGGATCCATTAACCAGGATCGAGAATCTTGTTGAGCTTACACATTCCCTAAGCCACTTCCTCCATTTGTAGCCACACCCCAAACGTCCAAGCATATAATCTAGAAAATTATAATAATCATGAATCGTGATCATAATAAGCTTTTTTAATATCTAATTTGCATACTACACCTTTTTCCCTTCTCTATGTCTTGAATCAATGAACTCATGCACCAGAAGAGTTGTGTGTAAAATTTTCCTTCCCTCCACAAAAGCTCCTTGAACTTGGGAGATTATGTATTAGAGATTATATAAACTTTTAGTTATCAGGATTATTTTTAATCCCTATAAAAGAAAAATAAAAAATAAAAAATCTTTAATACATAAATTATAATTAATTAAAATGAGATTAACTTATCTTTAAGTGGCTACAAAAATAGGCCCGTAGGGGTCATTTGGATGCTTGTAAAATTTTAAGTTGTAAACACTTTACACTTCAAATCTTTGTAATATGCCATGTTTGACTTTATACTTTAAGGTAGTCATGAGCACTTTACACTTGTAACTCTTTATAGTTGGCCGAGAGAGAGAGAGAGAGAGAGAGAGAGAGAGAGAGAGAGAGAGAGAGCTGTGAGCCTCTCCCTTACGGGAAAAAAGACTGTTGGGCGTGGAATTGGATTACCTATAATTTGAAACACAGCAAAATGCTAGGATTCCAAAAGCCCCTATTAGTGTTTATAGCTTGTAAAGGGTTTATAGGCATCCAAACAGCCCCTGTAATGTCTTTACTTGTAAATCCTTTACAACTAAAGGATTTTACATGCATCAAAATGACACCTCAGTGTTTTGAGCATTTCTTTTACTTTTAATATTCTTTTCAAAGAAATTTCCAAATTTATCACGTTGATTGGAGAGATCATTTCCTAAATTATTGTAGGATAGTTTGTCAACTCGTTCGTGGGTGTAAAATGTAAATGTTCAGGGGAAAAGATTCTATGCACATATTATATACTAACTTGGTTTGCACCAACCGCCAACTTCTTGTGGATGTTGTGTGCGGAATCACAACATGCATTTCAAAATAGATACCCACCTATTTTAAGAAATCCCATTTTGAAATTCCTCAAATGGTACATAATGGCATAAATGGCTCGGGCCATTGAGTGTTCCAAGGGCATAACGGCCCGGACCATATATAAGTCCCCCTTTGGAGGTTGTTTTACAAACTTTCCCATTTCTCATCCGCTTTTTTTTTTTTTTTTTTTTGCTTATTGGGAATATTTTGACCCATTTTAGGCTAGATTTGTGCAATCCTTGAAGATTAGAACACAAGATTTAAACTGTTTATAATTTTTTTTTTTTTTTTAAATCGAAGGTCAGAGGCTGAATTTGGAAAAAGAAAAGATAAAAATTCTTTTATTTTTGTTTTTATTGCTACAAATTTTTGGATCCAACATTAAATTACCAAATCGACCAAATCTTGCTAGATTTGTATTTGATCTGGCCATGTTTGTATAATTTTTTCTATATTTTTGTTGGTTTTTATATAATTTTTGGCAAATTTTTTTTTTTTTTTGTAAAATATTTGGAGTGTAAATTGTTCAAATATATATAAAGGAGTTCAGATCTAAACATGCATGTACTAAAATGGTATTTTTCATCTCATTTTTGGTTTTTTTTTTTTTTTTTTTAATTCCGGTCATTTTTGAATGAATAGTGCCATATTTACTTTAAAAAAAAAAAAAAAATTCATCAAATTTCTTAAGGGGAATAATGTTAAATGCTTAGGGACATGTATTAGTGGTGTTTTTCATCTCATCTTTTGTTTTGTTTTGTTTTTTTCTTTTTTTTTAAAAAAAATTCTGATAATTTTTTGAATGAATAGTGCTTGGTTTATTTTTAAAATGTTTCCTCAAATTTCTTTAGAGGAATAATATTAAATACTTAGGGATATGCATTAGTTGAATGAATCTCATGGATTGCATGAATTTTGGAGGCTTTTTGATTGGTCCTAAATCCACCCGTTTCTATTCACTCGAATTTAATTAATTTTTTTCCTCAAATTTCTGGAGGGAAAAGGTGGCAAATGGTTAAAGATATGCATTTTGGTATGAGTTCCACAAATTGCATGAATTTCGGACCGTTATAGAGATATTTGAGTAGTCCTAAATCAACCTAACACCATTCATCCAAATTTAATAATATATATTATATTTTTTTCAAGTTTCTTGAGAGAAATGGTATCAAATGTTTAGGGATAAGTATTAGTGAGATAAGTTCCAAATTTTTCATACATTTCAGGCTGTTTGGGGCATTCTTGTGTTCCCAAATCCGCCTAACACTATTTATTGAATTTTAGTTTTAATTTTTTTCCTCAAATTTCTTGAGGGAAATGGTGTAATATGGTTAGGGATATGCATTGGTAGGATGAATCACACAAATTTCATGAAATTTGGCATGCTTTGGGGGTATATGAGTTGTCCCAAATCAGATAACATTATCTATCCGAATTATTATTATTTTTTTTCTTCAAATTTCTTGAAGGAAATGGTGTTAAATAGTTAGGGATAAGCATTAGTGGGACGAGCTCGACAGATTTTATGAATTTCGGGCCATTTTGGGGGTAGCCTGAGACAACATTCTTACAAATAATGGCCTGTTACACCATCATAAACATGTTAAAAACCAGAAAAGAATACATGTTCGTCCAATTTTTATTCTTCGATTCTCACTCCTACTGTGTGGAGTACTCAAAGTCTCTTCCAAGATATCCAGAATCGTCTCTTTTTTTGAAAATTTTCTATATCTATATATAATATAATCTCTAATCTATATTATATATATCTATATATATTATATATATAATATATATATATTTGTTTTTTATTTTTATTTTTAAAAACCGTTACTAGGGCCATAATATAACGGTTAAATGGCCAACCGTTACCGTTATTGAATACCTTGTGGTGTTCTACATGCCAGCTCTTAGTGTATACTGTCTACAGAGAATAGGCCACGTAACCGGGTCACTTCTTAGTTTCTTGGACAGCTGGGTTTTCCTTGCTTTCCCTTCATTTCATGGTTTCCATGTTTCAACTTGCAATGTTATTTCTTACGTTTTAGGAAGAACTGCATTGATGGGGTGTCATTTCCTATACCATCACAAAATTCTCGAGATTCCCCATTTTCTCATGGCTCTTCTTATGTCACTTGCTGGGAGTGGCAGTCTTTACATTCTCATGTTGCCTACATTCTGTATTATGTGATTTGTGTGATTGTGTTTTCAGAGATTTGATTAGCGAAAAATTGAAATTGGTGGCATTGCAGGTGTTCCAGCTGATGGTCGATGCCTATTTAGAGCTATTGCCCATGGGGATTGCTTGATTAAAGGGAAAGAAGCTCCAGATGAAACCCGCCAAAGAGAACTTGCTGATGACCTAAGAGCTCAAGTCAGTCCCTATCTTTATTACCATCGGCTTCACTTCTTTCTAGTCACTAGAGTCAGAGACCAGAATCCTTGTGCAAAATTCAGAATGACTGCATAATTTTGCTTCATGCCAAGGAAGTCTCCATAAGACGACCTCCATGGCAAGCCAAGGTGTGCAAAATCCATGCCATTCATCCAGTCAGGCCCACCATGAGAATGCTCTACCATGGATAACTGCCTGGTTAGCTAATCACATGAGTTGCACGTGTATGTTGAATACAGACCACTGCCACTTCTCTGAGCATTTATTTTTCTTAAACACATGTTTGATGGTTCCCATGAAGCAACCAGCCTATTTTTGGGCTTCGAGTCCATGGTGGGCCACACCTGATGAGTGGCTGAGTTCTTGCACATTTGATGCCGGTGCTTGGGCTGCAAATATTTTCTTATATCAATTTCTCTACAGTTTTTGTTGATGAAAAACCAGGCAGGCCTGCTCATAGCAATCTGGGTATATTTTGTAGGTTGTGGAAGAGCTCTTAAAGAGGCGTGATGAAACAGAAAGGTAACATATCAGTTTATTGATTGGAAAATATCTTGGTTTACATTGGAATTTTAGCACTGGATGTAATAAATGCATGTCATTAATTCCTTAATGTATTCAGCTTCATTGAAGGAGATTTTGACGCATATGTGAAGAGTATCCAACAGCCCTACACATGGGCAGGAGAGCCCGAGTTGCGGATGGCTTCACATGTTCTTGGGTGAGTTCCAATTTCAACTTCCCTCGAACGTCTGTAGTTTTTAAGGCTGTGACACTCTCGCTGGGATGAAACAGTTTCCTAGTATGAATGTGAATCCAACTGTAGTAAAATGCGTTTGCTGATTCTCTTGTTTTGGCATTGAGAAATGCAGTGGTGATTCACACCAGGACATATTGAAGAGGCAATTCACCTCATACATACCAATGTGGCACGTGTGTGGGGTACCGGCCACTCATCTGGTGGGGGCCACCATGAACATTTCTTGGCCAAAAGAAGGTGAACTGCATGCATGTGTTGAGTATAGAACGCTGATCATCCATTTTCTAATGGTCCATTTTTCTTGTACGTGTTGCTTACTTGATGAGTGGGCCAGCCTGATATTTGGACCAAGGTATGTTCATGGGTCACCACTCTCCATTCGATGAACACCCTTGAACTCACAGCTAGAATCACCATCAATCACTTCTTGGATTTTTGGTCAGAAAATGAACATTTCGTGGATTTCAACCAAATTTTTAGTTCTTTATTATTTATTAATTTTCCTTTATGAGCACAGAACTCCAATATCAGTCTTCATGGTAGATCGTAGCTCAGACAGCTTGATAAATGTAGCAAGCTATGGCAAGGAGTATGGGAAAGATACTGACAGCCCTATCAAGGTGTTGTTTCATGGGTATGGCCACTACGACGCATTGGAGGTTTTCTCCAGTTGAAATATGTTGAATCTGCTTATAAAGAAATTTTGTTAGATCCAAACTGATTGAGTTTCATTGGATGCTTTTGACAAGAGATTTAGCTCTGCTAATCAAGAAAAATACAATAAGCTTGAACTGCCCAGAAGGTAGATTTAGCCATTTACATAAAGGGGTTGTTTCCCACCTTGTAGATATGGAGACATCTGTTGCTTATCTGACACAATAAAAATTTCTTGCGTTTTTTCGAGAGTATTGGTCACAACGCCAAACCAAATGGTTCTCCGTTGTTTGCATTTCCCAGTGAAAAGGTTATTAGCTTTTGGATTTGAACTCATACATAGCTTCAAAGTCAAGATGATTCAACTGGTTTGATCAATATGAGCCATCCGATGGGCTTGCAGGCCACATTTTCACAGTGCATACAGGTTTGTTTGAAATATTATCAATTTGAGTGTAGATCTTTAATTTGGATTCATCTAAAGTGGATGTCTACGGATGATGGTCGATACCCCTGAGGAGATGTTTTTGTGTAAGAATGCTGAAGGCGGACGTGAATAAGGTTTTGAAACTTTACAGGAGAGCAACTAATCTTCGTTGAAATGTAAGATTTTAGCAAGATTTGGGGAAAGAAGAACCAATTAATCAATAAATTTTCTTTTCCATTACAATAGTACATTGAATACTTCTTTTCTTGTTTGATATTGTTACTTGATTTCATGTTTTTTGGTGTGTGTTTTTCTTTATTTTTACCACTTTCCATCGAATTGAAGTACAGATGGATAACCTATTTTTGAAAGTGAGCAATGATTTGGACCGCTGAAGTATGTGGACCTTGATATGGACCATTATTGGACGGTCGACAACAGCCTAGACCGTTCAACACTAGGTTATTGATTTAGACAGTCCAAAAGTAGGTGAACAGCTATCTGAACTGTTTTGGACCGTCCAAAAGTAGGTGAACAGCTATTTGAACTGCTCAATAGCACTTGGACAATGATATGGACCGTTCTAAGAGGCTGAACAACGATCTAAGCCGTTCAAGAATAGGTGGGCAGTGATGTGGACCGTTCCATGATAGTGAACAGCAATATGGACTGATCCTTCTATCAATACATGCAAAGATGTGATCACTTAGGAGTATTTTTGTTATTTTCATAAATATGCTAACAGTCATGATTTGGATCTGACAGAGTGGTAAAATAAAGAGGCCTATCAGAAATAAATATTTGGATTTAACATATGAAAGAACCCAATAGGTCTTGTGAGAACTCTCCATTTATCGTAGGCTATATTTTCAAGGATCGGCTCTTCATGTACCAGACTTTTAACATTTTACAGGCTATCCAACACAAACAATCATTTACCTAACACGCGTTTACATGTACATTATTTACAGCTAAACAAAACAGGCTGTAAATGATTAACAAGTGTAAGCTATTTATGGGCATCCAAACGACCCCTAGCCAGCAATACAGAGTTTTTAATTCAAAAGTAACTCCTTTTAGATGAGGGCTAACTTGTAACAAAATCGTTTCAAAATCAGCCCTAACCTGCAATAAAGGGATTTTCAATCTAAATTACCCTTTTTAGAACTAGGCTACACTTTTCAAATATGCAATAAAAAGTGTCAAAAAAAAAAAAGGAAAGCCCCTTTTTAGGGCACGGGTTGGGTACTACCTCACCAAGGACACGGCAGGAGATGGATGTGACATGGTGGGATTTGATTGGCCCTGGGGCTTTTGTCAGAAATGGGCTCACACAAGGCATGTTGGAAAGTTGTTTGGTGGAGTACTCGACCGGCCCTGCTGTTTCGGTCCGTCTTCCACTGCATCTTGGATCTGCATTCCCCTTTCTAAACCAGTGGTTTTAAAGAGCCAACTTTACACATTCCATCATCTCGGGGCTTACAGCGTATTGATAAGGTTCTTAACAATTGGTATCAGAGCCAACACCATGTCCTATGTTTGAGTCACAGAAAGAGTGAAGGCCGCCACGGCATGGAAAGATCTACCTTAAGAATTAGAGTGCAGTTATAAGGGTTGATAGAACCTAAAAGGGCTAAGACCTGACCTTTCGAGGCTAAAGGGGGCTACGAAAATCGAAGCTAATCCTTCTTGCCTCGAGTGGAAGGCCCGGCTGGTGGCTGAGGTGACCTTCTGAGGCTAAAGGGGGCTATGGAAATCGAGGCTAATCCTTCTTGCCTCGAGTGGAAGGCCCGGCTGGTGGCTGAGGTGACGAGGGTCAGGGGTCTTTCAAATCAACCCGTGCCTCAGTAGAGGGCCTCCTGCCTTGGATAGAACGGCACATCCCAGATGTTGATTTTACCAAGATGATGGACATGCCTCTAGATGGTGTCGTGGGGCAGCTGGTGAAACTTTTCTTTAAGGTAAGTCGTCTCGTTTGCGATGGTTGTCTTTCGTCATTTATTGATTTTTTATGCCTTCTAACGCAAATTTGCTTTCAATTTGTCCCTTCTCTTCTTAATGTCCCTTGCAAAATATTGCGCGGCAAGGTGAAGTGAAAGGATGTAGAAGCGGCGCTATTGCAAAAGGGCGTAAAAGCCGAGTAGCTTCGCTCCAAGAATGCCACTCTGAAGGCCTAGGCGGAGGAGGCGAAGACCGAGCTAGAGGCATTCAAGTCGCTACTTGTCGAAGCTCTGGAGAGGGGTGTCTGGTGGAAATCCAACCTGGGTGAGCCAAAGCACTTCTTTGACGTCAAGATGAAGGAGGCCCAAGCGGCTATTCCTATGGCTCGGGTAGCTATCGTGGAGGAGTTCAAGGCCTCCAAGGAGTTCGAGGAGGACAGGGATGTGCTTTATGGCCTCAAGTATGAAAAGTTCCTAGAGGATATCAAGGGGGCACACCCTAAGCTTGACCTCTCTGCTTTTGAGGTCGGCCCTTCTGAAGACTCCTCGGCGCCGAAAGCCAAGGACTTGCCTTCCGAGCAGCCACCCCTAGCGGAGCCCTGAACTCTATTTTCTTCAAGTATTTTTGCTTTCGCTATGTACTCTCTTACCATATTAATGAAAAAGAGCCTTTGTCGCAATGCTTGCGCAAATCTTCAGTTTGTTGTTAATCGGTAGGTCGACCTCTTAAATCATGCCAGGGCTAAAGTACGAGCCCTCCTCGTATACCATATTAATGAAAAAGAGCCTCTAATGTTTCTTAGTTAGTGGTCCGACCTCTTCTTTAATGGTCTGGCGACTAGTAAGGATTTTCTCTCCCTTGCACTAACAAAAGTCCTCAGTAGGCCATGTAGATTAAGCTATTGTAGATGATAGGCAAAATATCCCAACCTTAGGATTTTTATTGTAGAGTCTGAAGAAAATATGTAGGTTCCTACTTGGTCGGTTGCCAATTGTATATTCGAAACAGTATGAAAGTAGATTTTGCCCCTAAACCTGGTTGGCTTCTATGCGTAGTAGATCTTCAAGTACTCGGTGTTCCATGGATGTGGCAGGGGTCGTGTAACGCCCCAGATTTTTGCCAACCTGTAGTTTGACGTCCTTAGGCAATAGGTCGATCCTAACACCTGATTAACTTCTCAAACACTTAATTCAAAAGTTTCAAATCCCTTTTCAAACCATTTTCTTCAAAATCTCACCTTTCACTATCTTATCCTCCAAAAGTAACTAAGTGCTAAACTAGATTAGCTATGAAATCCGCTTGATCCACTTTAAATACAATTTGCAAGACCCAAAACTTGTAGAATCATTGAAGCTACATTACCCTATAAGCTAGGATCAATCTCATTACCCGGCTGCTCTCGGGAGCATCACGAAACTCCGTATCGGATCTGGACCGCACATCAAAAGTCCGAATAATACGAAGTTATAGAATTAGGACCGCCTTGCTAGGCTTGACAACCATCTCGGAAATCAAATCTAGATAGTGTCCTGGGGCTATTCGCTTGAGCCCGGAGTGAAGAGTGTGAGAAACGTGAAATTAATTAGAAATAAATTCCAAATTTAAGTAATCTGAGACTTGTTGCTTACGGGCCTGATATAAGCAATTAGACCGTCAGAATCTGACCAAATACACCCTCGGATCAGGGAAAATTTCATACACCGGACAGTGTACTTGTGGCCCTGATCGAGTTCTGGTGACTGTTGAACTGAAACTGGTCCGCCACGGGCGATCTGTAAATTCGATCGGACAGAAAATGTAACTCGACCTAGATCCAATGTCTGTGAGCTTAAGTCCGACCTTTGGCTCAAGGGGGGCTTCCGGAAGTGCTTCGTTAAGACGGAACAGTTTCCCTTTGGACATAACCTAAGTATACTTTGGCCCTAAGTATATTTTCGTGAGTTCTGGGCCTATATAAGGACCTTAAACCCTCACTCTCTCATCCCATACGAATTTGAGAAAACCCTAGGAGAGAGAGAGAGAGTAAAGAGAGAGAAAGTGTGGGAGAAGTGGGTGAAGGATCCTGGTGCTCTATCCTACCATCATACGTGCTTAACCATCACTATCTAGTCGCTCTTCTGGCGATTCTGACATCATTCTTAGGTAAGGAAAGTCTAACCCTAATTGTTCTAGGGTTTCAAAGGTTGTAAGTTACGAAATAGCTGACTTAATTCATGTTATAGGTTGATATAGCATCGTTGAAGAAGACTTAGCATTTCTACCAAATTCGTTACGTTTCTACGGTGTAAGGTGCGGACTTTAAACGTATAGGTTATGGTTTTCAAGGCTTTCAATGTCAGTTAATGATATATTATTGACGCAGATGCTATTGCACATGTACAAAGTGCTGTCCGTTTCATTTTTTGGTTATACGTTAACTATGTTGAATATATTGTATTCATCGTATTTGTAGAAAATACCATATACGTATGAAATACGGATTTGTGCCTAACATGATTATCTGTCGTGACTATATGCTTGTACGTATGCGATAACTCCCTAGCGAAAGGACTTGCCCTAAATCACGCCACGGCCAATATACGCTATATATGTTAAAATGTGTAGCCCAAGTGTTTGTGAAAATGTTCAAATGAATATGGAACTTAGATTCATGCTTGCCATGATTATCCGCCATGGGTGCACGCGTGTTATACATGGGGCAACTCCCTAGTGAAAGGATTTGGCCTAATACTTATGTGATCAACATAGTCATGTATGTTGATGTATGTAGTCTAAAGTGTTTGTTGGAATGTCTGAATGAGTAGTAGTTAGTAAATTGTAATATATGAGGGTGTTGAGATATGATTCTTAACTCCTTTAACTATGTATATGTTTTCCTCCATGTACCGTCTATTATAATGTCTGTTTCTCTATGTAATGCATATGTTTAAATCCATGTTTAAGTTGTATTCCAGAAAATCCGTTATGGGTGATGGGGGAGTGGTGTAACGATTCCGTGCAACAGCCCTGACAGCCCTAAACGGACAATATCAGACTTTGATTATGTAAATCTTGATCCATTATTGCTTTAACTATCTATACTTGAATGTGATTGAGGCTATTGTATAATCCAGGCAATCGGTAACAGGCCTTGAGTTCGTGGCTAAGATTCATTCACCACGAAAGACGTGTTTGACGAACCCTAGCCGTACGTCGGTTGTCGATTCAGCGAACCAACCTGCCAGTCTGACTGACTCTCAGATACTGCCTCTACTCGGTAATCCTGTAACGACTCGTCTGCCTGCTGAGCCTCGATCACCCTTGCGACAAGAGAGGGTTGAATCGACAGGCTCGATAACTGAACGATAGAAGACTGCAGACCAAACTCGAAGTCTTACTCTGCTACATCCTCGAGCATCCTCCACTCTTGAATCATCAAGTGCGCCACCAGGCCTCGTGGCTGACGGCTGAGGGCATCCGCCACTAACTTCGCCTTGCCCGGATGGTACTGGAGATCAAAATCATAGTCCTTCAGGAGCTCCTTCCAATGCCTCTGCCTCATATTTAGCTCAGACTGAGAGAACAGATACTTCAAGCTCTTGTGGTCGGAGAAGAGCTCGAACCTCACCCCATAAAGATAGTGCCTCCACACCTTTATTGAGAAGACCACTGCCGTCAGCTCCAAATCATGCGTGGGGTAGTTCAGCTCATGGACCTTGAGCTGGCGAGACGCATAAGCCACCGGCTTCCCTGCTGCATCAGGACAGCACCCAAGCCAACTCGTGAAGCATCGGTAAATACAACAAATCCATCACTCCCAGAGGGAAGAGTGAGGACAGGAGCGGACGTGAGGCGGTCCTTCAGCTCCATAAATGCATGCTCACAAGTGTCACTCCATACAAACTCAGCACCCTTCCGGGTCAACCTGGTCAACAGGGCTGCAATACGAGAGAATCCCTTAATGAAACGTCTGTAGTAGCCCACCAAACCAAGAAAACTGTAGATCTCGGTTGCGTTCGTGGGCTGGCCCCACTGACGCACGGCATCAATCTTCGAGAGGTCCACGGCGACACCCTGCCTCGTCACCACATGACCGAGGAACTTCACCTCCTCCTGCCAGAACTCACACTTCTCCAGCTTCGCGTAAAGCTGGTGTGCACGGAGGGTCTGCAATGTAATCTCTAAATGCCGCTCATGCTCCTCACGGGTCCTCGAATATATCAGAATGTCGTCAATAAACACCACAACAAATTGATCGAGATACGGACGGAAGACCTCGTTCATCAACTGCATGAACACTGCGGATTGGTCAGTCCTAAGGACATGAAGTGGAATTCAAAATGACCGTAGCGCGTCCTGAAGGCTGTCTTCTGGATATCCTCATCTCGAACCCGAACCTGATGATAACCGGACTGCAAGTCAATCTTTGAAAAAAACTGCGCCTCCTGCAGCCGATCAAACAAGTCATCGATCCTCGGAAGCGGGTACTTGTTCTTGATCGTGACCTTGTTGAGTTCGCGGTAATCTACGTAAATCCTCAACGAGTCATCCTTCTTCTTCACGAAGAGTACCAACGCTCCCCACGCCGAACTGCTCAGACGGATAAATCCTAACTCACGCAACTCGTCCAACTGCTTCTGCAATTCCCGTAACTCCAACGGTGCCATACGATACGGGGCCTTCGAAATAGGCGCGACACCGGGCATGAGATCAATCTGAAACTCGGTGTGCCGACGAGGTGGTAATCCCGGAATCTCCTGGAACACATCGGGAAAACTACAAACAATCGGCAGCTGGTTGATATACAAAGCAACTGGCTCCTCAACGGCACACGATAACAGGTAAGAAAGCTGCTCTCCTCTGGGCTCGACAACAAACTGGAACTCTGGCACGCCGGGTATACAGAACGTGACTATCCTCGCAGAGCAGTCCAATATAGCATGGTACTCGGCGAGCCAATCCATGCACAGGATGACATCAAAATCGGACATCGGCAATACGAACAGGTCAGCAGGCAAAAAGATATCCTCAATCAGAACGAGGCAAGATGCGTAAAATCGGCCCAACACTGCAGTCTTCCCTAAGGGCGTCGATATTGACAAACCCTCACGGGCAGACTCAATTGGCAAACCAGTCGATCGGCAAAAATCATTAACCACAAAAGAATGCGATGCACCAGAATCAAACAATACACGTGCAATGCATGCAGAAACAGGGAGTGTACCCTCAACGACCCCTCCTGATGACTGAGAGTCCTGCTGTGCAGCATAGAACCTGCCCTGGGCCTGCTGGGGAGGTGCAGGTCCCCTTTGAGGTCTCTACTGCTGCTGTGACCGCTGTGGGGGCCTAACCTGCTGTCTCTGCTGCTGCGGGGGAGGTATAGGAGGCTGATGTTGCGGTCGCTGCTGCTGTTGTGGTGGCTGTCATGGAGGCTAATGCGGTGTCCTCGGCTGCTGTCACTGCGGATGGGGACACTCGTGCACGCGATGTCCTGTCCTACCACACCCAAAACAAGTACCGGTGAATGGTCCTGAAGGTGGTGTTGGGGGTACTGCTAGTGCTCGGAATGCTGGGCGAGTCATACGTCGCTGCTGTGAACGATGCTGCTGCGGCTGCGAACTACCAGAGGACGCCTTCCTCTTCTGATCTCCCCTCTGATCACGGGCTCTCTGCACACCAGCTCAATCTGTCTCATATATCAGGGCTCTCTCCACTATCTGCTCAAATGTCGGAAGCATGTGTCCGATCACACGGCTCTTGAGGGCAGGACGTAAGCCGTTCTCAAAACGGCGGGCCTTCCGCCCCTCATCATCCACAAGATACGTCGCGAACCTCGAGAGTGCGACGAAACGTGCCTCATACTGGGACACAGTCATGTCCCCCTGAACCAGAGTCTCAAACTCTAGTGCGCGCTGCTGGCACACATGCTCAGGAAAGAACTTCCGGTCAAATCGGTCTGTAAAGTCCTCCCAGGTCCACTCGAAATCGGCCGCTACCGACCGGGCTACAGATGCCCACTAATGCTGTGCCTCACCCTGAAGGAGAAATACGGCTAATGGAACTCGCTGCTGGGTCGTGCATCTCATGGTGTCGAATATCTTCTCCACCTCAGAGCACCATATCTCGGCTGCAGTGGGGTCTGGCTCACCCCTGAAATGTGGAGGATCGTGCTGTCTGAAGTCCTTGAGAAGGGCGCTCGCTCGCTCCTGCTCGGCCTCGGCCAGCGTAAAAGTGGGACGCCTGCTCTGCCCTTGAAGAATAGTGGTCATCGCCTGTAGCATCTGCTACACCTGGGTGGCACTCACAGGTACAGTCGGATCAGCACTGGTCTCAGGTAAAGGAGTGACATCTACAGGCTAGAAATCTGGAATATCCGGTGGTGGAGCAGGAGTCACAGGTGGTAGAGCGGGAGAGTAGCAGGTGACGGGAGGCGGCGAGGTGGTAGCAGGTGGTTGGAGCGGATTCGCTCGGGTCGGTCTTGTAGCCATTACGTCCTACAGGAAGCAACAAGGGCCTATCAACCTTGAGAATTCTCGATGGCATAAACGTCAAGGGTCTATGTTGGAAATTTGTTAAGTTATCAGGACTCGGAACCTATTCATTCTAAGTTCATAGCAGATATGTGTCATGATCTCAGGTATTCCCAATTTATGCTCTGATACCAACTTCTGTCACGCCCCAAACTCGGAAACCGGGCTCACAAAATTTTCGATCACCGAATCCGGCGCCGATATCCTCTGTAGTATCCCATTCTCGGCTTCCAGCGCCCATACGCCAGATTCCGATCCTGGGATCCTACAAGGAGGGTTTTCGGTATGATTTTTTTTTTTGTAATGGACCATAACCAAGTCACAAAACAACATCACCACATATCCACTATATCAAAAACTTTTAAGTACAATGCAGAAAGGAAAATACAGGGTGATCAAAAAGCTCCAAAAAGAGATCTGATCGCGCTCCTGCCTCAGCGCTGCTGCTGCCCAACGGTACCTGCACGCAACGATCGTGCATAAGCTTACAAAAGCTTAGAGGGTGGTGTAAGTGTGTGCGTAAGGCAAACGCCAAGTGTACAATATCAGAGTAATGCGGAAGTATGTAGGTAGGTCCATGAATGCTATCAGCTGTACCAAAACTGGATGATGCAAGGCATGAATGCAATCGGCCATACCAAGGTCATGCGAAGCGAACATGAATGCTATCGGCCATACCGACGCAATGCAAGGCCTACGTAGCCGAATGCCATATGCGAGATGCAATACAAGTCAGTCAGTTTGTCATGTACACATATCAGTACAGTTCCTCACTGGATATCACCGGGGTCTAATACACCTCACACTGACTGCCTCCTCCTAGCTGCACAGTCAAGCAAGTGGAAGAAGAGACCAACTATCCGCCTGACCAGTAGTCTGCCAATACCTACCCGACTCGTCGATAGCGGACTCATTTGCGAGCTGGTCAAACTCAGCCTAGCTTATAAACCCCTCACTCAGGCGGATAAGGCCACACCCCCTTCCAACCGACCACGACACAGTGGGAGACGCGGCCTACTGGTATTCGGCACTCGGGCGCTCGTGTATCCACTCGGTCTAGACGTGGGGCATCTCCTGATACCAAAAGGTTCTGGGACTTTCACCCAAGGACATCCTAAGTGCCCAAGTGCTAGAATAGAATAAAGTATTTTCGGTATTCGATACGGCCATCCAGGATGTGCCTGTGGAGCCACGGCCCTGATGTCGCTAGGATGTGCAGTGATCAAGTCACACATATGAGATGCATGATTCACACCGTACAATCATGCAGCAATCTCACGTGTACCACGCGATCATGTGGGGCACTCCGTCTCATAAGGAGTCCCGTAAATGTCTCAGTCCAACGGCTTATGCTATGATCAAACATTCCTCATATCAAGCATACAAATGATGCGTATGGGTATGAATCATGGAGCTATACTAAGCATGTTATAAAGTGGTGAACTATAACAAATGTGGGCCTACTAATGGGCCCTAGGGAGAGTTATAATGCGGACATTTAACCAACATTATTCTTCAAACGTGGACGTCAAACCAACATTGCTCCCAAGGCATAACCTGTCATCAAACATTATTACACACACTATGGAGGAATCACTCATTGCAATGGACCCTAAGGACGTCCTGTTGGGCCTCGACCCATGGGCCTTATATTCATCAAATGGGTCGCATCATATGGGCCTTTTATAAATCAAGTGGGCCACATCAAAGGGGCCTTATGTACATTGCAATGGGCCATATCCCATGGGCCTTTGAATACATCACAATGGGCCTTGTAACATGGGCCTCAAATACATTGAATGGGCCCCATCACATGGGCCTTATAAATATCAAGGTGGGCCTCAACAACAGGCCACAAAACATAAAATGGGGGCCTCAACAATGGGCCATAAGCAGGACATAATGGGCCTGATCACTTGGGCCTTATATATACACCAAGGTGGGCTACACCAAAATACAGTGGTGAGGATGATTTCCACCATTAAAATTCCTAAGGCCCACCATAGATATAATTATATAATATATAATATATATATATATATATATATATAATATGATATATACATCACACATACAACAACATATAGATACAGAGATATATATATAGACATACATATAGAGATATATCACACATATACATACATACAACATACAACACATACATAGACATATATATATATATAAGAGATATATATATATATATGAGATATAATATATATATAGATATCACCACACACACATATAATACATATAATAATATATATATATATATATACTATATATATACATATATATACATAATATATATATATATATACATCACACACAGACACATACCACACACATATAGATATATATACACACACACACACACACCACACACATATATACACACACCACACACAAGCAGCACACAGCACACACTCACCACACATGCACACATGTGCACACTCACACACGCATGCACACACACGTGTACACATACACACATACACACACCCGCACGCCCACACGCACACACACGCGCGCACACACACAGTGGGCTCCACCGTCCGCTGGACGATGGGATGTAAACACATACCTCACTGTGGGTCCCATGTGGGGCCCACCATAATGTTTATCTTCCATTCAAACCGTTCATAAGGTCGGGGAGGTCTGGAATAAGGGGAGAAACAAATTTCAGCTTGGTCCGAAACTTCTGTGGACCCAGAAAGAGGTTTCAACGGTAGAGTTCAATTTACACTGTTTCCTATAATGTGGGCCACCTGAGTCATGGATGGGCCTGAATTTTGGAGGGGGCCCACTTCAAGACATGGCCCACCAAACGGACGGTGTGGATATAATAAATACATCATGGTGGGGCCCACGGCTGAGGGCCGTGGAACCCTGTCTGCCCGCCCGTCCAGATGCCGCAGGCGCTGCCTGCGCCTTTGGCAGCAGCAGCGCCTGCTGCTATATAATTTTTTTTCTTTTATTTAAATTACATTTTTTGAGGATTTTCACGCGTGGGGCCCGCATCGGAAGAATCCGACCCCGTCATTGGTCTTTAGGGCTCAAGACAGACCCATCAAGCCCAATATTGGGTATTTTTCAATGTACAGAAAGATCAAGGAAGTTTTCAACGGTGAAAATTACTATTTCCAAAGGTATGGTCCGCCTGAGAGTCAGATTAACATCATTTTCGGCTCAACGCCTAAAATGAGGTAAGAAAGGGGATGGACGGCTTGGATTGAATTCAATCATCAAGGTGGGGCCTGCATGAGTAGTCCGCCCCAAAACCCAAAAAAAAGAACCTTTTTTTGTTTCAGCCAGCGTCCAGCATCCCTGGACGCTGGACGGTTTGGGCAACGACTATACAAGGTGAGCCTGTTTAGGTGGGCCACCAAATGGTGGTTGGTGTGGGTATAATACATATAAGGTGGTCCCCACTCATAGGTGGCTCGGATAAAATTCTTACTTCATGGTGGGGTCCATTCAAGTGGGTCACACAATCATATCATCTCAAGAAAAGGAAAATGAAAGAAGAGAAGAGAGAGAGAGAGAGAGAGAGAGAGAGAGAGAGAGAGAGAGAGAGAGAGAAGAAGGGGACACACATGTGATGGAGGGACCCCGACACTATGGGCCCTCCCTTGCATTCCATCATACATCAAAAGATAATCATAGTGGGCCATTGGCCATATCTTAGGGTCCAAAGTGAGATCCATACCATTGATCGGTAGGCCTCACTTGGCCCATCTAAGAAAGCATAAAAACTACCCTATCAAAGCACCCACCGGTTGATCTCTTTGGTCTGTTGGAATGCCTATCTCCTTGTGCTCCTCTTTGATGGTGGAGATGGAAAATTGATGGATAGGATGATGGGTTTTGGAATGGGAATGGGTCGCTCTCAATACACTCACTTTTCTCACACTTGGGATGCCATGGACGTGGGATTTTTTTTTCTCCTTGCTTGGGAATGTGAGTTTGAAAAATGAGAGAGAAAGAGTGTAGTAAAGGGAGGGAGAGAGTAGCTTAGGTAGGCCATGATTATTTGTAAGAGAGGGTGGCTTGCAATAAATGGTTGTAAGAGGGCTAAGGGTAGGGTGGCTAGTCATAAGTGCTTGTAAGAAGGCTAGGGGGTAGGGTGGCTATAGCTTAGACTAGGGTGGCTATAGCTAGGGTGATGTCATCCATTACCCTCATAATTACCTAGGAATTTATGCCACATGGGATGGATGGGTCCCGCAATGTGCGGTCCACGGTTATTATAATGTATAGTCCACATCTTATGATCTAAGCGTCGGATTGGCACATGAGATGCGACGTTGGAATCGCGGTGACGGCACGGTCGCAATGGTACGGGTCTCGGATTAAACCGACTCGAATCTAAAGGATACGACTTACGGTCGTGCGCAACATCGATTATCAGTCACGGATTGCCGGACTTCGACGGAAATGATCGCAGGATTCATCGGAACAGTACGAACTAGGATACAGGTCTTACACACACACACATACACACACGCACACACACCAAAATAATGCAATTACAATTCACACAAACACACACACACCAAAATAATGCAATTATAATTCAATGGTTCACACTAACAAATCAATCTATATCAATGGTCACATCTTGTATAAATTGAAGGATGCATGTATGCATGGATGTGTGGGTGGATGCATGTATGCTTAGATGGATGCATGTGTATTTACATGTGCGTGAATGCACAAGTACCAAAATCTCGAGTCATTACATAAATTCTCAAATGAATTTACTTTTATAGAAATTTCTTTAAAACTATGGTGAATCACACAACTACACTCCTGGGTCCTGATCTAATTTGTGTGATTTAGGATACTGTCTCAGACATCTGATCCAGGTGGAAGGTGAAGCCCACTAAGATGAATTATTAATATAGTTTCGTAATCGTTGGCCCACCAACAAGTGGTCCAAGCTCTTTTGGGCATTTCTGCCACTTTTAAGGTGATTTAGGGAATAAGATTTCATAGATCTAGGTAATAGATTTGTAGCGCGCATTGTCAAGCATAAGATGGAGCTTACAAGGTACATTTATTTTACTGTCTAAGGGCATTTAATTGAATCGAGATGGTTATCATGTTGCCAGGGTAATTTAGTCAATCTGTTTCCTGGACTTGGGGAAATCAAGATCTAAGCCATTAGTTAAGTAGGTTCTTTGGTGGATCTCTATTTTGATTCAGTTATTTAGGTCAATTAATCATGGGATCTTTAGATCATGGCTTGAGATTCATAAATCATGCAGTCAAGTACAAGATTAGGCGATCAAGTGAAATTAAAAAAAATTCAAATGAAGTTATTCGAATTTGCACAGTTAGATATTTCTATCCAAGGATTCTACAAAGTTTTGATGGATTCAAAATTCTAAATTTTGAGTTTCATGTGTATAGGTTTTGAGAAGTTTTAAGGTTTTAAATTAGACATTTGCACCCATGATTGTCAGGTAAATTAGAAAATTTTCTAGTGTTACTCGAGTACATCTAACACTCGAGTATAAAAAATTTCAGGATGTTACACTGCTCCCCTATAATTACTTACCACACATTGGAGCTCTCTAGGCTCCTTAATTTTTTACAACTGTGGAATCTGAATATCAAACCAATCCAAGGCTGGCCATTTTTTACCTTGCCGATGTTGTTAATTGATGGGGGCTTTTGCCCTTGGTCGGCTGGAGATGCAATGGGCAGGTTGTGCTCTTGGTTGACTGGAGATGCAATGGGCAGGTTGTGCCCCTGGTTGACTAGAGATGTGATGGGTAGGTTATGCCCCTGGCTGACTAGAGGTGCGATGGGCAAATTGTGCCCTTGGTTGACTTGAGATGTTATGGGTAAGTTATGCCCCTGGTTGACTGGAGATGTGATGGGTAGGTTGTGCCCTTGGTTGACTATGTGATTAAGGATATGAATTAAAGCCTTTTGGATATCTCGTGGATCAGGAAAAATTTGACCTTAGCCCTATTTTTACTGGAGGACTTCCAGTATCTTTGATTCTTCTCCTTGTGGCCCTAGGATATTTTCTCATCGAATGGGAGACCATGTCGCTGACCAACCCAAAAATGGAATGGTACAACCTCATGGGATCAAAGGTCCTCTCCATAGGTCCTTCTGGATGGATCCTACATCTTAGTGGGAGGTCCAGCGCTTGAAACTCCTTCGACGATCCTTTCGCTCCTTGAAAGTGGGTCGATATCCTAATCCCTACATTCAGGCATTTGAGAGTGGCTCGATCATTATAGCCTTGGAATGATTCTTCTTTCGATATTTGAGGGTTAACTACTCGGCAGGTGGGAAGATATACTCAGCACCTATGGTGGAGGGATTGGTGATTTTATTCACAATATCAAATTTGAAACTGTGGTACGGGATGTCCTCCTCTGAATGTTGGATGTCGATGAATGGAATATCGAGCTCAGGTGCAAAGTAGCTAATAGGAATGATGAATTCTAGCTTAGCCAGAATGGAGATCACTTTGTTGTCGAGGATATACTTAACTCTTTGATGGAGGGTGGAAGGAATAGCTTTGACCTTGTGGAGTTAAGGCCTCCTGAGTAGCAATTTGAAGGGGATGATATATCTAAGATTTGGAATGTAATGGTTGAGATGTCGGGACTATTTTGTACCTCGATGTCTACTTCTCCCTCCACCGTCCTACGGGAGTTGTCGAAGGCTCACACATTCATATGGCTGGGTCAGAATGAAGATGGTTTAATCCCTTGTCGAGTTGTAGTCCGTAGTGGGAACACGTTCAGACCGGAACCATTGTCATTGAGGACCAATGGGATTCGAAGGTCCTTATGAAATATGACTATATTCAACGAGCACCCATAGTTGTTTCCCTCCAGTGATAGCTCCTCGTTAGTGAATGTAATGGCTTAGGGAGCGAGAAGTTGCCCAATAATAAGAGCGACCATCTCAAGTGGTGTATCTGAAGAGATATGTGCATCATTCAAAGTTCTGGTGAATGCTCTCATGTGCATACGTAAGGCGAACAACAGCTCCCATAAAAGAAATCTAGGTGGGAATCACCTTGAGTTGAGTTGCAACTTCATAGGCAACTTCATTTTTTTTGCCTAGTCTTGATAGAGCGCCCTTAGGGTTCCCTTGGTTGGGATTATCTCTTCGGACAAACCATCCATTGGGATTCATATTTCCCACCTTGGTGCACTCAGGATAGTGCCAGGGGACCGCATTGTGGGATAGAGTTGCCTTTCATTCTGGAACTACCGATCTTCAAAGAGAGACGGTTGGGTTGTCGGAGAAGTGAGGGTTTGTGAGCCTTCGTATGGAATTGTTGCCTGCTTGGTTGCTCCAATCCTGGTGTTGTTTAGGACTTAACTAGCTTGTCCCTCATGCGGTCACAATTTTCAGTTGGTTGTGTGGGGCCAGACTGGAATAAATATTGGCTTAGTAAAACACCTTCTTAATTGCTGAGAGGGAGAGTCCTGAAAGGTGCGGGGGCTGGTGCAGCCCTTTGTAGAATAATCGGCCCGTATGTGGGTATTGGAGCACAAAAAACAAAATAGAGACATGAGATTGCCCTATCGCGTGGTCGCACAACAAATGTCTGTTGTGTGCTCGCGTAATGCAGAGAAAGAGGCAAGAGTAATGTTTCAGGGGTAGATTGCCTAGATCAAGTGAGCAGCCTATTACGTGCCCATGCAATAGGGTCGTGTTGGGTGCCCGTGCAACAATGTGATGTTGTACGGATTCTGGATCTCAAATGTGTAGAAGCCTATAAATACCCCCTTCCCTTTTCATTTACATCATCAAAGAAGTTGCAGAAATACTCGGGAGCTCAAAAAATCATCCAGGTATCTCCCAGGAAGCGACCCGAGAGAAGGAGACTCCAGTGTTGCAAGACTCCAGCCTGTTGCCCGCCCGTGTAATAAGGGATGTGTTGCGTGCCAACGCAACAAGCGGTTCTGCAGCCCATATTTTCCACGTTTTTGTGAATTCCTCCACAATTGAATCTCCCATGCATGCATCCTTAGACTATTGACGTAGAGACAGGGTTTCAGCTCGCACAACTCCTCTATCATTACGACGGACACCATATACGTCGCGATGCTACTAAAATCGCCACTGGACTGTTTCTCTATCACATTAATTCAATACACTTTGTTTTGGAATCAAGGAAAATATGAAGATGTAATATGAATTCATAATTAATAAAATATGTGATGATGAATGTTCTTCTATTTTTTCTTTGTTATTATTGAATATAGATATTCCAATCAAGATACATTGTTTCTTGCCGAAACAAAATGACGACTCCACTGGGGATCAAACCCAGAGTCTTTGATTTTAATATCTATGTTTAATACTAACATTGGAATAATCAGAAGAACGCTTATCATCAACAGGCGGCACGATGGCACCAAAATGGCGACTCTTGACGGGAACATCCCCCCTTCATCTCTAAAACAAAGTACAATTCGATTAAATCAAAATAATGAATAGTCTGTTTTGGATCCAAGTATTCCATTTTTACACAACCGTAATAACCTTCCTTCCGACTAATGTTAAGTGCCACATATTACATATTTCCCCCTGTTTATACCTTGGTTTTATGAACATGATAGCATTAAATCGATATATTTATGCATGTTTGTCTTGCGATGTGATTTTGAGAGCTTAAAGTGAAAATGATACAAAAAGTATGGATTTGATGCTCAATAATTGTTAACGAAGGATTGGATATTTGGAGACCAAGATTGAAGATTTTAAGAGTCCGAGATCCAAGAAAACCAAGTGAAGAATGAAGAAAATCGAATTTGCAAAGTGCAGAAATTTAGAGTTACTAAAACATGAGTGTCGATTGCATCAAGCACACTTCGATGCCACTGAAGTAAGTGTTCAATGCCATCGAAGGACGATCAATCACATCAAGATTTTAGTAAAAAATTAAGTTTGTTACTAGACAATTGGGTGTAAAGTTTGATTTCATCAAAGACCCTTCGATTCCATCAAGGAATAAGTTTCGATGTCATCAAAGCCAGTTCGATGACATGAAGAATTTCTAGATTTTCAAACTCAACTCTGTGGACAGTTCTAAACCATTTTTTATTACATCAAGGAGTTGTTCGATGACATCAAAGACTGTTCGATGACATCGAAGATCGAGCAATGACATTGACAACTTACACAATGCAAACGGCGTGAAGTTTCCAATTCAACTTGAACTCCACCTTCAATGACATCGAAACTGGCATCGAAGGCGCAGAGTGTGTAAATTTGAGGTGGTTTCCAAAGTTAGTCGAACAAAGACTATGTTTTTGGGTTCTTGTAACACCCTGAAAATCGAGGGTCGAGCAAAAGCTCAGCTCCCGAGTTCCAACGCATCACTTATGCAACATAGATAATGACAATTAAATGTTGTCTGTATTAGCACATTAAACATGAATGAGATTACACTAAAATATCATATCATACTCCAGAGATAATTAGATTACACAAGCGGAAGACTGTGATAGATATATAAAGCATATAAGTGGTAAGTCCCCAGAGTATCAACATGTCGCCAAGTTAAGTAATTACATATATAGTTCCAAAATACACAAAATGATAGAGTGTAATGTCATCTAATCCATATCCCTATAGCCCGGTGACGCAACTCCAGATCTATATAGACCTGCCAGAGAGTTGTAGATAGGAGAACTCCTCGTCATCATAGAAGACAGGCTCCATCTCGTAAGCCTTGTCATCACCTAAAACTAAAACGGGGTCTGGTTGGTGTTTTAAAACACCGTCCTAGAGTGGGAGTGAGTGATCAACTCAGTGGAGCTATAAGGCAAAGGTTAACATGTTATCGATTCAGTCAAACAGTAATGATAAAGCAGTACAACAATCATGTCTTAAGTACTCTTGTTAATGCAAGGATGGTATGTGACAATGATGTATGACCTCACCTGCACTCCCTCTACGACATCATCTCACGATCGCGCATGCAACACTCCCGCTGTGCTCAACTCCAACACCAAAGGCACATGCAATGCGGTGCATGGGCATGATTAGCCAAGTTCTTAATTAGACTTATTCATATAACAGGTTCGGGAAGCTAAGGTATCTCCCTTTGTATCATTTGCCCAAAATAATGATCCATTTAGGGTCGTCAATCCTAGCTAGTCACATACGATGGACAATTTTAGGTTGCTGCGGAGAGGCTCGTCACCTCAGCGCAGGCCTAGTTTATACTCGAGGTCACTACGAAAAGGCTTGTCACCTGCTCGTAGGCCGACAACTCGAATACAGTGTCCCATACCGCCGTATTCGGCTCACGAGTTTGGGTTGCTCACTGGTCACTATGGGGAGACTCGTCACCCCAGTGTAGGCTGACAGCTTGACCACGCTGTCCCATACCACCATGCCCAGCTCATGAGTCTTAACGGATCGTTGTACCAAGGTTACACGAGCTTTCATTGGTAAGTGGTACCTTAAATTCAAGCAATCGCGTCCATACATGGTAAACACACATTTAAGCCAATCGGGTTACTTGACGAGCTCGGTTGGTACGAGCGTACATTGAATTGGTCGACATAGAATGCGTAAGCACTCCGCGTGGCCTAACCACTGTCGGCAATCTCCGTACGACTCGGATTCCCCGAACGCATCTAATGTGGCGAAACTCGTTCGGCCACTTAATCGGGAACCGTTACCAATTACCTGGACTATGCGATAGTCCCAATCATACTCAGTTGAAATAAGATTCATATATGACTGTCAACCAGCATTTAACAATCAAATCATATATAAATCTCATTGGAGCATTCTAATAAACACATCAAACACGGGCATTCCATACATGAATCACATAGACAAATGTAAACTACAAGAAGGAATTTATTCATATAACCAAGGTGATAGAGAATCTCATCTCAACACCTTTAAAAAGGCATTTCATCAAATAATTACTCATTCAAACATTTTACCAAATACTTAGACTACACATTTCAACATACATGTATTAGACTATTTATAACATATATCATGGCACGTCCTTTTTTCAAAGGAGTTGCCACATACACCACAATCACATATTCACAATTAATAATCATGACAAGCACAAATCCAAATTCCATATTCATTCAAACATTTCAAGGAACACATGGAATACATTAAAATCAACGTAGATCATATATATGTGTAATATACGGAAACCATCGTATCTAAGCACATGTAATAGTAATCAAGCCAGTCATAAATCATTACTGACATTGAAAGCCTTGAAAACCATAACCTAAACATTTATAGTTCACACCTTTCGTCAGTAAACTTGTATCGAACTCAGTTTGAACACTACGCCTTTGTCACGGCACAACGGCTACCTGAATCACGAAATAGGTTAGTTATTTCGTCGATTCATCTACTTGGATACCTAAAACAGATTATGGTTAGGATTTCTTACACAAGAACAGAGTCAAAATCTCCGAAATAGCGACACGGGAGAGGTGATTCGATACGTGGGGCGGCGGGAATGAATCCCAGCAACAATCACCCTCTCTCTCTCTCTCTCTCTCTCTCTCTCTCTTCCTTATTCTTTCCTTTTCTTTTCTCTCTTTTCTCTCTTAGGGTTTGAAAATTCGTATGGAATGAGAGAGGGGTGAGTTTAGGGCTTTATATAGGCTCAGAAGTGAACTCAATGGCCTCAGTGCCATGGTATACTTAGGTTATAGCCAAAAGTCGACTATTTTGGGACAACAGAGCTCATCTGGAGGTCCATTACCTACATACAATCTGGAGAAAGTCCCTTGACGATGGATCTACGCCAGGTAAGATCTCGGTCCGATTGGATTTACGGATAGACCGTGGAGGACCAGTTTCAGTTCAACGGTCGTCGTCACTCGATCAGGGCCACGAGTACACTGACCAGTAGAATCACTCGATCAGGGCCACAAGGGTGTATTTGGGTCAGAATCTAACAGTCTGAAACCTTAAATTTGGCCCACAAGCAAATGGCCTAATTCACTTAAATCTGAGTTCATTTTCTAAAGATATTCGCATTTTTCACACACTTTACTTTGGGCTCTAGTTGTGCATTTCTAGACACTATTCGGGCTCGATTCCCGCGGCGGTTGTCAAGCCCAGTAAGGTGGTCATAACCGTATAGTTTCGCGGTTATCGGACTTTCGATGCATGGTACAGGTCCGATACGGAGTTTCAATGTGCTCCCGTGAGCAACTGGGTTTTGAGATTGATCCTAGGTTTTTAGGTAATGTAGAGTTAGAGATTCTACTGGTTTTGGGTCTTGCAGTTCGTATAGAAAGTTGTTCAAGCTAATCCACCGATTAATTCAGTTTAGTACTTAATTAATTTTTGGCTAATTTCTAAAGGATTTGGTCCTTAGTGATTTCTGCCTGAGGTGGTGCTCAGGTCTTTGTACGGATTTTTCTAAGATGTTACAATCTATCCCCCTTAAATAAGAATTTCGTCCTCGAAATTAGTACCTTTTTATACTCCTCGAGAATCTGAGGGTAGTTCTTACGGACCTCGGCTTCTGTTTCCTAAGTAGCCTCTTCCTCAGTGTGGTGTGTCCATAGTACCTTCACAAGCACGATAACCTTACTGCGCAGCACCTGCTCCTTCATGTCTAAGATATGTGTCGGTCGCAGTACATAAGTAGCATGTTCACTCAACTATACCTGCTCCCATTTGATAATGTGGGAAGGATCAGGAACGTATTTCTTCAGCATCGATACATGAAATACGTTGTGTACGCCTACGAGTGGTGTGGGCAAAGCAAGGCGGTATGCTACCACACTCACTCGATCTAAAATCTGAAATTGACCAATAAATCGTGGCGTGAGTTTTCCCTTCTTGCCAAATCGAAGGACTCCCTTTATGGGGAATACCTTAAAAAACACATGGTCCCCAACCTCAAACTCTAGCTGTAACCGTCTCGATCGGCGTAACTCTTCTGTCTGCTCTGTGCTGCAAGAAGTCGACGCCTGATAATGTCGATCTTCTCTGAGGTCACCTGTACCAAATCTGGGCCAATCAAACTCTTCTTGCCAACCTCTGCCTAGCAATGTGGTACTCAACATGGACGCCCATACAGTGCTTCGTAGGGGGCCATGCCAATATTCGCCTGAAAGCTGTTGTTATAGGCGAACTCAGCATAAGGAAGACAGTTAACCCAACTGTCCTTGAAATCAAGCTCACAACATATCCTCTAACACCTGATTTACCCGTTCCGTCTGCCCATCTGTCTGTGAGTGGAACGCGGTACTGAATTTCAGTTTCACACCCATTGCTTCCTGAATACGAGTCCAGAAGATAGATGTGAATCACGTGTTTCGCTCTGACACGATCTCCATAAGGACTCCATGCAGATGCACTATCTCCTTGATGTACAACCTGGCCAACTTGTCCGCGGAGTTTGAAACTCTAATCGGGAGGAAATTAGCCGATTTCTTCAATCGGTCCACAATCACCCAAATAGAGTCATGTCCCTTTCTCGTCTTTGGTAACCCTGAAATGAAATCCATAGAGATGAAATCTCATTTCCATTCAACTATGGGCATAGGCTGAAGTAAACAGGAAGTCGGCAATGTTCGGCCTTGACCTACTGGCACGTGAGACAACGTGAGACATAGTCTGCTATGTGGGCCTTCATGTTGTCCCACCAGTACTACCTCTTCATGTCCCATTACATCTTTGTACTATCAGGATGCATCACCATCCTCGAACTGTGAATGGCTTCTAGAACTTCCCTTCTCAAGTCATGAAGATTTGGGACGCATAGGCGGCCACGATACCTCAAACCTCCATCTAAGCCAACCCTCCACTCAAAGTCTTCACTGTCACTCGCTTGCTCTCTCATCTTTGCCAATAGTTCATCGTCTTTTTGAGCCACAATGATCCGGTCATTAATGAGTGGTTGCATACGAATGTATGCGACGCTCTCGAATGGCTCCTCTACCGTAAGCTTCTACTCAAAGTCTCGCACAAATTCTACCATGTTCCACTCGTCTATCATTAGCGGAGCCGCAAATGCTATCATCTTCTTGCAGCTCAATGCGTCTGCCACAAGGTTAGCCTTGCTAAGATGGTAGGAGACCTCGAACTTGAAGTCCTTCAAGGTTTCCATCCATCGCCGCTGCCTCATATTCAAGTCTCTTTGTGTGAATATGTATCTGAGGCTCTTGTGGTCACAAAAAAGCTCGAACTCCTCTCCATAGAGGTAATGTCTCCAGAGCTTTAATGCAAAGATGACGGCCGCTAACTCTTGGTCGTGTGTAGGGTAGTTTTCTTCGTGTTTTCTCAACTGTCGCGATACATAGGCGATCACCCTGTCCTTCTGCATAAGGACACAACTCAAACCAATACAAGACGCATCGATGCATATCGTATACTTAACCCCTTGCTCTGACAATGCTATCACAGGGGCGGACGTCAACTTGTCCTTCAGTTCCTCAAAAGCTGCTTCTGCTTTCTCATTCCAGGCAAACTTGAGACCCTTCCGAGTTAGCTGAGACAACGGTCTGACTATCTTGGAAAAGTCCTTAATAAATCAACGATAGTACCCTGCTAGGCCAAGAAAGCTCCTCACTTCAGTAACTGAACCGGTCTGCTCCCAGTCCTGAACTGTGGCTACCTTAGCAAGGTCCATAGCTATCCCTTCCTTGGACACCACATGTCCTAGGAACTTGACTTCTTTCTTCCAAAAGTCACACTTCTTGTACTGCGCAAACAACTGGTTCTTCCTAAGGGCATCAAAGACTGCTCGCAAGTGTTCCTCATGCTTCTTCCGACTCTTAGAATATATCAGGATGTCATCTATAAATACAATGACAAATCGAAACAGATACAGCCGAAACACCCGGTTCATCAGGTCCATGAACACGGACGGTGCATTCGTGAGTCTAAATGACATCATAAGGAACTCGTAGTGCCCAAAGCTGGTTTTGAACGCTGTCTTCTACACATCCTCATTCCTGACATGCAACTGGTGATACCCTGATTGCAAATCGATCTTAAAGAAGTACTGTGCCCCTTTTAACTGATCAAACAGATCATTTGTCCTGGGCAAAGGATACTTGTTCTTCACTGTCACTTGATTCAGCCTACAATAATCAATACACAATCCAGTGATCCATCCTTCTTCTTTATAAACAACATGGGTGCTCCCTAAGGAGACACACTCGGTCGTATGAAGCCTGCATCCAACAGATCGTCGATCTGTCTCCTCAGTTTCTCCATCTCACATGGAGGCATGCGATATGTCCGAAGAGATATAGGTGTCGCACCAGGCGCCAGGTCAATAGTAAAATTGATCTCGTACTGAGGTGGCAATCCAGGTATTATCCTGAACACGTCCGTGAAATCTTGAACTACAAGCATGCTCCCAAGTGTCGGACCATCAACATTCTCCAATAAGGAAGCATAACAACTCACGCAACAGGGCCAACTGACCTGAACTGGAAAAGAAAAGGTCATGCCCTCAGGTGCACGGGCTGTCACCACTTTGGCATCGCAATCGATCTTGGCCTTCATCTCGGTGAGCCAATACATACCGAGGATAACGTCGTAATGCCATAGTGGGGCAACAATCAGGTCAACGAGCACTGTCCTGCTTCCTAAGTCTATTAAGCAATCCTTACAAATCTTGGTAACGTCTGAAAAGGTCCCGGTGGCGTAAGGATTCTCACCCCCTTCGTAGGAGCTGTTTCCAACACTAGTCTCTTGACGGCTGCGCATGATATGATCGAGATAGTGGACCCAGTGTCCACCAATAAGAAAACTGGCATACCTTGAATATGCATTGTGACTTCAAAAGCCAACAGTGCTGCAACTGTTGTCTCGGATGCCTCAGCTGTAATTGAGTGCACACGAGCCTGTTGAGGATAATTCGGCTGCGGTACCATAGGTCGTTGAGGCGGCCTAAATCGAGGTGCAGGTGACCTGTACGAATGTTGTGCGGGTAGTACTAAACGTAGAGGTGGAGCTGAGATAGCTGGTGGCATCTGCCGGTTGATCTTCTTAGGAGGCATAAAGTCGTTATCCCTCATCCTGGTGAAACAGTAGGTGTCAGCATGGCCCTACCTCTTGCAGTAGGTGCACCATATATCAGGTCGCATCGGCTATGTCGATGGAGCCGTAAGCCGAGTAGGAGAATCTGTACATGGCCTCTTACCGAGGAACGGTCTGCTCGGCAGATCTGGTAGAGGCCTCTGACCCATGGGCATGCGCGTACGGGATAGTTTATCCCCGTCCTGCTCAGCTCACGGAGATATGTTCACTAGCTCAACATAGTTGGGTATGGTAGCGCAACACATCTTCGAGCATATCTCAGGTCGCAGACCCTCAGAAAATCACTGCATCTTCATCGACTCATTTGTTAGTATCAAAGGAGCATATCTGACTAGCTCCATAAAGCGGTTCTCATACTCTACAACAGTTATCCCTCCCTATCGGAGGTGAAAAAATTCTCCCTCCTTCTCATTGCGGTAGGTGAGAGGGAAATACTTTACATGGAAGCGTGTCTCAAAAGCCTCCCATGTCCATACATATCCAGCAGCAATGGTCCTAAGGATGCTGTCCCACCAGAGACTAGCCTCCTTAAACATGTAGTGACCAACTCCACCTGTTCTGCCTCAGTGCAGTGCAGCGGCTTCAGCATCTTAGAGATACGGTCAAGCTAATACTCGGCCTCCTCAGGTCTGTGAGTACCCACAAAAGTAGGAGGTCAAAAGCACTGAAATCGCTCAAACAAGCCGCTAGCACCCACGTTTCTAGCAGGGTGCACGGTGGTGCAGGTGGAACCGCGCTCATGTTCTGGGCTGTAACATCCCCAAAAATCGAGGGTCGAGTAGTAACTCAACTCTCGAGTTCCAGAACATCACTTATGCAACATAGATAATGAGGATTAAATGTTGTTTGTGTTAGTACAATAAACATTAGTGAGAGTCTACCAAAACAGTAATTCATACTCCAGATCCATGTATAAAACGTAAGCGGAAGACTGAAAGGTATATATAGATATATATATAACAAAACATTCTCGATCTCCAGAGTATGAACATTAACTGAGTCACCGTATATATACATGTTAGTTCTGAATCAAAATGTCAAAATAGTACAACTGAAATTATCAACCCTGTAGCCCCGTAGCGCTGGACAGCCTATGCGAAGCCTCCAGCGAACTGCATGTAGGAGAACTCCTGATCGTCATAGAAGTCGGGCTCAGTCTCCTGTGCTCCAGTGATACCTGCATCTGATACAGGGTCTGGTGGGTGTTTTAAAACACCGTCCCGTAATGTAGGAATGAGTGACCAACTTAGTGGAACAATAAAGCATAGGTTAACATGTTATCAATTCAGTCAAGCAGTAATGATAAAGTAGTACAATCAAACAATTCTAACTACTCTTATTTAATGCAAGTATGAAATGACTGATGTATACCCTTGCCAAACCACCCTCATGCGACACCATCTTACGCTCGCGGCATGCTTTCATCCCTCAGTGCTCCACATCTTCCAGGTACATGCAATGCGATGATGAGTATGATTACCAAGTTGTTATTAGTCCATTTCAAATAGCAAAATTGGGAAACTAAGGTACCTCCCTTATATCATTCCCAAACATGATCCATTCTAGGGTCGTCACTCCTAGATAATCTCATACGATATTATGGTTTGAGAGGCATTGCGAAGGCATCACAAAGGGCCCGTCATCCGTCAGCACGGATACAGATCTCACCGTATGTGGCTCAATTGTTGGCCGTCAGCTCGAATACGGGTCTCACCGTACTCGGCTCAATCGCTAGCCGTCAGCTCGAATACATGTCTCACCGTACTCAGCTCAACTCATGTTCTAGTTACTGCGAAGGGCTCATCGCCAATCACAGATTTTAGAGTATGCTCGAGGTCACTCCACTAACGTCCTACCAACTGGCAGTCTATTTTTGAAGCCCGACCAGTCCACTTATTGACAATGGGACCCGGATGTAACCCGACTGAGGACCACAGCCAGGCTACGCCAGTGTAGGCCGACAGATCGAATATAGTGTCTCATACCACCATAATCGGTTCACGAGTCTGGTTGCTCAATGGTCACTACGGGGAGGCATATGGCCCCAGCGTAGGCCAACAGCTCAACCACGGTGTCCCATACCACCATGCCCGGCTCATGAGTCTTAGCGGATCAAGGTACCAAGGTTAATGAAATTCCACTGGTAAGTTTGGTACCCTAGGTTCAAGCAGAGGCATCCAAACATGGTGAACATATATTAGACAGATCGGGTTACTTGACGAGCTCGACTTACACGAGCGCTCGTTGAGTTGTACGACATGAAGTGCATAAGCACTTCGTGTGGCCTAACCACTGCCGACAAGCAACGCACGACTCGGGTTCGTCAAAGCACGTCTTGCATGGCGAATAAAAGACAACCACGAGCTCAAATCTGTTACCGATTGCCTGGACTATACAATAGCCTCAATCACATTCAATTGCAGATAGTTAAAGCAGTAATGAATCAAGATTTAAATCATACAATCAAAGTCTGATACGGTCCGCTTAGGGCTGCCAGGACTGTTGCTCGCACTCGTTACACCACTCTCCCACCACCCTTCACGGCCATAACATGAATTTAAACATATGTATGACATAGATAAAATCATATATCAGTTGAGCATGTCATGAAGTACAACATAAGCATGAGTTTATACATATTCAATTTCTAATCACACAGATATCTAAAGAAATCATACACATAGTTAAAGGGATTGAGAATCATATCTCAATACCCTTATACATTACAATTTACTAACCACTACTCATTCAGACATTTCAACAAACACTTTAAACTACATACATCAACATACATCACATATGTTGATCACATAGGTATTAGGCCAAATCCTTTCACTAGAGAGTTGCCCCAATTATAACACGCGTGCACCCACGATGGATAGTCATGGCAGGCAGGAATCCAAGTTCCATAATCATTCAGTCATTTCCACAAACACTTGAACTACACATTTTAATGTATGTAGCTTATAGTGGCCGTGGCGTGATTTAGGGCAAATTCTTTCGTCAAAGGGGGATCGCCAATACAACAATCATATATCCAAGATAATTAGTCATGGCGAGCACGAATGAGAATTCTATACTCATTTAGTCATTTTCACAAACACTTAGAATACACTATTTTAACATACATAGTGTATATTAGCAAAAGCATGTATTAGGCCGAATCCTTTCGCCAAACAAGTATTTTATCCATATATAACATATCAATACAACAAATAATCATGGCAAACACATTTCCAAAATTTATACGTATACGGTACTTTCTACAAATACCTAGAGTATGTAAAATTCCACATTCTTCATCTTTAATCGAAACGAAAAACAGACAGCACTTTGTACATGTGCAATTGCATGCAGATCATGAATCTATCATTATCTGACATTGAAAACGTTGAAAACCATAACCTATACACCTAAAGTCCGCACCTTTTATCGTAGAATCGTAAAGAATACGTTAAGTTTGCTAAGCTTCCGTCTACGGCAGTTTGGCAACCTATAGAGCGAAATAGGTTAGCTATTTCATAACCTACCACCTATACAACCCCAAAACATATTAGGGTTAGGGTTTCTTACCTAGAAACGAAGTCGGAATCACCGGGAAAGCGATGAGAATGGTGCGGTTGAGCATGGATAGCAACAGGGAAGAGTAGCAGGGAGATTCTCCCACTTCTCTCTCACTTTCTCTCTCTTTTCTCTCTTCTCTCTCTAGGGTTTCTCTCAAATTCGTATGGCTGTGAGAGAGAGGTTTCTAAGGTCCTTATATAGCCTAAAAATACTCCAAAATACACTCCAGGTCAAGGTATACTTAGGTTATAACTAAAGCGACCCTATTCCAGCTCAACGAAGTACTTTTGGCGGGCCTCCTTGAGCCAAAGGTCGGACTTAAGCTCACTAACATTAGATCTACGTTTAGTTAAGTTTTCGTTTCGGTCGGGATTCCAGATCGCAAATGGCGGACCAGTTTCAGTTCAACGGTTAGCGGATCTCGATCAGAGATTTCGAGTACATGGATATGTGTATGAAATTTCTCCTGATCCGAGGGTGTAATTTGGTCTGATTCTGACGGTCTGGTTGCTTAAAACTGATCCGCAAGCGAGAGGTGCCAGATTTCATAAATTTTTATTTTATTTTGAATTAATTTCACATTTCTCACACTCCCCGCTCCGAGCTCAAGCAAATAGCGCTGGGACACTATCTGGATTTGATTTCCAAGATGGTTGTCAAGCCCAGCAAGACAATCCTAATTCCTTAACTTCGTATTAATCGGACTTTCGACTTGCGGTCCAGATCTGATACGGTGTTTCGTGATGCTCCCGAGAGCAGCCGGGTAATGAGATTGATCCTAGATTTTAGGGTACCCTAGCGTCAATGATTCTACAAGTTTTGGGTCTTGCAGATCGTATTTAAAGCAATTGGTGCTAATTTCACAGGCACACTAATTTAACACTAGCTAAATCTCGCCTAATTTCTAAAGGATTTAGTCCTGAGTGATTTCGGTCTGAGGTGGTACTTAGACCATTGTAGTAATGTTTAGTTTAAGTATTGTTCTTCATCACCTAAACTTTAAGATAGTGTTTAATGTGAAAGTAATTAGAATGATTTAAAGAACGAGGTAGTGAAAGGTTAGATTTGTGAAGAAAATGGTTTGAAAAGGGATTTAAGGCTTTAATTGAGTGTTTGAGAAGTTAAACCGGTGTTAGGATTGACCCATCGCCTAAGGACGTCTAATTCTAGGTTGAGAAAAATCCAGGCTGTTACATGGGCAAGGGCCCCAGTGATGGTGGTCCATATCTGCTGCTTATGCTACATAAGGAGCATCATCTGCTCCAGCCTATCAGGAGGAGAAGCCGCCTGAGGTATATGAGGCGTCGATGTAGACGCACGATTCTGCTAGGGAAACTGTGGTGCAATAGGTGTTGGCCTATTAGTGGGGCCAGTGGCTGGATGTGGTCCGGCATCGTGTTGCTGTCAAGGCCCAAGCTGGGGTCCATATGGCTATCGCTTAGGGGAGGTGCCCCGTCAAACGATCTGCCAAGTGCTAGACGTGTAGTGTTCTGAGTAGCTTTCGGAGGCATTCCCTATACACAGCATAGTGTGCAACACGTGTAAGATTCAGCATAGCAATACTCAATTGTCTAAGCATTCTATACATTTCATAACCAAAGGAGCATCATGCATTTCATTTTACCAAAATCGTCATAATACATGAGATGTAGTCTTACATGAATCATGACAGAAGATGCATGTGAGCTAACTTAAACCAAGCTTTAAAACAAAAATACATAAACAACCCTACCATTCTACTAAGCCTATCAAAGCTAAAACATAAGAAGCAGAAAAGATAGAAAACCCACAGACGACTACAATATAAGACTAGTCGTCCAACTCTGGCAATGGTGGAGGAGCACCCTTGTCCTGCATGTAGCATAGGATAGCCTTCAAGGTGCGAGACACCTTGAATTTATGTTTCATGTAGGCCCTATTCTCCTCGAGTTCGGCCTGGGTCTCTCTAACCTCCTGTCGCAGGGCAACTTGGCCCTCCTCAATATGAGCCAAATGAGCTTCTAAGGCAGCCTGATCACCGTGGTGCTCTTGTGTAGCAGGAGGAGAGCCCTCATCAGAGTCCTGGGCCTCCTCTTCTTCCCCTTCCTCCTCACTTCCCTCTTCATTGCTTCCTTCCTCACCCTCTTCATCTTTACTTCCCTCATCCTCCTCACTGTCTTCCTCGTCCTCAGACCCATCACGTAGATGTCGCAGCCCAATCTTCATGTTGGCAAGTGTGGTGTCATTAATGAAGTGGATCGACACCACCTCATCAGGGCCAAGTCTATAGCCGAATTCACGAGCAAGCTTGCATATGAGTCGGCCAAAAGGGAGTGAAATATCTCCCCTAACAGAGCGTGCAGTCTGGACGATTTAAAGCAGGATGAATGTAGGCATGCACAGATTGTCTCCTTGCCTAGCACTGTATAAAAAGTCCACCATCAAGCGCGTATACTCGGAACGATTGCTCCACCTGGGATATACATTGTGCGTGAATATATGGTGGAGTAAGTGAAAATCATAAGTCATCTTGGATGCTGGGAAGCAATTGCCTCGATTCCAGTGAACCAATCGGCCGCAAAGAAATTGCGTGCGACGATCCCTTTCACGCTCACTCCTGAGATTCTTCTCACTGGCATAAACTACACCACGCTTCATCCCCATGATCCGAGCTATCACACCCAGATCGATGACGGCTTCCCGCCTTCCCACGGGGATCTTGAACTGTAGAGGCTGCAGCAATAAATCCCGTATGTGGGCGTAGAAGCCTCGAACCGCATTCTCAGTCGCACGTGAAATAGCAGTGAAGACCGCTTTAGTTGAAGTTGGGATATGTCAATATGTCCTAGAGGGGGGTGAATAGGATTTTTAAAAGTTTTTATGATTTATTTAAAATCCTATTACACTAATCCTAACAGTAGGCACATATTAGGATTACTCAAAATTAACTTTACTGGCTTCCAAGCCCAGTAGAGGATCCAATCACAAACTGTTTAGGAAGTAAATAATATGCAAACTAGTTTATGATGGATATGACTGTGTAAGTGTGTGAGGTGTGATCTCAGATATTCAGATATGCAAATATTAAAGTAAATCACATAATCAGAAGAATAGAAATCTCAAATATAGTCATTTTTATAGTGGTTCGACGACTTGTCTACTCCATTCCCGATAACCGCACTCAACCCTTTAGTGTACCAGATTTTACTAAGGAGGTTTCACAACGGTTCACCTCAAACCTAAGGTTTTAAATCAGGTTCACCTTCAACCTTTACAACCTACACTGAGGCTGACTGTTTATGCTCTCACGAGCAAGGGTTAATACAACGCACCCACTTTTAGGCACATTAGCCAAGGAACTTCCATAAGACCCTACCAGAGGTTTCTACACAGTTCACCTCAAACTCGAGGTTTCACAACGGTTGACCTCAAACCTAAGGTTTTACTGGTTCACCTTCAATCAGATGTTTATGTTCTCCACAAAGCAAGGGTCCACATAACGCACCCACCACGTACACTCCCGCCGGATGCCTCCTTGAGGACTTCAAAGGGTGAGAAACACCTTAAACCAATCCTACAAAGGAATGATCAAAAGGTTCCTCTTAGACTCTAAATACTTACAAATAAGTTAATGAGTCCCGATTAGCACAATGCCAAAGATCTCCTCCTCCTTGTTGACGAAGAGTCTTCTGCTCCCTTGATCCGCAACACAAAAGATGTACCAATATATGGCGACAAGTTGGGTCAAGGTTATGATGAAATCCTACTCTCAAAATATTTTCCTATAAGGAAGATAGAGTGATTTCAATCATCTAGCATTCAAGGCATCCCAGCTTAATGATTTGCCATTAAGGTAGTAGCTGGAGGATCCTTGAATGCGGAAGTTCATTCCCCAATACACTCTATTGAGTATCAATGGCGAGGGTGGATTGGAGGATGAACTTCCCTGAGAGAAAGGGCTTTAGGTATAAGATCTAAAGTTAAACACTCAAAAGCTCTCTATACTTTCTCTCACAGCAACAATAGACAAGTCCTCTATATATAAGCAAAAGGTTCCAACAGATATAAAACGGTCACATTTATGACAGAGTTCGATATCATCGAGCAGGTTCGATGTCATGGAGCGTATACTCTCGATGGCATCGATGGTCCACTCGATGACTCAAACTCAATGTCATACGCTTTTGAAACCTTTTGCCAGATGGTCGATGAATCGAAACGATTGTCGATGTCATCGGATTTCGAACTCTGATTCCATCGATGATAAGTTCGATCCATCGACACTTGAAGAACGAGAGAGACTTGACTTTGAAATATTTCAGGTTTTTCATGAATGATCGGGGAACCATCGAGATCATCGGAATTTAAATATCGATGATATCGATATCAGCGTCAAGGCATCGATAAATCCAGTGGATTTTTCATTAAACTTGCTGGACAGTTTATGTCCTTGTTCGATGCAATTGACCTGGTACCGATATCATCTATATTTGAATATCGATTCTATCGAAGGGCCCCCGATCATAGTTAAACCGCCCTGAAATATTTTACTAGAGAACTTTGGTGCCCAAGATCGATATCATCGAGAGTCTTCCGATATCATTGAGATTTGAACTTCTATGGTCTCGAGAAGAGCTCCGATATATCGATGTAAATGTGATTTTCTTAAGTAAAAATAGGGGCGCCAGAAATTTGTCTGTCGATGATATCGAGTCGACTTCGATAGACTTGATATTTGAATATCGATGATATCGATAGGTGTATCGATACATCGATAATTCGTCCAGATATGTTATGAGGTTGCTGGACATATTTGGTCCTCTTTTCGATGGTGTCGATGGAGCATCGAAGACTTGACAGAGCAGGTCGATCATATCGAGGTGTGTATCGATACAATTGACAGGGTAAGAAAACTTAGAGAATTTTCCTATTTTGAAAAACGTTTTCTTACCCAAAAACCTTAAGATGTTCTAGTTTATTTTAAGGGTTTTAGTATACCTGGTGATTTGGGATAAGGGATGTGAGACTCAGATTTACCTGTGGTGAGCTTGCACACGTTCGGTTGAGGCAGACGCTTGAATTGATCTTCTTATCAGGCTCTGTAGACGAAATGACTCAACACTCACGCTAATTGACAAACCAGGGCACTTTTAGCAGGTGCCTTGCCCTCGAATATGGGACCCCATCCGGTGTCCGACAGGTGATCCATCAATGGATATAGCCCAAACAGCTTCTCGTCTACATGTGCTTCGAAAAGAACCCTACGGCCCTGAAATCTACCATGTGTGATGCCTGGCGGTAGAGCTCTCTCAATGGGAACCTGGGGATCAAGCTCCCGCTTCGTTCTCAGCTCTCGTGCAGCGCTTATACTTGATCCGACGCCCAATTTCTTCCTTGGACGGGTTGGGGGGCTAGGCCCAGCTTCATCTGTGGAAGCCCTCTTCTTTCCCACAAGGGAAAGAAGTGTAGAGAGGGAGAAAATTGCAGTCACAAGCTCAAAAAGAGCCATGAAAGCCAGGAAAAACTTAGGACTAAGGTGGATTTGGAGGTTTGTGAGTTATGAGACACAAAGATGTAGACTTTATGCTCAAATGTGTAGGGAATGGGGAAAATGAGGAGTGTAGAAGATGAGTTTTTGAGGAGAATGGTGGAAATGGGTATATGGTGAAGGAGATGAAGAAGATATGAGAATGGAGAGAGGATTTGAGGTGAAATTGTGAGGTTTTTAGAAGTTTGGAAAGCTTGGAGGGGTAGGAATGAGGGAAATGAAGCAATTGGGGGTAGTATAGGGGTCCCCACATGATTTTATGGGCCCCACTAGCGTGTACATACATCGGCCTGATCGGCCCGGCGCGGCCCGACAGGCTCGAACGACCCGGACCGCGAGGCCTCACCCTAGGCGCGATGCCATCGCGGTCCCTTGGACCCTGGGGCGATGGTTCGCCCTAGGGGCAATGGTATCCCCCCGGGGTGCCGTATATGTGCGGGGCCCACTTTGGGTCACCCCGATTTGCATTGTTTGGCCCTCCAAGCCCGTTTGATGTGATTTTGGTTCCCATTACGCGTATATTCACGCTCTTCGGGTTATTTGCGTGTGGAATGCACCGAATTATCATCTAAACTCGTCGATTGATGGTCTGGAAAAGAATCAGGATCATCTCGCATGATCACAGATGCCTACGGATCTGATTTCAACGACCAGTTTCGCCCGTCGGTGAAACATGGAGTCCTATGACTGTTCTACGTTTCATCGCTCCCTCTTCAATCATAGTTCATCAGTGTGCATCGTGTGACCATAACCCAGGTCCAATTTAATCCAAATCATGCTCTGAAACTAACTTGTAACGCCCTAAAAATCGGGGGTCGTGCAGCAGCTCAGCTCCTGAGTTCCAACGCATCACTTATGCAACATAGATAATGATGATTAAATGTTGTCTATATTAGCACATTAAACATGAATGGGATTACACTAAAACAACATATCATACTCCAGAGACAATTAGATTATGCAAGCAGAAGAGTGTGATAGATATATAAGCATATAAGTGGTAAGTCCCCAGAGTATCAACCTATCGCCAAGTTAAGTAATTACATATATAGTTCCAAAATACACAAAATGATAGAGTGTAATGTCATCTAATCCATATCCCTATAGCCTCGGTGACGCAACTCCAGATCTATATAGACCCACCAAAGAGTTGCAGATAGGAGAACTCCTCGTCATCATAGAAGACAGGCTCCATCTCGTAAGCCTCGTCATCACCTAAAACTAAAACGGGGTCTGGTTGGTGTTTTAAAACACCATCCCAGAGTGGAAGTGAGTGATCAACTCAGTGGAGTTATAAGGCAAAGGTTAACATGTTATCAATTCAGTCAAACAGTAATGATAAAGCAGTTCAACAATCATGTCCTAAGTACTCTTGTTAATGCAAGATGGTATGCGACAATGATGTATGCCCTCGCCCGCACTCCCTCTGCGACATCATCTCACGGTCGCGCATGCAACACTCCCGTTGCGCTCAACTCTAACGCCAAAAGCACATGCAATGCGGTGCATAGGCGTGATTAGCCAAGTTCTTAATTAGACTTATTCATACAGCAAGTTCGGGAAGCTAAGGTACCTCCCTTTGTATCATTTGCCCAAAACAATGATCCATCTAGGGTCGTCAATCCTAGCTAGTCGCGTACGATGGACAGTTCTAGGTCGCTGCGGAGAGGCTCGTCACCTCAGCGCAGGCCTAGTTTATATTCGAGGTCACTACGGAAAGGATCATCACCTTAACGTAGTCTTAGTGTATACTCAAGGTCGCTACGAGAGGCTCGTCACCTACTCGTAGGCCGACAACTAGAATACAGTGTCTCATACCACCATATTCGGCTCACGAGTTTGGGTTACTCACCGGTCACTACGGGGAGGCTCGTCACCCCAACGTAGGCCGACAGCTCGACCACGGTGTCCCATACCATCATGCCCGGATCATGAGTCTTAATGGATTATGGTACTAAGGTTACACGGGCTTTCATTGGTAAGTGGTACCTTAGATTCAAGCAGTTGCGTCCATACATGGTAAACAAACATTTAGGCCAATCGGGTTAGTTGACGAGCTCGGTTGGTACGAGCGTACATTGAATTGGTAGACATAGAGTGTGTAAGCACTCTGCGTGGCCTAACGACTGTCGGCAATCTCCGTACGACTCGGATTCCCCAAACACATCTAATGTGGCGAAACTCGTTCGGCCACTTAATCGGGAACCGTTACCGATTGCCTGGACTATGCGATAGTCTCAATCATACTTAGTTGAAATAGGCATTCATATATGACTGTCAACCAGCATTTAACAATCAAATCACATATAAATCTCATTTGAGCATTCTAATAAACACATAATGCACATGTTGTCAAACACGGGCATTTCATACATGAATCACATAGCCAAATGTAAACTACAAGAAGGAATCTATTTATATAACCAAGGTGATTGAGAATCTCATCTCAACACCTTTAATAAAGGCATTTCATCAAACAATTACTTATTCAAATATTTTACCAAACACTTAGACTACACATTTCAACATACATGTATTAGACTAGTTATAACATATATCATGGCACGTCCTTTTTTCAAAGGAGTTGCCACATATGCCACAATCACATATTCATAATTAATAATCATGACAAGCATAAATCCAAATTCCATATTCATTCAAACATTTCAACGAACACATGGAATACATTAAAATCAACATAGTTCATATATGTGTAACACACGGAAACCATCGTATATAAGCACATGTGACAGCAATCAAGTCAGTCATAAATCATTACTAACATTGAAAGCCTTGAAAACCATAAACTAAACATTTATAGTCTACACATTTCGTCAGTAAACTCATATCGAACTCAGTTTGAACACTACGCCTTTGTCACGGCACAACGGCTACCTAAATCACGAAATAGGTTAGTTATTTCATCGATTCATCTACCTGGATACCTAAAATAGATTAGGGTTAGAATTTCTTATCCAAGAACGGAGTCAAAATCGTCGGAATAGCGACATGGGAGAGGTGATTCGATACGTGGAGCGGCGGCAATGAATCCCAACAACTATCACCCTCTCTCTCTCTCTCTTCCTCACTCTTTCCTTCTCTTTTCTCTCTTCTCTCTCCTAGGATTTGGAAATTCGTATAGAATGAGAGGGGGGTGAGTTTAGGGCTTTATATAGGCTCAGAAGTGAACTCAATGGCCTCAGGGCCATGGTATACTTAGGTTATAGACAAAAGTTTGGCCGACGGAGCTCATCTGGAGGTCCATTACCTGCATACGGTCTGGAGAAAGTCCCCTGACGATGGATCTACACCAGGTTAAGATCTCGGTCCGATTGGATTTACGGATCGACCATGGAGGACCAGTTTCAGTTCAACGGTCATCGTCACTCGATCAAGGCCACAAGTACACTAAACTGTGTAGAGAAATTTTCCTGATCCAAGGGTGTATTTGGGTCAGAATCTGATAGTGTGAAACCTTAAATTTAGCCCGCAAGTGAACGGCCCAAATCACTTAAATCTGAGTTCGTTTTCTAAAGATATTCGCATTTTTCACACACTTTACTCAGGGATCTAGTTGTGCATTTCTGGTCACTATTCGGGCTCGATTCCCGTAATGGTTGTCAAGCCCAGTAAGGTGGTCATAACCATATAGTTTCGCGGTTATCGGACTTTCAACGCGCGGTATAAGTCCGATACAGAGTTTTAATGTGCTCCCGTGAGCAACTGGGTTTTGAGATTGATCATAGGTTTTTAGGTAATGTAGAGTTAACAATTCTACTAGTTTTGGGTCTTACAGTTCGTATAGAAAGTGGTTCAAGCTAATCTACCGATTAATTCAGTTTAGTACTTAATTAATTTTCGTCTAATTTCTAAAGGATTCGGTCCTTCGTGATTTCTGCCTGAAGTGGTACTCGGGTCTTTGTACGGATTTTTCCAAAATGTTACAGTTCTCTAAGTAATTCTAAATAAGAATTAGGGTTAGAGGAGTAGAGCCAAGGGTATAACAGCTTCTAAGGAGTTCTTTCTTCTTCCTTAGTTTTTCATGTTTTTCTTTATGAGTTTTAGCTTAATCATGTCTTTGATTGGCTAATCTCTTAACTAGAGCTAAGGGGTGAATTTTATAGTTTATTTTGATGCTTATTCTACTTTGATTCAAGTTTATGTTGAACTTTCATTGATTCCTAGTTTGAATGAAGGAATATTTTCAGTTTTTTATGATCTATTGTGACTGAAATTACAGTAAATGCTCGGGAAGCTTTTGATAGTTTCTTATTTATTTTGCAATCGTGTGATCTGTAAAATTCATGATCCACCATCGTTTATGGGCATGGTTGATGCATGAATTCCCTGCGATCATGAGATTAGTGCCTCATGTGTGAACTAATTCAATAAAATTCAGCACCACATTATAATTTAACTGCTCCATCTTCCAACTGGATAGAATAGGACTTTGATTCTAGTTGTGCTTTTGTTGAATTAAGTAAAATAGGATCATAATAGCTACAAGTGGATCCTTAGCGCTCTAGTTTCCATTACTTTGATAGATTTAATTTACAACATTTTTTCTCCAAAATTCTAGATTTTATATTACTAGTTCTAGTTAATTCCATAAATTGTACAAGGAAAGTCCCTATGGATTCGACCTTGGTCTCACCAAGTTATTACTTACACTTAGGTTTGTGAACAAGTTTTTGGCGCCGTTACCGGGGACTTCGGTTGCATTTTTTGTAAAATTGATTAGTGTTTGAATTAGTCTAAGATTAGGATTTATTTCTACTGTGTTTTTAAAATTAATTTGTTTTTTGGTTTTGTTGTAACTAACATAACACTCCTAATTTGGTAACTTCTTTCCAACTTCTCTTTTTAGATTTCTTATTTCTGTAGTTTCTTCTTCAATTTTAGTTTTAAGAACTTGAAGGTTGAGAGTGTTTCATACCCAAGTGGGTACATGACAACACTCTACGTCTCTTAAGTGAAGGAGGATTGGTCTAAGGATTGCTTATCCATCACCGCATTAGACATCATCTAGGATCACCTGAATCGACAAAGACAATAGCTACAAATCAACCGCACCAACTAGTTGAGGAATGCCAAGATGAGAATGAGGTGCACAATTGTAACATCTCATACTTTTCACAACCAGAGTTTATACTAGTGCCCGAGAAAACCGGGTGTTAATGATGTATGAATTGGATGCTTTTGAAAATTGCAATTGTTTTTTCCATTTGGATCACATCCAGATACATTCATAAAGGTAACATTCACAAGAATAAAATTAATTGTATTGATTATATTTCATCAAAGTAAAAAAGAATAATCAAATGCTTTCTCAATGGAAGCTTATTACATTTATCGAGTTCACAACGGAAGTATAAAACTAAATTATAAATTGTCTTCTTAATCTTTCAAGATAATCTTCCTTAGGGAAATTGTTCACTAGGTCTTCAATCTGTACGTCACATGCATAATCTGTACGGTTGGGAGAGGGTCAATGCCCTACTCATAATGATGGTTATCCTTTAAGATTAATAGTAATTCAAGTAATTCATAAAATAATGTAAAGATTCTGATACGTCTCGTACTCCACAACTATAAAAGGTATCAATGTACAACCAATTTATATGAGATACATGCCTAACAAAGTATATGCGGTTTATCACACTTAGCAATCGCCACAATGAAGAATATGATTAGAGTTATCTGACTCGCCCCGCATCCCATACTAGGGAGATTCGCCAGCATGTCACATGTTTAATAAGGATTTATGCTGTTATCCCAAGACGGACACAACATATGACCAGGTGAATCACGCAACCCTGATTGGAGGGACTAATTACAACAACTAACTCCCAAAAAAATTGATGTAACACGTATATAAAACGATTCACATACACTAACTGGTGCACCATCACCCGTGAAACATGAAATTACGTGTCGCCCCAGGGCCGTTATCGAAAACGCATTACGTCCACGATATTTATTCGATCACTAGAGAAGGGATTCCCACATAGTACTTGCACCAAGAGAGAAACCCTTAAACTATGGGAGTTTAGGAATATCAAGACACCTACCCGAGCCTTTAAGGTAATAAGAAACGAGTGGCAATGACCAACTCAAATAAGAGGCGAGTGACGAAGGTCAACTCAAATATGAGACGACGGGCAAATGCCAACTCAAGTAAGATTAAAGGCAAGAGCAAGGCTTGTATCCATAACCCCACATGAATTCTGGAAGACTCCTTGCAGTCAACATTATACTATAAGCCAAAGGCAAATAATTAATGGTAAAACATATAATGGCAGGGAAAAATCAAAGTAATATGGAGGCATATAAAAGGAAAGATAAATGAAGGCATGTGAAAGGCAGGATAAATATAACCACTTAAATGAATGTAAGCTTAAAGGATAAAACTCTCACCTTCAGTTATTTGATATATGCTAATAAGGTTAAAGGCCTCAACTAATCCAATGATCAAAACCCGCTTTCCTATCTTGAACTACCATCGAGTAATAACTTAGAGGCTGACTCGGCGAGTCAACCCAGCACACCGCCTTTCTCCCTCTTTCTTTCTTCTTCTTTTTCTCCTTCTCTTTCCCTTTCTCTTTTCTTTCCTTTCTTTTTTTTCTAACTGCTACGTCCAGCAGAGAGTTGGACGTATCTCTCTCTCTCTCTCTCTCTCTCTCTCTCTCTCTTCTCTCTCTCTCTCTCTCTCTTTCTCTCTCTCCCTCCCTCTCTCTCTCTCTTGCTACTACCAGTCGACAGGAGCTCTTCCCTTCTTCCATGTCTCTCTTCTTTTCCTTCTCGTTTTTCTTTTCTTTCGTTCTCTCTTGCGGTGCTTTCTCCAACGACGGACGAAGTGCCTATTTATATTGATGCAATGAGTCTTCCAGACTCTTCTTGTAAATGTTCTCGCAAGTCCCGTTTACGTAGCCTTATTTCTTGAGCAGCGAGAACAGGAGGATATTTGTGTGGGATCGGACTTGGAGCGAGTATAAACCCTATTCTTCCGATCCGACTTCTTGAAAGTGGTCGGGATTCCATCCACCTGGGTTTTAACGGTCTAGATCGAAGCTGTGATCCACTGCTGGGCCGTCCAACGTGCAGAAATGTCCGGGTTGTGCTGGGACTCCTGTTGTTCGCGTCTGCTACGGATAGATTGTTTCCACGTTAGCTGTGGGGTCCACAATCAAAGTCGTTTGGAAGATCCAGTCCCTTCATCAGCTCTGGCATGGCGTGTTGTCCTAAGAGCCAAAGTATGAGGCACATTCGAGTTCAGGATGGGTTTAAAAATAGTTCCGTACGATGCAGCTAGGCCACTTAAGTATCGGCGGAATGTCATGTTTTTCCTTGAAGTCCATCTCCTTTTCGAGTTAGGAAGGGTCGGAATTCCCTCCTTTGGAGATCAGATGGTCCAAATCAAGGGTAGATCAAGAAAACATTGACGTTTTAGCTTGGGTTTCCTCTAGTGCTCATGGTTTTCGCGAGTGTCGTTACTGTGTGCGAAAGAACTCTATTCCAGTTTGGATGTTGATAGGTGAGGTCTACTTTTGATGACCTTCTTAGAAATCCACTCCATCCATCATCTTCACAAGGTCATGCCCAGCTATGGTGTCAAATATAGGACAAATCTAAGTCTTAGGTGGGCCATAACACATGACGTGCCTGTTGAGGCATTGATACATATTGGTCACGGCATCAGGTGGGGTCCACTATGATGTTTGGTGAGCAATCCACTCCGTTCACCGTATTTGTCTCACTATGTTAGGACACATGGTAAAAGATGAGGAAGTTTCGTAAATCAGGTGGGCCGCACCATCTAAATAAGTGGAAATTGACACTCACCGTTAAATCTTTTGTATCGGTTCAACAGTGACATTCATGGTGCTAGTTTTATTTACAAAACTGTCATCAATTCCTCAATCACCTTCCGACATCAGTTATGTTAGAGTACACCGTCCAAACGCCATGTAATTTGGCAGATATCCACTATTTTTCGTGCTCTTTCCATTGATCTAGTTTAGGTCCCGATCTCCCAAGGATGTCTAAGATGTTTTTTTAAATGGCTAGCCCATTTCGTGCTTTAGGACTGAGGTTACACATATCTGGTTGAAACATTACATGGTGGTTTGGACATATAAGCTAAGATCTTCAAAATGACTGAATTATCTTAATATTCCGATGTCCCATTTGGGAGATCCAAACACTATGGGCAGTCAGATGACATGCTTAAAATGTGAAAACTTGATGGTTGGTACTTTAACAGTGCATACAGGTATATGTACGATCAATTTCGTAAATGGATGGACATAAAGTGAGTTTTTAGAGTGATTAGGAGTAGGACGTGTATACCGTTAGGCTCGAGTGACTGTACACATGTGTAAGTTCCTTATATTATAATTCTAATGGTGGGTTAAGCATATTCATATGAAGTGAACAAGATGAACAGATCAGAATCTTGATCTGATAAGTGTACGGACAGATGTAGAGGTCAAGTAGCTAGTTTACTATGATCTAAGGGCTAAAATTCAACGTGTATGATTAATTTATGATAATTAAGCATGGTATAAAATTTCACATTAAATAGATAGTGGGAAACATGCAATCTATAATTCAGGGGTCTAGGTTAGTGGCATTTTCGTAATTACTATTGATCTAAGAGTTTTATGAAATATAATGGTTCTACATGGTTCTATGCTCATTTCTAAATAATTATTACAAAAGAACTTACATCTAAATCATTATGGATAAAGAGTTATTCACCGATTTAGTCAAGAGAAGGTACATATATCAAACCACATGATCAATGGTCAGATGACTTAATTTATGAATGAAGATCATTTTTAATCGGTTAGATTCACATTGGAGGATGGATGTAGGGTTAGGTTAGCTAGATTGGTACCGTACACGTGTACATAATAGGCTAAATTCATAGTAACACTCGAAGACTTTCAATACTCAGGTATTGAAAAGTTCGGGGTGTTACAACAATGCCCTTACACTAAGAACATTGAGAGACTATCTCTAACTAAGTAGGGCAAGTACACCTTCCTTCATAGTATTTCTAAACAATGTAAGAAACGTGGACTTTAAACCGGGGGTGATCCAACTGCTTCTGAAGTTTCATGGGCTTGATTCTGAAAGTCCATATCAACATCTCAAAGAATTCAATGAGATAGTAGCAACCTTGCACTTCCCGAATGTGTCTGATGACACTAATAAGGCTTAAATTATTCCCTTTCTCTTAAAAAGAGAAGGCTAAATCATGGTTACATGCCCTTCAAGCATGATAAATAGGGACTTGGGCTAAGATGACCTGGGAGTTGCTTAAAAAGTTCTTCCCAGTTCACAAGACCAACACATTGAGGAGAGCGATCATGAACTTCTCCCAAAAAGAGGAAGAGACCTTCCACCATTGGGAGAGATTCAAGGATCTTCTAAACTCCTTCCCACATCACGGCTATGAAATATGGCTGGTCATAATCTTTTTCTATGATGGATTGACTTCGCCCATGCTCCAATTCATAGAGATGATATGCAATAGGGAATTTATAAACAAAGAAGTCGATGACGCATGGGACTATTTCAATTTATTGGCTGAGAATGTGCAGTCATGGGACACCTCCTCTAAAGCCTCGACTTCTAGGCCCAATCAATCAAGAGAAAATGGAGGAATATACGTCTTGCGGGAAGAAGATGACTTAAGTGCAAGGGTGGCTAACCTTACAAGAAAAATCGAGGCCATGAAACTAAAGAAGGTAGAGACGGTCAAGCCTAAAGAGACTGTTGACATTATATGTGGTATTTGTGCCAGTGACATACACTTGACACATGATTTTCTTACCATTCCTGCTTTTCAAGGGTTGTTACATGAGCAATCAAATGCCATGAACAACTATCAAAGGCCATTCAACACCCTATCTCAAATACATACAACTCTAGTTGGAAGAACCATCCCAACTTCAGTTGGAGGAGTGATTAATCGGCTAATACAAATCAGCAAAGATCCCAAGAGGATCCGGTTCTTAAACATATTCAAAACCAAGATCTCTATAATCAGAACACTCTACAAGCATTCCTAGACCTTAACAAGTCCATTCAAAGGATTGAATCACACTTAGTGATTAGAGAGAAAGGTACTTTTACAGCCCAACCTCTCCCTAATCTGAAACCGCAATGTGAAATAAGTGACCCGAGCTCTTCAGACCAACATGTGAAACAAGCTAAATCTATCTTCACTCTTAGAAGTGGGAAGATGATCGACAAAACCATCCCGACGAGGGCTGAGAAGCCTAAGAATTCAGAAGAGTATAAGAAGGATGATATAATTAGCGATGTCTCACATGAGAAAGAACTGGATGGACAATATAAGACGATTGCACCATTCCCACAAGTGTTGATTTCACCAAAACCTCTGAGCAACACTTAGGATATTTTAAAGGTGCTTAAATAAGTAAAAGTTAATATTCCTCTCTTGGATGCTATTAAGCAAATTCTCTCATATGCTAAGTTCCTAAAAGATCTATGCACTACCAAAAGATGGCAAAATATACAAAGTAAAATCTTTTTTACTAAAAAAGTGAGTGTCATCCTAAACCAAGATGTGCCGCAGAAGTACAAAGATCCTAGTATCCCAATTGTATCTTGTGTAATTGGGGATCACCAGATCGAGCATGCACTTCTTGATTTAGAAGCAAGCGTGAATTTAATCCCTTACTTGGTCTACGAACAACTTGGGCTTGGTGAATTAAAACCCACTAGGACCACACTTCAACTTGTTGACCATTCAGTCCATGTATCGAGAGGGATGATCGAGGATGTGCTTGTCCAGTTCGATAAGTTCTACTATCCAGTAGATTTTATCGTTCTAGACACTCAACCCGTCATTGAAGCAAGCACTCAGATTCCTGTCATTCTTGGCCGCCCATTCCTAGCTACATCAAATGCTATCATAAATTGTAGGAATGGAATTATGAAACTATCCTTTAGGAACGTTACATTAGAGTTTAATATCTTCTACAGCATGAGCAAACAACTAGAGGATGTTGACAATGCCCACAAAGTTAACGTAATTAATTCATTTGTGGATGATAAAGCACTTTTGACTTATACTTTGACACTTTGGAGACGTGCTTGACCCACTCCCCTGATTTAGATGATGACATAATTAGGGAGATGGATGCCTTGCTTGATGAGATGCCAGTACTTAAAATTAACCTGTGGAGGCCACAATTTGAGACTTTACCCCAAACCAATACAATGCCTCTATCGTCTAGTTTTAAAGCACCAAAGCTTAACTTAAAGCCTTTGCCCGCCAATCTTAAATATATGTACTTAGGTTAAAATGAGACATACCGAATGGTGATTTCTTCCCACCTTGAGAAAGAAAAAGAGAGTATGCTTATCGCTACTTTACAAGAGCATAAGACAGCCCTTGGATGGTCGATTGCGAACCTTAAGGGAATTAACCCCTTGATTTGTACTCACCACATTCATCTTGAGGATAATGCAAAAACCTCCCAACAACCACAACGTCGCTTAAATCCAAACATGAAGGAAGTGGTTAAGGGTGAGGTTCTAAAATTGTTGGATGTGGGTATCATATACCCTATATCCAATAGTCAATGGGTGAGTCCAACATAGGTGGTTCTTAAGAAGTCCGAAATCACCATCATAGCCAATACTAATAATGAACCCGTGCCAACTAGAGTCACTAGTGGTTGGAGGATGTGCATTGACTACAAGAAATTGAATACCGTTACAAGGAAAGACCACTTTCCTTTACCTATCATCGATCAAATACTAAAAAGATTAGCTGGCCACTCTTATTACTATTTCCTGGATGGATATTCGAGCTATAACCAGATAGAGATAACCTTGAAGATCAAAAGAAGACCACATTCACTTATCCCTTTGGCACCTAGGGGTGTACACGAGTCGAACCGAGTCGAGCTTGGCACAACTCGACTCGGCTTAACCACTAGTTGACCCCAGCTCGAACTCGACTCGGCTCAGTCCTCGAGCTTGACTGGCTAGCTCGGCTCGGTTCAGTCAGCAGCTCGGGCCAGTTCGAGCTGAGTTCGAGCCAAGATCGAGCCTCTGCGGCATTTTCTCAAACACAGAGTGCACCTTCAATTTCTCACAGAATGTAAAGCAGCATGATCGATTTACAAATATTTCATCAAACACTCAGCGGGCAACATAAAAATAAGATACAAGGGTATGTGTTTCATATCCATACCATCCTTGCCTTCATTGAGTCATTTCATCAAACAATTGTTGAGCAACATCAATATCAAAATAACGAGTCACCGAATTGGTTCGATCCAAGTTTGATTCAAGTTGGGGTTTGATCCGAGTCAAGTTGAGCTCGGGAAAGCTCGAATTTTTTCGAGCTCAAAAAATCAACTCGACTCGGCTCGACCTTATTTTTGAACCGAGTCGAATCATGCTTTTTCGAGTCGAGTCGAGCGAGCTAACCGAGCTAACTCGGTTCGTGTATACCCCTATTTGTACATTTGCCTACTGAAGGATATCATTCGGACTATGTAATGCCCCTTTCACATTTCAACGATGTATGTTGAGTATTTTTTCTGACATGGTGGGGCAATATCTAGAGGTCTTCATGGACGACTTCTCTATCTTTAGTCCATCTTTCAGCAATTGCCTTGAAAATCTTAAACATGTGCTGAAGAGATGTGAAGAAAAAAATCTTGTGCTAAATTGGGAGAAATGTCATTTCATGGTTCCTAAGGGAATCGTTCTTCGACACATAATTTCATCCAAGGGAATCGAGTTAGACAAGGCTAAAATTGATTTGATCTCTAACCTACCTCCACCCAAAAGCATATGTGATGTGTGTTCCTTCTTAGGACACGTTGAGTTTTACAGGAGATTCATTAATGACTTTAGTCATCTCTCTCGTCCTTTATGTAACCTCCTCCAAACGGATATTCCATACGAATGGAGCGTAGAATGCCAAGGAGCTTTCTCCAAGCTCAAGGCTATGTTTGTAAGACCTGTATCCTATTTTGTACTGTTCCATCGATTCCTGCGATCCTCCCTATCGAATTCCGGCAACCTGCGACCGATAATCGATGTTTACGCGTGACCCTAAGTCATATCCTATAGATTTAAGTCAGCTTAATCCGAGACTTGTATCATTGCGACCGCACCGTTGCCGCGGTTCCAACGCCGTGTCTTGCATACCGATCCGATACCCTGGCAGGGAGTTGTGGGCCGGCGTTTATTTCGAAGAAAACGCAGTGCGTTTGCAATCCCAAGAGAATCTCTACAACATGTTCCATCAATCAATCACTCAAATCAATCAATCAATCACCTCATGTTAAGTACAAGAGCAACCTATGCTTTCTTTCTCCACAAGTTAAGCAACCACCAAGTCAACCCATCTCTCACCACACCCATCACTCACCTCACATCCATCACTCACCTCACACCCATCACTCCTTACAACCCTCACTCTCTCTCTCCTTCTCTTCACACTTTCCAAGCAACACATCCCAAGCTAGCAAAAGAGTGTGGACGTCTATGCTTTTCAAGGAGAGAAAGTGCATGTGTGTGGCCCACTTTCCCATCCCAAAATCCCTCATCCTAGCCATTCAACTCTCATCATCCTCCATCAAAGTGAAGCACAAGGAGCTCGGCGTTCCAACGACCAAGAAGATCGAACGGTGGGTGCTTCTATAGCCTAGTTTTCATGTTTTTATAATGGGCCAAATTAGGCCTACCGATTGATGGTATGGATCTTACTTTGGACCCTAGATGCGACCGATGGCTCACTTTAATTTTCATGATTATTCCATAATGGGGCCATTCTCCATGGACCCCATCATGATGTTTATTTTCCTTGCACAAATAGGGTCATCTAGACCCTTCATTTTGGTGGAGAAAAGATCTCCACCATTGATTTTGATTTGGTGGGCCCACATGTATTGAGACCCACTTGATGTATGATTAAATGCTTAAAAAGGAGGGCCCATAGTGTCGGGTTTCCTCCATCATCGCGTGTTTCTCTCTCTCTCTCCCCCTCTCTCTTTCATTTTTTTTAGTGTTGTATGTCATTATGTGGCCGTGTAGCCCACCCAGATGGACCCCACCATAAGGCATGTATTTTATCTAAGTCATCTATAGGTGGGGCCCACTTTATAAGTGTTGTATCCACACCACCCATCATTTGGTGGCCCACGTGAGCAGCTCACTTGAAATACAAACCATCCAGCGTCCCTGGACGCTGGACGCTGAATGGAAAACACAAATATTAGCTTGGTGAAAAGCGTTTTGGGTGGGCCGCTCATGCAGGCCCCACCTTGATGTATGTTTTTAATCCAAGCCACTCATCCCCTTTCCTACCTCATCTTAAGCGTTGAACCGAAAAATGGAGTCAATTCAAGGTTCTGACGGGCCATAGCATAGCAAATGGTGGTTTTCATCGTTGAAATCTTCCCCGATATTTCTATACACCGAAAAATACTCAATATTGGGCTCGTTGAATCTGTTATGAGCTGTAGAATCCAATGGCTGGAGTGGATTCACTTGGAGCGGGCCCCACGTATGAAAAACCACAAAATTTTAGTTTTTCAAAAAAATAATAATAATAATATTATTATTATTATTAATAAAACAACAGCAACTTTGCTGCTGCTACTGACAGGGAGAGGACGCGCAGGCGTCCTGCGCTGTGGGTGGACGGGCCAAGGACCCACGGTCCTAGCCGTGGGCCCCACCATGATGTGTGTTTACCATCCACACCGTTCATTTGGTGGGCCCCTTCTTAAAGTGGGCCCCCTCCAAAAGTCAGTATGATCTGGGACCCAAGTGACCCACATCATAGGAAACAGTGGTCATTGTACATCTGTCATTGAAACTCCTTAGATGTCCAAGAGTTTTGGATCATTACGAAATTTATTTTTCATCTGGGTACGTGTGACCCTGTCAACAGATTAGATGGAGATAAACGTTATGGTGGGCCCCACGTGGGACCCACACTGATGTATGTGTTTTATTCCCACCGTCCACGGACGATGGAACCCACCATGGGGTATGTGTTTTATACATGTCGTCCACCCATTCTACAGGGACAGTGGGTCCCACTGCTGTTGACATCAGCAGGGTCAGTGGACCCCACCATGATGCTTGTATTACATCCAAACCGTCCATCCATTTTGAAAGCTCATTTATGGCATGAGCTAAAGAATGAGCCAGATCCATAAGTTCAAGTGGACCCCACCATTTAAAATAGTGGGGATAGTGACATTCACCGTACAAAACTTCTTATGGGCCACGGCAGTTCCGATCAAAATGATGTGTTGCCTTCACTTCATCTACCTCCATGTTAACTTATAAATAGGTTGGATCCCAAAAATACATAACGGTGGACCCCTGTAGGATTTTTAATGGTGGAAATCATTATCACCACTTATCTTGGGTATGACCCATTTGATATGCATGGGGCCCACTGGTGTAGCCCATTTGATATGCATAGGGGCTATGTGATGTGGCCCATTTGTTATATTTATGGCCGTTGTTAAGGCCCACCTTGAAGTGTATGAGGTCATTACTGAGGCCACCTTGATATGAATGTAAGGCCCATGTTATGAGGCCCATTGTGATGTATTCAAAAGTCCATAGGATATGGCCCATTGCAATGTACATAATGCCCATTGATGCGGCCCATTTGATGTATAAGGGCCCATGGGTTGAGGCCCATTATGATGTATAAGGGCCCGTGGGTTGAGGCCCATTGCGATGTATTTAGGGCCCATGGGTTGAGGCCCGTTGTGATGTATTTAGGGCCCATGGGTTGAGGCCATTGTGATGTATTGCCCATGGGTAGAGGCCAATTATGATATATTTTTGGCCCATTTGTTAAGGCCATTGTGATGTATTCAAAGGCCCGTTATTGAGGCCCACCTTGATGTGTATGAGGCCTATTTGATGTATCGGAGGCCCATAGGTCGAGGCCCAATGGGATGTATACAAGGTCTATTGCACTGTGTGATTCCACCATGGGTTATGTAATGACAGTTATGGCGGGCCATGCCTTGGGAGCAATGTTGGTTTGACGTCCACATTGTAAGAATAATGTTGGTTAAATGTCCGCATTATAACTCTCCCTAGGGCCCATTGATAGGCCCATACTTGTTATGCGTAGGCCATCAAGGCCTATCTTTGTTGTGAGGATAGTTCATCACCATATAAACTGCTTAGTATAACTCCATGATTCATGCCCATACGCATCATATGTATGCCTGATATGAGAAATGTTCGATCATAGCATATACCATTAGGCAAACCATTCACGGGACTCCTTATGAGACGGAGCACCCACATTATCGCGTCGTATGCGCAGGATTGCTGCATGACTGGATAGTGTGACTCATGCATCTCGCATATATGTGACTTAATCATTGTACACCCTAGCGGCATCAGGGCCGTGACCTCCACAGGCACATCATGGATGGCTAGATGGGACACTGAAAATATTTGGTTCTAGTACTATGGGCACTTAAGATGTCCTTGGGTGAAAATTCCAGAACCTCCGAGGCCAAGAGTAGCCCCAACGTCTAGACCGAGTGGAACATGAGCGCCCGAGTACCGAATACCAGTAGGCCGCATCTCCCACTGTGTCGTGGTCGGTTGGGAGGGGGTGTGGCCTTATCCGCCCGAGTGAGGGGGGCTATAAGCTAGGCTGAGTATGACCAGCTCGTAAATGGGTCCGCTATCGACGAACCGAGTAGGTATTGGTAGACTGCTGGCTAGGCAATAATGAGGTCTCTTCCACTCGCTGGGTTGTGCAGCTAGGGAGGAGGCAGTCGGTGTCGAGTGTAATAGACCCCGGTGATTTCCCCAGAAAGCAACCATACTGATATGTGGACTTATTGAGCAAGAATTGCATATCCATTCATTCATTCATTCACTATCCACTCGGGCTGGTGGTGCGTAACTATTTGTTACATGTACCTTCGCATGGCCAGGATTTTGATTGGGCGCACAACTAACCTGAGATCAGGAGTTTACCACATTGAGTCGGACTATCCAAATTTAGGTATGGGACTGGTTTAGATAGAAGTCCCTTGTGGTGGACCCCGTAGCCTGCGATACTACGTATTATCATCCCGACTTCACGTTCCTACATGGTCATTTCATTCGCACCGCATATTACATTGCATTCGCAGTACTTAACATTTTGGGTTACTATGTTTTTGCACTTATATGGCCTAGATGAGGTTGATGGTATTCTTGGCTCGTCAGGATTTGCATATTGCATTGCATCCTCAGCATCTGTTATTGTCTTATTATGTTTCGCATCGCATAGCCTTGGTACGGCTGATAACACTCATGGACTTACCAGTATATTTCGCTTACTCTGATATTGTATGATTTATGATCTTGTCAGTATTTCCGCTTATTCCGATGATGTATGATTTATGGACTTTATGGTATATTTGACACTTATCTTGTGCATGCACTTTCACCACCCTCTAAGATTTTGTAAGCTTATGCATAATAGATGCGTGCAGGTGATGTTAGGATGTAGCCGATCTGAGGGAGGAGCGTGCGGTGGAGCTTTTGGAGTTTTCTTTGATATCTTCATATTGTATTTCCATTTCAGCATTGTATTCGAATAATTATATTAGTGGATATGTGGTGATGTTGTTTTGTGACTTGGCTATGCTTGTGGTTATGCTCCATTACATTACAAAAAAAAATCATACTGAAAATCCTCCTTGTAGGATCTCAGGATCGAAATTTGGCATATGGGTGCTGGGAGCCGAGAATGGGGTACTACGGAGGCTGTCGGCACCGAATTCGGTGATCAAAAATTTTGTGAGCTCGTTTTCCGAGTTTGGGGCGTGACAATGTTAACCACCGCCCCTATCATGCAACCACCTGATTGGAGCATTCCCTTTGAGATTATGTGTGATGCATCCGACTATACTATTGGGGCAGTGTTAGGTCAGAGAAAGGAGAAGAATCCCTATGTGATTTACTACACAAGTAGAACTCTAAATTCTGCTTAAGTGAATTAATCCATGATGGAGAAGGATATTTTAGTTGTAGTGTTCGCTTTGGACAAATTTAGGTTCTACTTAATCGGATCCAAGATCATTATCTATACCGATCATGCGACGCTCAAGTACCTTCTTTCTAAGAAAGATGCCAAGCCTCGTTTGATAAGATGGATCCTCCTACTCCAAGAGTTTGATATTGAAATACGCAATAAAAAAGGAATATAGATCGTAGTGGCTGACCATCTCTCTCAACTTGTCATATCCGAATCCCTTGAGCCGACACCAATAAACAACATGTTCCCTGATGAACAATTGTTTAAACTCTCTCAATTACCTTGGTTTACTGATATTACAAATTATCTTGACATGGGTTTCACGTCGCCACAATAGACTACACAAGATAAAAAGAAATTTTACGCTGAGGTATGTAAGTTCATCTGGGATGACCTATATTTATTCAAATATTGCCCAGAACAAATTTTAAGGAGATGTGTGTCACACAATGAATATCAGAGCGTAATCTCCTTTTGTCACTCTCAGGCCTGTGGTGGTCACTTTTCTGCTAAAAAGACCATGACCAAAATCCTATAGTGTGGCTTTTATAAGCCCACTATGTTCAGAGACACTCATGAGTTTTGCAAAGCTTGTGAGCATTGTCAAATATTGGGAGGATTGTTCCATCGAAACATGATGTCATTAAACCTCATTTTGATTATCGAAGCATTTAATTGCTAGGGCATCGATTTCATGGGATCATTGCCTCCATCATTTGGATATAATTACATTTTGCTAGTGGTCAATTATGTTACCAAGTGGGTTTAAGCGATTCCATACTAGAATAATGACCACACCATGGTCATTCAAGTTTTAAAAGCAAACATTTTGTCTCGATTTGGAACACCTAGAGCCATCATAAGTGATGGTGGCTCACACTTTCGTAATAAGCTATTCGGAAATTTAATGAGAAAATATGGCATTTTACACAATATGAGCAACCCATATCACCCGCAGACAAATAGTCAAGCTGAAGTTTCCAACAGGGAAATTAACACAAATTCTAGAAAAAAAAATGGTAAATCCCGATCATAAGGATTTAATTAATCAGATTGACTGATGCTTTATAGGCATATTGTACAGCTTTCAAGACCCCCATTAGAATGTCTCCCTTTAGACTAGTATATGTGAAGGCTTGCCATTTTCCTATGGAGTTAGAACATAAGGCCTATTGGGCAATTAAAAATCTGAACTTCAACTTAGACAACACTGACTCGCTACGCAAACTTTAGTTAAATGAACTCAAAAAGATCCAGAACGATGCTTACAAGAATTTGAGAATTTACAAGGACATGATGGTGTTACATGATCGGAATATTCTTCAGAAATCATTCACACCAAGTCAAATGGTCCTCTTGTACAATTCCCGATTACATCTCTTTGTAGGTAAGCTTCACTCTCATTGGACCGGTCCCTTCATCGTTAAAACTGTATATCCTCATGGGGCTGTTGAGATTAAAAATCCAATGAATGGCAATAATTTTAAAGCAAATGGACATCATTTAAGGCCATTTGTTGAAAATTTTGATTTAGAGGATACGTCCATCCCTCTGATTAATCTTGTGTATTAAGATTGACCTCCTAGTCAAATAGAGGTATAGTTAGGTTTATTGCTTTCCTACAATTTAATATTAGAATAATTTGTTTCAGTATGTTTAGTTACCATTTACATGTTGAGAACTTTAAAAAAGATTCAATTCTCCTACTTAAAGTATTATCCTCCTATCACTTCCCTTTATTTTCATTGTCTCATGAGCATTAACTGTTTATATCTTTACATTGAGGATAATGTAGAATTTAGGTTGGGGGTGAGATTAGGTAGACTGATATGTATTTTCCTAGTTTTTGAGTAAAATTCTTTGAAAATTTTCAAAATTTTTAATTTCAAAACTTGTTTGGAAAGTAAAAATCTGTGTAATCATTCGTGTTTGAGTATTACGATAAGATAGAGAGTTGAATTTTTAAAATTTTTGGCATTTGATCAACTGAGTAAACTATTGGCTAAGTTCTCCCAATTAAGTGATTAAAAGAAAGTTAAATATCAATTGAATCTGGTTCACAATTCACTCTTGACTCGTTTTCTATGAATAGTATTAGAATCTCTGATTTTAGCATGTACATCACTGAAAAGTGTTTAGGAACCAAGTCTGTAGATCCTTATCCACCTTAAAATTAATGAAAAAAAATGAAAAAAACCAATTAGAAAACAGTTCAATTGACTAAAAGGCCACATATATGTGTACTTTAAGGATATTTCACTGAAAAAGGAAGGAAAAGACTGAAAATAATATGAAAAAGGGTCGTCGATATAAAATCCAAAGCTGAAAAAAGAAGAGAGAGAAGGGTATAAGTTCGAAATTAGTGTTTATATTAATCTATTCACCTTGAAGTAATGAGCATGGCTAACATTATGAAACAATAGCTATCTTTTATGGAAAGAGAGTTAGGATTCACTTAGCACATTGGAAACTTGATATTTGAACACATTTTATTAGTTCATTGATATAAGAAGACTTAATTCAATTGTTTACCTATGAGATTCGGCTCTATATTTCAATTTATCACTCTTTCATATTAAACTCTTACTCATTCATAATTTATTGCACATAAGGTTGTTTTCTAAAAGAGGTTTGAAAAGTGGGAATTTGAAAGATTGCTTCACATATGTTTTGCTCGGGGCTAGCAAAATGCTAGTTGGGGGTGTGTTGAGTGCCAAATATTACATATTTTCCATGTTTATACATTGGTTTTATGAACATGATAGCACTTAATCGATACATTTATGCATGTTTGTCTCGCGAGGTGATTTTAAGAGCTTAAAGTGAAAAGGATACTAAGGCCCCGTTTGTTAAATCTAAAGTCTAAAGCCTGAATCTGAAATCTGAAGCCTGAATATGAAATTTGAAGGCTGAATCTGAAATTTGAAGTCGAAAAACTTGTTTGGTAATTATGGCAGAAGTCTGAAAATTAAGTATCGAATTTGAGACAATATGTTTGTTAACAAACATTTGAAATGTCTGAAATACGTTAATTTGACGCATTTGCCCTTATCTCCTGTTTGAAAATGTTTTACGTTATAAAGAAATTTTTTATTAAATAATAATAAAATTATTCTATTTAATTTAAATAAACTATAGTAATTAAGAGGAAATTGAAATATCATTATTCATAACAAAAAAAAAAAAAACAGATAAATTCCTTATGAGGAGTATCCAAAACTTATTTTAGTACACTCGACCAGAATGAGGAGTATCCAAAACTCAAGTAGGCCAAACAAGATGAAACAATGAGAAAGGAATGCCTACGGTGAAAACCTTCTTAGATGACATGAAGTGAAAACATCATAAACTTGAACCAGTACAAAACTTTTATGGCCATATAATTGTTTCAACGGTGGTCACAAAATCTCCATTATTTCCTATTGTGTGGCCCATTTAAGTTTTGGATACATCTTATTTTTTGTTGCATGCCCAAAAATATGCTTAAAAAATGGATGGATAGACTGATTTTTTCACAAACATCACAGTAGGCCCCACACAGAATCTTTCGCAGGAAGTTCCTGCGGGAGTCTTTCACAGGAGGAGGCGGATTAGATAATGACAGGTTGAGCAGGAGACGGGCTACTGAAGTGACATCACCAAGTTTATAGGACCCACCATGATGTATGTGTTGTATCCACACCATCCATCCATTTGAAGATATCATTTTAAGGCATGAGACAATTAATGAGTCAGATTGGATGACAAATAAACATTATGGTGGGCCTATGAATTTTTTAACGGTGAAAATCATTATCCCGCTGCTATTTTTAGTGCGTTCCATTTGAGCTTTGGATATGATTCATTTTTTGGCTACTGCTGTAAAATGATCTCAAAAAATGGATGAACGGTGTGGATATAATAAATACATCATTGTGGGCCCATGTAACTTTGATCTCTTTTAAAGCATCCGCACAACTCGGAGTTCGAGGAGCGTAGGCGCTCGTCTTCCCATGACACGTATCTACTCCCCTGCCATCAACCCCGTGGCTTGGGGTCGGTGCTCTGTGGGCCCATTATGATGTATGTTTTTCATCCATTCTGTTCATCCATTTTTCTTGATCATTTTAGGGCTTCACAAAAAAAATGAGAGGGATATAAATCTCAGGTGGACCACACCACAGGAAAACAATGATGATTGGATATCCACCATTAAAATTCTCTTAAGGCCGGCAGTACTGTTTATTTGACATCCAATCTGTTGATTAGGTCAATCAGGCCAGATGAAGGTAAAAAAATAAAGATCATCTTGATTCAAAACTTTTATGGCCCCCAAAAGGTTTTTAATGGTGGACTTGAGTTTTATTCAATTCCCATTGGTTTTTATGGTGTGGCCCATTTGAGTTTTACATATACCTTATTTTTGGGCGCATGCTCAAGAATGATCTGAAAAAGTTGATGGACGGTGTGGATCAAACACATAAATTACGGTGAGGCATAAATAAATTTCACATGTTAAAAGACAGTTTTCTGCGAGAAAACAATATCCGTAGTAGTAAGGGTAATTTTGGAATAAAATATTTTTTTTAATAGAAGAATTTATGGAGCGCATTCAGCGTTCACCGTTAAGCTAGACTCCCATTGCTGAAAGAATTCCATGAAATATCGCGGAAAATCACTTAGCGCTTTCTGATTTAAGTGTTAACAAACAACTCTTAATATGAGACATTTTTTCAATTCCGTGTTAAGTGTTAATTTTAAGAGTTAACAAACAAGCCCTAAAAGTATGGATTTGATGCTAAAGAATTGCCAAGGTAATGTTGGATATTTGGAGATCAAAATTTAAGATTTCAAGAGTCCAAGATCCAAGAAAACTAAGTGAAGAAGGAAGAAAATCGAATTTGTAAAGAGCATAAATTTAGAGCTGCTGAAACTTGACTGTTGATTGCATCAAGCACACTTCATTTGGGATGATGCTTATGATCAAGCGTTTTCAGAGTTAAAGATCGAGTTGACCACAGCGGTTGTCCTCACCATTCCTTCGAGTGGTGAAAAGTTTGTTATGTTCAATGATGCTTCGTATAAAGGTTTAAGTTGTGTCCTTATGCAATAAGTTAAGGTTGTAGCCTACGCCTCTAGGCAGCTGAAAGTGCATGAGCATAATTACCCTACTCATGATTTGGAATTGGTAGCCGGGGTTTTTGCTCTCAAAGTGTGGAGGCATTATTTATATGGGGAGAAGTTCGAGCTATTTTCATACCATAAAAGTTTGAAGTAGCTTTTTTCTCAGAAAGAATTGAATATGAGGCAACGTCGGTGGATGAAATTCTTAAAGGACTATGACTTCACCCTCTAATATCATCCAGGTAAAGCTAATGTAGTAGTAGATGCTTTAAGTTGTAAGCTACAAGGAGTAATCGCTCACCTCATGATCCAGCGGTGGAAGATGTTAGAAACAATGAAGGATTTTGATGTCCAATTGAATTCCCTAACGTCTATAGCTCGTCTCTTTAATCTAGCAGTTCAACCCTCCTTAATTGGTAAGGTTATAGAAGTTCAACAACAAGACGCATGGCTGCAAGACAAGGTAATAGAAGTTAAAAAAGGTGGTAAATCAAAATAGAAAGTTGGTGTCGATGGTGGATTAAGATTCCAAGGAAGATTATGTATACCAAATCTAGTTGAATTAAAGAAGGAAATTATAGACGAGGCACACCACACTAAGTTCACAATCCACCCTGGAGGTACGAAGATGTATTGCGATATGCGAGGCAAAATTGGTGGAATAATATGAAGAGGGAGATTGCTGGTTTTGTGGCCAAATGTCTCACGTGTCAACAGGTTAGAGCGAAGCATCAGAAGCCATCGGGGATGTTACAACCATTGTCGATTACCAAGTGGAAGTGGGAGCACATATCCATGGATTTCATTATGGGATTGCCAGGGACACGTAATAATCATGATGCAGTTTGGGTCATCGTCAATCGGTTAACTCAATCTGCACATTTTCTTCCTATATGTGCTACCTATCCCCTAAAGGAATTATGTAAGCTCTATATTAAAGAAATAATTAAACTACATGGAATGCCTGTATCTATCGTATTCAATCAGAATTCGAGACTCATGTCTTATTTTTGGAAAAGTTTACATAAGGCACTGGGAACCACTCTTAATTTCAACACCACTTTCCACCCTCCGACTGACGGGCAGACTGAACGAGTGAATCAGATCCCTCTTGAGGACATGCCCCGAGCTTGCGTGCTTGATTTCAAAGGGAGTTAGGATAACCATTTACCATTGATCGAGTTCGCTTATAATAATAGCTACCAGACGAGTATCAGCATGGCACCATATGAGGCTTTGTACGAGAGGCCTTATAGATCTCCAAATTGTTGAGCACAAGTTAGAGAAGGTAGTTTGCTTGGACCGGAGATTGTGCAAGAGACAACGAAGAATATTTTTATCATTAGAAATTGTTTGCACGTGACCCAAAGTCGTCAGAAGAGTTATGTCGACAATCGCAAAGAGATCTAGAGTTTGCAGTTGGATTGAAGATCACTTTTCTTAAAGATTTTTCCTATGAAGGGCATCATGAGGTTCAGTAAAAAAAAAAAAGTTGGCTCCAAGGTATATAGGTCCTTTTGAGGTTCTAGAAAGGGTTAATGTTGTCGCATATAGATTTGCTTTACCACCTCAGTTGTCTGGTATTCATGATGTTTTCCATGTGTCAATGTTAAGGAGATATGAGTTAGACGTTTCTCATGTTATAAACTGGCAACCATTAGAGATCCAGAAAGACACTCCATACATCGAACAACCAGTGCGTATTCTTGATAGGAAAGACCAAGTGGTTTGATCCAGATTATACCATTAGTAAAGGTTCAGTGGAGTCACCATACCGAGGAAGAGGCTTATTGGGAACGAGAGGCCAAGATCAAAGAGAAATACCCTCACTTGCTCGCATTATACGTATGTAAATTTCAAGGATGAAATTTCTTTTAAGGAGGATAAAATGTAATAACCCGAATTAATCTTAACCATCCAATTTTAACGATTGATCGATGTACCAAATTAGTCTAATATGACCGTTGATCTACAAGATCAACTGGTCAAATCTCAACCATTGATTTGGACATATCTAATCCAATTGTTCGTTAACTAATAAATCTAACCATGCATCTGACCATTCATCCAAAGATACTCTCATTTAACCATCCATATGTTAAAAATCATTGGAATACTTGTCTGTTCATCTAAACCGACGTCCATCTCGCTAGTCATTTGGCCACTTACAATTCTACCCATCCATCTCACCACCAATCCACAGGTACATCACTAAGTCTAGCCCCTGATCACACATGAACTCATATAACCATACATTTATCCATCCATCTATTTATACATCCATCCATCCATCTATGTGTGTAAGGCCCGTATTCGAGTCCATACCGTTCTGTAGACTTACTCGATCCTCCCTGTCGAATTTCGGTAACCCGCGACCTGTAATTGACGTTTGCGCGTGACCCTAAGTCGCATCCTGTATATCTGAGTCGGCTCAACCTGAGACTTATATCCTAGCGACCGCGCCGTTGTCGCGATTCCAACGCCGCATCTCGCGCGTCGATGCGATACCCGGGTCAGGAGTTGTGGGCTCGCGTTCATCTCGAGGAAAATGCTGCGCGTTGCGAATTCCGAGAGAATCTCTACCACCTTTCACATCAATCAAGTCAAGTACATAACTCATCCCTCTCTTACACAAGCCTTACCCAAAAGTCAACCCTCATGTCATCTCTTCTTACACCACCATACCTCTCATCCCATCCCTCTTACACACACATCCCTCTCTCCTTATATCTCCCATCTTTCACTCATTCTTTACCATTTTTTTTCTAGAAACTAAGAGAGAAAGACTAAGGAGAGAAGAGCCAAGTGTGGCCCACTTCCTACCCCAAGATCTCTCATCCGACCATCCAACCTTCATCAACTTCCATTAAAGGGTAAGCCAAGGAGTTTAGGAGTCCAAGGAGCCAAGAAGATCTAACAGTGAGTGTTCATAGCTCTAGATAGTGATTTTGATTTAGGGCCCATATGATTTGGGACCCATATTGATGTATGTATTGATGCACATGTAGAGGGGCCCATAGTGGCGGGGCCCTTCCATCGCTCGTCTCTCTCTCTCTCTCTCTCTCTCTCTCTCTCTCCTATGTGTTGTGGACCCCACTGTAATGTATGTATCCATGTTGTCCAGCTGTGGGCCGCCCACTATCCAGCAGCAGCGGCCCACCTTGCTACTGACCGGCCTAGACGAGGGAAGCACAAATAACAGCTTAATCCAACGTATGGCCCACTGCATGTGGGACCACCATGATTTATATATTACATCCACACCATTCAGGCCTGGGACGGTGAGTGGGGCCAGCTGTGACGTATGTGTTATTTCCAAACCGTCCATCTGTGGGGCCCACGTGTGATGTATGTGTTGTGTCCATGCCAGCCGTCCAGCTGGGACGTGGACCCCGTAAGATGTGCAGGTTTTATCAAAGTCGTCCACCTCCGTGGGGCCTAGAAGAAGGGAAGACATAACTATCAACTTGACATGTGGGCCCCGCCATAATCTATGTGTGGTGTCCACACAATCCAGTGGTTGGACGTGGGACCACATGGTACAAGTGTTTTACCCAGGCCATCCGTCCACGACGCTGGGCGATGGACGATGAATCCTTTTAATATATATATATATATATATATATGGTGGGTCCCATGTGGGACCCACCTCTTGGAAAGTAGATTGGCTGGTGCGTCTCACACCAGCTATATAGATGCTAGTGATGTCACCAAGTTCTGTGGGACCCACCTGTGTGTGGATTTCATCCACACCGTCCATCCATCTGGACGGGACCCACCTGATGTGTGGATGGAATCCACGCTGTCCGTCCATTTGAATGGAGCCCACCGTGATATATGTGTGCATCCACACCGTCCAGACGGTTGGGACGGTGGGACCACATGGTATATGTGTTATATCAACAGTCCATCCAGCAACAATATAGCTGCTGGATTGACCGTCTATCAGGTGGACCACGCTGCATAATCAGTGAGAGATTGAACGTCCACCATTGAAATCCTTTTAGGAGCACTGAAGTTCTGGATCAATATGATATTTGTTTTTTCCTCTTGATTCAAGTCTTTGTGACCATATGAACGGATTGGATGGAAAATAAACGCTATGGTGGGCCCTGGCCCATGGGAATTGTTTAGCAGTGAAAATCATTATCTTCGCTGCTAGATGTAGTATGGTCCAGATGATCTTTCGATATGATTCATTTTAGGGATGTGTGAGGCCCATGTATATGAGGACCACTTGATGTATATGAGGCCCATTGTTGCGGCCCATTTAATGTATATGAGGCCCATTGGTGCAACCCATGTGATGTGGCCCACTTGAGGTATACGTGGCCCGTTATGATGTATTTGAGGCCCAGACATGAGGCCCATTGTGATATGTTGGAGGCCCATGGGTTGTGGCCCATTGTGATGTATTCGGGACCCATGGGACATGGCCCATGTATTATGGCTCATCTTGATGCATATGAGGCCCATTGGTTGCGGCCCATCTTGATGAATATGAGGCCCATGTGATGCGGCCTGCTTAATGTATAAGAGGCCCGTGCAAGCGGCCCATTGCGATGTATATTAGGCTTGTGGGAGAGGCCCATTGTGATGTATATTAGGCTTGTGTGATCGGTCCATTGTGATGTATATTAGGCCTATGTGAATGGCCCATTGTGATGTATATTGGGCCCAAGTGATGAGGCTCATTGTGATGCATTTCAGGGCCAGGCGATGGGGCCATTGTGATGTATATTGGGGCCATGTGAGAGGTCCATTGCGATGTATATGAAGCTCATGAGATGCGGCCCATTGTGATGTGTAAGGCCCATATGATGTGGCCCAATTGTGATGTGATGAGGCCCATTGTGATTGTATGAGACCCTTGTATAAGGCCTAATTGTGATTGTGTGAGGCCCATTGTGATTGTATGAGGCCCTTTCCCCAGTGTAAGTTAGATTCTATGACGGGCCGTACTCTAGATGCAATGGTGGTTAAATGTCCACGTTGCAAACCTCCCTAGAGCCCATTATCAACCCCATTTCCATCTTCTCTTATTGGACTATCCCAAACCATTGAACCCACCTTGATGTTAATGACATCTATTGGGCTACCCAAACCATTGGGCCCCCTTTGATGATAGTGCCTTACACCATGCCTGGTAGAATTACCCACACCTTGGTGCCCACCTTGTGTATATATTGGGCCCATAGGGAAGTCCAGTTTATTGTGTGATAGAAAGGGTAAGGAAGCACACTTATTGTACTTAGACTCGGCTCTGCCGTGGGGGATATTGTGACGCTCCATCACTGTTGTACACGTGAGCGGGCACACGTGGGCGAACACTGATGTGGGCCGGTTCTGCGGGCCTGGGCGAGCTACCAGTGATTGGGCGAGCTACTGTGCTAGCAGGCTATTGTGCACTCATTGAAGGCAGAACTTTGTCCCACATCGAAAGCATATCCTTAATTGTCGTGACGCGTTTTAAATCAGTGAGCTTCGACAAAGCAATCTATATCACCCCTTGCCGTAGACAGAAGGATATGCAGTATCAGGTTCAGTATATCCACTGTTTAGAGCCTATCTTAATATTTGGATTAGATCCGTCGTCCTTCTGTGGATCCCATCATTCGTATGCATGTTATGAGGGATGATTGATTAAAGCATATGTCATTGGGCTGAGATGTTTGTGGGACTTCTTGTGAGACGGAGTTGCCCTCTCATGATCGCGCAGGTTTGATGCATGACCTAGATACGACTGTCAGTATTCGTGGACTCGTCAGGATTTGCATATTGCATTGATCCTCAGTATATGATATTTGGCTTACTATGTCTCCGCATTATATAGCTGATCTACATTGCTTCCCCAGTATAGATATTGGCCTATCATGTTTCTACATCGCATAGCCTAGATAAGGCTGATGGTATTTGTTAACTTACCAGCATGTTTCCCATTGCTCTGATATTGTATACTTGGCACTTACCTTGCGCAAACAATTACAGCACCCTCTAAGCTTTTTATAAGCTTATGCACGATAGATGCGTGGAGGTGGCATTAGGTCATAGCAGTGTTGAGCTTGGAGCGTGTAGCTGTCTTCTGGAGCTTTGATTATTGATATATGTATTTCCCTTTCGCTACTGTATTCAACTGTTTATATTAGTGGATATGTGATGATAATGTTGCCTTTATGATTTGGGTAAACTTATGATTATGCTTCTTACGAGATAAATGTACGTTGAAAAATCCTCCTTGTAGGATCCCAGGATCAGAATCTGGCGTATGGGTGCTGGGAGACGAGAATGAGGTACTACGGAGGTTGTCAGCACCGGATTCGGTGATCGGGAATTTTTGAACTCGGTTTTCGAGTTTGGGGTGTGACAATGTGTGCGTCAATCTGTCTATTCATCTACATCATCCATTTATGTACCATTGAATACATCACAACCATGGTTAATTCATACATCAAACACTAGACACCGTGCACACCCATTTCATGCATGCACACCTCTTAAACATGCTACATACACACACACTTATCATACGTGTGGCATGCACACACGTGGCACATGCATGCGACACACACGTGGCAGATGTGAAATGCATGGTGCATGTATGCACAACTATGCATACGCTAGAAAGCAACTGACTATAAAAGAAACAAAATAAAATAAAAACATGGCAAAAAGAAAATGAAAACAGAATCAATGAAGGTAAGAGTTGCTTCAATGCACGTGTCTAAAATAGCACTATAAAGAAGAGGGTGGCTCTTCACTAAATGTGAATGTGAGAAATGAGGAAGTGTGTGACGTGAGGGGAGATTAAGAGCAAGTGTAGGGACATGAGGGTGAGGAGAGAAAAAGAGAGAGAGGGAGAGGGAAAAAAAAAAAAAAAACAATCTCTTTTCATTGTTGTTCACGTGAGAGATAAAGTTGAAGAGAAAGTGAGGTAGAGAGAAAAAGAAGGGAAAGGAACAAATGAAGAAAAAAGAAGAAGAGAGAAAAAGTAAGAGAGAAAAAGAAAAAGAAAAAGAAATACTTTCTTAAGGTGAGTTTCTCTCTCACTTGATGTTTATAAAAATTTTATATAAATTTTTTTATTTATTAATTCATTTGTACTTATAATAAATTTTTGTCATCTCAGCTGTGTTTTTAATTTGATGTAATTACTTACCCTGCTTTCCTAAAATGTTGTTTTTTTTTTCTTCAGTTGTTGTTAATATGCCTCAATTTAACTTTTATATTGTCTTATTGTTAATCCTACTTAAAAAAAAAAAAAAAATCAAATTTTGCCTTTTGACTTTGTTTTGTTAAAATTATTGCAAAAATCTTGTGTTTATACACACACACACACACACACAATTCTTAAATCTAATAAATCACGTTGCATGTTTATTTTTTCGTAGAACTTTAATCAAGATCTAATAAATTATGTTGCATGTTTATTTTTATGTAGAAATTTAATCGTGTATGGACAATTTACAATGATTGAAAATTTTATTTTTAGTTTGATAAAATATGTACATCAAGTATTATGGATTGATCAAAGAATAACAATCATTGAAAATTTTTAGAAATATTTTATTCACGCAATATTAAAATCATGCATAATTGAAATAGTTATGAAATGCCAAAAAAAAATGCGGGGCAATCAAGTCCTTTGGGTTGAAAATCCGTAAATTGTAAACAAATGGGGCAACTTAGACCCTTGGGTTGAAAGTCCCAAAAGCCCAATTAATACTTCTTGGAACCTCTAACGTACCCTTTGAGTGAGTAAGTATGTCAAGATTACAAAATGTTCCTTCTGTCAGGTTTAGTAAGGTAGTAATCTGACCAGCTAATGTACAAATGGGTTCCTCACCAAGTGCTCTTTGGATGGGTGAGCATGTCACATAAGAGGTTTCCATTGTCAGGCTAGGTATTGTATTGACGCAGATGTTGGCCAACTGGTGTGTAACATCCCGGATTTTCGCCAACCTGGAATTAGACGTCCTTAGGCGATGGGTCAATCCTAACACAGGTTTAACTTCCCAAACGCTCAATTAAAGCCTCAAATCCCGTCTTAAACCATTTTCTTCACAAATCCCACCCTTCACTACCTTGTGCTTTCAATTTTTCGCCCTAGACACTATCTTAAACTAGCTAAGTAGTAAAACTTGGATCACTTTATATACAAACTACAATGGCCTAAGTACCATCTCAACCAGAAAACAATTAGGATTAAATCCTTTAGAAATGTAACAAAGTTAACTAAGTGCAAAACTCGATTAGCCATGAAATCCGTTGGGATCGCTTTAAATACGACCTGCAAGACCCAAAACTTGCAAAATCAGTGACTCTAGGTTGCCCTAAAGTTTAGAACCAAACTCATTTCCCGGCTGCTCTTGGGAGCATCTCGAAACTTCGTATTAGGTCTAGACCGCACATCGGAAGTCTGATTAACACGAAGTTAAGGAACTAGGACCGCCTCACTGGGCTTGACAATCATCTCAAAAATTAGGTCCAGCCGATGTCCCACGGCCATTCGTTTCGATCCGGAGCGAGGGAGTGTGAAAAACACTATTCCCTTTGAAATTAAAATATCTGGAATAGTGATCTGGCACCATTCACTTGCGCATCAGTATTAAGCAACCAGGCCGTCAGAATCAGACCAAATTACACCCTCGGATTAAGAAAAATTTCAGGAACATTTACATGTACTTAGAATTTCTGATCGTGGCCCGCTGACCGTTGAACTGAAAGTGGTCCGTCACGTGCGATCTAGGAATCCGATCGAGTCGAGAACGTAATCCCACATAGATCCATAGATGGTGAGCTTAAGTCTGACGTTTGGCTCAAGGAGGGCCACCAGAACACCCCTTTTGAGCTTGAAAAGTGGCGAATTGCCTATGTATGCAGCCACCCTTGAACCTGAGTCTATTTTGGACATGATTTTGGCTATAAAAGGGGCTTAGAACAGCCCCTCTCACAGCCATACGAATTTGGGAGCAAACCCTTAGAGAGAGAGAGAGAAAAGAGAGAGAAGGGCTTGAAGTTCGTAGCCGATCTTCCTCCTGCTGCTTCCACTCATCACACGGCCTACACCGCCTTAATCCAGGTGTTTTTCCGGCGGTGTCCATCCCATTTGAAGGTAAGAAACCCTAACCCTAGGGCTGATTTGAGGTTGGATAGTGGTAGGTTATGCAAAAGCTAATCGGTTCCGCTCTTTAGGCTAGGAAACTCCCGTATACGGAAGCTCCAATACCCTTGCTGATTTGTTGGAATTCCAAGGGCTGAGGTGAGGACTTTAAGTGTATAAGTTACGTTTTTCAACGCTTTCAATGTCAGATAATGATAGATTCATGATCTGCGTGTAAATGCACATGTACAAAGTGCTTTCCGTTTCCTGTTTCGATTAGCGATGTAGAATATAGAATTTCACATACTCTAAATATACGTAGAAATACCGTATACGTATTTTTGTTGGGAAAATGTTTGACATGTTTATTTAATGTTTGATTATATCATATGTGGATAAAATGCTAGTTCGGCGAAAGGAATCGCAAAAATACATGTTCATGTGTAAATGTCATGTATGTTGAAATTGTGTATTCTAGAAATACCGCATACGTGCGGATTTTGGGAATACAATTGTAATGATTATTTGCTGTATGATTATGATATACATGGGTAAAATGCTCACGTGGCGAAAGGACAGCCCTACCACGAAATTCGCTAACATACGTCATGTATGTTGGAATAGTGTATTTTAAGTGGTTGTGTAAATGCTTGTATGAGTGATTGTCTAGGTATTAGTGCCGTAGATAGGCACTGATATGGGATTTCCGACTCCCTTAGAGACATGTGGGGTCCATTCCATGCGGTGGTTCGTTAGAACCACTTACCTGTAATGTGTATGTAATTGTATCCCTATGTGGATAGTGCCTTTCTACATGCTTCACAACATGCTTTACTTCATGCTTTATAACATGCCTACTAACATGCTTGTATTGTTTGTTTATCATGCTTTACTTCACATGCTATCGATGAAAACTGTTTGAGTTTGGGACTATGTATATAGTCCAAACTTTCGGTACCAGACTTGCGATTGTGGCTGAGATTCGTGTCGCCACAAAGGACGTGTCTGGCGAACCCGAGTCGTAACTCGGTTGGCGATAGTGGTTGGCCACACGGAGTGCTTTTGCACTCCATATCGCTCAACTTGTGGTGCGCTCGAGCTAGTCAGGCTCGCCAACTAAACCGAAGTGTAATTATGTGTTCACCCTGTTTGGTCGCTACTGCTTGAACCTAGGGTACCAAACTTACCAGTGGCGATTCCCGTTTAACCATGGTACCTAGATCCGCTAAGTCGCATGAGCCGGGCATGGTGGTATGGGACACCGTGGTCAAGCTGTCGGCCTACGCTGGGGCCATGTGCCTCCCCGTAGTGACCATTACGCAACCAACTCGTGAGCCGAATATGGTGGTATGGGACACTGTATTCGAGCTGTCGATACTTCGGCGAGAGCCGAGTACGGTGAGATCTGTGCTCGTGCTGACGGGCGACGAGTCCTCCGTAGTATCATCGAGTGTACTCCAAGTGTCTGTGATTGGCGACGAGTCTGTCACAGCAACTAGAGTATGAGTTGAGCCGAGTACGGTGAGACCTGTACTCGAGCTGACGGCTAGTGATTGAGCCGAATACGGTGAGATCTGCACTCGAGCTGACGGCCAGCAATTGAGCCGCATACGGTGAGATCTGTATCTGCGCTGACGGGTGACGAGCCCTTTGCGATGCCTTCACTACGCTTCTCAAACTATAATATCGTATGAGATTAGCTAGGATTGACGACCCTAGAATGGATCATGTTTGGGAATGATACAAGGGAGGTACCTTAGTTTCCTAATATTGCTGGTTGAAATGGACTAATAAAAACTTGGTAATCATGAGCATCATCGCACCGCATGTGCTTTGTAGATGTGGCGCACTGAGGGAGTTAAGCATTCGCGAACGTAAGATGATGTCGCTTGAGGGTGGTTTGGCAAGGGCATACAGCATCATGTCATTTCATTCTTACATTTAATAAGAGTAGTTAGAATTATTTGATTTGTACTGTTTTATCATTACTGCTTGATTGAATTGATAACATGTTAACCTATGCTTTACTGTTCCACTGAGTTGATCACTCACTCCCACGTTACGGGACGGTGTTTGCAACACCAACCAGATTTGTTGAGTTTCAGGTGATAGCGATGCTTGTGAAGCAGAGCCGGACTACTTCTGTGATGATAGGAGGAATTCTCCTATCTGTATCTCTCTGGCAGGTCAATGAAGACCTGATATTGTATTGACGGGACTATAGTACATGGGATAGGAGGCATTATACTTCCTCACATTTGGTACATTTTAGAACTGCACTTGTATTTATTTAACCTGGTAATGTTATCACACTCTGGAGACTCATCATAAGTTATATATTTTATCTATCTATCACAGTCTTCCGCTTGCAAATTTAACTATCTCTGGAGTATGATATGCTGTTTTGGGCTTAATCTCACTCATGTTCAATGCACGAATATAGTCAACATTCAATCATCATTCATTTTGTTGCATAAGTGATGTTCTGGAACTCGGGAGTTGAGTTTATGTTCGACCCCCGATTTTCAGGGCGTTACATGGTGTAAACTGGCCCTTGTGTTAAAAAGAATAAATTACACTTGTTAATACGTATTATAACATATGTTGATTATATTCATTCATTTTTGGAATTTACATTGAAAAATCTTGTTTATTAATATCTCCATCTATTGCTTTACCTAAAAATGTATTGTATCTTTTAATACATTTTATTCAGATTATATGAGGTTATTTTTAAAACCTATGTTGAGATTACTCGCTTGGCTTTGCAGCTTATCCTCTTGGAATTTTAAAATTTCAGGATCAAGATCTTATGAAGGCGCTTAAAGAGATTTGATTTGATTTATTTTTCATTTCTTTAACATTTTTTAAATAAGTTGTAATGAACATTAAGTATAGTATGATAGTATGTCAATGACATGTGTTTGGTGATAATCTTTAATAGTCAGAACATGTATATTTTATTCTTCTCTAAATAAATGTTTGATTATTTAATTTTTGGATGGTTATATTTTATGAATGAGAGTCATATTAGTAATATGTGTGCGGATTATGAAATGTAAACATACAAAATATAAGTCATGTCTTCGGGTATGGAATCGGGGTTAGATATACCCAAGTGCCGGATTTCGGAGCGTGACAATTTCATCGAGTTCTCGATTAATTTCACGAAGTTTTTGGTCAATTTCAGCGAGTTCTCGGATAGTTTGCCCGAGTTATCGGTCAATTTTAACGAGTTCTTGATTAATTTGACAGAGTTCTCAGTCAATTTTAGCGATTTCTTGGTTAATTTCGGCGACTTCTCAGTCAATTTCACCAAGTTCTCGGTTAATTTCGGCAATATCTCGATTGATTTCATCGACTTCTCGGTCAATATCATCAAGTTCTCTATCAATTTTGGCGACTTCTCGGTCAATTTCAACGAGTTCTCGGTTAATTTCAGAGTTCTCGGTCAATTTCACAGACTTCTTGGTCAATTTCAGCAACTTCTCGGTCAATTTCACCGAGTTTTCGGTCAATTTCAGAGAGTTCACGGTCAATTTCTTCGAGTTCTCAGTCAATTTTGGCAATATCTCAGTCAATTTCATCAACTTCTCGGTTAATTTCAACGACTTCTCAGTCAATTTCTCCAAGTTCTCGATCAATTTAAGGGAGTTCTCAATCAATTTCACAGACTTCTCAGTCAATTTCGATGACTTCTTAGTCACATCATCTTGATGATTTACACCTAATTAATAGATTTGATAAAAGATACACAACATAGTGGACCCACACACAAACTTGTGGTTGGCATCACATCCTCATTGTGCCTATAGTGTAGCTCGCATGACTGGTGGATCTGGCTTATTGTTTTCAATTTAGACTAGAGTTGAGCATATACCCTGATAGAAAGTGAATGTAACATATAAAACTCGGTGAAAATTTATCGAGAACTGGGTAAAATATACCGATAACTCAGTGAAATGGACTGAGAACTCGCTGAAAATAAATCGAGAACTGAGTGAAAATAGACCAAGAATTGGGTGAAGTTTTAATTACTAAATTATTTTTAAAATTTTTTTGACAATTTATGGCAATAACAAAACATTAAAAATCCATTAGTAACAGTTGTTTGAAACTAACAATTTCTACATAGCTTTCAAATTTCCTAAAATTAACTATATTTTAATTTTAATTTTTTATATATATAAAACTAAATTCATTAATCTTCAATTTGACTTTTGAATCGCTTAGATTGGTATTATATTGAAGGAGATATAAATTTTTGAATTCATCATATAAAAGTGAAAATTGCTGAAAATAGGTGCGGTGCCACCGCCACCTATTTTCAGCAATTTTCTGGTGAATTCAAAAATTCATATATGCTTCAATATAAATCCAATTTATGTGATTCAAAAGTCAGATTGAAACTTAACGAGGCTAGTTTTAGAAAAATAAAAAAAATGAAAAGAAAAATTAAAATATAGTTAATTTTAGAAAGATTTGAAAACTTATGGAAATCATTAGTTTCAGACAGCTGTTACTCGTGAAATTTTAATATTTTTTTTCTAAAAGTCTAAATGGAATGAAATTTTGTGGGATAAGATGAAACTTAATGATAAATTAATATAAAAAATTTTAAAATAATTTAGTAACTAAAAGTATAAAAAAAACGTTACATGTAATAGAGGTATTTTAGAATCATATAGAAAATCGTTGGTTTCAGATGAGTTGTAATTTTGGAATTTTTATAAATTTTCTGGAACTTGAAATGGAATGAAAATTTGTGGGATAAATTTGAACTTAATGAACAAAAGACGCATTGAAACCGGAAATTTTTACAACTACGAGTTGCTGATGGACCGGACATATCTTTTTCATCTTGGAGTTTTAGTATTCAGTGTCTCTTTATGAATTGTTTCTAATCATGCCAGGAATTATCCTCTGTGATTATATTAGAGCTTCTTTTGTATATTTTTCTATTATAAGTAGTCTCCAGTATAGTTGAATTATGCCTCTTGAGTAGGGTTGAGTTTCATTGTTTAAAACTCTGTAAGTTTGTATTGGGTGAAATGGACTAAGAACTCACTGAAATGGACTGATAACTCGGTTAAATTGATTGAGAACTCCCTGAAATTAACTAAGAACTCGATGAAGTTGACCAAGAACTCGTAGAAAATTGAACAAGAACTCGCCGAAATTGACCGAGAACTCGCTAAAAATTGACCTAGAACTCGGTGGAATTGATAAATAACTCAGTGAAATTGGCCAATAACCTGGGTAAATTGACCGAGAACTCGGTAAAACTGATTGATAACTCGCAAAAAATTGACTAGGAACTCACTGAAATTGACTGAAAACTCACTAATATTGACCGAGAACTCAGTGAAATTGACTGAGAACTCGGTGAAATTGACCGAGAACTCGAAAACCCTAAACCCTGAATCTCTCCCCAATCACCCCTAAACCCTCTCAAGTCAGTCACCCATAAACCCTCTTAAGTCCATATACTCATAAGAATGGCTTTCCTCTCATCCGTCAGCTCATTCTTCAACATCTCTTTGCTTCTTTTCCTCACGGGGAAGGAGAGGGCAACCCCCAGCAAGGATAACCCTAGCCGGGAACGCCGCACCAAGAAGAAGGGAGATAGGGGACCATCCACATGCTCCGCTGGCCCGTCCGATAAACTAATGACTATACTGTTGAGCATCCACATTCTTTGTGAAATTTATCGAGAACTCAGTAAAATTGACTGAGAACTTCGTGAAATTGACCGAAAACTTTATGAAAACAATCAAGAACTTCATGAAATTGACCAAGAACTCAATAAAATTGACTAAAAACTTCGTGAAATTGACCGAGAACTTGATGAAATTGATCGAGAACTTTATGAAATTTACCGAGAACTTACTGAAATAATAGATGAGGATAATATAAAGGAACTAAAGAATAAGTGTGGCGTTAAAATTTTCAAGTCTGTAACTAGAGCTTTAATGAAGATGAGTGAATACAATCCCAGTGGACGATATGTCATACCAGAGCTTTGGAATTTCAAAGAAGGAAGGAAGGTGTAACGGCCTAACCAACACTGTATGATATTATCCGCTCTGGGTCCCACTAGACCCGCACGGTTTTGTTCTCAGCGTTTCCCCCAAAAGGCCTCGTGTGGGGGAAGGATATTGGTAGCTCGCCCAAACCCGGTGCTCCTGTGGTCCCGCCCACATCAATACCTATCCCACAGATATTGTCCAACTTAACTGACAACCCATCAGAGTACGCAGCGGTGGTTTTATTCCCCGTAGGAAGGCCTCGTACAAGGAAGGTCCAAACCACACATAAAACCACTATTACTTTAGATAACTCTTCCGATGTGGAACAAGTTCAACCTCTCACTGCGTACACAGTAGTTTGCCAGCATAGTAGCCTGCCAACCACTGGTAGCTCGCCTAGGCCTTAGGCCCCACCCACATCAGCGTCTGTCCACGTGTGCCCGCCCACATGTGCAACAGTGACGGGGTGTCACAGAAAGTGACCTTGAAAGAGGGTATCCAATGTATGCCAAGGCGATTGAATAATACTCGTAAATGCAAGAGATGTCAAAGAGAAGGTAAGTAGTCCCATGTTGCATTTAGGTTTGATGTTATAGAAAATTGACTGAGAACTTCATGAAATTGACCGAGAACTTCGTGAAATTGACTGAGAACTAACTGAAATTCACCGAGAACTCATTGAAATTGACCGAGAACTAGTTAAAATTCACTGAGAACTTCGTGAAATTGACTGAGAATTTGCGAAAATTGACTAAAAACTTCATGAAATTGATTGAGAACTTGCAGAAATTTACCGTGATCTCGATGGAATTTATCGACATCTCGACGGAATTGATCGAGAACTCGACGGAATTGACTAAAAACTTGCAAAAATTGTCTGAGAACTCAACGAAATTAATCGTGAACTTTGTGAAATTTACCAAGAACTCACAAAAATAATTGATGAGGATGATGTAAAGCTAAAAAAATTAAAGAATTAGTGGGCCGTTAAAGTTTTCAAGTCTGTAATTGGAGCTTTGATATATATGAATGAATACAATCCCAATAGACGATATGTCATACCAGAGGTATATAATTGCAAAGAGGGAAGGAAGACGACCTTGAAAGAGGGTATCCAATGTATACCAAAGCAATTGAATAATACTCATAAATGCAAGAGATACCAAAAAGAAGGTAAGTAGTTCCATGTTGCATTTATGTTCGATGTCATGGAAAATTGACCGAGAACTTCATGAAATTGATCGAGAACTTCATGAAATTTGACTGAGAACTCCATGAAATTGATTAAGAACTTCGTGAAATTAACCGAGAATTTGTTGAAATTGATCGAGAACTTCGTGAAATTGACCAGGAACTTCTTGAATTTGACCAAGAACTTCATGAAATTGACCGAGAACCTTGTGAAACTGACCAAGAACTTCGTGAAATTTACCAAGAAATTCATAAAATTGACCGAGAACTTCGTGAAATTTACCGAGAACTTCATGAAATCGACCGAGAACTTCATGAAATTGACCGAGAACTTTGTAAAATTTACCGAGAACTTTATGAAATTGACCGAAAACTTCATGAAATAGACCAAGAACTTTGTGAAATTGACTGAGAACTTTGTAATATTGATCGAGAACTCGACAAAATCATAACAATTTACAAACAAATCACTAATCACAAAGAAATTACCATTCACAATTCACGAATAAATATTCATTTACCATGAATTTTTTACAAGATATCATCACAACAAAATACAACATTTCACAAAATTCTTCTCACCCTCCCATGCCTAAGACAAATTTCTTCTATACTCATCACTTAAACAATCATACGTTATTGAATTCCTAAAAATTAGAGTGTATGTTTGTAAGTCAATTCCCGCCAAAAGTTAATCGTTGCACAATATGTCAATATATTTCATTACGAATATATCACAGTTATAAATATTCATTTGCTTGGGTAGAAAAATCTCTTCTTTGGTGGTCCAATTCTTCCCGTCCAAAGAAGATGTAAACTTTAGAAATGGAAATGATAAAATTTCATGAAAAAATAAGAAGAGGGGAAGATTTTAGGAAGATGAGTTTTTAGTAGAATGCTATTCTCGTACAAAAAGAGGAGAAGATTTCAAAAAATGAATTTTTAGTAATAGGGTATACTCGTATGAAGGGGAAAGAAGATTTCAAAAAATGGGCTTGTATTACAGGGATATTTTCGTATGAGAAAAAGGCTAGTGGTTTAGTCTTGGAAAGTAAAATTTGGATCACCCAAAAAAGTCCTTGGGTAAAAAGTGAGGTTTAAAGTGAGAAAAATCCCATCTCTTTTTCTTTCATTGTTTTAAAATTCTTTAACATAGTAAGTTTGTCTTACATCTTCCTTGCTCCTAGTTTAGATTACATATATCCCGTAAGTATATATCGTGTTCTCAAATAAGTTATCTCGAGCTATCCACGTGTTGGGACATCTTATTTTTAAAGCTTGTCAATCATAACTCTCCACCCTTCACCATTGAAGGATGATTATATTAGGTATTCTGTATTAAAATTAAAATTAGATAGAGAAAAAAATGTAGAAGTAGACTTTTTATTTTTATTTTTTTGGACAACGTATAAATTTATAGTATTTTTTATGGAATCTTCTTGATTCTGGATGGTCCTGGAGAGTAAATTGCCATTCCCTTCATTTTATAGAGAGGTCATTCATTCCCAGACACGTGCTATATATTTTTCAATCCCTCTCATTAATAATGCAATCGGCGTCCAACGTACTCACCAATAGCTTTACAGCACGTTTATCTAAAGTGTCCGATCCAGGCAGTCCCACTGCTGAAATGCTCGCCCAAACGGCCGCCCCGTTCTACTCGTCCATATGCAAATCCAAGTTAATGGGTCTTAATAGATTTGGATTGGACTCCGGCCCAGCCCAATCTGCTCCCCACCCTAAATATCAGTGGCCTGGATCCTCTGATCATTTCCATCGTACCAATGGCCTGGATTGCGAATCCGGGTGCTCCATAGGTACAAACCCAGAGCTTGAGTATACTGTGCACGTCATGGGATTGAGGAGCGTATCATCCGTCCTAAAAAAGAAACGATCAGGAGCACAATGCGCATAGTGCGCATCTTAAAACCCTTGAGCGGATCCTTCAACTGGAACTGCTTTAAAAGCCTCCCCAGCCCAAACCCTAACCTCGCATTTCCATCCGTCTCTCTCTCTCTCTCTCTCTCTCTCTCTCTCTCTCTTCTCAGATGGAGTTCTGGGGTAAGCAATCTCTCCTTCCATTTAAGTTCTTTCTCCTTTCATTTCGGATCATTTGGTTTCTAGGTTTTTTTTTGTTGGTCCCTCTGTTCCTTATTCATATGTTAGTGTTTTCCTTCATCTTCCGGTTTTCAATTGCTAGGGTTTCTTTGACTGCATTTCTTTCAGATGCTATTTGTTGGAGTTTGATAGGAATATACGTTCATGCAACTGCTCTGTTTTTGAAGAATCTCGTTTTTGGCATGCAATGATGCTGTTGTTTAGGATTCTTGATGTTTTCTTCGTTCTCATTGCTTGATGTTTTGTTCCATTTACTTTACGAAAATGATACGTGCACCCTATTCATTTGATAGATTGACTCCCCTCGTGATACATGTGGTGTTCGAGAAGTGCTCGGAGTTTGCTATTCCAGTGACAGTGGCCCAGAAGTAGAAAATGTGGGTGTGTAGATATCAAAAGTCTGGGGTCTTGATATTATTTCCCTTTTTGGGTTTTCATATTGCCTATTGCGTGGAAATACTGAGAGTTAGCATTGTAATATCGGAATTAGGAAAATTGATTCTCATATTTGGTTGATGCTCTTTCAGACTGCTTCTGTTTCTGTTGCTCTAGACTAAAACGGGCATTCCACTTTAATTTTTCCTTCTTAGTTGTCAGTGACTTTGTTCTCGTTTGGCCACTAATTTGAGACATGAACCAATCATCCGATGGGACCTACTGCGGATGGGCCTTAGCTCACCAATCACGATGAGCAGTCAGTGCCAACCATTTGGCTGGAGAGCTTTTGAGAAAAGAAAATGGATGAGTAAAAATCTCATGTGATAACAAGAGGGTGGGAGATAGGGAGGGTGGAGAGGGAGTGGGAGGGAGGGAGGGATCGTGAAGTCTGTTGACACATTTTGAACTTTTCCTATGATATCTACATATTCACCATATCAGTGGTTTCAAATTGCAGTCTTTTTAAGTGTTATAGAAGTAGAACTGGATGCTAGTTCTAATGGGAATTCCAATTTGGAATTTTCTTTTCAAATGACTCTAGTGAGCTTTGTTTTTATATCACAATTCATGTTTTGTTGAATAGGAGAATATGGTTGATGGTTAATATTATCTCTGCACGTAGATCTGACCTCCATTTATTACCATGTGATGCAGAGATGCTTGAGCTGTTACATAAATTAATGGATGATTTCATAACATTTATAGGGGTTTTTTGTGATTTGCCTATTCGATTGCTGTTTGAGCTTTATATGCTAACCCACTTTCCATTTAGAACATTTATTTTTCTGTGATTGGGGTAAACTATCGTTGTGTTTGTGTGATGGCAGTGGATGACTTGGTTACATCTTTCAGCTTTTTTAAATTTTCTTGTTGTGCCTGAAGATTCCATGCCTAGGTTTTAAATATCGGTTCGGTTTTATGTTGCGTATTGACTAAAAGTTCTTTGGCCCAAAATTTTTGAAAATTTATTGGGTAAATAAGAAAAAATGTAAAACAAGAAAATCTATCAGTTCTTTTTGTGTTTTTACCGTTTAGTTTATCAGACCATCTGTGATAAGAATGCAATCTGTCATATTACATTGCTGAAAGTCAACCAAATAGGCCATAATCAAATTATCAAACACAAATCAAGCATGATTTGGTGGCTTAGGGTTCATTACATTGAAATCAACAAAAAGAAGATGAAAAATGAAAAAAAGGTAATGGTTTACCTCTTCTTTTGACTTTCGAAATCTATCAGTTCTTTTTGTGTTTTTACCATTTAGAGTATCAGACCATCTGTGATAAGAATACAATCTGTCATATTATATTGCCGAAAGTCAGCTAAATAGGCCCTAATCAAATTATCAAACACAAATCAAGCATGATTTGGTGGCTTAGGGTTCATTGCATTGAAATCAACAAAAAGAAGATGAAAAATGGAAAAAAGGTAATTGTTTTCCTCTTCTTTTGACTTTTCCAAAATAGTCCATTTTGCTTCAACTTGTTGCAAATCTTGTCATTTGATTTCCAAGATGGGCCTACATTTAGCATACAATGAATTTATAAGCTTCCTCCCTGGATGAATGAAGAAAGAAATGGATAAAACAAATAAAATTTTCAAAAAGGAAAAAAAGGGCCTTCTGATCATATCAGTCCATATCTATTTGCATGACCTGACATGGGGTGATATGGACCCTTTTTTTGAATCATACCAACTTCATCCCCTTCTCTCATGATGGGGTTGTTTGATATGATTACGATATGATGATTGATGACCTATATGAAGTTCATTCCGCTTTAGTGATTGCTTAACCCCTAGCATTTGTCAACAGTAGAGATCTATTGGAACATTTAAATGAACTTCTGGTATGCATGCATTGGATATGCCATTTCTGCACCCTTAAAAATATTTATTTTGAAATGGGATGAACCTTACAAGTGCATGCCATTTATTCTGATTTTTCAAGACAAATTGATGCCAGTGTTGGTAACTTGTCCTTGTGATAACTTTCAAGGAGCTTGCTCTACATGTAAACTTGTTGGACGGGTCACTTATTTATGAAGCAGAAGGCTAGAAGTCACTGGTTCAAACCTAGCTGAGCCCTTCTCTCAAAATGTGAGGTTGGATGTTTCCTTCTGGTTGAGCCCCCTACATATAAGTGGTTTGGGCTTTAGAGCCACACCTTTCAACTGAGGACAGAAAACCTGACTAGCTGACCTGTTCTCTGAATTGATCCAAGCAAAATCCAGACGAAAGGTCAAAAGACAGTTTCAAAAGAAAAGAAGACTTGATTACCCCGCATTTTACCCACTCCTTTATTTTTAACATAAATCAGTGAAGAGAGGTTTGTTTGAACCATGGTGTCTTCATTTTATTGATAATCAATCTAGTCCACCTTTCTGAATAGTGGTTAGGCGAGTTTGCCAATTCAAAAGATTCTCATGGGCGGACTAATACTAAGTTAACTTCAGAGTAGATCCTATTAGTTATAATAGTTATTTACAAGTCTGAATGTTAGCCAATGGGGTTAGCTTCTTGTTGGAGGGTTTGGAGATGAGTCAACATAGATTATGATAAGAATGGAGACACTAATGATGACTGACACATTGATAAACTACAGCAATGGTTGGGAGTGATTGGCAAATTCTGTCGGTGTTCTTAGAAATCTTTTTTCAGCTTATCTTAATTGAAGAAATCCCCATTTTGAAAGTGATATGTTCTTTGGGTTCTAAAACAAATTAGAAAATATGCAAAGAGATTTCCATTTGAAAGAAGGAAAAATAAAGAGCATAAATTTCATCACTTATGATAATTTGTACTTCATTTGGAAATGGCTGTCGATTCATGCATGTACACAAAGATTCATGTGTGGGTCATTAAGGTGAGAACGGGTGTTGTGAATATTTAAAGGATGAAGAAATTGATAAGATTGTGGATCTCATGGATGGTTTCGTAAATATATACATTTCTAGGATGCGAGGACAAATTTTGTAGATTTTTCCTCACATAAATATATACTTGGTAATGGAGCATGTGTTTTCTCAATGTGCTCTCTTGGGTGGCAAATTTCACGAGGATGTTTTGACATTCAAATCCAGTAGAAACTTATTTATTAAGATCAAAAGTTTGCGGGCCAAAATGTTGGGCCAACAATCTCCAAGAACTTAAGAGCCAAGAGGCATTCCTAATTACCACTTGTGATGTAGCCAAGGAGTGGACTCTGTTAGCTATACAATTAGATAATTGCAGCCTATGATATTATTGATCACTCAGTAAGCCCAAATTTGTTTGACAATTTTGTGGGCCTTTGATGGTTATTCGACCGTTTAAAATTAATTTAGGGACAGATGAATCAAAGCAATACACTCCAACACTTTAGGTTTAGAAGGTCAAGCATGAATCTTTTTGTTGAGTCACTGTGAGTGGGAGCTTTGCACCCACCCTAAAATAATCCAATTATCCAATTGCATGATTAATTAGGGAAGAACTCGGATGTTGGTTTCATCCACTAGAGACAAGGGCATGTTTTGATATGTGTAATTTAAGGTAAAAGAAAGGAAAGACAAATTATCCAATGATGATCTCCATGATAGCTATTGAAATATGGATTCCAATTTTGAGTTCTTGTTTGGATAACAAGTGGAAATCGCACTCCTCACACAGGCCGCCGACCCCGAGTGTGCCCCCACTTTACACAGGCCATCCCACTCAAGCCTAGTGTGAAAATGCCCCTGCATTAATGACCCCCTGGTAAGGAGTCTCAAACACGAGACCTCCTGCTTTGATGCCACTTTTGACATTATACAACTTACCACTTGCTCTAAAAGCTCAAACTGATAGACCGTGGCGAATCAATTCCTTGATCTTAGCCTAGGTCAGGCCCTCGGCCAAACCCCCCTCGTGGGCCCCACTTCACATGGGTCCCACCTCACACGAGCCTCCCACCCAAGGTGTCCCGTATCGGTATCGGTTGACGTAACGGTGCCCTCCAAAACCGATACGGATACGGGGGCGTAACGACGATACGGGAGCGTAACGGTCCGTAACGGTGCAATTTTTTTTTTTTGCCAAAAATATATGAAAAAATATGGATTAAATCCGGAATATTCTAAGCATTCCAAATATGAATTCATTTATAAATTGGAACATGTTTATGGTGGTGTAACGGTCCACTCTTTGGTGAGAAGTTGTATCGGACTGTCTGATTAATTTTTGAACCAGACAACCTGGTATTGGCTATAGATATTTTATATTTAATTATTTTACTATATAATATCAATATGAATTAATTAGAATAAATCTAATACCAGAATATCTCATATTTGTAGGTTTGGTGTATTACATACCTTGTGACTTGTGTACATTATATTTCAACATACAATCTAGGGACTTTTATGTCCAATTATATAATTCATATATCTAACAAATTAATATAATTTTTCCCAATAAATCTTAAGAAAAAATTTGAAATTATATTCAAGTAAATAGTGTTGTTGATTTAGAACTAATTTGGTGGACCATTTGATGCCCCAAATCAATGTTAAATTCATGCAATCTATTGACACTTATCTCACTAATGGATTGGTGGATATTTATTGAACAGTGATAAATGAAAAATATCCAATTATCATATTTCAAAAAACAAGTGTTTGCAAATTAACGGTGAGAATCATTTAAACAACTTAATTTTGGAATTGTGACTTGGCAACAATAGTGCCATAATTTAATTTATTAATTTTGACTTAATGTATGCCTCATGGACAATTTTTACGGCCATGTACATAGGGCCCACCAAGATGTATGTATTGTATATCAATGACATCCATCTGTTTTATCAAATCATTTTAAGGCATGGTCCAAAAATAAGGTAGATCCAGATCTAAGGTGGACCACTAGTGGGTGAGGCCTTGAAATTGGGGTCCACCTTGATGTATTTGTATATCCGTGCCGTCAATCTATTTTGCCAACTCATTTTAAAGCATGATCCAAAAAACAAGTAGATTTAAATCTTAGGTGGACCACTAGTGAATGACGCACTGAACATAGGACCCACCTCGATGCATTTGTTGTATATCCATGCTGTCCATCCTTTTTGCCAACTCATGGTCCAAAAAATGAGGCAAATCCAAATCTTTGGTGGACCACACAATAGGGATTGAATTCCCACAATTAAAACTTATATTATTATTATTATTATTTGTTAATATTATTTTTTTAAGCTGCGAACTTGTGTTTTCCTTGATCCATGCCCATACAACCTTGTCAACAGTTTCAATGGTAAATAAACATTACAGTGGGTCATAATAGGTTTTTAACGGTGGGCATTCAATCCTACCGTGCGGTCCACTTGAGATTCGAATCTACTTCATTTTAGAGACCATGCCTTGAAATGATCAAGAAAAACTGATGGGTGGCATGGATATATAATATAACACATAAATCAAGGTGGACTACATGCACAAAAACAATGCAAGTGCACGGTGGACATTCAATCCTACTGTGCGGTCCACTTGAGATCTGGATCTGCTTCCTTTTAGGGACTATGCCTTGAAATGATCAGGAAAAACTGATGGGTGGCATGGATATATAATACAACACATAAATCAAAGTGGGCCGCATGCACTAAAATAATGCAAGTGTACTAAGCGGCATACAGTGTAGACTACCAATAGAATAAGGTACGTACGTGGCTGTAAAACAGCCACGCAGGGCGCAGATTAGCTACCTACAGGTTTGAGTAGCGAGACACGCTACCGAAGTGACGTTACCAAGTTCCGTGGGCCCCACCATAATGTATGTTTTATATCCACACCTTCCATCCATTTGTAGAGATCATTTTAGAGCAAGATCCAAAGAATGAGTTAAATCCAAAGCTCCAGTGGACCCCAGCACAGAAAACTGTGGGGACAGTGACGCCCACCATTAAAAACTTCTAAAGGCCACGAAAGTTTTAGATCAAGCTGATATCTATGTTTTACCTTATTTCATGTCTTTTTTAACTTTTGAACGGGTTGGATTTCAAATAAAAATTATGGTGGGCCTTAGGATAGTTTCAACGGTGGGAATCACTCTCCCCACTGTTTTCTGTGGTGGGGTCCACTACAGATTTTTATCTTCCTCATTCTGTCTCATGCCCGAAAAGTATATCTCAAAATGGATGGACGGTGTGGATACAACACATACATCATAGTGGGGCCCACAGAACTTGGTGATGGAACTTTAGTAGCCGACTCGCTACTAACCTGTCAGTATCTAATCCGCGTCCGGCCATGCCCCATTCATTTTTTTTGAGACTGCGACAGAGGGAGAGAGAAGTGAGAGGGAAAATTAAAAATAAAAAGAAAAAAAATGAGAAGGAAAGAAAGAGAAAACGAGAGAGAAGGAGAAAACGAGAGGGAAAAAGAAAGAGGGTGGAGACGGAGTTGCACCAGAGGGGAAAGAAGAAGAAGAAGCAGGAGGAGGAGCTGCAGCAGCACCGTGATGAATCGCAGCAGCGCCGCGGAGAAGAATAAGAGGAAGAAGAAGAAGAAGAAGAAGAAGAAGAAGAGGTTAGGTTTTTTTTTTTTTTTTTTTTGCGTTTTTTTTCTTCTTTTTTGGTTTTTTCTTTTCTTTTCTTTCCCATTTTTTTTGTTCTTTTTTTGTTTTTTCTGTTAGGGTTACTGCCCGTAACAACTGTTACGGGCTCGTAACGGCCGTTATGCCTTGTAACGGCTGTTACGGCCCCGTAACGGCCGTTTCGGTTCCGTTTTCTGCACCTCTCCGTTTCAGCCCTGTATTGCGTAACGGTAACCGCTGTTACCGTTACGTATCGGCCGTTACGGCCGAAACGTAACCGATTTGGGATACCTTGCTCCCACCCACCTTGAGCGTGCCACCGCTTAACACATGTCACCCCACTTGAGCTCGGTGTGAAAATTCCCATTGAAATTGAATTGCTAACCTATGCTATACGAGGGATTTCTACATCCCTTGGATCCTAGATTTTCATATTTCTTCATGGTTTATTATTGTGGGACTGTGAATTCATCTATTTCGTGCCTAATTGAATGCTTTGTGGTTGTGGTAGAGTAGCATACATCTTTTATTTGGAGTTGCTCATAATCTGTTTGCTGATTTTACAACATAACTGAACTTGCATTACATGTCCTACATTACTTTTCTTTGCTATCCAAACAACACAAATTTTCACCATCAAAAGGAAGACCCTTTTCCTTTTCTATTGTTTGTCATGGGCTCCATGGTTTCCAAACATGGCGTAAAAGTCTTTACATGTGCTTAAACCAAAAGCAGTAGAAACCCTGCCCAACTTAACTATAACCCAAACTGTTTCATTATTAGTAATAATGATGCAGCTTCTTAATCATTGCCAGAACTAAAGTACAAAACAACAATGACTCAATTCCTGTTAAAGCCATATGAAGTTGACTTTATCTGGAAGCTTATTCGACAGGCTTCAAATGGCAAATTTGTTATTATTTTGAAATTCTTAACACGGGAAAAGTGGCCAATGAAACAAGTGATGAAATTGAAGATACTAAGCAGAGAATTACCTACCGTCATCATTCTAACCTTGGAGACATGTCTGTTGACAAACAATTAACTAAATATTATATTTTACAAAAATAAGGATTCAAAAGATATGATCTTATAGACTTGTGGACCCATGGTTTGACTGTACCACACGTGAGTCCACTAATTGATTGCAACCTCCTCGTGGCCCGTAGGTCTATCAGACCCACCAGTGTTCTCAGAATTGTATGATTTGTATCATAATGTGTGATTCAAATTCTGCGCCCAAATTGAAAATCTTACATAATTGTACAATTATCTTACGAATTGCATCCAGTTGTATGCTTACCGTAACAAATTGTATGATAATCGTGGATTACGTTAATGGGCTCTTAAATTACCTACAGAATAGAAAATTTCTTATTTATTCATCTGTACTTCTTTTTTTTACCTTTTCACTTCTAAAACATGTGAAAGGCCCTCCATCATAAAAAAATTCCTGATTTTTTTAGAGAGAGAGAGAGAGAGAGAGAGAGAGAGAGAGAGAGAGAGAGAGATCTAGGGTTCCATCTTTGGTAGTCAAGATATCATTTTTTTCAATCCATGGAATTGAATGCTACCTTTCCCAACATGATGCTACACTCAAGAAAGGTACAAAGGAAAAAAAATATTAGAGGATTCTTGTATGCTTCGTAAGTTAAATTGCTGTAACAACAAAAAAAGGAAATAGACAAGAATCCTTCACTATCATGCTATTTATACCGTATACATGTTCTCAGTTTATAACATTAAATTTATTACTTTTTTTGGTGTATGTTGATGGGGATGATTTGTGACTTGTTTTTTAGTTAATTTATATCTTCTTCAACTGTTTTTCGATTTTTTTTTTTTAAAAGAAAATTAGAAAAAAATCTTATGATTTATGATATGATTTCCGATCAATATGATCTGCAAAATGGTTTGACAACATTGAGGACTACCATCAAAGGCTCATAAAAATGTTCGGACAGATTGTGGGGACTGCATCATTACTCAGTCATAGTGTGTGGCCAATTCCATTATCACACAGATCATGGGTTCCATTCCTGGGTTTTCATGGAACCAGTCTCGGCTGCATCATTTGCATTGGGGATTCTGGTTTTAATCCACGAATATTTCAATCTCTTATGTGTCTAGGGCTAAGTGGATATTGATGGATCTTCTCCAAATGCAACTTGATTTTGGCGCCTTTGCCTCTTTTTGACTTGTTGTTAGGAGGATAGGGCTTGATTATATTTTTGGAAGGTAATAATGATTATAAGATCTTAAGTGAGTGAAGCAACTAAACAGGCATCAAAATCAGATCAATTACTTCTTGTGTGTGTTAAGAGAGCTATAAAGATGCAAGAGTTGATGGTCTAGTAACTGGAGTGAGGCTATCACAGTGATTAAAGGCACCAGGCGCACCCTAGGGGCACCTACCCCTGGAGTGCCCGAAATGCTAGGCACGCACTTGGAGTTCCCATGCTCATTTTTTAAAAATATATAGTAAATATTAATATTTATGTTAATTATATGATAAAAGTTAGTATTACATATTTATAAATAGTGGAATGCTATGTGCTAGGTGCATGCCTGAGATAAACTCCTTGCCTAGGATCTAGGAGAGGCACACCAGGCTCAAGACGCCTTGGCATGTGCCAGGGATGCCTTTGACTACGCTAGGTTAGGATAAGTAGGGTCCATCTGTCATTGCCTACACATCCTGCATGGCATTTGCAAATAGTATTTCTGAGGCAGCTTATTTTACTATTTAGGTTTGGCTGCTGGTTCTTCATCTGTTTTTTACCCTGATGGTTTCATGGTGTGGTTTTCTATACAAAGGCTTGGATACCAAGGAATGCAATGAAGTTTCTGCAGATGCTATGTTAGATGATATAAAGTGTTGTGTCATACATTGATCCTTTTATTGTGGAGGGTTACTGTTGTAATGCTACTCAGTGGGGTAGTGTTTCTCCATCTGGCTGCTAAAGCTTCATGGCTGTTTTTTAGGCATCTTTTGCTGGAGCTGTCACATGATTGCTGCTTTTTACCTCCCCCAGTACCAAAGTCCATATCATCATGAATGATTTGTGCATAGGCTGTGCAACATAGCTTTGTTGCTACTAGCATGATTTGATATGCCTTTCATGATTTGATCTGATAATATCTCTGGGCTGAGGTCAGTAAGGAGTCATGCTGGCCTCATGTTTCGTACTGGGGATGCATTTTAATCAAGTTGTCAGATGTGCGAGAGGTTTACTGTGCAAATGCACAATTGTGCTTGCATTCTCTCGCCACTGGGAACCTTCAATGTCTCCATACTGTCTGGTGTTGCAGGTAAATGCAATGCAAAAACAATGAGTTTTTTTTGTTCTTACATGCATGGCCCACATGACATTGTAGAGATGCAGATGGATCTCAAAAGGTAGTTGTGTTGGCACTGAGCGCATGCAAGATATTCACTTTTTTGTTTACCGAACGCAGATCTCATTGTTATTTATGATTGTTTTTTAATATTTCATTCTTCATATTTTCTCATCGACTTTTTATCATGTCCAGGTGTTGAAGTTAAAGCAGGTGAACCTGTTAAGTGCCAGCCTGGAGAGAATAAATATATACATCTCTCACAGGTCATTTTCCAGTCTAGGGAAACTGTTTCATTTTATAGATATACATATCTCATCTCTTTCTGTCCCCTGTTGTTGTTGTTATATGGGTAATTAAATGCTCTCATTGCTCCATGCAGGCGGCACTTGGTGAGGTGAAAAAGGACAAAGGCAATGACTCCATCCCAATCTTTGTGAGTGTCGGTGATAAGAAGCTGGTCCTTGGAACTCTTTCTGCAGAAAAGAGTGCTCATATTTCTTTTGATTTAATTTTTGAGAGAGAATTCGAACTATCTCACAGCTGGAAGCATGGGAGTGTCTACTTTTGTGGTTACAAGAGCACAGTTCCAGAAGAATATCCTTTGCAGCCTTTTGCTTGCATGTTGTTGGTGGCTGAAAGAATTACGTGTTACTTTGATGGATATTCTTTTTTATCTTTTATTTCCTTGACTTTGTGTTTGTCTGATTGTCACATCTGACGAGTTCACTGGTAAGTAAGTCTTGAAATCTGCATGCCTTGTAAATTCCCTGTTACTATCTTTTAGTCGGCTTTTTTGAGATGTTTTCTTGCCCCACACCTCTGCATGGCCATACATGTTCCAATCTGGTTGGTTTTGTAGGATATCTGAGCCATGAATTAGATGGACCACCGTGTAGATTATCTGGCAAAATATTCAGGCTGTTCAAATATTAGATTGGTCTCCAATCAAAGTGCAAAAATAATGAGCTTTTTTGTGTGGCCTACCTGATAGTTAAGCAGCCTGAGTTATTGGCCCAATGATTTACATGGCCACCTACATGACTCAAATTTTTACATGTTCCAGGCTGGCACTTGTGACTGTGTCTGGATGGCAAACATCTTGTTGGGACATGCTCCATTCAGCATGTAAATTTTTATGATTTTGAATTTTCCAGATTCGGATTCTGATTCTGAAGAGGAGATTCCAGTTCTTGTAAGGGAAAATGGTATGGTATTTCTGATTTCACATGGCAATTCATGAATATTTGCATTTGTTCTTTTCATATTTAACGTATCAGGTCTTTCTCATTGACTTCTTAGGAAAGCCTGTGGTCAAGGATGAGCAGGCCATGCCTGCTACTGAGAAGGTTAAGGCTGCCGCTAAACCTGAATCCTCGACTGCTAAGCCCAAGGTTCAAATAGCGGAACCTAGTAAGGGTAAGGATGAAGATGATGATGATTCTGACGATGATGAAGATGAATCATCAGAGGATGAATCTGATGACGATGAGGTACTTTTTATTCTCTCAATGAGTATTATCATTTTTGGCTAGGAAAATAAAAATTTCTCACCCCTCGTAGTGGTTAATTAAATTTTCTTCCTTTTCCTTTTAGTTGAAGGCAGTATCAAATTATCAGTTTAATGCTAATTTGAAAGCCTTTATTTATTTATTTTTGTGAACTGATACAGGCGCCCTTATTAAATCCAGATGGGCCCTTTGCAAGTTCATCTTGGACATTTCCCATAATGTTTTTATTAATGCTCTATGCAGCAAGGTTCATCTTTTATAGGGATTGTGAGGATACTGCATATGAGAGATGTTTTGTGTCATCCTTCAAAAACAAAAAAGAAGAAGAAGATTTGCATCTCTATTTAGCTGATTGTTTTGCAATTGGTTCTGCTACATACACAGGACATGGTTGAAGGTGGGGACGAAAGTGATGAGGATGATGATGATGAGGAAATCTCTGATGATGAAGATGAAGCTACTCCTAAGAAGGTATTTTTCAATGCATCTTCCCTAGTTGAATTACTAAGCAATTTTTTGGAGGTCATGAAATATGTTTACTTCTGCTTATAGCTGATTAATGCCACTCTTACTAATTTCCTCTGTGAAGGCTGAGAAGGGTAAGAAGAGACCTATAGAATCTGCAACCAAGACACCCGCTCCAGAAAAGAAGGCCAAGCTTGTTACACCTGTTGGTCAAAAGACAGGTATTCTTTTAATCCTTTTTTAGTATTCATGTCATGCATTTGGGAAAGAATCCTTTTTTTAGTATTCATGTTATGCCTCTGGATCAATCCTATACATAGTGGCCTTTTTTTCTTTTTTTTTTTGGAGGGGGGGGTGGTCAAATGGCAAATTCCTACCACCAGGGGTCCAGGGCCTCTTTTTTTTTTTTTTCCCTTTGTATTGGTGGAATAGATGTTTGGTACAGTTTTCTGAAATATTTTCTTATTTATTATTTGTTTCAGTTTGTCAGGATTCATGAGAAAAAGTTTTGGCCAATGATGATGATGATTTGTTTCAGTTTGAAATTTGGATGTACATGTTAACAACTAAACAAATGAATTCAGGTGGTGCTGGTGGAAAGAAGGGTGGTGGGCATACAGCAACTCCTTACCCTTCAAAACAGGCTGGAAAGACACCTGCTAACAGCAACAAGTCAAAGCCGCAGACTCCTAAATCTGGTGGTCAAGTCAGTTGCAAGACATGTAGCAAGTATGCTCACAAGCCAGTTAACCGATGTTTAGTTTTCTGTTGATTAATTTAATGCGTGTTGTTTCCTGGTGGCCTGTAATGTTGATAGGTCACATACCAAATAAATCAATGTTAGCGGATCGTCCTACAAAAAATGGATAGAGCAGCAGTCCATATTGAACCATTAAAACTCACAAGCAGATGGATGGTCATGTTAGTTTTACTGCTATCCATCCACATGACATATGATGGCTCATCATATCATCATTCCCAGTTAACCTGATTGGCCCAATGTGAATTTCGGCTGGGTTTAGAATATCTTGAGGTCGGGTTGACCCTCAACCCAACCCACCTGAGCTGCACCCCTATTTTCCCCTAGCATTACTCTCTTTCACATATAACCATTCTTATCCCTCCAATGTTTGACTTACAGGACCTTCAACTCAGATATTGCTTTACAATCCCATACAAAGGCGAAGCACAGTGGTGGCAAGTGAATGGGATGTGGCTGAAATCTTCTAAGTTTTGTAGTAGGGGAGTGAAGGTATGGTACAGTAGCTATTCTGATACATAAAATAGCTAATTAGCTATAGTTTAGCTCTTCATTTTCTTTCAAAATTGGGTGGTGGGTGCCTAAAGATGTTAGAGAATGATGAATGATGACATATTAGCAGTGGACTTTGTGATGATGATGGTTTATGGTGTGGGATAAAAAAGAAAAAAAAGAAAAAAGAAAATCCCCCCATGGCTTTTTTTGTTTTTTTAATTATTATATCGTGGATTGTGAGAGGATGGATATACTTAACTACATGTTGGACCTTTTGGGGTTCAATTACGGATTATTCGTCATCTGTAGAACTTGCTACATGTTGGACCTTTTGGGGTTCAATTGCCAGATTATTCTTCGCCTGTAGAATTTTTTATTTTTATTTGTGCATGCAAAATGTGGTTGGGCAGAACCTACATGAGGGACGATTTGGATAATTAATCAACCCTATTTTAATGAATATCAGTTGTCCATCATGAACGACCCACCATCAATATGGACATTCCATCGTGTGCGGCCCACCTTTGATAAGGATCATCCATCATGTGTAGGCCCACCTTCAATGTGGATTGTTCATACTATGGGGCCTACCTTCGATGTGGGTCCATCATGTGAGGCCCACCTTCGATTTCCACAATCCATCGCCCCTTACCTTTGATGCGGACTGTCCATCATTTGGGCCCACATATGATGCCCACCGTCCATGTAGGGCCACCTTAGACAACCACCATCCATCATGTGTGGCTCCCCTTTCATTTGGCGTTTCCGTCATGGAGCCTTCGTTTAATGTGGACCGTTCATAATATGGGGCCCACCTTGTACGTGGACTGTTCATCATACAGGCGTGCCTTAGACATGGACTGTCCATCTCGCGAGGCCTGCCTTGTACATGGATTATCCATCATATGGGGCCCGCCTAGATGTGGACCGTCCATGTGGGGGGCCAACTTTAATGTGCACCATCCATCATGTGTGATCCAACCTTGATGTGGGCCGTCCAACATGCAGGGCCACCTTTGATGTGTACCGTCCATCCATGTGGGGTTCAGTTCACGTTCTATGTCAATCGTCCACTTTTAAGCGCCCACCTTCGATGTCCGCTGTCCATTGTATGGGCGATACTTTGATGTGGGTTGTCTATCCAATAGGGCCACCATCGATGTGGCCTGTCCATCATTTTAACTTCAACGTGGACTATCTAACGTAGGCGATGACCTTATGTATGGGCCATCCATTAGGGGGCCATCTTTGAAGTCAAGCGCTCATCATGTAGGGCCCACCTTTAATGTCCACCGTCTATCATGTGGGACCCACCTTGATGTTGACCATCCATAATGGAGTCTCCACCATAGATATGGGCCATCCATCATATAGGGACCACCTTTGATGTCCACGTCCACCGCTCATCATGTAGGGCCCACCTTTAATGTCCACTGTCTATCATGTGGGACCCACCTTGATGTTGACCATCAATAATGAGTATCCACCATAGATATGGACCATCCATCATATAGGGACCACCTTTGATGTCCACGTCCATCTGTGACCCACCTTGGTTTTGACTGCCCGTGAGGCGCCCACTGTTAATGTGGGTCATTCATCAACAGGGCATAAGGGTGCTAATAGGCTGAGTTTGGGCTGGGTATACAAGTACTTATTATTGGGAGAAAGATCCTTCTCAGACACAGGCAAAACTATATTAAAATCAAAAGAAAGCAAAAAAATAAAAAAAAGGCAAACTGGAACACATAGTTTTACGTGGTTCCCATCGGTATATCCATGAATTCATACCAATCTACTATGTTCAAAGGCAAAAAATGAAGAAATAACTCTTGATACAACGACTCTCTCTCTCTCTCTCTCTCTCTCACTCATACGATATAATATATATTACTCCAAATGAATCAGGGTTTACATAAAATTCCACGTGAAATTATGAAATTACCCTCTAAATTGGGGGCAGGCCCTGAACTCCTAAGGGGTTGTTTAGCACCATGAATTTGGGAGGATTTGAGGGGATTTAAGGGGGTTTCAAATCCCCTAATTGTTTGGCACCATAAAGTAACCAAGGGTTTCAAATCCCCTCAAATAGGGGGTTTCAAATCCCCACAATGAAAGCTTGGATTATATCTAAAATCTTTCTAAGAGTTGCATGTATGTCACCAGACTATTAATCTATTGGACACATGGCCCACTAATGATATCCCAAAATAATTAGATTATCAATTGCATCACCATAATTACTTTAATACGATGATCAGCGCCGTCCAAACATTGTCCATGTAAATCAATGGTTAAAAATCGTTGGTTAGTCACTCGGACATGATCTTGTGCTTATGGCCCATCCGAGATTTGGATTTTCATCATTTTTAGGTAAAGTATATATTTCAGCGGGCTTATTACAACCATTGTGTCAAATATTACATACGTTTACTAATTAGATATATTAAAGTTGATTTAGTAATTAAATTCAAACTCTCATAAATATAATATGCATAGCTACTTTTGGATTAAAGTTGATTCTGAATCTAGGTGCCAAACACAATAAGAGGATTTCAAATCCAGGGGGTTCCAAATCCACGAGTCTAAACGGGCCTTAAGACTAATCAAGTAAAGACTTGGATGTTTGGAGGTCATTATTAAAGAATTCACATGCTAAAGATCCCAGGAACCTAAGTAAAAAGGATGAACACAATACTAAAAAATCAAGAAGTGCATTAACAGAAATAATAGATTGTTCGGTCCCACCCGATGTTGGTTCGGTCCGACCGAAAGTGCACGAATATTCTGACAAAAAATTGTGATTTTCATAGTTAATTCAGCTCGATACTTTGGTCCAGCTGAAGTTAGGTTCGGTGCCACTGAAGGAGAGTTCGGTCTGACCTAAGGGAGACAGAGACTTCAGAGAATTTTAAGAAAATTCAGTTACAACTGAGAAGCAAATTCGATATGACCAAAGGCTATAATCGGTGCGACCAAAGTGTAACAAAGTGCGATTTTTTAAAGTCAGTTCGAAGTCGGTGCGAATCAAGTCTATTTAAAGAGGAGTTTTAAGCTCTTCTGGGTATGAATTAGAGCTTATGAGAGAGACTAAGGAATAATAAATCTTTTTCAAAATCGTCATTCTCAATCCTTTGGTTTTAGTTTATTTTTCTAGTTTTTATTTTGTTTTTGTTTAAGATGTTAGTCATGTTTGGTTAATCTCTTAATTAATCCTAATGGATGAACCTCTTAATGAACATATAATATTTAATTCATTTCAAATAAAAGTTTTAGATTATTTATGTTGAATTATGATTGGATGTGATTGAATTCTTAGATTGGGGAAGGAATCTATCTTTAAAGTTAATTAATTTACTGTCGCTTTTGGGTACATTGGATGCTTTCAATTCCTTGCAATATGATTACTTAGATTGTCACGAGAGATCAAGCTTATCGTGATTCTAATCTATGTTGAATGTTTATGATTGACATTACTGTGTTATCTTCCAATTAGAACGGATTGGAATATAGTTTTAGTTGAGTTATCGACTTGAGAAGATGAATTAAGTTAAATTCCATTGATTGGGTATTCCTAAATCTTAGTCATTTTTATTGATTATTTTAAAACCCTTTTACTTCGCCGGATTAAAACCCCAGACAAACCCGATTAGTTTTAAGTGTGTTCTCACTAAAGTCCGTGTGAATCGACCTTGATCTAACTGAGTTATTACTACATTGTAGCCCTGCACTTCAGGTTGTCAATCGTTGGGTTTGATCAAGTTTTTTACACCTTTGATGGGGACCCATTGTGCTGAGAATGCTTAAGTTTATATTAAGTCTTGTTTTTATTTATAACATAGGGCTTAATTTTTAGGGTTTATTTATTTAGGTTTTTCACTCAATTTTTATTCTCTCGATACGAACAAATTTTTTTTTTTTTTTTTTTTTTTTTCCATTTTTGTAGAATTCCTAACCCTAGTTCTTCTAAATTGGTAATTAACCTCATTCCCCACTTATTTTAGTTGCTTTCTAGATCTCTTAATTACTTTCTAGTTTCTTTAGAATAAACTTTTTTAGGGTTTAATTTTTAGGATTAGAACTTAGTTTCCTGTGCTTGGTTCATGCCCAAGTGGGTAAGGGACCTTACACAACGACTTCTAAGTGAATGAGGTTTAGTCGACGGGCTTTTCATTCACCATCAAGTTATAAAATATATGAGTACGCCTGGAGCATCTCAAACCATGGCTACGAACACTCTAAACATACTTGAGTAGGAGTCATACTTAGATGAAAATATTAATGAAATTGAACAGAATTTTGATGAGATTCCTATGCGGAACACACCACTAGTTAGGACAATGCGTGTGTGATGAGAACAAGGTACACTATATTCTCTCAGTTAGAACTTTAGAGATTACTTATAACCGGCAAAAACAACGACACTATCTTGCATGATTTTTTCGGTTAATATCGGTAATATGAATTTCAAACTGAGAGTAATCCAACTCCTTTCCAAATTTCATGGACTTAACTTAGAAACTTTATAGCTACATCTCAAGGAATTTGATGAGATTGTAGCAACCTTACATTACAACAACGTCTCTCAAGACATCATTAAACTTAAGTTGTTTCCATTCTCTCTAAATGATGAGCCAAATCATGGCTCCGTTCACTGAGACTACGCTCAATAGACACGTGGGGTGAGATGACCCAGGGTTTCCTTAAAAAAAATCTTTCCAGTTCATAAAACTAACACCTTAAGGCTCACCATTATGAATTTCTCCCAAAAGGAAGATGGGACATTCTTCTAATGTTGACAGAGATTTAAGGACCTGTTACTCACATACTCACACCACAATTATGAAATATGCTGAGTAATCAATTTCTTTTATGATGGACTGAACTCAAATATGCGCTAATTTGTTGAGATGATGTGCAATGGCGAGTTCATGACCAGGGATACAGAAGAGACATGTGATTACATTGATAAGTTGGCCGAAAATGCACAATTATGGGACACCACCAACAAATCAAGTAATTCTAAGCCGACTCCTAAAGAGAAAGGAGGAATATACGTCCTCAAGGAGGAGGACAATGTGAATGCAAAGATTGTGGGTTTCACTTAAAAAAGTTGAGGCCATGGAACGAAGGAAGGTGGAAGTGATCCAACCCACCAATATGGCCATTAAAAGCGCTTGTGGGATATGTGAGAGTGATGCACACCTTACAAAGGATTGTCATATAATTTCATCGTTTCAGGACCTGTTGTAAGATCAAGTAAATGCCATGAATGCCTACCAACGCTCGTTTAGTGCATCAAATTCTAATAGATACAATCTTAATTGGCGAGATCATCCCAACTTCAGTTGGAGAAACGGGCTAACTGCTAATAAAAACACTCATCCTCAAGGACCTCTCCTTGCACCTCAAAGCACACCATAAGTGCAATGTTGAATGTGAAATATTGTATATTTCTCCCTTATTGTGTATTGGTTTTATAAACATAGATGTTCTTAATTGATATAATTATGTATGATTTCCTATGCGAGATGATTTGGAGAGCTAAGATAAAAATAATGATTAAAAAGAAGATTTAATGCTCAAAGAATGATCAAGTAAATATTTGGAGATTTAGAGGTGATTGATGAAGATTCAAGTACTGAAGATCCAATAAAACCAAGTGCAAAAGAGAGAAAATACTGAAAAAAAAATCACAAAGTACATCAACAGAAATAATAGATTATTCGATCCCACCTGAGGTTGGTTCAGTCCGATCGAATGTATACAGAAGAATTCGGCTTGACATTAGGTCCGATCGAAGCCATGTTTGGTGCCACTGAAGGAGAGTTCGGTGTGACCTGAGGGAGATAGAAACTTTAGATGAATATTAAAGGAATTCGGCTGCAACCGAGCAACTAATTTGGCGCAATCGAAGTGATATTCGGTGCGACCAAAGGCCACAGTCGGTGTGACCGAAGCTAGGGGTGTACACGAACCGGGTTAGCTCGCTCGATTCGACTCAGTCCAAAGCTGAGCTAGAGCTGAGTCAAGCTGATTTTTTGAGCTCGAAATTTTCGAGCTTGCCCGAGCTCGACTCGACTTGGATCAAACCCCAACTCGAATTGAACTCAGATCGAACTAGTTCAGTGACTCGGTTACTTTGATATTGATGTTGCTCACCAAGTGTTTGATGAAATGACTTAACTAAGTGTTGACTAGTGGTAAGGAAGGTATGTATATGAAACAACTATCATTTTTTCTTGATTTTGATATTGTCTACAAGGTGTTTGATGAAATACTTGCAAACAGTTGTTGTTGTTTTACATATAGTGAGAAATTGAAAGTGTACAATATGTGTTTGTAAAAATGTAGCAGAGGCTCGATTTTGGCTTGAACTTGCCCGAGTTGTTGAGTGAATTGAGCCAAGCTGGCCAGTCAAGCTCGAATACCGAGCCGAGCTGAGTTTGAGCTGGGGTCAGCTAGTGGCCGAGCCGAGTTGAGCTGAGGTCAGCTCGACTCGGTTCGACTCAGTGTACACCCTTAACCGAAGCGTAATAAAAGTGCATAAATTTGAAGTCGATTCCAAGTCGGTGTGGATTTTTTCTATTTAAAGGGGTGAATTTAGTATTTATAAACATGAATTAGGGTAGAAGAGATGGAGCAAGGAGTTGTGGAGCTTCTATAGAGTCCTCTTTCTCTAATCCTTCAGTTCTTCAATTATTTTTTTAAAAAATGTTTTCTTTTGAGTTTTAGTTCAATCATATCTTTGATTGGCTAATCTTTTAGCTAGATGTGTACACGAACTGAGCTAGCTCGGTTAGCTCACTTGACTTGACTCGAAAAAGATCGATTCGACTCGGTTCAAAGCTAAGTTCGAGCCCAGTCGAGCTGATTTTTTGAGCTCGAAAATGAGTTCGAGCTGGCCCCAGCTCGACTTGACTCGGATCGAACCCAGCTCGAATTGAACTCGGATCGAACCAGTTCGGTGACTTAGTTACTTTGATATTGATGTTGCTCACCAAGTGTTTGATGAAATGACTCAAAGAAGTGTGGCTGATGGCTAGGAAGGTATGTATATGAAACCAACATCCTTTTTTTCTTGACTTTTTATGTTGCGTAGGTGTTTGATAAAATACCTGTAAAACCATCGCTGCTGTTTCAAATACAGTGAGATTTTGAAGGTGCAGTGAAGGTATTTGTGAAAATGCAGCAATGATGAACTCGGCTCGAACTAGCCCAAGTTGCTGACCGAGCCAAGCTGAGCTGGCCAGTCAGGCTCAAGGACCGACCCGAGATGAGTTTGAGCTGAGGTCATCTAGTGGCCGAGCCGAGCTGACATTTTTCTTTCTAGCACCCGAGTAAAATCCATATAGTTCTTTCCCACATTTGATACCTTTTTGCGGCCCACCGTAATGTCTCCTATGACATCCACTCTGTCCATCAATTTCATCAGGTCATGGAAGGGCAGGAGGCCAAATACCTTCAAGACTACAAACTCATTATTTTCGCAAGTCATGGCAGGGAAAGAGGCCAGGCCACCCATAGGGAACAGTGGAGTCAGAAACGGCCACCATTTTAGGGACCACTTGAATGTCTATTGTGACTTCCATTTTATCCATCAATTTCGCCAAGTCTCAGTAGTGCAAAAGGTCAAAATATCATTCAGAATGCACACTTGGGTGGGCCACCCCACAAGGAACAGTGAGTGGGGTTGGAAATGCTAACCGTTGATACCTTTGTTGGGGTCCACTACAATGTCTTTTGTGACATCACTGCTTCCAGTTATTTTTTTTTAGCCAAGTTGTGGTAGGGTGAGAGACTAAAAATCATCGAAAAAGCACACTTACATGGGCCACACCAAACGAAAATGAGAGATGAAAATGCCAACCGTTCTTTGGTCGCGTGTTACCATTACACCAGAAGATAGCTAAGCCCACGGTAACCACGTCGGTATTGGTTGATGTTGGAAAAGCTTCGTGGCCTCCACCATGATGTATGTGTTTTATCCACACCGTCCATTAGTTTTGCCAGCTCATTTTTGGGCGCAGATCCAAATCTCAAGTGGACCACACCATAGGAAACAGTGGTGATTGAACACCCATCATTAAAAATTTCCTATGGACTGTTGTAATGTTGATCAGGCATCCAACAAAGTTGAATACGTCACACTGACCTGGATGAAGGGAAAATACAAATATAAGCTTGATCCAAAACTTTTGTGGGCCCCATTACCCCCACGATCTGGGCGCTAGGAAGGTTTCAACCGTGAACGTGATCGTTATTCTCCTGTTTCATATTTGAATTTACCTCGTGCCCTAAAATGAGTGAGGCAAAATGGATGAACAGCACATTCTCCTGTTTCATATTTGAACTTACCTCGTGCCATAAAATGAGTTGGTTAAAGAGATGAACAACACCGATAAAACACAGACATCATGGTGAAGACTACAAATGTTCTGATATTCATTCCCTACACCCCCACCATCCATCAGTTTTGTCAAGTCGAGACTGGGCAGGAGCTCAAAAACCATCTAAATTGCACACTAAAGCGAGCGGGCCAGAGCAAAAGAGTGATGGAAACACCAGCTGTTGTTCAGTCCTGCCCTTTCTTCAGCACTTGGGTCCCACCTAAATTTTTAAGATTGGTGGTTTTTGGCCTAACCATCGTGGACAACTGAAACTGATGGACGGCTAGCAATAACACCAGTAAACCCCACTGATATTTACATTCGGCAATGGGAACTGTCAAACTGGTATCAAATCAAGGGTAAAAATGAGTTTTACATGATAATAATAATAATAATAATAATAATAGAACTTTTATTTAGCCAACCGGCGAGCCAAAATCAGAGGAGAATCTTTGTTCCATATATGAAAAGGGTAAGCTCTAATTTGGAAACAATATTAAAAGTCTGCACTTGTTTGCCCATGGCAGGCAGCTGTACAGCAAAGACTCAAATTAAAAATTTCCAAGATTTTGAGAATCTCACAACACTACCAAAAGAATATCATTTACTAAAATTCAACAATCATATGGCAAGATTTTCAAAATCTCAAGAATATGCCCAAATTGTCGAGCAATAAATGTCCAGCAATCCAATAGCCAGATAATCGAAGAAGCATAATGTTTGGTTCTTTGATTATTCAAATAAATCGGGAACCATGATATGGACTTCAATTTAACTTGAGCGCCATTAATGCAATTTCAAAGTAATTTCCAAGTGCCTGCGTATCATCTGTCACAAGAGTGCATACCTGCTGGTGGGCTTATTTTCTTTGCAATTAAATGAAGATATATTTCTTGGTTGAGTTGGCAACTGAGGGATTAAAAATAGTAGGCAGCTGCTTGGCGGTCATGAATAGAGCCGCAAAGGCAGACTCAATACACGTGGGGACCATGGCTTGGTGATCAAAGCTGTTAATATGATGGGCCACACCATGATGGAAGTTAAAATTAAAAAAAGGGGGGGGGGGGGGGGGGGACAAATGGGGACGATCAACAGAGAAAATGGCAATATCAAGGGGCCAGGAAAGATCTTTCAATCTGGGAGATTTCTTGGGCATCCTACATCCAGAGGCCCATCAGATCAACAGTCTGGGGCATTGTTTGCTGATGCTGGGAATGCCTTGTGAGGGCACAAACACCACATCAAGAGACAGCAAGACCATGTTTGTGTAAATGTTAGCTAAACAGTGCATCAACAATAACAAACCAATGTTCAAATATTCTGTAACATGACTAGAACAGGCACACAATGTAGTCTTATCCCAATATTATCGTGTTTTTTAACAGTGTCTGCTACCATGACTGTCTGATAGGAAAAACCAATGTTTCGGTTTTCCTCTTCCCTGATACATATAATGTGTGCCCAATACAAAGACCGAGAGATTGCAAATGCACAAAAAAAAAAAAAAGGCTCACCTGGGGACAGGCCATCATTCCTCCCTGCATTTTTCTGATGAATCCTGTAAACTCAATTTGGCGACAACGGATCCAAAGAACCTGTACAGAAATTCCAGGTAAGCCGTGTAAAAAACCAAGGCCCAATTCCTGAGAAGCAGGGATACCTGGACCTGCAAAAACTCAGGAAGTATGTAAGCTCAAGAGTTTCTTGGGGAAGAAAATAAAAGAAAAGCAAAGAAAACAAGAGCCCTGGATGTGCAGTTAGAAAACGGTACAATAAGGCATGCATGACGATTGGTTTTTTCCTGTTTTTTTTTTTTTTTGATATTAAATCTTAATGCTGTTAGTTTTCTTAAACAATGTTTGGAACACTTCGACAAAAGCATTTAATGTGATTTTCATAGGTTTTCAGTCCTTTTTTTTTTTTTTTCCTTCTTTTGGGAAATATTAAAAACACAAGCTCTCCAAGAGCCACATTTAATGTGATTTTCTCCAAACAGCAGGATGCCATATATGCGGTATTAGAAGGAAAGGGCAAATATTGTGAAAACTAATATTCAGCACCAAGCTGAACATGTTCTCCTCCCAAATTTCACTCAGGCAGGAATATCATGGTATTAACCCTCTGCACCAAACACCCCTCAAGCTATTGAGAAAAACTTCGATACTCTGGCAGTGTGATGGCTGCTATATAGGCACTTACAAATTGCACATGTTGCATGAAAGTAATTCAAGTTAAACTGTCCAAATTATGTCCCCCATATGTATCATGAACCAAAAATTACACTTGATTATCTAACCATTGGATTGATGGGCATTTATTTGACGGTTAAAATGGGAAGTATCCAATGGCCGTGTTTCAACAAACAAGTGTCCATGAATCAGAGGTTAGGATTGTTCAAATACTTGGATTTCAGGACTGTAACTTCAACGTCTACAACTTCAACAGTTTAATTTGAGTTAATGCCATCATGTGAAATTTGTTACTGCCTACATATCAAGAATGATTCTCTGCTAAAGTGTCAAATAAATACCCCTAAAATTTGGGTGCTGTAGAATCATTTGATTTTGAATATATTCGTCTGAAGGGGTAATCAAGCAAGGAGCACAGAGCACCAATTCAATTCTCTGTTTGAAACATGGCACACCGACCATGTTCTGGACCGTTGATCAGTGGGTTCCACACGACAGTCGATGGACTGCCGTGTAGAAATCCACTTAGTTTACAAACAGTGTCATGCAAATGGATGGTAGAAAAGAATATTGGAAATGGTCTGTATTAAACAGGAAAGTCCACACCAAAAGGGAAACATTGGTGCAGCATATACTTAAATTAGTTCGCTGGGGTCCAGTAAGATTCCACTTTTCTGAAATACCAAAAAACAGCACAGCATACAACCAAAGCAAGAAAAATTAAACTCAATTTGCAAGCACTACGGCCAAAAGGGCAGGGTATTCAGAACAAACATCTAGTGATAGATGTGAAAAAAAAAAAAAAAAAAGATTTTACATTCCGTGTAACAGAACGGTGGACCTGCACACCACCTGCACAGCGGAGAATGGGCTATGAGCTACATTTCCTGAATGGGTGGTTTTTTTTCATAAAAGCAGCAACTGTTTTTCTTTGGAGCTCAGCAGAACAACAAAAGATGAGAAACGAACCAGACAGTGAAAAGGATCAGTAACCATATCCTCCTTGCTGTTGGTGTGGCGGCGGCTGCTGCTGCTGGTCATAGTTCTGCGTTCCATTGGGTGCGTAGCTGTCGGCATTATGGTTAGCGCTGTTGTTATTCCTATTACCTGATTCAACCTGCTCTTTTTCCCTATTCCATTGCTCAATTTTAGCCCGCCTCTCAGCGCTGCCTTCCCTAACTGGGCTCCTATTCTTCCTCCCACCAGGGCTCCTGCTCCGTCCCTTTCTACCACGTGCAGGGCTTCGGCTCCTGGCCCTTCTGCCACGGTCTTCATAGTAAGGATCCTTCTCGTCATGTCGTCTTCCATAACCCCGGCCACCGTGGGAGCGGTCTTCATAGCTGCGATGCCTGTAGGGGCTCCGGCTTCTGCTTCGGCTGCGGCTATGCCTTCGTCGGTACCGTCCAAATAATTGCCGCCTCAGCTCTCTAGCAACAGCAAAATGAATGATCCTCCATCATCAGACAGCAAGCAAAAAGCGAGCTGATGAGAAATGATAGAAAAATTGGGCAGAGGTTCACCTGCTAATTTTTTTGAGATGCATGAAATTGCAGTAGCCACCTCGATTGCAGGTGTTCTCTTCATACTGCCTGCATGTTGCTTCACGGAAATCTGTCACCGGGGAGAAGTCGATAATAATGGGACGCCCTAAAATATTCAGAAGTGGATATGTTATATTCGGAAGAGCAACCGTAGCACAATTTTCAGTTAGAAATAAGAAATAAAAGAAACTATCGAGGATAAGAGAAGGGATTTTATCAGTGAAGTGGGAAGCAAAGGTACTAACCCAAGGAAAATCAGATTTGACAGTAATACAATATTCAAGGACAAGAGGTAAAAGACTAACCTGCATAGAACCTTCCACTCAGATTGCGTAAAGCATTAGCAGCATGTTCTTCCTCTCTAAACTGAACATATACATTACCCACCTGCAAAAGAAGTTGTCAGCTATGGAAAGAATTGAATTGAACAGGTACTACAGAACTGCAATTCTAAATATTACCATGTGGTCAGCCAAATTGTCGCAGATATTAAGGCTCTCAATCTCTCCATACTTGCTCAGCTCCTCAAATAGATCCTCATAGAAATCCTGCAGTTTTGAAGTCATTCAAACCACGAAACAAACTATGAGATGCAAAAATTATATTTTCCAAACAATATGAACGCATGATGCCCCAACCTTACATGAGAGAGCATTTTTGTTGTAATAAAGAAGGTGCATTTATAAATAATAAAAAAAGGGATTGGCATTAATGGCAATTCCGTGAGTTCTACCAACATAACTAAACTATCAGCTATTAAGGTTACATCAAGGTATATACAAAAATGGTTATGTAATGGTAATGGCACGAGCCGTTAGGCGATATGGGGTCATAAGAACCCATGTCAAAAATTTCATATTGCAATAGGCCCATAACAGTCCGTTATAACCATGTGTAATGGCCTAAGGGGGTGTTTGGCACGGGTATTAGATGGGATTAGGTGGGATAGAATAGCATTTGGTACCGTGCTTGGCACGGGTATTAGATGGGATTAGGTGGGATAGAATAGCATTTGGTACCGTGCAATTCCATCCAGCATTTGGAGAGGTTGGGATTAGGCGGGATGGAATTTCATTTAGTCCCATGGAATTGCATTTGGTCTCATGTAGGATTTCCATGGATTTTGAAATCCACTACACATATGGGTCCCACATTGATGCTTGTGTTTATCCATGTCGTCCATCCACATACACCGTTTACACATGACATTCTAGTTATATATGTGTACAAGTGAACGAGATCCGTTTTGAATTTGGTCTGTTGATTACAATTCCATGGTCCACCAAACATGATTTTGCTTAATCTGGTGTTTTCGGGTAGAAAATTTTTTATCCCAAACATGGGATTGATGGATACAATACCATGGAATTTCCAGACATGCAATCCTTGTGCAATAATGATGTTAATCCCATCTAATACAATTCAATACCATTCAATTCCATGGATCAAACACGCCCTAAGGCCGTTATGTGTATCCAAGTCCCCTTTTGAGGCCTCTTTTTCATTTTCCCCTCATTTTCTCTCTTTTTAACATTTTGGCTTCTTGTGACTATTTTAAACCCATTTTCTACTAGATTTGTGCAATCTTTGAAAATAAAAATATGAGATTTAAGCCATTTTAGGAGAATCGAAGATCCGGGGCTGAATTTGGGAAATATGAAAGAAAACATGTAAAAATTCTTCTTCTTCTTTCCTTTGTTATTTCTTGTTGAAAATATATGATTCAACGTTGTAATACCAAATCAGCTGTTCTTTTGCAACTTCTATGTTCTTTTTTAAAAAAAAAAATAAAAAAAATTGATAGTCGGTCAAACAACTAAGCTCAATTTCATGGAATAACATCCTATGATCTAAATATTAGTAGTACACTTGCCTGGGGACCAAATCAGTATGACTCACTTTGACTTGTCTGTTTCCAGTTGATTTGGGTTCCATTTTTATTTTGTGACTCATTTCATTGCATACAGGAAAAGGAACGGACAAAATTTTGGACCCTAACCATATTCATATCACCACATAATCACATATAATCATATAGGCCAATGTAAGTGAATTTTGACGTTAGGTTTTGTAAACACCCTGCTTGATGCAAGGGTCAACAAAACCATTTGACTAGACTAGATTAGGAAAGGCCCCACTTCTCTACTTCATCTCCCTCAAGAAGCAAACCCTTTAGGACTTACCCAACCCCAAATCCTTCCACGATAAAAGGGTATACATGGGAATCCAATTCCCAACGGCCACAAGCAAGCCCACACGTCAACCTGCACGCATCAACCAACATGTTGTAATGGATCATGTCTAAGTACACAGGAATCCAATTCTTGCGCCATGCATGAAATCATTATGTCATTGGTCTTCCCATAATAGCTCCCATTTTTCATTTGGATTCCCTTTTATGCATATTTTAATTCTACCTTGAATATTTTAATATTTCTATGGCTCATGTACTTTACCCTCAATCTTCACCCAAATAACTAAAATTCCATATTTCCATCTAACACCAATAAATTGGGCCTTCTATCTCCCTTTCAAATGGCCTAGAGTTGAAAACTATCCTCCTTGTAGCTTCCGTACATCATTTTGGTTTGTTTGGACATATTGTTAAAATTAAGCTTTGAAGACAAAACCCTCATCCTAACTAGCTTTTTATTCAATGACGAGCTTGTGACTTATGTTTGCAGAACATAAGTGGGTCGATCAGGCTGATTTCAAGAGGGAGGATTGGTTCCACTTTTTGGGGCTAACAAGTTGTGGGTTCCGGAGGTCTTCTTGGCAATGGGTGCTTGTGTGGGTGAGGTTACTACCATTGACCCAACACGTTGGGATGGGTGGATCTCCAAGTAGCCAGGGATTAGGTTAGGAGGAAGTAGGGCAGGACAAGGTGTTAGTGATGGTGGTGCGGGAAGATAGGGGTGTCGAGAAGGAGGTGATGGAAGATGGTAGGGATGTTGTCAGATACCATGGGGAGAAGTTTGAAGGTGGTGAGGCGACAGAGGAGGATGACAGAGTACCATTTTAGTGCTCTGGTAATCCACCTAGAATTGGGTTAGCGACGTGTCGTGAGGAGATATGTTCAAAGGGAAGGTGGTGAGGGTGCTCTTGTCCGTTCACCACGTACTCTGGCAGCCGCCCAACATGGCGAAGGCACTGTGGAGGTTGCGCCACGCATCCCTTCGCCTGTTTCGAGAGTAGTCGTTCCGAAGAAAAGGCTGCACAATAATGATGGTGATGTCAAGTTCAACACAAGAGAGTTAAAGGCCCGGCACATGAGAATTTGATTGTCTTGTAAGGGGGTGATGTACGATGATTGAAACTACCCTAGGATGATTCTAACAAGGCTAAAACTAAAAAATTCAGCAACTAGGTGTCTTAAAGTCATTAAATTTGAAAATTCTAGCAATATAGGACTTTGAAAATACCCAAGTAGAAAATTCGGCAAGCTATATGTGACCTATATGCTCTACTACGTGATGAGAATTTTGTCAAACACTTACCCTATGCTAGACCTAGGTTCTGATACCAAATTTGATGTAGGATGATGGAAACTACCCTAGAATGCAAGATGAGAGATCAATTTACATATTAATTTCAACAATCAACATGTAAAATCAAAACATAACCACATAATAGATTCGAAAATTCAGATTTATAATACGAAGGTCCTACGTTATCACATACGCAGTGCACAAAAATATAAAATAATTCAAGAGTGGCCCACTTGGAAGTAGGGACTTCCAATCTAGCGTGGGTAGTGCAACAACCACGTGGATAGACAAAGATGCAAGTAAAATTCTAGTTTAGGGAAAGTTTCACAAAAATTCAGATTTTCATTAGGATTTTGTATTCATGGATGGAGATTTAGGAATTGAGCTTTTAGGGATTCAAAGGATTTGGGGATTAGGAAGTTTTGGAGGAAAATCAAAATGAGAAAACTCCAAACGGGAGCCCACACGTGTCTAGGTAAAGGAGAAGAAAGAGAGGAGTATTGAGTGAGGTTTTGATGGGTTTAGAAGGGGAAAGAAGAAGACAAGAGAAGAAAAAGAATACCTTTTAAAGAAGAGAAATAGGAAAATGTACCTTAGGGAATCCACCACCAAACAAGCTTCTACCTTTCCATAATTCAATTGGAAGAGAGGGTTTCTTACAAACCCTAAAACATAAGGAGAAAAATTCATTCACACAAGAGAGCTTCTCCCTTTTTTTCTTTCTTCTCAATAACACCACTAGGGTTGGACCTCCACCCTCCATGCTTTTATTATTAAAAATTCAGGATAATTATAAATATACAACTCACCTAAGTGAAATGGCCCATCATCTAAAATAAGAAAACTAAAACACTTATTATCAATCTCAACCACCAAATAAATCATAAAAATAACAAAAAAAAAAAAAAAAACATAAAGGAAACAAGATTAGAGTCCAAGGGGCCTAGATCTAAAAGATTTGGCGGCCCAATGGCCTGATCGACAAGATCCAACGGTCGAATCAACACGAAATAAAAATCTTATGACTAAATGGTCTCCTAAGCAGCCTACATGCATCTAGTGTTCGAATTATCTCCGATATTATCTTTATCTCTAGCTCAGTGATAACACTGGTAGCGATACCGATAATGTTAGCAGTTAAGGTATTCCGAATCGAAAATGGTGGCCATAACAGTCACCGTCATTACCAATACGAGTATCAGCCATAACGGCTGGTATGGGGGGCATAACAACCATACGACCCCCGTAACGGTTGAAAATTTTCTTTTGCCTGAAAAATTCTGAAAAAATATTTAGAAAATCTAGAATAATGTAAATATTTCAAATATATATTTATTTTTTGTTTTGAACATGTTTATGGTAGTGTAACGATCCACTCTTTGGCAATAGTGTTGTATCGAGTTGTCTAGTGAATTGTTTAATATGATTATGTCTCTAATGTTTACACATCACAATCAAGCATTAGAACTAGAAATCAGAAAAAGGCATAAATACTGTTTTTTCAATTTTTTGAAAAAAAGGCCCTCGGAGATTCTATTCACTCAAATTACTTCAATCCACAATTTTAATCTTAAAAGCTATAGTATGAGTGGTCGAAATTTATTGTAAAATGATATAGGAGAGTTTTTGGAATGAGAAAAGTGAAAAAGAGGAGAAAAATAAATTTAAATAGAAAAAAAAAGGTGATTGTTTTTTGCCTTTACGGCCACCGTAACAGCCGATACGGTCTCAAAAAACTAACTGCCACTTTTCACCCTCGTATCGCGTAACGGTCATGGCCGTTACCTATACATATCGGCCTTTACGGGCGTATTGTAACGGATATGGAACACCTTGCTAGTAGTATAAGAAATTCCAGGTATTAGCAATGTATTGCTAAGTATTGCCAACATATCAATATCGCTAATGTAATCGCCAATATTTTCAATTATGTAAATTCTAGGTGTCGCTTGTATTACCAATGCAACAATATCATCAATGTATTGCCAATATTTTTGACTCTATAAATTCTATGTAATGCTTGTATTACAAGTGTATCGACGATATTTAAATAATATCATAAACGAATTGATATCATCAAAATTTTGTTTATTAGAAAAAAAAAAAATTATTTCAATTTTTTTCATGGGCACATGGTTGTATGTAGTGTTCAATTTGTCATTGATAATATTGATAACATCTCGATATTATCGATATCGTAATATGCGCGATATTGAGACCACAATCTTTGTTTCCTTTATAATTGTTGAAGAATTCTTAGTGAAATATCATGTGTTATTGATATTTTGCAATATCAATGGATGTTTGGATGGAATGATGGATGGTCAAATAGGCCGGATGAGATGGTTGGACTGATTTCTTACAATAACACATGCTTTTAAGGCCCCATTAAATGGAAACTTGTTATGTATGATTCTTTTTGCAATTTTTTTATTTCTAAATATGTAAATAT
>JAJHSJ010000016.1:28180748-28380748 GCA_021015155.1 Magnolia officinalis | reverse complement strand
CCCCCAAATACCCTTATGCTATAGTAGCCATTATGGACTAGAGGCACAACTGAAGGTTACCCCCCGAATGCTTTTGTTCTTATGTGTCCTTGATAAATGACCGAGCCTGTTGGAAGTTGCCCTTCTTGAAACTCGGTCCTCTGGAAACCACTAAGGACAGCCTGACCGACTAGAGGTTTCCCCCCAAGCTATTCAGTCGTGGGACCATATGGTAAAGGTTGGGCTACTGGTTGCACTCCCCCCTCCCCCTCGCGAGTTAGTTGCACTGACCGGGTATTGCCCCCTGGGTGCATAATGATTCTGTCAATCGAGATATTCTGGACGGTTTTATGAGTGACCATCTCGGTCGTTCCTCATTGTTGGTGGTGGTGGTGAAGGTTGACCTTGGGGGTCGATCTAATTGGTTCTTGTTGGGAGCTCGGCCGACCGTTCTACCTCATGTTCAACTAGGTGAATGGGGGTAGAGTGGAAATCACTGATCTTAAGTCTTAGGAAGAAGCTCTCAGTCATTCTCTCGAATATCTCTACTTGTTCCTTGGACCCTTAGGTCATCTGTTGCATGTATTCATCCATTCGAATGAAAAATACAACAAGGTCGCCGAAGATTTGTTGGGAAGATGATCATGCATCTACATCGACGACGAGCTCATTTTGCTGGCCCAAGTCTTATAGCTCTTCTATAGCATTAGTAACAAAACTATTCCTTCTTAATTTAGGAGAGACAACTTATTCTAATAAGAAATACTAATGGTAGCTTATTGGGTCTCACCAGGGGTGGCAACAAATATGTTTGTAAAATTCAATCAAACACAAGGCCACATGTGTGATCGAGGGTCTATATTCGGTTTACGTGTGCGATTAGAAAGTGCGAGAGTACCAGAGTTGTACTCAACTCAATGTTTGATTGAACACTGGTGACTCCCACACTGAAACGACTAACTAAAAACGAATTTAGAAATCCAATTATTGAGTCAGCCACCGGTTGTCATCAACGATCAAGAAATTTGTGAATGGATAGGGGTTAGTCCTTCCCAATCGATTCTTTTTTACTTATGTCTAATGTAAGACCCGTATCCTAGTTCGTACTGTTCCGATGGATCCTCGATCCTTTCCATCGAAGTCTGACAATCTGCGACTGATAATCGACGTTGCGATCGATCGTAAGTCGTATCCTTTAGATTCGAGTCGGTTTAATCCGAGACCTGTATCATTGCGACCGCACCGTCGCCGCGGTTCCAATGCCGCGACTCATGCACCGATCCGATACCCTGACCAGAAGATGTAAGTCGGCGTTTATTTCGTAGAAACGCCACGCTTTCTCGATCCCAAGAGAATCTCTACACAATGTCAAATCTATCCCATCAATCAATCAATCACATCAATCAATCAATCACTTCAATGTCAAGCACAAGCAACCCATGCTTTCTCTCTCCAAAGTCAACTCTTTCTTACCCTCTCTCTTACACACCCATACCTAGTCAAGTACCACATCCATCACCTCACATCACTCTCTCTCCCTTACAACCCTCTCTCTCCTTCTCATTTCTCCACATTCCCAAGCAAAAAAAAAAAAATCCCACGTTCAAGCCTTCCATGAGAGAAAAGTGATTTGTGGCCCACCATTTCCATTCCAAAACCCATCATCCTAGCCATCCATTTCCCATCTCCACCATCAAAGAGGAGCACAAGGAGGGTGGCGTTCCAACGGACCGAAGAGATCAACAGGTGGGTGCTTTATAGAATAATTTTTTTCATGTTTTTATGATGGGCTAAGTGGGGCCTACCGATCAATGGTGTGGATCTCACTTTGGACCCTAGGTATGGCCAATGGCCCACCTTGATCCTCATGATCATTCCATGATGGAGCCATTCTCCATGGACCCCATCATGATGTTTATATTTCCTTGCATAAAGAGGTCATATAGACCATTCACTTTGGGTGGAGAGGGATCTCCACCTTTGATCTTTTATTTGGAGGACCCATATGCAATGAGACCCATTGATGTATGATTGGATGCTTGAAACGGAGGGCCCATAGTGTCGGGGTCCCTCCATCACGCGTGTCCCACTCTCTTTTTATTTTATTATTTTGTGTATGATATTATGGCCCTATGGCCTACTTGGATGGACCCCACAATGGAGCATGTTCTGGATCCAAACCATCTAAAGGTAGGGCCCACTTTACATATGTATTGTAACCACACCACCTTACCATATGGTGGCCCACCTATGAAGGGCCCACCTTAAAGGCATTCCACGCCAAAAAAAAAAAGAAAAAGGGAGAGAGTCCAGGGACTCTCTGGACGTGAAAAGCAAAAAAGAAAAAACAAATATTAGCCTTTTTCAAGGCATTGGAAGTGGGCCACTTGTATAGGATCCACCTTGACTTATGAAATCCAAGTCGTCCACCATTTTTTCCAGACCATTTTAGGTGTTGAGCCGAAAAATGATTCTGATCTGAATTTCTGGTGGGCCATAGCATGATAAACGATGTTTCTACCGTCGAAATCCACCTGAGGTTTCCGCCCATCAAAACACATTGAATATTGGACTCATTGGGTGGGTCTCGAGCCGCAGAATCCAACGGCTAGGGTGGATTCCCACGAAGCGGGCCCTACACTCAAAAAAACCACAAAAAATATGGTTTCCAAAAAAAAAAAAAAACAAAAACAGCAGCAGCTGTTGCTACTGCCTTGTCAGAACGCCTAGGCGCTGGCGGGCGTGAAACGGGCAGGGACCCACGGCTCCAGCCGTGGGCCCCACCTTGATGTTTATTTGAAATCCACACCGTCCATGAGGTGGACCACCCCCTGAGGTGGGTCCCCTCCGAAAATCAGCTTGATCCGGACCTCAGGTGGCCCACACATAAGAAACAGTGATGATTGAACCCTACCATTGAAATCTTTTTTGGGCCCACGGAAGTTTTGAACCAATCTGATATTTGTTTTTCCTATTCACTTAGGTCTGTGTGACCCTTTCAACGGTTTGGATGAAAAATAAATGTTATGGTGGGCCCCACATGGAGTCCACAGTGATGCATGTGTTGTTGTACCACCGTTCAGGCGGACGGTCGTAACCACTGTAATGCATGTGTTTTACTCCCACCGTCTAGCGGACGGTGGAGCCCACTGTAATGTATGTGTTCCTCGCCGTCCACTCCCGTGGACGGTGGGTCCCACCTGGAGTTTTTGCATGTGCCTGAAACTTGGGCTGAACCCTCAACCAAGTGGGACACCCATAATGGATGGGCTGGATTTACAAACCACATCTTTGTGGGCCCTCAAAATGGTTATGAATGTTTTAAATGGTGCACAGCCCTCTCCACTTCTGCATGTGGTGTGGCCTGCACAAGTCACGGATTGACTTGATTTTCTGAGACCTAGGCTCACGACGGAATGGTGCATCTGGCTGATGGGGTAGATGTTTGAAAATGCATCACTGTGGGGTCCACTTAGCTCGACCTCATGGGAGCTGAACGTCAGCTCGAGCTCATTGTGCTTTTTCCATATATATATATATATGTGTGTGTGTGTGTGTGTGTGTGTGTGTGTGTGTGTGTGGTGTGGGTGTGTGTGTGTGTGTATGTGTGTATTGTATATATATGGGTATATGTATATGTATGTATATGAATATGTACATGTAATGTATATATATTTATATTATATTGTATATATTATTTGTATTATATATATCATTAATATATTATATTATGTAATATATACATTATGGCGGGCCTTGGGAATGTTAATGGTGGTTTGGCCCATTTGATCCATGTGATTAGGCCCACCTTAGTGCATATGTGAGGCCCATGTGATGGGGCCCATATTAATGTATTTGTGGCCATTGTTGAGGCCCACCTTGGTATATATATAAGGCCCATGTGATTCGACCCATTGAGGTATTTAAAGGCCCATGGGTTATGGCCCATTGCAATGTACATGAGGCCCACTAATACGGCCCACTTGATTTAAGAAAGGCCCATATGAGGCAGCTCATTTGATGTATTTGAGGACTTTGGGTCGAGGCACAATGAGATGTATATTGGTCCATTGCAATATGTGATTCCCTATGATTTGTGTAATAATACTTTATGGCGGGCTATGCCTTAGGAACAATGTTGGTTTGACGTCCACATTGTAAGCATAATGTTGGTTAAATGTCCGCATTGTCACACTCCTTAAGGCCCACTGATAGGTCCATACTTGTACTCTGCAGTCCGTTTAGGCCCATCTTCACTTTGAGCAACCCCCATTATCATACCATAAGTATAGTGCTGCCCCATAATTCATGATAATACGCATCATATGCATGCTTGAGATGAGGGGTGACTGATCATAGCATATGCCTTGGGGCAGACTGTTACGGGCTCCCTGATAGGCGGAGTTGCCCTACATGAGCGCATGGTTTACGCAGAACTGTTGCATGACTGGTAGTGTGACTCATGCACTTGCATTGTGTGATTGTAGTTACTGTATGCCCTAGCAACACCAGCGCCATAACCTCCACAGACACATCGTGGGTGGCTGGATTGGATACCGAAAATGTTTGGTTCTAACATACAGGCGCCATAGATGTCCCTGGGTGAAAATCCTTAAACCCGATGGTACCAGAGAATGACTCCAACGTCGAGACCGAGTGGATGTACGAGCGCATGAGGGCCGAATACCAGGAGGCCATGTCTCCCACTATGTCGTGGTCGGTTGGAAAGGGGTATGACCTTACCCGCCTGAGTGAGGGGGCAATTTCTAGGTTGAGTTTGACTAGCTTGAGGAATCGGTCCGCTATCGACGAGCCGGGCCCGATATTGGCAGGCGGATAGTGAGGTCTCTTTCGCTCTTCCAGTTGTGCGTCGGGATAGGGACGGCAAGCTGGCGTAGAGTGTACTAGACCCCGATGCTTATCTAGACTGATAACTGTATTGACATGAGGATTGGAGTTTGGATGCATCTGAAATTCGGTCTGGACGGCCAAACAATTGGGACACACATAATGGGTGGGTAGGATTGTGAATCACATCTCCGTGGGCCCAAAACAAAAAAAAAACAAAAAAAAAAGTATAAAAGCAGCAGCGCTGCTGCTGCAACAGACGCAGGCAGCGCCTGCCTGCATGGGTGGCGGACGGACGCTGGGCCTCACGGCTCCAGCTGTGGGCCCCCACTGTGATGTGTTTCGATCATCAACACCGTCCATTGTGGGGCCCCCTTCTAAAAAGGGGCTTGTTCCAAAAATCAGCCGTATACGTATCTCAGGTGGGCCATACCATCTAAATCATGTGAAGATATGCCTAAACTATATAAAAACACTTGGTGGGGCCTACCTGATTTTCTGATGCGGTTGAAACTCGGTCTGAACCCTAAGCCAGGTGGGACACACACATTGGGTGGACTGGATTTGTGAACCACATTTCAGTGAGACCCACCCACCCAGGTCCACGTGACCACGTGAATAGGTTTGGACGGCAAGTAAACATTACAGTGGGCTCCTGTCCACGTGACCTCGTAATAGGTTGGATTTCAAATAAATATCACGGTGGGCCCTACCCTGGTCCACGTGACCTTATAAATAGGTTGAATGGCAAGTAAATGTTACAGTGGGCTCTTACCGTGGGCCCCGGACACGTGACCTTATAAACAGGTGGTGGCAAATATACATTACAATGGGCCCAGTTTTGGTGGGCCGAGGTTTATATGGCCTTATCAACAGGTGGATGGAAAATAAATATTATGGTGGGCCCCCTATTCATGTGGCCTTATCAGCAGATTGGATATAGTAAAATAAACATTTTGGTGGGCTTCACATGTGGCCCACTTGGATGCATATGGGCCCATGTACTTAGGCCCATCTTGGCATGTATATAGGCCCATCATTAAAGCCCACTTTGGTATATATATGGGCCCATATATGTAGGCCATCTTGATGTGTTTATGGGCCCGTTGTTGGGGCTTGCCTTGATATATATATAAGCCCACGTTATGAGGCCCATCTGAGGTATTTGTGGTCCATTGTTGAGGCCCACTTTATTATGTATAAGGCCTATGTGATTAGGCCCATTTGATACACATAAAACTTACGAGATTGGGCTCATTTTAATGCATTCTAAGGCCCATGGGTGATGACTCATTGCAATGTACCTAAGGCCCATTGGTGATGTGTGATTCCACCAGGATTTATTTAATGGTATTTGAGGTGAGCCGAGCCTTGGGGACAATGTTGGTTTGACGTCCACATTGTACGAATAATGTTGGTTCGATGTCCACATTATAACTCTCCCTAAGGCCACTGATAGGCCCGTATCTGTTTCATGTAGGTCATATAGGCCCATCTTCATTGAGAGGAAAGTTTATTGCTTTATAACATGTTTAACACAGCCCATGATTCATGATCATACGCATCATATGTATGCTTGAGATGAGGAGTGTCTGATCATAGCATATGCCTTCGGGCAGACTGTTTACGGGCTCCCTGATAGGCGGAGTTGCCCTACATGAGCATGTGCTTCACGCAGGATGGTTGCATGATTGGTAGTGTGGCTCATGCATTTACATCTGTGTGATTGTGATATGCCCTAGCGACATCAGGGCCATAGCCTCCACAGATATATCGTGGGTGGCTGGTTGGATACCGGAAAAATCTTGTTCCAAGCAATTGGGGCGCCATAGATGTCCCTGGGTGAGAGTCCCTGAACCCGATGGTACTAGAGGATGACTCCAACGTCGAGACCGAGTGGATATACGAGCGCACGAGGGCCGAATACCATGAGGCCGCGTCTCCCACTGTGTCGTGGTCGGTTGGAAAGGGGTGTGGCCTTACTCGCCCGAGAGCAGGGGGCATTATTAGGCTGAGTTTGACCAGCTCGGAAATGGGTTCGCTATCGACGTGCCGGATAGGTATTGGCTGACTATTGGCCAGGCGGATAGTGAGGTTTCTTACGCTCACTTGGACTGTGCTGCTTGGAGAGAGACAGTGCCATTTGGAGTGTACTGAACCCCGGTGATTATCCAGACTGAGAACTGTATTGACATGAGGATTTGGATGAGGATTGGCATGCTTGAGCTGCATCTTGCATCGCATGGTCTTGGTATGGCCGATTGCATTCATATCTTGTACTATATAGCCTTGGTACGGCTGGTTGTATTTTCGTACTCATCAGCATGATTCCGCATTACTCCGGCATTGCATTTTGAGCACGTTCGCACACACTTACACCACCCTCTAAGCTTTCTATAAGCTTATGCACGATTGATGCGTGCAGGTGACGCCAGGACGCAGCTATAGTTTCGCCGCTGTTGGAGCGTGCCACCGAGCTTTTGGAGTTTTTGCTATTTGCACTATATTGTATTTCCCTTTATACGCACTGTATTCAAAGTTTTTGTTCATAGTGGATTTTGTGATGGTGTTCTTGTGGTTATTTTTCGTGGGTTATGCTTGTGGTTATGCTCATTACAAATCAAATGGATTATTGTAAATCTTCCTTGTAGCATCCCAGGATCGGAACCTGGTATATGGGTACCGGGAGCCGAGAATGGGGTACTACGGAAGCTGTTGGCGCCGGATTCGGCGATCGGGAATTTTGGTGAGCCCGGTCTCCGAGTTCGGGGCGTGACATATTGGCAGGCGGATAGTGAGGTCTCTTTCGCTCTTCCAGTTGTGCGTCGGGATAGGGACGGCAAGCTGGCGTAGAGTGTACTAGACCCCGATGCTTATCTAGACTGATAACTGTATTGACATGAGGATTGGCATGCTTGAGCTGCATCTTGCATCGCATGGTCTTGGTATGACCGATTGCACTCATATCTTGTACTGCATAGCCTTGGTACGGCTGGTTGCATTTATGTATTCATCAGCACGATTCTACATTACTCTGACCCTGCATTCTGAGCACGCTCATATTGCGCACACACTTACACCACCCTCTAAGCTTTCCATAAGCTTATGCACGATTGATGTGTGCAGGTGACGCCAGGACGCAGCCGTAGACTCGTCGCAGTTGGAGTGTGCAGCCGAGCTTTTGGAGTTTTGTCACTTTCAGTATATTGTATTTTCCCTTTCATATGCCTTGTACTTAAAGTTTTTGTTCATAGTGGATTTTGTGATGGTGTTCTTGTGGTTATTGTTCATGGGTTATGCTTGGTTATGCTCGTTACGAATTAAACTGATTATTAGAAATCCTCCTTGTAGCATCCCAGAATCGGAACCTGGTATATGGGTGCCGGGGGCCGAGAATGGGGTACTACGGAGGCTGTCGGCGCCGGGTTCGGCGATCGGGAATTTTGTGAGCCCGGTTTCCTAGTTCAGGACGTGACAGAAGTTGGTATCAGAGCATAACTTGGGAATAACCAAGAACAGCATCACATGTTTATTATGAGTTTTAGGCGATTAGGTTCCGAGTGCGAAACCTTCCGATTGACTTCCCTAATGTACGATTCTCGAAGTTGATCAGCGTCCTTATCCCTCCTATAGGACATGCCGCGCAGGAGACGATTGACTCCCGCTCCATCACCTGAGGCTCCTGCTCCACCACCTGAGGCTCCAGCTTTACCACCCGCGCCTCCCGTTCCACCCCCAGAGATCCCTGCTCCCCTGCCTGAGGATGACGTTCCTCCACTGGATGTCGGTACGGATCCGACCGTGCCTGTGAGCGCCTCGCAGTTGCAGCAGATGTTACAAGCTGTGACAGCTGCACTTCAGGGACAGGGCAGACGCCCAGTTGTTTCACCAGAGCAAGAGCGCGCGAGTGCTCTTCTTCGCGAGTTCAGACGGCTTGATCCTCCACGTTTCCAGGGCGAGCCAGATCCGACTGCAGCAGAGAGATGGCGCTCCGATGTGGAGAAGATCTTCGATAATATGTCATGCACGACCCAACATCGAGTTCGGTTATCGGTATTCCTTTTCCAAGGTGAGGCAGAGCATTAGTGGACCTCCGTTACCCGTATTGCAGGACCTGATTACGTCTGGACATGGGATGACTTTATCGATAGATTCAAGGAGCAGTACTTCCCTGACCACATTCGACATCAGAGAGCACTGGAGTTCGAGACTCTGGTGCAGGGGGATATGACCGTGGTGTAATACGCGGCCCGTTTTGTGGCGCTATCGAGGTTTGCGCCATATATGGTTGATGATGAGGGGCGAAAGGCCCGCCGTTTCGAGAACGACTTACGTTACGGTCTTCGAGGCAGTGTTATTGGGCATGAGCTCCCGACTTTCCAGGCGGTAGTGCGGAGGGCTTAGATTTATGAGGCCGAGTGGGCCGGCGGACAGAGCGATCGAGATCAGAGGATGGGTCAGAAGAGGCAGGCCCCCTCCAGTAGCTCCCAGCAGCACCGACGACCGCAGAGATAGAGGAGCTACCCATCCGCCGGAGCACCAGTAGCACCGACGGCACCCCCAGCGGCACCACCTCAAAGACAGCTTCCTGACACTTGCTATAGATGCGGTGGGATAGGACACCGTAGGTGGGAGTGTCCCCGACCTCGGTAGCAGCAGCCGAGAGTACCGCAGCAGCTTTCGCAACAGCAGTGTCAACAGATTCCACCACTGAGGCCCCCTCAGTAAAAGCACCAGCCTCCAGGACCTCCCCTGCAGCAGCAGAGGCCTCAGAGGGGACCTGCACCTCCCCAGCAGGCCCAGGGCAGATTTTATGCCGTTCAGCAGGACCCTCAGTCATCAGGAGCAGTCATCGATCATTCGTGTGACTTAGCCCCTACACCGTCTTGCTAGATTGCTCCTAAATGATACGCCTTAGAAGTTAGAGCTTGAGATTCATGGGCGTTATCCCCATCTCTTAGATGTGTGATTATGATGATATGCTGCGTTTTGATTATATATGATGTAATGTTTCCTATCTCTCTTATGAGTCATACTTAGCTGTGATGGTAGTGCAAATTTCGAGGACGAAATTTTTATTAGGTGGGGAGAGCTGTAAGACCCGTATCCTAGTTCGTACTATTCCGATGGATCCTCGATCCTTTCCGTCGAAGTCCGGCAATCCGCTACTGATAATCGACGTTGCGATCGATCGTAAGTCGTATCTTTTAGATTCGAGTCGGTTTAATCCGAGACCTGTATCATTGCGACCGCACCGTCGCCGCGGTTCCAACGCCGCGACTCACGCACCGATCCGATACCCTGACCAGAAGATGTGAGTCGGCGTTTATTTCAAAGAAACGCCGCGCTTTCTCGATCCCAAGAGAATCTCCACACAATGTCAAATCAATCCCATCAATCAATCAATCACATCAATCAATCAATCACTTCAATGTCAAGTACAAGCAACCCATGCTTTCTCTCTCCAAAGTCAACTCTTTCTTACCCTCTCTCTTACACACCCATACCTAGTCAAGTACCACATGCATCACCTCACATCACTCTCTCTCCCTTACAACCCTCTCTCTCCTTCTCATTTCTCCACATTCCTAAGCAAAAAAAAAAAAAAAATCCCACGTTCAAGCCTTCCATGAGAGAAAAGTGATTTGTGGCCCACCATTCCCATTCCAAAACCCATCATCCTAGCCATCCATTTCCCATCTCCACCATCAAAGAGGAGCACAAGGAGGGTGGTGTTCCAACGGACCGAAGAGATCAACCGGTGGGTGCTTTATAGAATAGTTTTTTTCATGTTTTTATGATGGGCCAAGTGGGGCCTACCGATCAATGGTGTGGATCTCACTTTGGACCCTAGGTATGGCCAATGGCCCATCTTGATCCTCATGATCATTCCATGATGGGGCCATTCTCCATGGACCCCATCATGATGTTTATATTTCCTTGCATAAAGAGGTCATATAGACCATTCACTTTGGGTGCAGAGGGATCTCCACAGTTGATCTTTTATTTGGAGGGCCCATATGCAATGGGACCCATTGATGTATGATTGGATGCTTGAAACGGAGGGCCCATAGTGTCGGGGTCCCTCCATCACGCGTGTCCCACTCTCGTTTTATTTTATTATTTTGTGTATGATATTATGGCCCTATGGCCTACTTGGATGGACCCCACAATGGAGCATGTTTTGGATCCAAACCATCTAAAGGTGGGGCCCACTTTACATATGTATTATAACCACACCACCTCACCATATGGTGGCCCACTTATGAAGGGCCCACCTTAAAGGCATTCCACGCCTAAACAAAAAAAAAGGGGAGAGAGTCCAGGGACTCTATGGACGTGAAAGGCAAAAAAAAAAAAAACAAATATTAGCCTTTTTCAAGGCATTGGAAGTGGGCCACTTGTATAGGATCCACCTTGACTTATGAATTTAATCGAAGCCGTCCACCATTTTTTCCAGACCATTTTAGGCGTTGAGCCGAAAAATGATGCTGATCTGAATTTCTGGTGGGCCATAGCATGACAAACGATGTTTCTACCGTCGAAATCCACCTGAGGTTTCCGCCCATCAAAACACATTGAATATTGGACTCATTGGGTGGGTCTCAAGCCGCAGAATCCAACGGCTAGGGTGGATTCCCACGAAGCGGGCCCTACACTCAAAAAAACCATAAAAAATATGGTTTCCAAAAAAAAAAAACAAAAACAGCAGCAGCTGTTGCTGCTGCCTTGTCAGATCGCCTAGGCGCTGGAGCCCTGGGCCCCACCTTGATGTTTATTTGAAATCCACACCGTCCATGAGGTGGACCACCCCCTGAGGTGGGTCCCCTCCGAAAATCAGCTTGATCCGGACCTCAGGTGGCCCACACCATAAGAAACAGTGATGATTGAACTCTACCATTGAAATCTTTTTTGGGCCCACGGAAGTTTTGAACCAATATGATATTTGTTTTTCCTATTCACCCAGGTCTGTGTGACCCTTTCAATGGTTTGGATGAAAAATAAATGTTATGGTGGGCCCCACGTGGAGCCCACAGTGATGCATGTGTTGTTGTACCACCGTCCAGGCGGACGGTGGTAACCACTGTAATGTATGTGTTTTACTCCCACCGTCCAGCGGACGGTGGAGCCCACTGTAATGTATGTGTTCCTCGCCGTCCACTCCCGTGGATGGTGGGTCCCACCTGGAGTTTTTGCATGTGCCTGAAACTTGGGCTGAACCCTCAACCAAGTGGGACACCCATAATGGATGGGTTGGATTTACAAACCACATCTTTGTGGACCCTCCAAATGGTTATGAATGTTTTAAATGGTGCACAGCCCTCTCCACTTCTGCATGTGGTGTGGCCTGCACAAGTCACGGATTGACTTGATTTTCTGAGACCTAGGCTCACGACGGAATGGTGCATCTGGCTGATGGGGTAGATGTTTGAAAACGCATCACTGTGGGGCCCACTTAGCTCGACCTCATGGGAGCTAAACGTCAGCTCGGGCTCTTTGTCCTTTTTCCATATTATATATATATATATATATATATATATATATATATATATATATATATATATACACACGTGTGTGTATATATTTGTATATATATGGGTATATGTATATGTATATGTATATGAATATGTACATGTATATGTATATATTATTTATATATATGTATTATATATATCATTAATATATTGTATTATGTAATATATACATTATGGCGGCCTTGGGAATGTTAATGGTGGTTTGGCCCATTTGATCCATGTGATTAGGCCCACCTTAGTGCATATGTGAGGCCCATGTGATGGGGCCCATATTAATGTATTTGTGGCCATTGTTGAGGCCCACCTTGGTATATATATAAGGCCCATGTGATTCGGCCCATTGAGGTATTTAAAGGCCCATGGGTTATGGCCCATTGCAATGTACATGAGGCCCACTAATGCGGCCCACTTGATTTAAGAAAGGCCCATATGAGGCAGCTCATTTGATGTATTTGAGGACTTTGGGTCGAGGCCCAATGAGATGTATATTGGTCCATTGCAATGTGTGATTCCCTATGGTTTGTGTAATGATACTTTATGGCGGGCTATGCCTTGGGAACAATGTTGGTTTGACGTCCACATTGTAAGCATAATGTTGGTTAAATGTCCGCATTGTCACACTCCTTAAGGCCCACTGATAGGTCCATACTTGTACTCTGCAGTTCGTTTAGGCCCATCTTCACTTTGAGCAACCCCCATTATCATACCATAAGTATAGTGCTGCCCCATGATTCATGATCATACGCATCATATGCATGCTTGAGATGAGGGGTGACTAATCATAGCATATGCCTTGGGGCAGACTGTTACGGGCTCCCTGATAGGCGGAGTTGCCCTACATGAGCGCATGGTTTACGCAGAACTGTTGCATGACTGGTAGTGTGACTCATGCACTTGCATTGTGTGATTGTAGTTACTGTATGCCCTAGCGACGACACCAGCGCCATAGCCTCCACAGACACATCGTGGGTGGCGGGATTGGATACCGAAAATGTTTGGTTCTAGCATACGGGCGCCATAGATGTCCCTGGGTGAAAATCCCTAAACCCGATGGTACCAGAGGATGACTCCAACGTCGAGACCGAGTGGATGTACGAGCGCATGAGGGCTGAATACCAGGAGACCGTGTCTCCCACTGTGTCGTGGTCGGTTGGAAAGGGGTGTGACCTTACCCGCCTGAGTGAGAGGGTAATTTCTAGGTTGAGTTTGACCAACTTGAGGAATCGGTCTGCTATCGACGAGCCAGGCCCGATATTGGCAGGCGGATAGTGAGGTCTCTTTCGCTCTTCCAGTTGTGCGTCCGGATAGGGACGGCAAGCTGGCATAGAGTGTATTAGACCCCGGTGATTATCCAGACTGATAACTGTATTGACATGAGGATTGACATGCTTGAGCTGCATCTTGCATCGCATGGTCTTGGTATGGCCGATTGCACTCATATCTTGTACTGCATAGCCTTGGTACGGCTGGTTGCATTTATGTACTCATCAGCACGATTCTACATTACTCTGACCCTGCATTCTGAGCACGCTCAGATTGCGCACACACTTACACTACCCTCTAAGCTTTCCATAAGCTTATGGACGATTGATGCCTGCAGGTGACGCCAGGACGCAGCTGTAGACTCGCCGCAGTTGGAGTGTGCAGCCAAGCTTTTGGAGTTTTGTCACTTTTAGTATATTGTATTTCCCCTTTCATACGCCTTGTACTTAAAGTTTTTGTTCATAGTGAATTTTGTGGTGTTCTTGTGGTTATTGTTCGTGGGTTATTGTTCGTGGGTTATGCTTGGTTATGCTCATTACGAATCAAACTGATTATTAGAAATCCTCCTTGTAGCATCCCAGGATCGGAACCTGGTATATGGGTGTCGGGGGCCGAGAATGGGGTACTACGGAGGCTGTCGGCGCCGGGTTCGGCGATCCAAAATTTTGTGAGCCCAGTTTCAGAGTTCGGGGCGTGACATCTAAGGACTTGTTCTTTCACCAATAATTACAACCAACATAATTCTCAAAGGAATAAAGACGAACAGATAAATCAAAGAGGTTAAAATAATGCCGATTTTATTAATATGTGAATGAAGCTCATTATAATCGAAAGAATATCAAATAAACTAGAGAAATAAAAAAAGAAAAAAAGAAAAAAAAGAAGAAGATAAATACATGATCTGTTTATAAGGATAAATGATCTAGACAAATGGTCAGCAAGATTTGACAAGAAATATTGATCTCCTAAGTAAGGACTTTGTCAAGCCTCTGTCCTAGTGACCATTCTGTTTCGTATGATCCCATGGTCTTCCTGGTCGAATTTCGGCAACCCGCGACCTGTAGATATCATTTGCGTGCGACCTTAAGTCACGCCTTGTAAACCCGAGTTGACTCAACCCAAGATTTGTGCCATTGCGACTCACCATCGTCGTGGTTCTGACGACGTGTATCGTGTGCCAATCCGACTTTTAGATCGTGAGATCCGGCCTGCGCATTATCCCGGCCGTCGATCGTGTGATGCAGGACCCGAGGTGTCCAAGTAGATTCCCTAGCAAGCAATCATCACCCTAACCTACCTACCCTAGCCACCCTAACCTACACCAACCTAGCCTAGCCACCCTTGCCACCCTAGCCCCTAGATCCCTTACAAGCCATGATGGCTTCTTGTTTCCATGCCCTCATAATGACCTTACAACCATCATTACATCACTTACACAATAATCATTACAACACCACAACTCTTTCTCTCCCCCCCTCTTTCTTTTCATTTCCCTCCATTGCTAGCCATGCACGTCCAAGCAAGCTCCCTAATTCCCAGCCCTTACATGTTTCAATAACCTCTCATCCAACCCTCCAAAATCAATCCCAACCCTTGAATCTCATCTCTTGAAACTCTAGAACATCGTGGTGGAAGAAGGAGATCAAGAAGCTTAGGTGGGTGCATCCTTAGGTAAATATTTCCATTTTCTAGCGTGGGGCAAGTGGGACCGACCAATCAATGGTGGGGACAGCAACTTCTAAAAATCGTATAAAATCAATCATGCAAAGATCGGGGTTGAAACTTGGGAATGATATGATCAAAATATGAGCTAACTTTGGACCAAATTTCGTAGCCATCCAACGGTTCAATTATCCGTAGCATCAAGTTTACTTGGTTATTGTCCAGCAACACATGCAGGATTCCGATTTGCCTAAAATGGACCCATTTTTAACTCCTTTAGTGCATGTGTTAGAATTACACGTTCTGTTGGATTCGTAGAAAATCAAGCTAGCTTTCCAACGGTATATAATAAGCCTCAATCGGAGTTCGTACGGATGAGATCTTGGCCTTATACGAAAGATTTATTTGGGAGCTTATTATGACCATTCTTGTTTGGGTCATATCCGTAATTCCAACGGTCAGATGTATTTGATATTTTCTCTTAACATACTTGAGATAGTTAATAATCATATGTATGGTCCCTATGGTCAGATTCTTTCATGATAAAATTTAGAAAATTCTGGACCGATAGATACTTCTGTAAGGACAAATCTTAAATTTTCTATGTGTGGTCCGGATGGATACTAGGCTTTGTATGGTTAAAAACCTATAAATGGCCTGAATGACTTGTTCCCAAACCATCCATTGGATCAGATCTTCCAACAGAGAATCTGATTATAGAGATTTCATCAATATATAACTCATGTGCTACTTGATGAATATGTTAGATCTATGTTATACATAACAATTATTCTCTCATTGACCCATTTGGGTGTGGGATCACTTGTGATTCATACATTTTACAATGGACACCCATGTACATTGTTGTATGTTCCTTATCTATGCTTCGCTAGCGTATGACCCCACTTGCCAATGGATCTATTTCATTTCCTTTACACTTTCTGTTTGCTGAAATTTTCTAAGTACTTAACTGTATTGCATGTAGGCCTCTTTGACACCTTGTAGTGTCCCCACACTCTATAATTAAGGGTACCACTTTGGGGATGTATAATCATTATATAAGTGAGCTAGGATGTCCCACCTTCTTGTTAGGAATGATTTCCTAGGTGTTTGGAAATTGGGCCCTAAGTTGTGACAGACCCCATTTCTGAAAAGAGTTTGACTATTTGTGTTTTGTATCAACTTTGGGCCTCCGTAATGGACCACACACTGGAGGTTTGAGTAGGCCACTACTTGGAACCTCTAACCTACACTAATGAATAGATAAATAATATTTTAATTGGGCCAAATTAGACCTCATATGATCAGGGAGTGGATCCCAAAATGGGGCCAGGTATGGTTGTGCAGAAAATTAAAGTGCCTATGTTTGGTCCTATACTAAATATTACGTGTACACAACCAGTTGGCCGTAACTTATAATTTTTGAAGTGCATATATAGTACAACTAAGGGCACCTGACGGAACCCTGAAATGTAGTCCCTTGTGATCATGGGATATACTTAAAGTTGAGTCAAAACTAATTCTGCACTATATTTCCTGCACAGTTTCTCCAAGTACCCATGTTTAGGCCATCACCATAAATTGTACTCACCCAACCAATGAGGCCCGCCTTATAATTTTTAAAGCCCATACATAGAAATACCAAGTGGTTTGTTTCTTTTACCATATATAGGCCCCACGTGATCATGAATCTGACTATAAAATGACCCAGAACCAACCCTATGCCAATAATCTGTTTTACATAGAATTTATGTGAGGCCCTTGTATGAAGCCCATTGTGATGTATGCGAGGCCCATGTGATGAGGCCCAATGTGATGTATGTGAAGCCCGTGTGATGAGGCCATTGTGATGTATGTGAGGCCCATGTGACAAGGCCCATTGTGATGCCTATGAGGCCCTTGTGTGAGGCCCATTGTGAAGTATGGCCCATTGCATTGTATATATGAGGCCCAACTATGATATGTGAGTTTACCATGATGAGTGTGACAATGTTTATGATGCCCATCTATCTCCTAGTTAGTATAAGGACCATGGACCCCATTATAGGATAGGTTTTAAATGGGCCACACCTTGGGAGCAATGGTGGTTAAATGTTCACATTGTAAGCTTCCCTAAGGCCCGTTGTTAGGACCATCACCTTGAGAGCAATGATGGTTAAATGTCCACATTGTAATCCTCCCTAGGGCCCATTTTTAGGCCCATTCTCATCAATTTGGGTCCCCATAGTATTACCTATCTAGCCTTAGTGGGTTAACCCAAACCATTGGGCCCCCACTATTGATTATGCTTCCTCCATACCTTGTAGACTTGTCCAAGTCATAGAGCCCACCTTGTGCTTATTGGGCCTCATAGGAAGCCTGATTTGCTATTGTAACGCTCTGAAAATCGGGGGTCGAGCATAAACTCAACTCTCGAGTTCCAACGCATCACTTATGCAGCAAAATGAATGATGATTGAATGTTGTTTGTATTAGTGTATTGAACATGAGTGAGATTAAGCCAAAACAGCATATCATGCTCCAGAGACAGTTAAATTTGCAAGCGGAAGACTATGATAGATATATAAAATATAGAAACTGTGGTGAGTCTCCAGAGTGTGATAATGTTACCAGGTTAATGAATTACAAGTACAATTCTAAAATATACCAAATAGTGGAAGTGTAATGTTTTCTATCTCAAATACCATAGCCCCGTCAATGCAATTTCAGGTCTTCATAGACCTGTCAGAGAGTTACATGTAGGAGAACTCCTTCTCAACATCATAGAGTAGTCCGGCTCTGCTTCATAAGCATCGCCATCACCTGCAGCTAAGACAGTCTGGTTGGTGTTGCAAGCACCGTCCCGTAACATGGGAGTGAGTAACTAACTCAGTGGAACAATAAAGTATAGGTTAACATGTTATCAATGCAGTCAAGCAGTAATGATAAAGCAGTAAAATCAAACACTCCTACTACTCTTATTAATGCAAGTATGAATGCAGTCATGATGTATGCCCTCACCACACCCTCCCTCGTGCGACACCATCTTACGTTCGCGGCATGCTTTCATCCCTCAGTGCTCCACATTTTCCAGGCACATGCAATGCGATGATGAGCATGATTATCAAGTTGTTATTAGTCCATTTCAAACAGCAGTATTGGGAAACTAAGGTACCTCCCTTGTATCATTCCCAAACATGATCCATTCTAGGGTCGTCAGTCCTAGTTAATCTCATACGATGGTGTGTTTCTAGGTCACTGTAAAGGCTGCCAGGGCTGTTACGCACAACGGTTACACCACTCCCCTATCACCTTTTTAACGGTTCATCACTAAGCTGATACAGGCCTAGTCCATACTCTATACACTGCGACAAAACTCATCGCCTCACCGCAAATTCAGAGTATGCTCGAGGTCACTACAAAGGGCTGTTAGGGCTGTTGCTCGCAATCGTTGCACCACTCCCCCATCACCTTATCAATGTAGGCCGACAACACGAATATAGTGTCCCATACCACCATAATCGGCTCATGAGTCTGGTTGCTCACTGGTCACTACGGGGAGGCACGTGGCCCCAGCGTAGGCCGACAGCTCGACCACGGTGTCCCATACCACCATGACCGACTCATGAGTCTTAGCAGATTGAGGTATCATGGTTAACGGGATTTCATTGGTAAGTTTGATACCCTAGGTTCAAGCAGTAGCGTCCAAACATGGTGAACATACATTAGACACATCGGGTTGCTTGACGAGTCAGACTAGCACGAGCGCACAATCAACTGAACGACATGAAGTGCATAAGCACTTCGCGTGGCCTAACCACTGTCGCCCACTGAAGTACGACTCGGGTTCGTCAGACACATCTCACGTGGCGACTGAATCTCAACCACGAATTCAGTTTCGTTGCCGATTGCCTGGACTATACAATAGCCCCAAACAAAATCAATTACAGAACAGTTAAAGCAGTAATGGATCAAGATTTCAAATCATACAATCAAATATCCAATATTGTCCGCTTAGGGCTGCCAGGGTTGTTGCACGCACTCGTTGCACCACTCCCCCATTATCCTTCACGGATTTTATGGAATACAACTTAAACATATGAAGTAATCATAGCAAAATTAAATAAACAAGCAATTCAAACATATTAGCAAGTATATTATAAAACACAATGCAAACAAGAAATTCAAACACATCCGTTTCATAAAACAGTAAGTGATTAAACTAAATAACTTACATGAAGGAAATCATACACATCACTAAGGTAGTTGAGAAACCTATCTCAACATCCTTCTACATTACAATTTACTAACTACTAGTCATTCAGACATTTCAACAAACACTTTAAACTACATACATCAACATACATGACGTATGTTGATCACATAGGTATAAGGCCAAATCCTTTCACTAGGGAGTTGCCCCATGGATAACACATGAGCACCAACGACGGATAGTCATGGCAAGCAGGAATCCAAGTTCCATATTCATTCAGTCATTTCCACAAACACTTGGGCCACACGTTTAATATATACAGTGTATATTGGTCGTGGCGTGATTTAGGGCAAATCCTTTCACTAGGGAGCTGCCCCATGGATAACACACTAGCACCCACGACGGATAGTCATGGCAAGCAGGAATCCAAGTTCCATATTCATTCAGTCATTTCCACAAACACTTGGGCCACTTATTTTAATATATATAGTGTATATGATTTAGGGCAAATCCTTTCGCCAAAGGGGGATCGCCAATACAATAATCATATATCTATGACAATTAGTCATGGCGAGCACGAATGAGAATTCTATACTCATTCAGTCATTTTCACAAACACTTAGAATACACTCTTTTCAACATACATAGTGTGCATTAGCAAAACATGTATTAGGGTGAGTCCTTTCGCCAAACAAGTATTTTATCCATATATAATATATCAATACAACAAATAATCATGGCAAACATATTTCCAAAATTTATACGTATACGGTTCTTTCTACAAATACCTAGAGTATGTAAAATTCCATATTCTTCATCTTTAATTGAAACAGAAAACAGACAACACTTTGTACATGTGCAATTGCATGCAGATCATGAATCTATCATTATCTGACATTGAAAACATTGAAAACCATAACCTATATACCTAAAGTCCGCACCTTTTGTCGTAGAATCGAAAAGAATCTGATAGGTTTGCTAAGCTTTCGTATTCGGCAGTTTGGCCACCTATAGAACGAAGTAGGTTAGCTATTTCATAACCTACAACCACCAAAGCCCCAAATCAGATTAGGGTTAGGGTTTCTTACCTAGAAATGATGTCGGAATCGCCGGGAAAACGATGAGAATGGAGCGGTTAAGCATGGATAGCAGCAGGGAAGCAAGGCAGGGAGATGCTCTCACATCTCCCACACTTTCTCTCTCTTTTCTCTCTCCTCTCTCTAGGGTTTCTCTCAAATTCGTATGGCTGTGAGAGTTCTAAGGTCCTTATATAACCTAAAAACTCACTAAAATATACTTATGGTCAAGGTATACTTAGGTTATAACCAAAGTGAACCTGTTTCAGCTCAACGGAGGACTTCTGGCCGGCCTCCTTGAGCCAAATGTCGAACTTAAGCTCACTAACACTGGATCTAGGTATGACTACGTTTTCGTTTCATTCGGCTTCTCAGATCATGCGTGGCGGACCAATTTCAATTTAACGGTCAGTGGATCTCGATCGGAGATTCCGAGTACATGAATATGTTTGGAAAAATATCCCTGATCCGAGGGTGTAATTTGGCATGATTCTGACGGTCTAGTTGCCGCAATCGACATGTGCCAGATTTATTTATTTTGAATTTAATTTAGAATTATTCTCACATTTCTCACACTCCCCGCTCCGAGCTCAAGCGAATAGCCTCAGAACAATATCTGGAGTTGATTTCCGAGATGGTTGTCAAGTCCAGCAAGGCGGTCCTAATTCCTTAACTTCCTGTTAATCGGACTTCCGACGTGCGGTCCAGATCTGATACGGAGTTTCGAGATGCTCCCGAGAGCAACCGGATAATGAGATTGATCCTAGATTTTAGGGTAACCTAACGTCAATGATTCTACAAGTTTTGGGTGTTGCAGATCGTATTTAAAGTGATTGGTGCTAATTTCATAGGTACTCTAGTTTAACACTAGCTAATTCTCGCCTAATTTCTAAAGGATTTAGTCCTGAGTAATTTCTGTCTGAGGTGGTACCTAGGCCTTCGTAGTTTGTATATAAAGTGATCTAAGTTATAATACTTAGCTAGTTTAAGATAGTGTCTAGGGTGAAAGTACGTAGAAAAATTGAAAGAACAAGGTGGTGAAGGGTGAGATTTGTGAAGGAGATGGGTTCAAAAGCGGTTTTAGACTTTGGGATTGAGTTCTGACAAGTTAATAAGGTGTTAGGAGTGACCCATTGCCTAAGGGCGTCTAATTCCAGGTTGGCAAAAATCCAGGATGTTACAGCTATGTGATGGAACGGGTGAGGAAGCTCATTCCTTGTTCTTAGGCCCACTCTTGATATGAGTAGGCCATCTAGGCCCATCCTTGATATGAGGAGAGTGCATCATCACCCCCCTTGCCATAAATGGAAGAATATGTGGTATCAGATTAGGCATATCCACTGTTGATGTTATGGATTAGATCCGTTATCCTTCTATGGACCCGCTATGTATATAGGCCGATTATTTGTAGCCATGCCAGTATACTTTATCTAGTAAGACTCACTAAGTATGTGCTAGCATAACATCATGATACAGACCCATCGTGATTGTATGAGGCCCATTGTATTGTGATGGTATGAGGCCCATCGTGATTGTATGAGGCCCATGGTATGAGGCCTATTGTGAATGTATGAGGCCCATTGTACGAGGCTCGTTGTGATTGTATGAGGCCCATTGTGACTGGATGAGGCCCATTGCGATGTGTGAGGCCCATTGTGATTGTGTGAGATCGATCATTGTTATGTTCGATAATCATGCATAGCATCATGTTACATGCCTATACGCATCATCTGCATGTTTGATATGAGATGTGGTTGACCATTGCATATGTCATTGGGCAGGTTGTTTATGAGACTCCCTGATAGGCGGAGTTGTCCCACATGAGCGCACGGTATGAGAAGGATTGATGCATGAATAGACTGTGTGACTCATGCATCTTGCATTGTGTAATTATGATTACTGTATGCCCTATTGACATCAGGGCTGTAGCCTCCGTAGATATAGTGCGGATAGCAAGATTAGATACCGAAATCTTCTCTTTACATAGGGTGCGATAGATTTCCCTGGGTGAAAGTTTCTAAACTTAACGGTATCGAAAGATGTTCCAATGTCTAGACCGAGTGGATGTATGAGCGCATGAGGGCCGAATACCAGGAGGCCGCGTCTCCTACTGTGTCATGGTCGGTTGGAAAGGGGTGTAGCCTTACCCGCTCGAGGGTAGGAGGCAATGCTAGGCTGAGTTTGACCAGCTCGTAAATGGGTCCGCTATCGACGTGCCGGATAGATATTGACAGATTATTAACCAGACGGATAGTGAGGTCTCTTATGCTCACTTGGACTGTGCGTCTGGGGAGGGGCAGTGCCATTTGGAGTGTACTAGACCCCGATGATTGTCCAGAGAGAAACTGTACTGATATGAGGATTCAGATGAGGACTGACATGACTTGTGATTGCATCTTGCATATGACATTAGCCCCGTAGGCCTTGCACTGCATAGCCTTGGTATGACTGACAACATTGCACTAGACCCCAGTGATGATCCCAGGGATGTGCGGTACTGATATTATGTTACCCCATCACTATTGCACATGTGGGTGGGCACACGTGGGTGGACGCTAATGTGGGTGGGGCCTAAGGGCCTAGGCGAGCTATCAATGGTTGACAGACTATTGTGCAGCAGTTGCATACTCAGCATTTGACTCATTCATTCATTCATCCACTATCCACTTGGGCTGGTGGTGCGCAACCAAATCATTATGTGTATCTTCGCGATTACCAGGATTTCGGTTGGGGCGCGCGACCAACCTAAGATCAGGAGTTTACCACATTGAGTCGGCTATCCAAATTTAGGTATAAGACTTGTTTGGATAGAAATCCCTTGTGATGAACCCCACAGCTTGCGATACCACGTACTTTCATCACGACTACACACTCTAACTTCGTCATTCCCTTGCATTGCATGTTGCATTACACCCTCGGTATATGACATTTAGGTTATTATGATTCGATATTACATGACCTAGATATGTTATTAGCCTATTATGTTTTTACATCACACAACCCGAATAAGGCTGATGGTATTTATGGACTTGCCAGTATGTTTCTGTATTATTCTAATATTGCATTCTTGCATTGCTACCTTGCGCACACACTTACACCACCCTCTAAGCTTTCTATACGCTTATGCAGGTGACGTTAGGATGCAGTTGAGTTGAGGCGCTTCTAGAGTTTTTGTACCTATCTTGTATTTTCCCTTTCGCATTGTACTCAAACGCTTTGATTATAGTGGATATGTGGTGATGTTATTTTGTGACTTGGTTATGCTTATGGTTATGCTTCGTATTATAAAAAAATTATGTTAAAAATCCTCCTTATAGGATCCCAGTATCGGAATCTGGCATATGGGTGTCGAGAGCCGAGAATGGGGTACTACGGATGCTGTCGGCGCCGGATTCGGCGATCAAGAATTTTGTGAGTCCGGTTTCCGAGTTTGGAGCGTGACAGACTTAATTAATCGGAATCCAGCAACTTAAGGTTATAGATGTTTAATTTAATCCTACAGTATCATAATGGTGGCGCTGAACAATAGTGATCTATGCTATGACTAAGTTATGCTAAGATAAACATAAAGATAAATGTAAAAGAAGATAGATTATCTTTGGTGTGGGCTTCAAGCTCTTCATTATGCGCTCATTTTATAGGTTTTTGGGGTGGCAAAACCTTTTTTTGGTTTCCTCGATGGTTCAAGATCCTTCACATTTATAGCTTGCATTCTGAATAAGGAGATATCCGTAAATCTGAAACTGTTAGTTTTAAGATCTCAACTTTTATGTAGATGGTCCCTTGTTAGACGCTACTGCATCTAGATATTTGGGCTCAATTGGAGCCATCTCCACCCTTAGTCCTGGATCTAAAATCGATCAGATCATTGTTGCATCTGAATAACCCGACCAACGTTATCTCTACCCTTCTACGATCACGTTCTCTTCTAATTGTGGAGTTAATTTGACTGGATCTATCGGATTTTGATTTGTCATTCTCTTGATTCCGATCAATGAAAGGATATGGGCCCGACCTATTGGTGTTGATCTTCTCCTGATTTGGGTCCATGTTGCAACCAATTGGCTTGGATATTGGTTCAATTTTCGGATTTCATAATCTTTATGATCACTGCAAAGCTTTCAAACATCTCTAGAAAGATCTCCCATTTTAAAAAGATTGCAAGAGACAGCCTTACCGAATATATCATAGCTATATTCGTGATAGGATTTTTTCCCTCGATAAGTTTATGCCACCTCATTAAAATGACATTCTCTTCACGACCACGTGTATTCATGGTTTCAATTTCCTAAAGATATACATACGGTTTTGTGCTACCGCATTAATAACGGAATTTGTATCACTAAAGGAAGATCATAAGCAAGTTTTTATCAGCATTGAACACGTTCAATCCACACATGGTGGCTTTTTATTGGTCCATGTTAATGTAGAAAAATGGAGGTAAACATCATGTACTATGAGACCGTTGATCTGATGAACCCCACCCACGATGGGTGGGGAGTGTTCATAAAATCTCAAGATTGAACTTAGCCATTGATCGCACAAATATTTGGTTGATGAAAGAAATGTAACAGCGAAAGAACATGGATGTCAAGTATTGCGGCATCTGCCATTCATGGTGGGGTCCATCAAGCAAACGAGGGTGGATCCGTTGACAGATGTTAGCCGTTGAATTGAAAGGCTCCATACCATAAAAAAGTGGAATCCTTCCCAGCACATTTCTAGCCGTTCGTTTAAAAATGGTGATATTGCAATTTAATACAGAAACTAAATAAGACTTCTATTTTATATTTGAGGCAAATTCCAACCAGCGTTTGTAGTCCAACGGTTAGGATAATTGCCTTCCAAGCAATAGACCCGGGTTCGACTCCCGGCAGACGCACATATATTTTTAAATAAATTTTTTACTTTACTTTCCTTTTTCAGACTTTCAGATTTCAACGTGCACGTGTGTGGGGATATGATTTTCCGACTATCTAATTCCGCAAAATGTGTGTGGCCCACTCATATATTTTGGCATCAGGTTATCTGAATGTTGGGGCCTATTTTAAACGGACGGGGGTTGAGGACTGCTCCCTCCCGTGCCCAGCATAGACGGCGGCGATGTCCCGGATTTAATTGGCTCGCATGCTTAGAAATGGTTCCCAATCCAGTGCTACCGGACCGAACAACTTTCAAGGACTCAGATTGCTTCCTGCCGCTGTCAGAACGGCTTGAGTTGTGACAGGGGCTCTATGCGGCCGCGGCGAGCCACTATAATGTATATGTTTTATCGATGTACATATCATTTTACGCATGAGCACAAAAAGGAAACAGATCTAAGGCTCAAGTGGATCACACCACAGGAAGGAAGTAGTGGTGATAATGACACCAACCGTGGAAACTTTCTTAGGGTCCACTGTGGTGTTTATTTGCCATTCAACCTGTTCATAAGTAGACCTGGATGAAAGTAAACCAAACATACAAGCTTGATCAAAGTTTTGTGGCTTTCAAAAAAGTTTTTAATGGTGGGCGTTCAAACCCAACTATGTGGTCCATGTGAGTCTTGGATCAGCCTCATTTTTTGGCTCATACCTTAAAATGATATGTTAAAATAGATGTACACATGTAGAACACATACATTGGTGAGATGGGTGGGGCATGATGTAATCCATATGTAACTTTCCAATGTGCTCTACCTAAGCTCCATGCTCGATGTCTAATTGTGGACACGGGATCGCAGGCGGATTGCGCTCACATGGCCTTTGCAGGTTTTTAAGTATACTTGTTGCTTGAGGTATTGTATATTTGACTTGGAGTTGTCACTTGACAATTACTCATATTTTCACAGTTAACTAAGCCCTATGGAAACCTTAAGTCAAGAAATCGAAAGATTTTCTATTTTAAAATAACTTGTGATCTACGACCATAAATTCTAGATAAGGGACTACGGTGGTGAAGAAGGAAGGTGTTAGGCACCCTTTCTGCCTGTATAGGTGCATGGTCTCTACTTTACACAACAAGATGAAATGTAAGGGATTGGATTAGTTCCTGTATACGAATGATGCAATGAAGTATGTGGAATGTAATGTGGCAATGTGTGCCTACTTTAAGCGATGGACCGAGATAGACTTCTCTACTCGGACTTACCCACTTGGAGAAGTCGTCGAAAGCCTAGTCGATCCTTTATATATATATATATATATATATATATATAATATATATATATATATATATATATATATATATCGGTAAGCCACAAAACATACACTCGAACCGATTAGACAAGCGGGTGGATTGGGAGTGGAGATGATGATGCATAATGCAAATGCAAGAGTGGATGAAATTGAATAGAGTGGGCGAGTGGGTGAATGGATTGTCGCAAGGATCGATTGAACTGGGTTGGATCGGTCTTTTGAATGGTTCAAGTGGCTAAGGGTTGGACTCTGCTAGGCTAACCTAAGGCTAGAAGGGCCTCGTCTCTTACACTCTTATTCTCTCTCTGGTGGATGGATGGGCTAGACCCTCTCTCTCTCTCTCTCTCTCTCTCTCTCTCTCTCTCTCTCTCTCTTCTTCTTCTTCTTCTTCTCTTCTTAAATGAGGATGGGTGAACAAGAGATTAGAGATAATTTGGAAATGAAATTAGATGGGGTATTTATAGGTGTTTTGAGTAGCATTATGGTGATTTCTAGGAAGTTCAAAGGTTAAATAGGGTTCCAAGGGTTGTAATTGGCCAATGGCATGGGTGTGCCATATGGCACACTATGATTAGTTAGATCAAATGGCAAGGAGTGTAATTTCGAGTAAAACTAGAGGCAAAGGGGTCATTTCACCCCGATCAGGCTTCCCAAAAAGAGGTTTGCTTTCCCCCCCCCCCCCCTTAAGTCATGAAAAAATCTCGCGGGAATGCATGTGGTGGGCTCTGCATGCTAGTGGATGGGTCCCATCTTTTGTGGGGGCTCCCAATGGGATGTTAATTCCCCTCTAGTCCACTCATTTCTACTTTATCATGTGGGGGCACTTTTAATATGGGTCGTTCATCATGCGGGCCCACCTTTGATGTCCACCATCCATCATGTGGGTCCCACCTTTTCTATGGACCATCCATCATGTGGGGCCCACTTGATGTGGATAGTCCATCATGCGGGGCCACATTTTGATGTGATTCACCATCATGTGGGTCCCACCTTTGCTATGGACCATCCATCATGTGGAGCCCAACCTTCAATATGGGTTGTTCATTATGTGGGCTCACATTTAATGTTAACCTTCTATTATGTGGTACCACCTTCAAAGTCCACCATCCATCATGTGGGTCCCACCTTTGATATGGGTTGTCCATAATGTGGGGCCACACTTTGATGTAGGGCATCCATCATGTGGGGCCCACCTTTGATGTGACCGTGCATCATGTGAGCCCACTTTGATGTGGACCATTCATCACGTGGAGCCCACCTTTAATATGGGTTCCTCATCATGTGGGTCCACCTTAGAGAGATTGTAAAGAGAAGAGAGGAGGGTAGGATGGGAATTACTTAAAAGTTTTAAGGGCAAATTTGTCCAAAATTTAAACAAAAATATCTACTCGCTTAAGACAAATAAACTCTAAAAGAAAAATTATCTTACCTATCACTTATTTTTTAAAAACTTTTTAGCTAGTTTATAAAAGAATATGATCTAAAATTAAAACATTACCAAACAGTATAGTTCAAAAATAAGAGCTTATGTTTTTTTAGAATAGCAAATAAGCTCTTATTAGTAGAGATGCCAAACGGCCCCTTAGTACTTTTAAGTATTGAAAATTTTGTTTGATAATTTGTCTAAAAAAATCCTGATATCTGAAAATTTCACAAAAAACTTGTATGGTAAACACAAACCATAAATGTCTGAACATTAGCAATTTGTCATACTTGCCTATATTATCTCGATTTTTATTTTTATGTAGAGTATGAGATGAAGCCTACTATTGCAATGCTACTAAATTTAGTGAACCTATGCCTAATCTAATAAAATTTTAATACTTTCCTCTTGTACGTTGCAGCAAGAGAATATTGCTCAATTTATAAATTTTAATCCTTACTAATTTAGGAAGTTCAATGATGACTTGTGGGTAAGGAAAGATTGAAGATCAATTAGACATACATGTGAGATCTGTGTCAAATATCTCATGAATTGCTCAGATATCTAATAGGTGTGCCATGCTAATCAAGACTGCCAAGATATTGAGCTTAGATATAGGCTGATTATGATAGGTCATCCTTTAATCTTGCCATACAACAAGCCTGGGCGTTCATGTCAGTAATTCTCACATGCATTTTCCTTGGATTTCCTAGATAAAATTCTTTATCCTCTTCTTTGAATTGTAGGTTTACCCCAAGATTTAATTCGGTACACCCTTTTCCTTATTTTCTTGAAATCTGACTTAAATCTTTCATAGCTATTTTCTTTAACTTCTTAGAAATCAAAGATTCATCCCTTATTTTCCTTGAATTTTTTTGTTTTCTTTATTTTCTTTAAAATCAAGAACTTTTATCTTGTTTCTTTCTTTTAATTCTTGAAAATTAAGATTTTAGTTTCTTGTATTTTTTATTTAGTTTTTACTTTCTTAGAAAATCAAAGATCTAATTCCTACCTTTCTTCGTTTGTGGCCACTTTTTTTTTTTTTTTTTTCTTGATCTCTCTTTTAATCGAGATTTGTTTTCTTGTTCTTTTAAAATTTTATATTCAACTACTTGTATTGCATATTCATGATTTTATTAGAATATTTCGATGATGGGTAAAAAGATTTATAATATATGGATGTATATATGAAAAGGTTAAAAATCTTTCATGAGTTTTATGTTATTACGAAATTATTGAATCATATATAATGTGCATCATTATAATGAAATTGTGGGGATAATTCAGTCATATGGGTTAAAAGACTCGTGTTGGAATATTAGAAAAATAGGTAGGGTGATCGAGTCCCATGGGTTGAAAATCTTTAAAAGCATAAGTAGGTGGGCAATCGAGACCATTGGGTTGAAAAGTTCCTAAATCCCAATTAGTACCTTTTAGAACCTTTATTGTGAGGTCAGGTAATGAGTATGGTTGACTTACAAAAGACCATTGCGAGGTCAGGTATTGTAATTGATAAAGTATTGGTCGATTGGTGTGAAATTACTAGTGTTCGAAAGGTAAACATTACTGATGATTATGGATATTTCATATATGAGTATTGTATTTCTAATGCGTGCCACATGATTTTATTTTGAGAGCTTGTTTATGAAATCCTTGCATCCCATGTTACATAAGAAATTAATTTTATTTTGAAGGTTACATTGAATAATGTTTGTTTTATTTCATATGAAATTGCACTTAAATCTTTAGTTATTTAGTCTCTGGTCTTCAAAGCATTATATTGGATTGCAGTATTTGATAAAGATATTTTATTCAAGTCAAATGTGTTTTTAAACTTGTGTTGAGAGTTACCTACTGACTTCGTAGCCTATCCTATTGGGATTTTAAATTTCAGGATCAGAATCCAAGGAGCGTGAGAAGTGGAGTTCTAACCGTTATTATTCTATTAGAATTAGTAATCCTTTTAAGTTTTAGTTTTATTTATAAAGAACTTGGAATGAGAAGTTCATGTATTACTTTAGTTAAGGGCGATGATAATTTAGTGGATGTTTATTTTTTGAGTTAATGGTAATATCTTTAGTAAAAACAAATGTTTCTATGTAGTGGTTTATACTATAGAATTATGGTTTGTGAGCGTAAAATATACAAGTCATGTCCTTAGGTATAAGATTGAGGACGAGCATACCCGAGTGCCGGAATTGGGGCCTAACGGGCTATCCTTGGCGACAAAGTCTCTAGAAAATTCACATCCACAGGTGAGATATCTGGGTCATACAATTCAACTTAACTTTTTAAAAAAAAAAAAACTAATCAGTGACGTATACAAAATATGGTGGATCGAGATTTCATTTGGAAGTATCTATGGTGGCCATCATCGTCCTAGTTTACCTCGTTATTTCCTTTAGAGTGGACTACTTGATTTATGGATTAGGCTAGTTCTTAGGGCTCTCAATGGAGCGGGTCATATCCGAGATCCAATTCGCTTCGAACCCAGATAATGCGGAGTTGGATCTTAAAATATGTCCTATTAACTAAATTGACCGGATTCGGGTTCATAAAAATAAATCCGAATTATATTCGGGTTGGATCCAAATCTAGTGGTGAGATCCGATCGGATCCCCATTATTGCATGCTTTAAGCTGTCAACCGTTTCGACTTCAATAGTAGTAAATTCTACGTGGTTGTTCGAATTCTGCTTACAGACTTCAATACTCTTACATGATTTAAATTAAAAATATTCAAATTGCGCTATTTTATTGCTAAATTAAATATTTATCTTATATATTTTTATATTTGTGATGCGGTGGATTCGAAACAGATCCAACCCGAATTCGATGGCTATATGATTTTTTGGATCGGAAATGGATCTGGCTATTTGTAAGTGGATCGGATATAGATATCACCTTTTTGATCCAAGTTGGATCTGAATCCAGCTACAAATTTTGGACTTAGAGCCAGATCCAATTGGATCTGATCCAGATCTGACCCATCGAGAGCCCTACTTGTTCTTTGAACATAGGTTTAACATAAATGAGTGCACCTAATGCAGGGATTAGATGGCAACCAAATATCATAGTGGGCCCCATACAATTGGATTGTGTTATTGGAAGTCTATGCATGTTCAAGCCAATGTTCGCTTTCTTGGCACACATATTGTCGCCTGCTCATATCTACCATTACATCGGTTGGGCCGCATTTTGAGGTGGCATTGGCCCGAATTTGGCACATAAATAATATAAGGTACACCTGCATCAAAAGATGGTCCGAGGACTTGAATCATTCATTTTCTGTTTACTATTGTGATATTCATTTTATTACTGAAATAATGCTTAATAGTGATTTTATAACTTATTTATGCCTGATCTTACCGTGTCAGATTCAGCAACATAGATGATATCATGTGCCATCAATATCTTAATAAAAGGTAAATAGAATATCTTTCCGGCTACTTTGATGGTCGGTCGGATTTAATTAGAGTCTAAGGTATTATGAGTAGTCCAAAAAAGATAAGTTTGGTTGATTATTGTTACAGGACGCTTGTCACATATCTTATTCACGTGACTGAGTCAGCTACTTTGGTAACCTCATGGGTGATGATAAACAATAGCCAAAAAACAGTTAGACTAGTGGCAAATTCGACCAATGCATTATAATATCATATAAAGGAGACATTTACAACCGAAACTGTATGGTAGAGATGAACTATGAAGTAGCGTAACAAAATGTTAAGTTAGCCAATTTTCATGCACACGTTGCACATTGATCAAGCAAAAAGTACAGTAACAATTGTCCACGCGTGGCAGTACAGGAGAATTCTCACCCACGTAGCAGATTGAAGACGATTGAAAACGTGCACACCATCGATGTTAACCCACAACAAACGATCTATGCACCTGACAACGCATGATAGGCCATAATTGTTTATGGGCCCAGACCGTTATTTACTCATCAGTGCACATGACAAATGGCTAAGTAGATCTCTCCAACAACCACTTGGAAATTTTATAAATAAGAGAAAGTTTAAAGAGCTTCAATCCTTGCCATCCCAACATAACACAATTTTACAACGCAACTCTACGTATCTTAATTTAATTTATCATGCTCGTTTACACTACTATATGGATTGACCTTAGCTTAGTTTTAATGTTAACCAATCCATCTACGTTGGACCAACGTTAGATTAGTCTTAGTTTAATTATGCTCGTCCATGCTACTCCATTGGACAGACATTTATTAGTGTAGTTCCCTTCATCTGTGCTCCAATTATTCGACTAAGGACAATTGTAGCTTCAAAACCTTGCCTACGCAATAGTCATTACATCACTAAGGATTTTTTATTTTTTATTTTAATTTGCAAGTGTTTATCTTAAATAAATGTTTTTTTTTTTTTTCTTTTGATTACTCTTATGCTGTATTGTTATTGAATGACTGCTGCTATCATGCCAGAAAAAGTCATTTCAGCTGAAAGATTAAAAAAAATATAAAAAAACAATTAAAGAGATGAACCTTCCTCTTCTCAAATCACCAAATGTCTATTACAAGCGGTTAAATAGATGAACAAAACACTTAAGTTCTCGATTTCTCGGTCTACCTTGATGCTTGGAGTTAAAGGTATTCGGTCTGGATGAAGCTGTAACAAGCTTTGGCACGTTTGACTTTCGACCCAAACGTAACCATTGATTTTAAGTGGAGCCATTGAAAATTTTCTTTTCAAAATTCTAAATTCATTTAAATATATTGATGGTCACAATCATTCGAAAGTATAATTTTCTTATAATGAAACCTTCTTTTTTTTTTCCCTGTTAGCTTGTTAGTACACCCCACTCTCAATTCACACTTCACTGTTCGCCACCCCCACTAGGGATCAATAACAAGACCTCAGCATTGAAACTTCTTATAATGAAACCTTCTAGAGTATATTTCGCAATATAGATGGTGCAGATCATCCCGATAGCATGTGGGCCTAAATATGGCAACACATGCTAAATTGTTGGTCGCAACGGAGGCCAGATGGCTTCAGGAAGAGAAAAACTTCGGTACCCTTCCATCGCGATGGATTATACGCAGGCACATGGAAATTGCTTTAAAATTGAAAATATAAATAATGCAAGTTAAACCGTCCAAATTATTGAGCCATTTTACGTGTACCATGAACCACAGCTTAAGAATTATCTGATCATCACACCATCCGATTGGTTGACATTTATTGGACGGTTAAAATGAAAAATATCCAATGGTCATATTTAAAAAAAAAAAAAAAATCACAAAACAAAAGTGTCCATCAATCAGAGGTTAGGTTTGTCTAACCAATATGATTTTAGGATTATGATTTAGAGGCAGGATGTTCCGTAATTTTGTTGGTTTAATTTGAGTAAATATATTCTAACTTATATGATTTTCCAAGTGGCTGTGTATTAAGGTCATATCCTGCCTGAGTATCATATGGCTTTCCTGTCAACGCAATATCCATCACCTCTGTTATGCACACGTGCTTATGCAAGCACATGTAAAACTCACCTATAATTCAAAAATATGGACAGTAGCAAACTTAAAAAACAACAACAGAAACTATGGACGACCATATTTTCTTTAGTCTTATTATGATTAACGTGGACGCGGATAAGATACCGACAAGGTCAGTAGCCAAATCCCTACTGAAGTGACGTCACCAAGCTATGTGGACCTCACCATGATGCATGTGTTATATTGATGTAGAGCAGATTGCGGACAGTTTCATGGCCAAGATGGATCAGAAAAGGCCTGGTCGATGACAGAAGTGATCTGGACCATCTGACCTTAGATCGGGCGTATCTCGCAATCCGGAATGAGTTACCTGACGTAAAATATATGATTTTGGGGTAGAACGAGCTACTTTAGCCAACCAACGCTGCTATGCAGGGTTGCAACTCTCGGAATTGCGAAAAACCCCTGGATCGACGGTCGTTTCCCTGCTTTAATTTCGCTTTTACTATAAATAGTAAGTTTTAGTTTGATTATAACTCTTCATCCGTCGAGCTTTAGGAGTTGCACCCAACGTGAAAAGAGCTTAGAATAATTAGGAGAACGGTTTGGTGAAGCCAAATAGGACACTTACTATTTTTGGCCGAAAACCTTGCGCACTAGTAGACATCACGACCGTCTATAAATAGTAAGTTTACTATTTATAGTAAGTCACGGATTCTAGGAGTTTTAGTTGTAGTTTGATTCTGATTTCTTTCCCATTGCTTGGTACCCCTATTTAAAGGGTTGTGAACTCGGTTTTAGTCATCAATTAATCAATTTTGAATTTCTTAGAATTTATTTCTATTTTCTGCTTTCTTTCCTCGTGGATTCGAGAAGTCTCTGTGAGGAGTCCAGAGAAGCTCCGTGGATTCGGAGTAATTATCCTCATCACGTTCATCCCTGCGTCAATTGGTATCAGAGCAAGGACTCCCCTCGGGCCGATGACAAACAATGAAGGTATGGATCAAAATCTTGTAGACGGTGATCCAGGGATTCGTTATCTTTCAAAAAGAATGAAAGCTTTCCACCGGGAGAGTCAGTTGACCATGCAAGGGCTGCTAGCAATCCTCGACAGTCTTGCGGATGTGCTACTTCCGCCCCGAGCCCTAGGTGGTGCTCCACCACCTATGGTTGCTTCACCACCCATGGTTGCTGATGACGCAACCTCGATTTCCGTAGAGTACTACCAGTGGCAAACCGTAGGGCTATACCAGATGATTCAAGTTCTAGCAACGAGGACCTTAATGAGGGTTTTCCCCAACGACCAATCCATGGAGGCGATCACCTAGATCGTGCTGAAAGAGACTATCGAGGTAAGGCTGAACTTCTTAGTTTTAATGGTTTATTACGTATAGAAGATTTCCTCGATTGGCTAACCGAAGTAGAGAGATATTTTGATTATATGGACGTGTCAGATCATAAAAGGGTAAAATTGGTAGTGTTTAAGTTAAAATCTGGTGCTTCTGCATGGTGGAAACAATTACAACTCTCACGAGCCCGCCAGAACAAGGCGCTCATCTCATCATGGCCACGGATGAGACGTCTTCTTCGATCACAATTTCTCCCCAGTGATTATGAGCAGATATTATTCCAGCAATACCAAAATTGCCGACAAGAAAATTGAACCATCATAGATTACACTGAAGAATTTCAGCGGTTGGCTACACGAAACGATCTATCAGAATCTGAGTCACAGAAGGTGACACGATTTATAAGTGGGTTGCGACCAATAATTCAGGACCGAGTTCAGATGTACCCAGTCGGGACCGTAGATGAAGCAGTTCAATTGGCGAGTAGGGTAGAAACACAACTTGCAAGAGTTCCTGCTCGTCCCTATCCTTCAACTTGACCCCCATGACGGGTCCCACGCAGAATCCAGTGCTGGCACGAGGAAAAGATCCAGTAGGAGAACGTCATCAACCTCCTACAACCGTAAACCGTGATACGGGGAGCGGCTCATCCAGACCTCAACGTGTAGCACCCACAACAGCGGGCCCAGTAGGATTCCAAATCCTTATGTTCGGCCAAGGTCGAACAATTGTTACCGTTGTGGCCAGCCAAGCCACTTATCAAACACCTGTCCTCAACGTCCCGCAGCACACTTGATTATAAACGAAGGGGGCACTAAAGATGAGGCCGCAGAAGAAGACCATGGCTATGATGAACATGAACAAACCACTGAAGAAATAGCAGGTGGCGAATTTCTAGTTGTGAGGCGATTACTGTATACCCACGAAAGGAATTACATCCACAGCGACACAATATATTTCGTACTCTGTGCACTGTCAACGGAAAGGTCTGTGATGTGATCATACATAAGGGTAGTAGCAAGAACATCGTCTCAAGAGTGATGGTGGACAAGTTGTGGCTACCAACGACGAAACATTCTTCCCCGTACTCAATTGACTGGATAAAAAAGGTGAATGAGACCAAGGTAACTGATCAATACACTATCTCATTTTCAATTGGTAAAAATTATAAGGATCAGATACTTTGTGACGTGGTCGACATGGAAGCTTGCCACATGCTACTCGGTCAACCCTGGCAGTCGGACAGTGATGCGACCCATCGGGGACGAGACAATGTGTATGTATTTGTCAAGGATAGTCGAAAAATAATCCTTGCCCCTATGGCACCAGAGAACCACCCTGAAGCTTCTAAAGTGGAAGGGAGTTCCCTCTTGACCATTCGGGATTTCATGGAGGAATCCAAGGAAACCGGCGTGGTATATGCCGTAGTAGTGAAGGGCGAGGAAGAGGAACCCTCAAATATCCCTCCAAGTTTAAGACTGTTGCTAAACGAATTTAAAAAAGTCTGGCCTGAGGATTTACCTGATGGATTGCTCCCCATGAGGGACATCCAACATCACATAGACCTCGTCCCTGGGGCTAGCCTGCCCAACCACCTCAAATGAGTCCAAAGGAGTGTGAGATACTTCAGGGGCAAGTGAAGGAATTGATCCGTAAGAGTCTCTTGAGAGAGAGCATGAGCGCATGTGTCGTACCAGCATTATTAACGCCAAAAAAAGATGGAAGCTGGCTCATGTGTGTCAACAACTGGGTAATCAACAAAATTACCATCAAATATCGGTTCTCAATACCACGGTTGGACGACACGCTCGATATGCTAGAAGGGGCCAAGGTGTTCTCTAAACTAGATCTAAGGAGCGGGTACCATCAGATTCGTATCCGACCTGGTGATGAGTGAAAAACGACATTCAAGACCAAGGAAGGGTTGTATGAGTGGCTGGTCATGCCCTTCGGCCTATCGAACACACCAAGTACTTTTATGCATTTGATGAATCAAGTTCTAAAACCCTTCACTGGCCGATTTGTGGTAGTATATTTTGATGACATATTGATATATAGTCAGGATGAGGCGGAGCACAGGAAACATCTCAGGCAGGTGCTGCAGGTCCTACAAATTAACAAGTTGTACCTCAACTTGAAGAAGTGTAGTTTTTTAACTGACAGTCTGTTGTTTCTAAGATTTGTTGTCACGTCCACAGGCATTCGTGTGGATGATGAAAAGGTGCGAGCTATTAGGGAATTGCCGATCCCGATAAACATTCATAAGGTGAGGAGTTTTAATGGGTTGACCACTTTCTATCGTCGATTTGTGTGAGATTTTAGCACCATAGTCGCGCCTATAACAAATTGCTTGAAAAAAGACCGTTCCAGTGGACCGATAAAGTTAACGAGAGCTTTCATGAGATCAAGCATCGTTTGTTTACAACACCAGTCTTGGTACTTCCTAATTTCAACAAATTGTTTAAGGTTGAGTGTGACGCTTCATACGTCGGAATTGGGGGAGTATTATCACAGGAAGGCAGGCCGGTAGCCTTCTACAACGAGAAGCTCAGCGAAGCCCGAAAGAAGTGGTCGACTTATGAGCTTGAGTTGTTCAAGCACTGCGATATTGGCGGCATTATCTGATTCAAAAAGAGTTTGTTCTATACACTGACCATCAAGCATTAAAGTTTATTAATAGTCAGACTAACGTGAATCGTGTGTATGCTAGATGGGTTGTGTTTTTACAGGAATTCACGTTTGTTCTAAAGCACAAGTCAGGGCAGCAGAACAAGGTGACTGATGCACTTAGCTGTCATGCATCACTACTTGTTACGATGAGCAACAAGGTGGTCGGCTTCGATTGTCTCAAGGAGCTGTATGTCGAGGATGAAGACTTCAAAGATTCTTAGGTGAAGTGCCAAGAAGGTCACCCCAGTGACCTTCATATACAGGACGATTTTTTCATCAAAGGGAATCGATTGTGCATCCCCCAAAGTTCTCTGAGGGAGCAGATTATTCAAAAGCTATATGGAGGTGGCCTTGGTGGACACATTGGGCGAGACAAGACTCGAGCTCTTGTGGAAGAGCGGTATTACTGGCCGCAATTAGTACGTAATATGGGAAAAGCTGTACAACGTTGTCATGTTTGTCAGACCTCCAAGGGGCAATCTCAGAATAAGGGCCTCTACACCCCGTTACCTGTGCCTGACGGTCCTTGGGAGGATTTATCAATGGACTTCGTGCTTGGTCTCCCACGGACACAACGCGGTATGGATTCGGTGTTCGTGGTGGTAGATCGTTTCTCTAAGATGACACACTTTATCCCATGCAAGAAGACCCTCGATGCAACACACGTGGCGAATATATTCTTCAGGGAGGTCGTACGGCTACACAGGGTCCCCAAGACCATTACTTCTGATCGTGACACAAAATTCATTAGCCACTTTTGACGGACTTTGTGGACTCGATTCGATACACGACTTCAATTCAGCAGTGCTTACTACCCACAGACTGATGGGCAGACTGAAGTTGTGAATCGTACGTTGGGAAACCTCCTTCGCTGTATTTCAGGAAAAAAACCGAAGCAGTGGGATTTGGCCTTGTCTCAAGCAGAGTTAGCATTTAACAACATGGTGAGCCGCTCGACAGAGAAATCACCGTTTCAGATTATCTATGGACGAGTGCCTCGCCACACACTTGACTTGGTCCCTTTGCCCAAGCACCCAGGCACGAGCATTGCAGCAGAACATATGACAGACAAGATGATGGACATCCATGCAGAAGTGCAGACCAAATTACATGCCTCGAACGAGAAGTACAAGGAACAAGCGGACAAGCACTGGCGACAAAAAGTGTTCGAGGTGGGCGACCGCGTTATGGTCTATCTGCGCAAAGAGCGATTTCCGACCGTGACGTATGACAAGTTGAAAAATAAGAAGATTGGACCCGTCCCAATCATTCAAAAGATCAATTACAACGCTTATGTTGTTGATCTTCCAGATGGCATGACGATTTCATGGACTTTCAACGTCGCGGACCTGACCAAGTATCATGAACCAGCGCAGGATGAGAACTCGAGGACGAGTTCTTTTGAAGTGAAGGGGACTGATGTAGAGCAGGTCGCGGATAGTTTCATGGCCAAGATGGATCAGAAAAGGCTCGGTCGACAACAGAAGTGATCCGGATCGTCTGACCTTAGATCGGGCGTATCTCGCAATCCGGAATGAGTTACCTGACGTAAAATATATGATTTTGGGGTAGAACGAGTTACTTTAGCCAACCAACCTTACTATGCAAGGTTGCAACGCTCGGAATTGCGAAAAACCCCTAAATCGACAGTCATTTCCCTGCTTTAATTTCGTTTTTACTATAAATAGTAAGTTTTAGTTTGATTATAACTCTTCATCCGTCCGGCTTTAGGAGTTGCGCCCAACATGAAAAGAGCTTAGAATAATTAAGAGAACGGTTTGGTGAAGCCAAATAGAACACTTACTATTTTTGTCCGAAAACCTAGCGCACTAGTAGACATCACGACCTTAAATAGTAAGTTTACTATTTATAGTAAGTCGCGGATTCTAGGAGTTTTAGCTGTAGTTTGATTCTGATTTCTTTCCCATTGCTTGGTACCCCTATTTAAAGGGTTGTGAACTCGGTTTTAGTAATCAATTAATCAATTTTGAATTTTTTAGAATTTATTTCTATTTTCTGCTTTCTTTCTTCGTGGATTCGAGAAGTCTCTGTGAGGAGTCCAGAGAAGCTCCGTGGATTCAGAGTAATTATCCTCATCACGTTCATCCCTGCGTCATATATCCATACTGTCCATCCATTTGGAGAGATCGTATTATGGCATGATAAAAAGAATGAGATAGATATAAAGTTCAAGTGGACCCCACCATAGAAAACAATGGGGACAGTGACATCCACCGTTCAAAACTTCTTAGGGGCTACAAAAGTTTCCAATCAAGCTGATATTTGTGTTTTCACTTCATCTATCTCTATGTTAACTTATGAATAGGTTGGATATCTAAAATAAATCATGGTGGGCCCTATAAATGTTTCAACGGTGGGTGTGTGACTGCTCGCACGGTTTTCTGTGGTGGGTCCACTTGAACTTTACATCTATCTCATTTTTTTTCACCTGCCAAAAAACGATCTCAACAAATGGTTGGACGGTATGGATACAACATATGCATCATGGCGGAGTCCACAGAGCTTGGTGACGTCACTTCAGTAGCAATTTGGCTACTGACCTTGTGAGTATATAATCCGCGTCCGATTAACAAGGCTCTGAAAATGATGGTGGCCCACATCACACTGAAAGTAGGAAGCAAATCGCTTACTGGGTAAACTCTGTGGGGTCCACTGTAATTTATGTATTTTATCCACTCTGTCCATCCATTTTAGGAGATAATTTTATCCAAAGCTAAAGTGGACCACACCATGGGAAACAGTGTGAATTGAACGTCTACTACCATTGGAAAATTCTTGGAAACCATAAAAGTTTTAGATGAAGCTGCAATTTGTGTTTTACTTTCATCTTATGAACACGTTGGATGACAAATAAGCATCACTGTATGCACTAGCAATGTTTCAACGGTGGAAATCATTTTTCACGTGTCTCAGCTCCTAAACGGACGCGGATTGCGTCGTACCCCTGCCTAGACAGTAATCCGTCCAGGCAGGGCTCTGTGGGGTCCACAGTGTTGTAAGTGTTTTATCCACGCCGTTAAACGCTTTTTTCTGATAAGTTTAATATGTGAGCCAAAAAATGAGGCAGGTCCAAGGCTTAAGACCACACCAAAGGAAGTTGCACTGATAATGACACCCACCGTTGCAACCTTTCTAAGGGCCAACGTGATGTTTTTTTTTTTTTTTTTTTTTTTTTTTTTTTTTTTTTAAAAAAAAAAAAAAAAAAAAAAAACCATACAACATATTCATAAGGTCATTTAGACGTGGATGAAGTGAAAACACAAATATCAGCTTGATCCAAAACTTCTCCAGCTCCTAAGAAGTTTTTAATGGTGGACGTTCAATCTCCACTTTGTGGTCCACTTAAGCCTTAGACCTGCCTCATTTTTTGGCTCACATATTAAAATTATTAGAAAAAAGCGTTTAACGGTGTGGATAAAACGCTTACAACACGGTGGACCCCACAGAGCCCTGTCCAGACGGATTACCGTCCAGGCGGGGTAGGACGCGATCCGTGTCCCTCCTAAACTGGAACGCGGATTGCGTCCTACCCCCGCCCGGACGGTAATCCATCCGGGCAGGGCTCTATGGGGCTTATCATGATGTAAGTGTTTTATCCACGCCGTTCAACACTTTTTTCAGATAATTTTATAATGTGAACCAACAAATGAGGCGGGACCAAGGCTTAAATGGACCACACCAAAGGAACCTGCACTGATAATGACACCCACCATTGAAACCTTTCTAAGGCCCAACGTGATGTTTTTTTACCATACAACCTATTCATAAGGTCATGTAGACGTGGATGAAGTGAAAACACAAATATCAGCTTGATCCGAAACTTCTCTGGCTCCCAAGAAGTTTTTAATGGTGGATGTTCAATCCCCACTTCGTGGTCCACTTGAGCCTTTGACCTACCTCATTTTTTGATTCACATATTAAAATTATCTGAAAAACGCGTTGAACAGCATGGATAAAACACTTAGATCACGGTGGGGCCCACAGAGCCCTGCCCAGACGGATTACTGTCCGGGCAGGGGTAGGCCGCAATCCGCGTCCCCTAAACTGATATGGAAAAGAAAGCGGATTGGCTGGTGTACCACACACCACCGACTTAGTTGGTGTGTGTACATGTCGTGCGAAGACGAGCGCTGACGCTCCTCAAGCACTTGGTTGTAAGAACGTTTCAATGGATATCAAAGTTGTATGGGCCGTACAATGATGTATTTATTATATCCGCACTGTTAATCCATTTGGCTAGATCATTTCAGAGCGTGATATAAAAAAATCAGACATATCCAGAGATTAAGTGGACCACACCATAAGTAGCAGTGGGACAATGATTTTCACCATTAAAACATTCGTAGGGTGTTCAGTTCCCCACTGGGTTTTTCATTGTGGTCTACTTGATCTTTGGATCTATCTTATTTTTCACCTCAATACTTAAAACGAGTTCTCCAAATGATCGGATGGTTTACTCAGTACGCAATCCGATTTCCTAAAACGTGGAAAGCAGTAGTAAGCTTAAAAAATATGAAAGCGAAAGCAATCCGATTTCCTGAAAATATAGAAAGTTGTAAACTTAAAAATTAGAGAAAAAAAATGCTGGCTATGGGGTTCGAACCCATGCGCACTTATGTGCAGAAGATCTTAAGTCTTCCCCCTTAACCTCTCGGGCAAACCAGCTAGATAGAAGAAGTGTTAATTAATATATTATAAGTCTAATACCATTCTTTTATTGATCATGGCCCTTTGAAATGTTATTCTGACCATCCATTTTCTGGACAAGTACCGTGTGGTTAGGATCATTTTTTCATTGGCATGTTTGATTCATGACTAAATCCATAGAGAGGCTCGCAATTTGGGCGGTTCACATATGCATGCGTGTAATTGGGTCCCGCAGCTCACCCGTGTATGATATAAAATTCGTCTTTATTCAACTTCGGGGTGGAAGAAATTGCGTATTGCCCCTGCCTGGACGGATTAGGTCCAAGCAGGGGATCTGTGGGGCCCACTGTGATGCATGGGTTTTATCCACGCTGTCCATCCAAATTTCCAAATCCTTTTAAGGGTATGAGCCCAGAAATGAGAAAGATCCAAGGCTGAAGTGGACAACACAACGGTGATTGAACGCCCACCATTAAAAGCTTTTTAGGAACAGCAGAATTCTTGATCACGATTGTATATGTGCTTTCCCTTCATACAGGTCTATGTGACACTATAAACAGGTTGGATGGCAAATAAACATCTGATGGACCCTAGGAAGATTTTATCAGTGGGTAATAATTTCCTGTGGTGTGGTCCACTTGAGCCTTGGATTTGTCTCATTTTTGGACTTACACTCTAAAATGATTTGGAAAAATGGATGGACGGCGTGGATAAAACCTATACATCACGTTGGCCCCACCGAGCCCCTGTCTGGATCGAAGGCGACTAGGAGAGCTGGTAGAGAGAGAGAAGCTCGATCTTCACGATCCGACGGCGAGCCGTGTCTCATCCCGGCTGCAAATTCCATCAAGTGTATTATTTCAAGTGAGATGGTACTTGGGCAGGGCATGCCTACCGGTTTCCCCACCTGATGAACAGGCAGGATATCTCGCTTGTAAGTAATATTAGTACCCGTGACACGAACGCCCTCATCCATCTCACGCGAGCGAGTACATTGCATTCCCTCTATAGACTTGAGCTTGGGAGCGGATTGCGTCCTGCCCTTGCCTGGACTATATAATCCGTCCATGCACGGGCTCTGTAGGGCCCAAATTGATGTATTGATTTTATACACTCGGTTCATTCATTTTTTCATATCATTTTACGATATAAACCCAAAAATGAAACAGATCCAAATCCCAAGTGGATCATACCAGTGGTGATAATAACACCTACCGTTGAAACCTTCTGTAACACCCCGAAAATCGGCACCCGAGTACATAAACTCCGATCTCGAGTTTTTAGGTGTTAACTTAATAAAATGCACATGCGTCTTCATTCTAATTTACATTAAATCCGCACACAAATAATCAGAGTTGCGCAATTAAACTTAGCGGAACCAAACCGAGGCAGAGATAACAAAAATTAATAAATATAGAGCAAACAGTAAACGTACAATTGAAAAGTAGTGTCCGCCCTAATGAGGATTATACAAGCCACAATATACATACCCAAGATGGTTAAAGTGTAAAGTTTTCACTTTATTCCAAATCTTTTGGAACATAATGGTGGTAGTGCGAACCGATCGATCTAAGCCTACCCGCCGGAGGCCTCGATAAAACCCTCATCAACAATATGTCTGGTTGGTGTTTTAAAACACCGTTCCAGGTGGAAGTGAGTAGCTAACTCAATGGTTCCATTAGTTCTAAGTTACACATGCTATCGACACAATCAGTGTAGTTAATGATAAACAAGAAATCAAACAATTCATAAATACTATTGTTAAATGTGCATATGAAGATATGACATGATTCATGCCCTTTCCAAACAATACTCCCTCACATGTGACTCCGACCACCTGGTTCACAAATGACAACACTTCCTCAACACGCGGCTTCAACGCTTGTTTCGCCACATTCTAATCTAATGCAATGCGATGAATAATCATGTTAGCCGAGTAATTATTAAGTTCAGTTCATCTAGCATATTGGCGAAGCTAGGATACTGATGTTATATCACGAGTCCTTATATAGATCACGTGGCTCGTTGCCATACGTAGCGACTCTTTATCAGTGTCCATTGATCCAAATTTAAGTGTCACTCATTTATCTCATAAATCAACAATTCTAAAGGTAGGGTATGATATCTAAATGTATGAGGATCAATCCGGTATGGGTCGTCACCCATACCGAGTATGATCACTTAGTTCTGAGGTGCAGACTTGTTGTAAGTGCTATGATTTGATTCATCTTTGATTGTCAAATTTTGTGTGTCAAAACTTCTCCGTATGTCGTGTGTTTATATCTTGATAAATTTGTTCGAGACACCTCATCAACACTTAAAGTCTAGCTCAAAGAATTCTTCAAGCTCATGATAGTTCAAGCTACAATATTAAGAGAGAACTCAGGGTCAAGACTCAAGTTCAAGTGTAAGTCGAAGTTCAAGATTCAAATCTAAATGCGGGACTCAAGTACAACTTAAAGTTACATTGAAGCTTCTGAAGTAGTCAAGCTACATCGAGAAAAAATCAAACTTCGTAAAGATCAAAGTCTAAGTAAATGAAGTGTTCAATGTCCATACTTCATGTTCCAGGTTTGATAGACCATTAGATTGACCTTAGGGTAGGTTACTTTGGATATATAATCCAAATGAATATTATTACATGATTTTGGTCTACTATAAGACCAGTCCTAGACCCTGTTCGACCAGTCCTAGCACTGTCTCGACCAGTCTAAGAAGTTCTAAGACCAGTCCTGAAATGGTTGCAATTTATCGGATTTTTTGGTTCGCCTACGACCTGTCCTGGAGTCTGCTCGACCGGTCGTGAGATGGTCTCGACTCGACCTTCGATCAGTCGCAAGGCTTCGACTCAAACTCCAGTAACTAAATCAATTGTTGCACGACCAATCGTAGAGGGGTCTCGACCGGTCGTGGACTGCTTTCGACCAGTTGTGGACTGCCTACAACCGGTCGTACAACAGTCTGATGCGATCGCGCTCAAAAATTCAAAAATCAGTTTATTCCAAGACTAGTCGTGGTGACCCTAGGACTAGTCGAAGACGAACTTCTTCTGCTATAAATAGCACACGAATTTCAAAGTTTTTCATTGAATAATTAAGTGAATTCAAGGCTCCACTCTGAGATAAGTCTGCATTTATTTTTAAGCTATTTTGTGTATAATTTCTTTCTCTTTTTGGTAGCTTATTTAATTTGATTTTGTTTCTATATTCCAATCTGATTTGAAAAGAGGAATTGACTTATTCCTTCTTCTTGGAATCAAAATCAAATATAGCTACGCCCAACTGGTTTAAATTAAAATCAATTAGAACTTAGAACCATATTAAAGTGAGTAGTGGACATTAAACTTCTATATTCGAGCATCTACTCCAATTGGTTCTTCCGGGCAGCTACAAGAGGAGAAATTCAGGTATTTTATAATTCTGTAAATTCCATTCCATTTTAGTTTTTGTTTGGGATTCGCCAGAAAAATTTCAATTTGTGTGGTTATCTGAGGAGGGCTAGAAAACTCAGAAGTATGGGTTTTTGAATTGTGTAAGCCCAAGTTAAAAAGACACAATTGTAAATGTTTTGGGTGAACCTGTGAAAACCTATTTGATAGTAAACGCTAATATCCCCTGTGTGAGGATATTAGGAGTGGAGTAGCATTCTGTGTGGCTGTTGAAGAGCAGTTGGTGTACACACAGGCGAACCGCTATAACTCTTTGTCTTGTGGATTGAATGCTTGCTTAATTTTCATATCTTTTATCATTCAATTGTGTGGAATGTACATGTGGATGTGAATGTTGTAACAATTTACATTTCAAGCAAGTGTGGGGATTGTTGTAATAAATTAGATCTATATTTCTGCACTTAATTTCAATTCTCTGCTATTCATTTATTTCTATTAAAATCGAGTTCTTGATCCAAAAGATGTTCTAGAAATAAGGTTGTCCTACCATAAGACCTTGTTTATTATGGTGTAAGGTTGTCCTTAGAACTAAATTTGTATCAATCTCTCAATACTTATTTATTAAGGTGATTTGATTTCAGCATTGTGAATTGATTTATAATTGTAAGGTTATTGATTAATTTTATTCCGCTGATTTTATTTTAATTTGGCATAGTCCTATTCACCCCCCTCTAGGACATATAGCTTGGCCTTTTCAAGTGGTATCAGAGCCTAATAGCTCGTTCTTATTGTTTTTTTTATTTATTTATTTTCTGAGCTAACGATCTAAGCTATATTAATAAGATGTCAAATTTTGATAGCCTATCAGTCACTAGGCCTTCACCCTTTGATGGCTCCAACTATGCCTATTGGAAAGCCAGAATGAGGATATTCCTCAAATCAATGGATGAGAGTGTGTGGAGAGCCACAGTGACCGAATGAAACTCTCCTACCATTGAAGTAACTGAATCTGACGGTTCAAAAACTGTGTCTGTACCTGCTTATTATTTATGGACCACCCTTCAGAAAAGTGAGTATAGTGTCAATGCTAAAGCACTAAATGCAATCACTTATGCACTATCACCGGATGAGTTCAAAAGAATTATATCCTGTGATACTGCAAAGCAAGCCTGGGATATACTAGAAATGACACACGAGGGTACATCAATTGTCAAAAAGTCTAAAGTCCAACTCCTCACAACCAAATTTGAAGAAATTCATATGGAGGAAAATGAAATGTTTATGGACTTTTACACTAGACTAAATGACATTGTAAACTCTATGTGGGGTCTTAGCGATAAAATTCCAAAAAGTAAAGTGTGTGCAAAGATACTACGCTCACTTCCTGAACGGTTCAATTCTAAAGTAACCGCGATCCAGGAACTTCGTGATACAGATAATATGAGGGTAGAAGAACTAGTTGGTTCTTTACAAACCTATGAATTAAATTTTAAAGCTCCTAAAGGTAAATCTATAGCTTTGAAATCTTCTAAAGGTATTTCTTAAGAAAACTCAGATTTAGAAATTTGAAGAAGATGATATGGTTCTTTTGGCGAAAAAGTTTTACAAAATTTTCAAAAGCAAGAAAAGGGTCGACTTTTAAAAGGGAAATGAAAAGAAACAATCTAAACCTAAGTCCAAAACTTGAAAATCTTTGAAAGACAGTCAGTGTTACAACTGCCAAGAGTATGGGCATTTAGCAAACAAATGTCCTAAAAATGACAGACCCAGAAGGAAGGGTATGTTGGCTACTTGGGATGAATCGTCTAATTCTGAAGCATCTTCTGAATCAGAAAATTCTGAAATCGAGTCGGACAGTGAAGTTAAAGCCCTTATAACTCTAGCCAAGTTTACTTTTTCAGATCACGATGATTCAACAAGTGAAGAAATTTTGAATAGTGATTATGAAAATGAAGAAGATCTTCAAGATGCTTATAATGCGTTATATAAAAAAAGTTGTAAAATTGTTGTCAAACTTAAGCTTCAAAAAGAAAAGTTTTCTAAACTCAAAGAATGTTTTGAAACTCTTGTTTTAGAAAAATCGCATATTTCAAATTGTTTTGAAAAATCAAAATGTGATTTGGAATTCAAAACCTCCTTGATTGATGATTTGAAATCTGAAAATGAGAAACTTAAAAATGAAATATCTTCTCTTCTAAGTTTGAAGGATACATGGAGATATGCCCAGGGTGATCCAAAGTTAGAAAAATTATTATCCGGATCAAGAAAATGTGGCGATAGATCCGGGTTGGGCTATGAGAAAATACATCTCCTAAATAGAAGTATACTTCTCCCAACTTTGTGAAAGGAGAAACTTCTAACTCAAAAGGAAAAGATACTAGTCAAGTTTTTTCTAAAAATACAAAAACTTTTCATAAACCTAAAAGCAGCTATATAAATTTTAAAAATCAGAACAGAAATCCTCTTGCTGAAAAAATAATTGATTTACTTAAGGAGCTCTTAAAATCTAACTCAATAGGTCATTCTTACAACATCAGACAAAAGAAGACCAACCATGTTCCTAAAACTAAAACAGTTTTGAAATGGGTTCCTAAAGTTGCTTGCTTGGTTACCCACACTGCGTTCAAAGCAACAAGCCATTCAAAATGGTACTTAGACAGTGGATGTTCCAGGCACATGACAGGTGACAAGGCTTTATTCACCGATCTAAAAGATATGACTGATGGATTAGTCACATTTGGTGATGGTAGCAACTGTAAGATTATTGGCCAAGGTACGGTTTAACTTTACAATCTTCCCTTATTTAAGAATGTTTTATATGTTGAGGGATTAAAACACAACCTGTTAAGCATATTTCAAATATGTGACAACAACCATAGTGTTAAATTTTCTAATCAAGGTTGTGAGATTATAGATAAAAAGGGTTCTGTAATATTAACTGGTCGCAGAACTTCTGAAAACTGCTATATAGTATGCAATGGAAGCTCATTTAATCAAACGTGTTACATGGTCCATACTGATGAGACAGAATTATGGCATAAACGCCTTGGACATGTACACTACCGAAATTTGTACAGATTGAGCAAAGGAGAACTAATTAGAGGTCTACCTAAAGTGCAAAAAGTAGACAAAATATGTGGTGAATGCCAGTATGGTAAACAAACGAGGAGCACTTACAAAAAGGTGAACTTCAATACCACATCTAGACCACTCAAGCTTCTCCATATGGATCTTATAGGACCAACCAGAATGGAAAGTCGAGGTGGCAAAAAATATATCTTTGTTATCGTAGATGATTATACAAGATACACTTGGGTTTCATTCTTGAGGGACAAATCAGAAACCCTTGATGAAGTGAAAAAGATTATAAAACAGATCCAAACTGAAAAATGTTCTCAAGTTAGTAAGATCCGTAGTGATCATGGATCCGAGTTTGAAAATAGTGGTTTTGAGAAACTCTGTAGTGATCAGGGAATATCACATGAATTCTCTGCGTCCAAAACTCCACAACAAAATGGTATTGTGGAAAGAAAAAATAGAGTGCTTCAAGAAATGGAAAATGTTATGTTAAATAGCATGAAGCTCCCTAAAAATTTATGGGCTGAAGCAGTGAATACCGCCTGCTACATTATCAATCGTGTTTATATCTGCAAATCTAATAATAAAACGGCTTATGAAATGTGGTTTGAGAAAAAGCGTACTATCAAATATTTTCGAATTTTTGGCAGCAAGTGCTATATTTTACGTGACCGTGAAAATCTGGAAAAGTTCGACACTAAAAGTGATGAAGGGATCTTTTTAGGATACTCTTTAAACAGTCGTGCATATCGTATTCTGAACAACAAGACGGGTGTGATTCAAGAGTCAATAAATGTAGTAATTGACGATCACTTGAACACACCTGCCCCTAGTTCAGATAATGATGAAGCTCTTATATATGAAAAACCAGATACTTCATCAAGTAAAACTAATTCTGAATTAAGAACTGTTAAAGATCATCCAACTGATCAAATACTTGGAAACCCTTTCACTAGTGTGCGCACTCATAGATAATTAGAGGACATATGTAACTACGTATGCTTTACATCCTAGATAGAACTAGTTAACGTGAAAGAAGCACTTTCTGATGAAAACTGGACAGTTGCTATGCAGGAAGAACTTAATCAGTTTGTCAGAAATGATGTCTGACACCTTGTTCCTAGACCTAAAGATAAACATATTATTGGAACAAAATGGATTTTCAAAAATAAGTCTGATGAATTGGGAAATATCATTCGAAACAAGGCAAGACTGGTTGTGCAAGGGTACACGTAAATTGAAGGGATTGATTATGATGAAACTTTTGCCACAGTTGCTCGCCTTGAATCGATCAGACTTTTTATATCTATTGCATGTTTTAGAAAGTTTAGAATTTTTCAAATTGATGTAAAGAGCACCTTTTTGAATGACGACTTACATGAAGAGGTATATGTTGAACAACCGACTGAGTTTGAAGACCCTAAGCTTACCAATCATGTATAATGCCTTAAAAAGGCTCTCTATGGTCTGAAACAAGCTCCTAGAGCATGGTATGAAAAATTGACTAAGTTCTTACTAAGTCACAAGTTTCAGATGGGTAGTGTCGATAAGACGCTCTTTGTTAAGAAACATAACGATGATATCTTAATGATTCAAATCTATGTTGATGATATAATTTATGGATCAACTTTTACTAACATGACTGTTGAGTTTGCAGATCTAATGAAATCTGAATTCGAAATGAGCATGGTTGGTGAATTAAATTATTTCCTAGGGTTGCAAGTAAAACAGCAATCTGATGGAATTTTTATTTCACAAACTAAGTATGTATTAAACTCGATTAAGAGATTTGGATTTGAAAATGGTAAGAACTTTGATACTCTTATGAGTACGACTCTAAGACTCTCAAAAGACTCTATAGGTAAAGATGTAGATCCTAAATTGTATCGTAGTATGATAGGTAGCCTACTTTACCTAACTGCAAGTAGACCTGATATTGCTTTAAGTGTTGGAATTTGTGCCAGATATCAGTCTAATCCTAAAGAATCTCACTTAACTGTTGTTAAACGAATTATTCGATATGTCACAAGTTCAGTTAATCTGGGTCTTTGGTATCCCTATGATTCTAGTGTTCAATTGGTTGGGTATTCGGATGCTGATTGGGCAGGAAATATAGATGATAAAAAATCAACCAGCGGTGGTTGTTTTTACATTGGAAACTGTCTGGTTTCTTGGTTTAACAAGAAACAAAGTTCCATATCACTCTCAACTGCTGAGGCCGAATATATTGCAGCAGGAAATGCATGTACACAGTTGGTTTGGATGAAACGTATGCTGAGTGATTATGGAATCGCACAAGACTCTATGGTTTTAAACTGTGATAATTCCAGTGCGATAAACATTTCAAAAAACCCAATCCAGCATTCACGTACTAAGCACATTGACATTCGATTTTATTATATTCGTGAATTAGTGGAAGAAAAAATAATATCTTTAGAATATATTCCTACCGAAACTCAGCTTGCTGACATTTTCACTAAACCGCTCGACAAAAGTAGGTTTAGCAAATTGAAATTTGATCTTGGTATGTACAAATTTAAATGATTGATCATGCATTTTTGTATCATATTGTATATAATGTTAATATGTTATTAATTTAAATTTCAAAATTTTGTGAAAATTGTATTTTTTTTTGTCTAAGACCGGTCGAGAACGTGCTCGACCAGTCTTGATACGACCGGTCGAGTATGTCCCAAGACCGGTCGTGCGCGCGATGATCTTTTTAATTTAGGGAAAACTTGTTTCTTCTTCATTCTAACCCTCCTCACCAACGAGCTGAGCTTGGATTAGTCGAACCCTTGTGTTCAATTCCTTCAGGTTAGAGTAATTTTTCTTGTTTTTTTGGAGAATCTTAATCTTAACTCTTAATTTTCTTGATCATTGTTGTCTATTTCTTATAAATCTTCAACTTTTTGGGTTCTTCTTCCTTTTTGTTGAATCTAGAGAAACCCATCTCTATTTTCTTGAAGTTTCTTTCATTTCTTCAAGAATATGGAATCTAGAGGTAAAAAGAAAATTCATAGAGGTGAATCTTCTTTTCGTTCAAATGCAATCACTAGACGTCATCTTAGGGATCTGAAGATGATCCTCCGCATATACATGACCTGCGTATGCGCAATATTATTGTTGAGAAAGCTGTTAGTTTATATCATATTGCTCCTTACGGTCTCCTTCCTCTCCTTCAATCTGTAGGATGGGAAAATATTTTACGCTGGGGTGGACCGGCATATCAGTCCATAGCACAGGCCATGGTTGCATGCATATCTGACTTCTCTGCTGAGCAACTGACTTTTACTATTGATATTAGAGAAGGGCCATTTCATGTTGATCGACACTTAATTTCCGGCCTTATGGTTATTCAAGTAAATGATGATGGTGTTCATCCTAGTGCACCTGCTGAGAGAGTGTCAGAATCGGAAAAACGTATTTTTACTAGAGCATTGTGTAACATGAATGCACCATGGATTGCAAATGGAAATGCCCTTAAAACCAGATACTTGTTACCCAAATACAGAGTTTTGCATCGTATCTTCACTTCTAATCTGTATCCCTGCTCTGGAAACAAGACTGAGTTGACTCTGTTTATGGTTCGTATTTTGTACTCGATCATTACTGGTGCTAACATCTGTTTGCCCTCCTTGATTTGTTCCTCTATCATACAAATTTGTAGTCATCATGGTCATGATGATATTCCATTTAGATATCTGTTAAATGTATTAGCCACTCACATGTTAGTCACTATGCCTGTCGGTGAGGCTCCTATCCAACACCTCATATTTAACAATTCCAACCTAAATAAGATGAAGTTGGAGTTGGCTCCTGGTCAAGTTGATGTTGATGCGGGTGATGCTGTTGCTGAAGCTGAGATGGGTGTCGAAGGTGATGAGTTGTCAGTCGATGATATTGACATGGATGATATTTTTAATGAAATTGATTCTGATTCTGGAAATGATCAAGACTTTGAACCATCTGATTTCAATGCACGTCTTAGTGCATTAGAGGTAAAAGTAGAACAGATGAATGTTGGCCACAATCAACAATTTAAAAATATGCGCAAATATTTTAGGCGCTTACAGAAGAGCCTTCACCAAAGTGATCCTAACATTCCTGCTCCATCTTCTAGTTCCGATTGAGAATGTTTAATCTTTGGTCTGTAACAAGTTTACTAAGTTTCTTTCCTTGGTTGTGTGGATTATTGTCTTAAAACATCACTTGTTAATTCTTTTAATATGTACTCTGACTCACCTTGCATATTTCTCTTGTTTTGTTCTTCACTCTGCACTTTTTACCATTCTATCTTTCTGAGTTGCTATCTCTATTTCTGTCTTTCATGTCCTATCTTTGTTTCTTCCTTTGTCATATTTTGACGAAAAGGGGGAGAATGTGTGCATTCTATTTATAAGGTATGATTAATATGATGTATACTGATATGATGTATACCTACTCAGAGGGAGTTGAGGTGTATTAACTCAGGGGGAGTTGTATTGTCAGGGGAAGTTGAGTTGTCTCAGTTGCTTGTTTTATGACAACTGGTGCATGATTTGTTATTATATAATGTGATGCTTATCTTATTGAAGTATGAGAAGTGTTTTGTCACAAATTTGACAAAGGGGGAGATTGTAAGTGCTATGATTTGATTCCTCTTTGATTGTCAAATTTTGTGTGTCAAAACTTCTCCGTATATCGTGTGTTTATATCTTGATAAATTTCTTCGAGACACCTCGTCAACACTTGAAGTCTAGCTCAAATAATTCTTCAAGTTTCATGATAGTTCAAGCTACAATATTAAGAGAGAACTCAGGGTCAAGACTCAAGTTCAAGTGCAAGTCGAAGTTCAAGATTCAAATATAAATACGGGACTCAAGTACAACTTAAAGTTACATTGAAGCTTCAGAAGTAGTCAAGCTACATCGAGAAGAAATCAAGCTTTGTAAAGATTAAAGTCTAAGCAAATGAAGTGTTCAATTTCCATACTTCATATTCCAGGTTTGATAGACCATTAGATTGACCTTAGGGTAGGTCACTTTAGATACATAATCCAAATGAATATTATTACATGATTTTGGTCTACTCTAAGACCAGTCCTAGACCCTGTTCGACCAGTCCTAGCACTGTCTCGACCAGTCTAAGAAGTTCCAAGACCAATCCTAAAATGGTTGCAATTTATCGAATTTTTTTGTTCGCCTACGACCAGTCCTGGAGTCTGCTTGACCGGTCGTGAGATGGTCTCGACTCGACCTTCGACCAATCGTAAGGCTTCAACTCAAACTCCAGCAACTAAATCAATTGTTGCACGAGCAGTTGTAGAGGGGTCTCGACCGGTCGTGGATTGCTTTCGACCAGTCGTGGACTGCTTACGACTGGTCGTACAACGGTATGATGCGATCGCGCTCAAAAATTCAAAAATCAGTTTATTCCAAGACCAGTCGTGGTGACCCTAGGACCAGTCGAAGACGAACTTCTTCTGCTATAAATAGCACACGAATTTCAGAGTTTTTCATTGAATAATTAAGTGAATTCAAGGCTCCACTCTGAGATAAGTCTGCGTTTATTTTTAAGCTATTTTGTGCATAATTTCTTTATCTTTTTTATACCTTATTTAATTTGATTTTGTTTCTGTATTCCAATCTGATTTGAAAAGAGGAATTGACTTATTCATTCTTCTTGGAATCAAAATCAAATATAGTTACACCCAACTGGTTTAAATCTAAAATCAATTAGAACTCAGAACCATATTAAAGTGAGTAGTGGACATTAAACTTCTATATTCGAACGTCTACTTCAATTGGTTCTTCCGGGCAGCTACAAGAGGAGAAATCCAGGTATTTTATAATTCTGTAAATTCCATTCCATTTTGGTTTTTGTTTGGGATTCGCCAGAAAAATATCAATTTGTGTGGTTATCTGAGAGCCAGAAAACTCAGAAGTGTGGGTTTTTGAATTGTGTAAGCCCAAGTTAAAAAGACACAATTGTAAAGGTTTTGGGTAAACCTGTGAAAACCTATTTGATAGTGAACGCTAATATCCCTTGTGTGAGGATATTAGGAGTGGAGTAGCATTCTGTGTGGCTGTTGAAGAACAGTTGGTGTACACACAAGTGAACCAATATAACTCTTTGTCTTGTGGATTGAATGCTTGCTTAATTTTCATATCTTTTATCATTCAATTGTGTGGAATGTACATGTGGATGTAAATGTTGTAACAATTTACATTTTAAGCAAGTGTGGGGATTGTTGTAATAAATTAGATCTATATTTCTGCACTTAATTTCAATTCTCTGCTATTCATTTATTTCTATTAAAATTGAGTTCTTGATCCAAAAGATGTTCTAGAAATAAGGTTGTCCTACCATAAGACCTTGTTTATTATGGTGTAAGGTTGTCCTTAAAACTTAATTTGTATCAATCTCTCAATACTTATTTATTAAGGTGATTTGATTTCAGCATTGTGAATTGATTTATAATTGTAAGGTTATTGATTAATTTTATTCCGCTGATTTTATTTTAATTTGGCATAGTCCTATTTACCCCTCCTTGGGACATATAGCTTGGCCTTTTCACTTGTCACATATAACTAAAAACATATAAAGGAAAGGGCTCGTCACCTAATTCCATTCATGCCCGAGTCGTTCAAACGGTACTCTGGCACGAAACCACTGGTAGGGTAATTTGATGGGGGTCGTTTGAACAATGGTCTATCACCTCCATTAGTGCTCACTGGCCACTATGGGGAGACTCGTCACCCCAGCATAGGCCGACAGCTCGAACACGGTGTCTCATACCACTATGCCCGGTTCATGAGTCTTAATTGCTCACTGGTCACTACGGGGAGACTCGTTACCCCAGCATAGGCCGACAGCTCGGACACGGTGTCCCATACTACCATGCCCGACTCATGAGTCTTAGTGGGGTTGTATCGCACTAACGGTTATGAATAGACACATCCATTAGGAATGTGGTATCCTAGATTCCATTTAGTCGTGTCATACATTGTGAACGTACATGATCAGTCGGTTAGTGGACTAATTTGATTGACCTGGGAGAACCACGACACAACCGGCATTGGGTGCAAGTAGCACGTGTAGTCCAGCTACTGTCGGTCGTCCGTGTTCAACCCGAGTCGATCGAACAAGCCTAGAGTGGCAACCTTAACTTGGGCCACTCCTTTTAGTTCAAGCGGTTAGCCAACTGACCCAACTTCGTAACAATCCTAAGTATCGCTATAGAATAATACTATATCACATAATTATAACATAAGTTTCACTACACAATCACTTAGGCATTTCATCGAACATGTGAGCATCCATAGTGTACTACATTCACTAAAGAATTAAATCAAGCATACGAACACGCATAAAGTAATACAATCACTTAAGCATTAAATCAAGCATGTGAACATCGACAAAGCAAGATATTCCACCACTCAGACATTTCATCAAACATGTGAGCATTCATACCCAAGCAATAACATATATTATAGTAAAAATTAAAATGTTAATATACTATCATGCGTAAATTCATATACAAGCATCTAATCATTAACCGAGACCCTCAAGGGTCGATAAATGAAAACCTAGGCATAATGGTCCGCACCTTAAGAAGGAATATCCGATTTTGAGCTCCTAGTGTTAGGGATATGGAAAAAATCATAAATTCCTATATAAACAACAAGAACTATATGAGATTCATACAATTCATTTTAGAAAAACCTAGGTTAAGAAGTAGGATTTGTTTATTAGCTCCCAATCGCAAGTAGGATGAGTTCGGTGGAGGAAAATTGTAAGACTCGTATCCTAGTCCGTACTATTTCGTCGACTCCTGCGATCCTTCCCGTCGAATTCCGGCAACCTGCGACCAATAATTGATGTTTGCGCATGACCCTAAGTCATTTCCCGTAGATTTCAATCGGCTTACTCCGAGACTTGTACCATTGCGACCGCACCGTCGCCGTGGTTCCAACGCGACATCTTGCATACCGATCCAATACCCTGGCAGGGAAATATGGCCTGGCGTTTATTTCAAAGAAAATGCTGCGCGTTTACAATCCGAAGAGAATCTTTACAACATATCCCATCAATCAATCAATCAATCAATGCTTTCTTTCTCCCCAAGTCAAGCGACCACCAAGTCAACTCTTTCTCACCCTCTCTCTTACACACCTATACATGTCAAGTACTTTTCATCACTCCATCACTCACATCCATCACCTCTCCCTTACAACCCCTTCTCTCTCCCTTTCTCAAAACACAAAAATTTCAAGCAACTAGTGGTGGACGTCCATGGTTTTTCAAGAGAGAAAGTGAGATGTGTGTGGCCCACTTCCCACCCCAAAATTCTTCATCTTAGCCGTTCATATCTCATCATCCTCTATCAAAGTGAGACACAAGGAGCTCGGCTTTCCATCGGACCAAGAAGATCAAATGGTGGGTGCTTCTATAGGCTAGTTTTCATATTTTTTTTGTGATGGGTCAAGTGAGGCCTACCGATCGATGGTATGGATCTCGCTTTGGACCTAAGATATGGCCGATAGCATTCATGCCTTACATTACATAATTTTGGTATAGTTGATAGCATTCATAGACTTATCCACATACTTCCGCATTACTCTAATATTATATACTTGGCACTTACCTTACACACACTTTCACCACCCTCTAAGCTATATATAAGCTTATGCATGATAGATGCATGCAGGTGACGTTAGGTTGCAGCAGTGTTGAGCTTAGAGCATGCAACGATATTCTAGAGTTTTGATTTTCGACATATGTATTTCCCTTTCAGCATTGTACTTAAAGTTTTTGATATAGTGGATATGTGGTGATGTTGTTTTGTGACTTGGTTATGCTTGTGGTTATGTTCCATTACCAAAAAAAAAAAAATTCATACTGAAAATCCTCCTTGTAGGATCTCAGGATCGGAATCTGGCGTATGGGCGCTGGGAGCCGAGAATGGGTACTATGGAGGCTGTTAGCACCAGATTTGGCGATCGAAAATTTTGTGAGCCCGTTTTTCAAGTTTAGGACGTGACAAAAATGATCGAGGCCAAGGCATTGTGTGACGCCCCGTCACTGTGGTCACATGTGGGCGGGCACACATGTGGACGGGCCCTAAGGTGGCTGGCAGGATACTATGTGGCTGGCAGGCTACTGTGCTGGCAGGCTACTATGCACACAATGAAGGTGAAATTTTATCTCACATCGGAAGTGTCATCTAAAGTTGTGGTGGTTATATGTGGAGTTGCCACCCTATACTGTATGAGGCCTTTTGGGGGCGACCCCAAGAACAAACCGTGCGGACTATGCCCAGAGCGGACAATATCATACAGTGTGGGCGTGTGCTGCCGAGGACGGCTCTGCCTTCAATGGGGGATATTGTGATGCCCCGTCACTGTGGTCACACGTGGGCGAGCACACATGTGGGTGGGCCCCAAGGTGGCTAGCAGGCTACTGTGTGGCTGATAGGCTACTGTGCTGGCAGGCTACTGTTGACACAGTGAAGGTGAAATTTTATCCCACATCGGAAGTATCATCTAAAGTTGTGGTGGTTATATGTGGAGTTGCCACCCTATACTGTATGAGGCCTTTTGAGGGCGACCCCAAGAACAAAACCGTGCGGGCTATGCTCAGAGCGGACAATATCATATAGTGTGGGCGTGGGCTGTTACACATTGGTTGGAGGAGACCAATGAAAGGAAGCACCAAAACTTCCAACTCCTATTTTCACTCTTCTTCTTCTTCTTCTTTCTCTTTCTCTCTTTCTCTCCTTTAGAAAAATGTAAATTTGTATGGAGAGATGGAGTGCCCAAATGAAGCCCTTACATAGTGCCAGATTTGGTGTAAATGGCCCCAAGGGCTAGGTTTTTACTATACTAGCTCTATGGGAGGGTTTTTCTAACTTTTAGGGCCCACTATGGGGTGTATATATTGATATACACAGTAGGATAATTAGCCCTAATGATGATCTACATATGAATATGATCGGCCCGCCATTTAGATGCGCCGATCAACAGATATGATTAGAAGTCTGTTCAATGGTCACTGATAGTCGATCAGGGTTGCGGCTAAATAGATATGTTTGAAGAAATATCTTTAGTCGGTACCCCGACTTTGGCCATGAATTGACTGTCTGAAAGTCATAATTTTGTGAAAGAACAAAGTGACTTATTTCACTTAAGTTCCATATTTTCATATAAGGTATTCACACAACTCAAGCACTTGCCTTGTGAGTCCAAGTTGAGCGATTCGAGACACGATCTCGACTCGATGTCTTGCGATGGACGTCAAGCCCACTAAGACGAACATATTTCTATAGCATTGGATTCAGTAGCCCACTAATGAGCGGTATAGAGCTCGTTCGGATAATCAGGGCATTTGCGGAATAAATTAGGTAACGAGATTTTTTATGTGAAATAATTAGGGTCTAGATTAGCTAAGTTCACAGTGTGGCCTATTCGCAACTAGCAAAAATGACGATTCAATTATAATAACTCTAAACCATCGGTTCTTAGGCTAAAAGAATACTGGTTCAGATTGGTTTCTTAATTAAGATACGACCCCTAGTTATCTTGACTTTAGGTAGGTCTTCATTTAGTTATGGTTGCCTTGATTAGTCAGTGATAGGTCAACTAGATTTGGGCCCCATGTAAACAAATCATATGGCTAAACTCGGTGTTTAAGTGATCGACAGGATTCGTTGGCTTCCTACGGTTGATTAATCGGATTTGTGTGGTTCTTTACTGGTAACACCCGTGTATAAACTAACATTGAGTGTTAATGGTCAGTAAGTGATAATATAAGTTAATTATATAAAAAAAAAAATTCAAGGTGTTTTTTTTTAGAAATCCAAAACAGTGAAACTTCGGGACGTTACACCTTCCTAAGGGCCACCTAGGGCATATAGACCTGGATGAAGAGAAAAACAAATATCAGCTTGGTCCAAAACCTCTGCGGATCCTAAAAATTTTTTAACGGTGGGTGTTTAATCCCCACTATATGGTACACTCGAGCCTTGGATCTGTCTATCATCGGGCTCACAACCTACAATGATCTGAAAAATAAATATATGGCGTGGATAAAACCCATACATCACGATGGCCCATGGAGCCCTACTTGGACGGATTATGGTCCCGGGGGGGGGGGGGGGGGGGGGGGGGGGGACGCAATCCGCTTCCCTTAAGCTTGAGGTGTGCTAGCCCCACAGGCATCCCACCCGATGCAGATTCACTGTTATCCGCAATTGGAGGAAGTTCCTGCGCTGGGATGCTAGGGAAAGTCACCCGTGCACCAAAAAATTAGACAAATAAAAAACTGGAGTGAGTAGTACAGGAGGAGAATTTGCAAAAAGAAATAGTTACTGCTGACATCTTCATAAGCTCCACTTTGATGTTTATATGCCATCCAAATCGTTTATAAGCTCATTATCATAGAGAAGAAGTGAAAAAAAAATAATAATAATAATAAAAAGCCTAATAAGAAAACTGAAAAACTTAGTGTGATATAAAACTTTTGTGGTCATACGAGTGTTTCAACAGTGGTCATTAAATCCCCATTGTTTCCTGCAAACGCTATTGTGTAAATCTAGCACTCGTAGTGTTGTCAAATTTTGCTATGTCAAACCATTTAGTATTTGTATCATGCTTTGAGTTGAAGTGATCAGGTTCGTACATTTTTAAGTTCTTTGGATTTCATCGAACTTGCCTACATCTTCAAGTTGAAGTGAAGAGTGTTGAAGTTCATGGTTCCAAGCTGAAATTCAAGAACTCAACTTCAAGTTTGAAGTTCAACGACTGTACGCTAAAGATTCAAGAACTCAAGTGTAACTCATGCTCAAGTTCAAGAGATCGAACTCAAGCTTCAAGTATCACAAGATATCAGCGAATGATGTTTCATTTGTTCCTACTCACAAACAGGTTTGGATGACCCTAGATTGACCATAGGTTGTGTCATATTCATTATATATTTGATGTGGGTCATTTCATTTGTTTATAGGTCATTTTCTCGACTAGTCTTAGTCCTTGTTCGACTAGTCCAAGTACTGGCTCGACCAGTCTAAGAGTTTTCTCGACCAGTACAAGGTTTGTTGCTAATTTTCAAAATTTTTTGTTGGACTCTCGACCAGTCGTGGAGATTGCTCGACCAGTCGATTGAATAGTGCTTGACTAGTCGTGCAGGTTCGACTCAAAGTCCAGAAAGCTTTTTTGGTCCCACTCGACCAGTCTAGTGCATTACTCGACTAGTCGAGCAAGCCACTCGACCAGTCAAGTAACGGTCTTATCTTATCGCATTAGAAAATGTGAAATTTTGTTGGTTCTTTGACCAGTTAAACCGACCCTTAGACCAGTCGAGTGAACAATATTTTCTCTTATAAATAGAGCACGAATTTCAGAGTTTATTCATTCATTAAAGTGAAATTAAGACACCACTCTGAGAGATAAGTTTGTGATATTATTAAGCTATATTGTGCTCAGTTAAGATTCTCTTTAATTAGCTTTTGTAATTTGATTTTGAGATCTTTATTCCAATCTTATATTAAGAAGGGATTTGTGATTTCCCCTTTCTTGAAATCAAAATCAAATCAAGCTAGCCCGGGTTGATTTAATTTAAAAATCATTTAGAACTAGAACCTTTTCATCTGTGAGATTGGACATTGAACATCTTCGTCTATATCGGATCGGTTCTACCGGGCTTCTTCAAAAGAGAATTTTTAGATAAGTATCATTTACAATTCTGTATCTTTTTCATTTTTAAGGTTGTGTCAGAAAAATCTCTTTTAGTTTTGTTTGAGGTGATCCAGAAAATCTCAGAGTGTGGGGTTTTTGTGATTGTGTAAGCCCAATCAAAGACATAATTGTGAAGGTTTAAAGGTGAACCTTGGAAAACTTTTTTTCATAGTGAATGCTAATATCTTGAGGGAGTGGATATTAGGAGTGGAATAGTTGTGTGGCAGTTTTCTAACAGTTGGTGTACACACAAGCGAACCACTATAATTCTTGGAGTTGTGGGGGATGATTGAATGTGCTTATGTATGTGAATGTTGTAATTTTCTTTAAGCATTTGTAGTGAATGGTGGAATTTATTTTATAAACTTGTGGGAATGTTGTAATAACTTAGTTTATTTTATTTGCTATTTCCTTTGCCTCTTTATTAGTTTGGGTTTTTGATACTTAGAAATATTCTAGTAAGGTTGTCCTGCCATAAGCCTTTGGTTTTTGGTGTTAGGTTGTCCCTAGAATTAAGTTTCTATTAACCTTTCAATAGTAGTATATTTGAGGTTGCTATTTACTTGTGCTTATTTATTATTTGATTGTGCTATCTTTCTTTCAATTCCGCATTTATTTTTTAATTTGACATAGTCCTATTCACCCCCCCCCCCTCTAGGACGTATTGCTCGACCTTTTCAAGTGGTATCAGAGCTTAATTGCTTTTTTTAAAAAAATAATTTCCTAAGCTAATCGATTTGAGCTTATAAGATGTTAAATTTTGATAGTCTCTCAATCACTAGGCCTCCACCTTTTGATGGCTCCAATTATGCCTATTGGAAAACCAGAATGAGGATCTTTTTAAGGTCCATAGATGAGAGGGTGTGGCAAGCCACAGTGACTAGATGGACCCCTCCTACCACCGAAGTGACTGACACTGATGGAACTAAAACTATGAAGGTTGCGCCTTATTTCTTGGACCACACTTCAGAAAAATGAGATTAGTGCCAATGTAAAGGCTTTAAATGCAATTACTTATGCACTATCACCGGATGAATTCAAAAGAATTATATCATGTGATACTGCAAAGCAAGCCTGAAACATTCTATAAATGACACACGAGGGTACAACTATTGTTAAGAAATCTAAACTTCAAATCCTCACCACTTGGTTTGAGAAGATACGTATGGAAGAAAGTGAAACTTTCATGGACTTGTATACTAAGTTAAATGACATAGTTAACTCTATCTGGGGTCTTGGTGATAGAATCCTAGAGAGCAAAGTCTGTTCAAAGATATTGTGCTCATTGCCTGATAGGTTCAATTTAAAGGTCACTGCTATTCAAGAACTTCGTGATACGAATAATATGAGGGTTGAAGAGCCGGTTGGTTCTTTACAAACCTATAAGTTAAACTTTAAGGTTCCTAAAGGTAAGTCTATCGCCCTTAAGTCTTATAAAAATATTTCTCATGAAAATGTTAGTAATTCTGATTTTAAAAACTCTGAAGATGATATAACACTACTAGCCAAGAATGTTTTATAAATTTTTCAAAAGTAAAAAAGAAGATTTTTAAAAACCTTTTGAAAAGAAAAGGACTAGATCTAAAACTTGAAAATCGATTAAAGACAACCAATGTTTAAATTGCCATGAATATGGGCATCTCACAAACAAATGTCCAAAGAGGGACTGTGAGACCCGTATCCTAGCCTGTACCATTTCGTAAGCCTCAGCAGTCCTCCCGGTCAAATTTCGGTGACCCGCGATCTGTTATCGGCGTTTGCGCGCGATCCTGAGTCATGTCCCGTATATCAGAGTCAGCTCGACTCGAAACTTGTACCCTTGCGACCGTGCCATCGCCGCGGTTCCGATGCCCCGTATTACGCACCAGGGCGATACCTAAGCCAGGAGATGTGGGCCCGCGTTCAGTTCAAGGAAAACGCATCAATCCTATTAATCATATCAATCAAGTACACATCACTCCCATCACTCACACCCATCCCCATAGTCAACTATCTCTCTTACACAAGAACTCCCATCACTCACTCACCCATCACTCACATCTCTTATCTCTCTCATCCCTCTCATTCTCCCAAGCACCCAACGTCCATGGCTTCCATGGAGAAGCTAGTGTGGCCCACCTTCTTACCTCCCATCTCCACCATCCAAGCTTCATCTCGACCGTTGAAGTGCATTCCATGGAGCTCTAGGACGCATTGGTGGAAGAAGAAGTCCAAGAAGATGATCGGTGGGTGATTTTATTTTGTGATTTGACGGCCCACATAGGTGGGACCCATCTGATGTATGCATTACATAGGGAGGGCCCATAGTGGCGGGGTCCCTCTCCTTCTCACGTCTCTCTCTCTCTCTCTCTCTCTCTCTCTCTCTCTCTCTCTCTTTTCCTTTTGTTTGGTGATGATGATTGATAAGGTGTGTGGCCCACCATAATGAGATTGATCCACGCCATCCGATTACGGGACCACCATTGCTGCCTGTCCATTTGAACAGGCCTGGATGAAGGAAAATACAAATATCAAGTTAATCCAAAGCTTAGGTGGGCCACCGCGTGGACCCACCTTGATGTGTGTGTGCTGGACACATCATGACGTGTGTTCCACATCCACACATCCATCCATTTTGTCCAGGACACAGCCCACCTGATCCTGATCATCTAGGTTCAAGCGTCCAGCAGCAATACTGTTAGATTGTATGAAAGAGAAAAACAAATATCAGCCTGGTTCGTGGGGTGGCTCACCCTTCTGTGGACCCTAACATGTATGCGTGTCATCCAGCAGTTCATCGGTAGTTCTGTGGGCCACCATGATGATGTGCATCATCCAGCTGTTCGTATGGGTCCCACCATGATGTGTATTTCTGCACCTTCCAGCTGGGACGGTGCTGCACGTGCTGGGCATGCTGGGTATGCTGCACGTGACACTTGGGACCCACATGGGGCTGCGTTTTTTCCCAGTAGTTCTGTGGGGCCTGACTGTGATGTATGTGCTTCCATCCACACCATTCAGACTTTTGGACGGTGCTGGACAGATTTGGAGGGTGCTATGGATCACCATGATGTCTGTTTTGATCCAGACCGTCCCTCTTTATGGATCCCACTATATTTGTATTCCATCCATGCCATCCATCACATGGACCATTTACATGTGTGGCATCCATGGCCACTTGATGTATGTATCCAGCCGTCCATCACATAGACCATTTACACGTGTGGCATCCATGGCCACTTGATGTATGTATCCAGCCGTCCATCACTGGACGCTGGACGCTACTGACCTGCAGAACAAAATATAATAATAATAATAATAATAATATATAAATAAATAATATTATATAAAATATATGCATATGTATATTATGGGTGGGCCACACCACGTGGACCCACCTGATATATGTGTTTCATCTCTACCGTCCGTCTATCAACGGACGCTGCTGGACCAACGTCCAACAGCTGTGGGACTCCATCATGATATATGTGTTTCTTCAATGTTGTCCATTCATTTTCCTGGTGGGACCCACCTTGGATGTATGTGATCTACACAAGCCGTCCATCCGTTCAGATCAATGGACACCACCATGATGCATTTATTTCATCCACACTGTCCAGACAGTGCTGGACGGTGCTGGACAATGTTTGGATGGTGTTGATTTACTTAGACAATGTTTGGACAGTGCTGGACATCATCGAGGCCGATTCCGATGTTGAGGCCGATCCCGATTTCGATTGTCGAGGCCGATTATCGACACCGATCCTAATCGTTGAAGCCGATTGTTAAGGCCGATTCCGATTCTAATTGTCGAGGCCGATTGTAGAGGCCGATTCTGATTATTGAGGCCGATTGTCGAGGTCAATTATCGAGGCTGATTCCGATTGTCGAGGCTGGATATCGAGGCCGATTGTCGAGGCCCAATGTGATGTATATGCGGCCCGTATTTGAGGCCCGTTGTGATGTGTATTCAGCTCGTGTTTAAGGCCCATTGTGATGTATATGAGGCCCGTGTGATGAGGCCCATTGTGATGCATTTGGGGGTCAGGCAATGGAGCCCATTGTGATGTATGTGAGGCCCATATGAAAGGCCCATCATGATGTGTATTAAGCTCTTGAGTGAGGCCCATGGTGTTGTATATTTGGCCCTTGTGTGAGGCCATGAGTCCACTATATGTTAGGATCTATGTGGGTCATTCCTTGGGGGTAATGTTGGTTAAATGTCCACATTGTTGAGGTTGATTGTCGATGCCGGTTATTGATACCAATTAAGAGTATGTGACAGCATAGCATCATGATACATGCCCATATGCATCATCTGCATGTTTATTATGAGATATGGTTGACCATTGCATATGTTATTGGGCATGTTGTTATGAGACTCCCAGATAGGCAGAGATTGTCTCACATGAGTACACGGTATGCGCAGGATTGATGCATGACTAGATTGTATGACTCATGCATCTTGGATTGTGTATTATGATTACTGTACGCCTTAACGACATCAGGGCCGTAGCCTCCACAGGCATATCGTGGATGGCCAGATGGGACACCAGAAATATGTTTTTAGCATCGGGCTGCCATAGATGGCCCTGGGTAAAAATCCTTAAACCCTCTTGGTACCAGAGGACGCCCCAACATCTAGACCGAGTGGATATATATATGAGCGCATGAGGGCCGTATACCAGTAGGTCGTATCTCCCACTGTGTCGTGGTCGGTTGGGAAGGGGTGTAACCTTACTTGCCTGAGTGAGGGGGCAATATCTAGGTTGAGTTTTACCAACTTGAGGAATGGGTCCGCTATCGACGAGCCGGGCCCGATATTGGCAGACGGATAGTGAGGTCTCTTCCATTTACCCAGATGTGCGCTCGGATAGGGGCGAAAAGCTGGCGTAGAGTGTAATAGACCCCGGTGATGATCCCAAAGATATAAAGTACTGATATATGGACTTATTGGGGAGGAGTTATTTATTTAGCATTTTACTCATTCATTCATTCATTCACTATCCACTTGTGCTGGTGGTGTGCAACTATTTGTTACGTGTACCTTCGCAATGGCCAGGATTTTGGTTTGGGGGCATGACTAACCTGAGATCAGGAGTCTACTACATTGAGTCTGACTATCCAGATTTAGGTATGGGACTGGTTTGGATAGAAGTCCCTTGTAATGGACCCCATAGCCTGTGATACTACGTACTATCATCCCAAATTCACTCCAGCTTGGTCATTTCATTCACACCTTATATTGCATTGCATCCGCAACATTTAGCATTTTGGGTTGCCATGTTTCTGCATTGATATGCCCATTAGCATTCATGCCTTGCATCGCATAGCCTTGGTATGGCTGATGACACTCATGGAGTTACCAGTATATTTCCGCTTACTCCGATATCGTATGATTCATAATCTTGTCAAGTATTTTCGCTTACTCCGATATTAAATGATTTATGGCACTGTATTGCATACTTGGTACTTACCTTATGCACACACTTTCACCATCCTCTAAGCTTTCTATAAGCTTATGCACGATAGATGCGTGCAGGTGGTGTTAGGTCGCAGCAGCATTGAGCTTGGAGCATGCAGCGGACTTTTGGAGCTTTGATTTTTGACATATGTATTTTCCTTTCAACACTGTATTTAAATGTTTATATTAGTGGATATGTGGTGATGATGTTGCCTTTGTGATTTGGGTATACTTGTGGTTATGCTTCTTACGAGATAAATGTACACCCCAAAATCCTCCTTGTAGGATCCCAGGATCAGAATCTGGCTTATGGACATTGGGAGCCGAGAATAGGGTATTACGGAGGCTATCGGCACCGGATTCGGCGATCGGGAACTTTGTGAGCCCGGTTTCTGAGTTTGGGGCGTGATAGGGACAAATCTAAAAAGAAAGGCATGTTGGCTACATGGGATGAATCGTCTTTCTCTAAAGCCTCTTCTGAGTCAGATGATTCTGAACCTGAGTCTACTAATGAGGTCAAAGCCTTAATGACTCTAGCCAAATTCACTTTCTCAGACACTTGTGATTCAACTAGTGAAGAAAATCTGAGAAGTGATCCTGAAAATGATGAAGATTTACAAGATGCCTATGATGCCCTATATAGGGAAAGTTGCAAGATAGCTGTAAAACTAAAAATTCAAAAAGAAAAGTTTTTAAAGTTAAAAGAAAATTTTGATAATTTAGTCTTAGAAATATCGCACCTTTCAGATTGTTTTGAAAAAACCAAGTGTGATTTATAATTCAAAACTTTCTAAGTTGAAAACCTAAAATCTGAAAATGAAAAACTAAAACTAGAAGTCTCTTCTCTCTTGAGTATGAAGGATACTTGGAGGATGCCCAGGGTAATCCTAAACTAGAAAGACTACTAACCGGATCAAGAAAATGTGGTGATAGATCTGGTCCGGGCTACGATAAAAATACACCTTCTAAAAGCAAGTCCACTCCTCCTAAGTTTGTTAAAGAGGAGTCCTCTAACTCAAAAGGGAAAAGTCCGAATCAAAATACTTTCAAAAATCCTAAAACTTTTCAGACTATGAAACCTAAAATTAACCATATCAATTATTGAAATCAGAATCATAGCCCCTTAGCTGAGAAAATTGTGGATTTACTCAAGGAGCTTATAAAATCTAACTTGAATGGTAGAATATACAACAACTACAAGCATAGAAAAATTAACTATCCTCCAAAACCCAAAACTGCAATGAAATGGGTTCCTAAGGTTGCTTGTTTGGTTGCCCACACCGCTTTCAAACTTACGAGTCAATCAAAGTGGTACCTTGATAGTGGTTGCTCTAGACATATGACAGGTGATAAAGATTTGCTCACCAATCTTAAAGATATGACTAATGGCTCAGTCACATTGGTGATGGTAACAACTGCAGAATTATTGGCCAAGGTACGGTTCAACTCTTTAATCTTCCTCCATTTGAGAATGTGTTGTTTGTAGAGGGCCTTAAGCATAATCTCTTAAGCATTTCTCAAATTTGTGATAACAAACATAACGTCAAATTCACCAACCAAGGGTGTGAAATTTCTAATGAGAATGGTTCTGCGATATTAACTGGTCGTAGAACATCTGAGAACGGTTATATATTCAGTAATTTGAGCTCATCTAAGTTATCATGTTACATGGTCCAAACCGATGAGACCGAACTATGACATAAATGCCAAAGACATGTACACTACTGTAATCTTTATAGACAGAGCAAAGGTAAAGCAATAAGCGATCTACCCAAGATTAAGAAAATGGATAAAATCTGTGGCGAATGTCAGATTGGAAAACAAACTAGGAGTGCTCACAAGAAAGTGAACTCCAATGCCACATCCAAACCCCTTGAACTCCTCCACAAGGATCTCGTTGGACTAACTAGAACGGAGAGTCGAGGCGGTAAGAAATATATTCTGGTAATTATAAATGATTTTACCAGGTATACATGGGTAGTTTTCATGAGAGAGAAATCCGAGACTCTCGATAAAGTGAAAAGGGTACTCAAGCGTATCTAAACTGAGAAGGAATCACATGTCACCAAAATTTGTAGTGATCATGGTTCCGAATTTGATAATAGCAGTTTTGAGGAGTTCTGTAGTGATCATGGAATATCGCATGAGTATTTTGCACCCAAGACACCTCAATAGAATGGGGTTGTTGAAAGAAAAAATCGGATACTTGAAGAAATAACTAATGTGATGTTGAGTACTATGAAACTTCCTAAAAATCTTTGAGCTGAAGCTGTGAACACGGCGTGTTATATCACTAATCGTGTTTATACTAAAAAGTCTAATAATAAGACCGCATATGAACTATGGTTCAATAAGAAGCCTACTATTAAATACTTTAAAATTTTTGGCATCAAGTGCTACATTTTACGTAACCGGGAAAATCTGGAAAAATTTGACACCAAAAGTGACAAGGGTATTTTCCTAGGATATGTGCCAAATAGTATAGCGTATCGTGTTCTCAACAAGAGGACCGATGTTATTCAAGAATCCATTAATGTAGTTATAGACGATCACTTGAATACACTTGTCTCAAGTTCAGAAGATGATAAAGTCTCTTTATTTGATAAACTAGACTCTTCGTCTAGTCAAAATGACCCTGAACTGCGCTCAGTTAAAGACCATCTAACTGATCAAATTCTTGGGAATCCTCTCACTGGTATACGCACTCATAGATAATTAGAAAAATTGTAATTATGTGTGTTTCACATCCCAGATTGAGCCGGCCAATGTAAAAGAAGCCCTTGCTAATGAAAACTGGATAGTAGCTACGCAAGATGAACTTAATCAATTCGTAAGGAATGATGTATGGTACTTAGTTCCTAGACCTAATGGTAAACACATTATTGGAACTAAATGGATCTTTAAAAATAAGTCTAATGAACTTGGTAATATTATATGAAACAAGGTTAGACTGGTTGTACAAGGGTACACTCAAATAGAAGGCATCGATTATGATGAAACCTTTCCCCAGTAGCTCGTCTTGAATCTATCAGACTGTTTATATCCATTGCTTGTTACAAAAAGTTCAAAATTTACCAAATGGATGTTAAGAGTGCTTTCTTAAATGGTGATCTGCATGAGGAAGTATATGTTAAACAGCTTATGGGTTTTGAAGACCCTAAACATTTTGATCATGTTTATCGCCTGAAAAAGGCACTCTATGGATTGAAACAAGCTCCTAGGGCATGGTACGAGAAATTGACTAAGTTTCTACTAAGTCATAACTTTATAATGGGAAGTGTTGATAAGACACTTTTTGTAAAGAAACACAATGATCACATACTGATAGTACAAATATATGTTGATGACATTATCTATGGATCTACCTGTTCTAACATGACTGTTGAGTTTACCGATTTAATGAAGTCGAAATTTGAAATAAGCATGGTTGGAGAACTGAACTATTTCTTAGGTTTGCAAGTAAAACAACTTCATGATGGGTTCTTTATCTCTCAAACCAAATACGCTCTAAACTTGGTTTAAAAGTTTGGTTTTGAGAGCAGTAAAAATTTCGATACTCCTATGAGTACGACACTTAAACTCTCTAAGGATTCGATAGGTAAAAGTGTAGATCCTGAGTTGTATCGCAGTATGATAGGTAGTTTATTATATTTAATTACGAGCCGACCTGATATTGCATTCAACGTAGGAATTTGTGTTAGATATCAATTGGACCCTAAAGAGTCCCACCTGATTGTTGTAAAGCACATTTTAAGATATGTCGCAAGTTCGGCCAAACTTGGTCTTTGGTATCCTCATGATACTAATGTTCAATTAGTCGGTTATTCGAATGCTGATTGGGCTGGTAGTATTGATGATCGCAAGTCTACCATCGGTGGATGTTTTTATGCCGAGAACTGTCTAGTTTCATGGCATAGTAAGAAACAGAGTTACGTATCACATTCTACAGCTGAGGCTGAGTATATTGTAACTGGTAATGCATGTACCCAGCTTATGTGGATAAAGAGGATGTTAAGTGATTACGAATTTGCCCAAGATTCTATGGTGTTGTATTGTGACAATTGTAGCGCAATTAACATTTTTAAAAATCCTATTCAGCATGCACGAACTAAGCATTTGACATTAGATATCATTATATTCATGAATTAGTAGAAGATAAGATTATTTTTGTAGATTATATTCAGACTAAAAATCAACTTGTAAACATATTTACAAAACCACTTGACATAAACAACTTTACTAAGTTGAAATTGGATATGGGTATGCGCAATATGATCTAAATTGCATGTGTTTATTTGTAATATATTGCATGTTTTTATTTTATTTATTTTTATAAATTTTTAATTTCAAAAATAGTGAAAATTGTAGAATTTTTGAGGCGCACGACCAGTCGAGTACATGTTCGACTAGTTGTGGCACGATCGGTCGAGTATGTACTCGATCAGTCGAGCCGCTTGACTTTGGGGCCTTTTATTGTGTAAAAAACACTTTTTCTTCATTTGTTTCATCTTCCCCAACCAGCCCTACCACGACCGGTCGAACCCACCTACGATTCTTTTATGGTCAATGCATCTTTTTCAATTTCCTTGTGGATTTAAGTTCTTTGCACTTCCATTTCCTTATTTTTATAGTTTATTTCAAGGTTTATGGTGGTTTATTGGGTTTTCTTGCTAAAAATCTGATTTCCTTGAAACCCATCTTACCTTTCTTGCATTGCTTGTATTCCTTCTATTTCTTGTATAATGGAGGGTAGAAATAAGAAGAGAGCCTCTCATGGTCCCTCTTCTTCTCGTTCTGCTCCAATCACGGTGTGCCATCTTCGGTCACCCGAAGAAGATCCCAAGTATGTGCGGGATATACATCTTCGCAACTTGATTGTTGAACGGACAGTCAACTCTAATCATTTGGAACCTTTCGGTATTGTTCCCCTCCTTCAAACTGTAGGTTGGGCTAACATTTTAAATTGGGGCGGTTCGGCATACCGTTTCATTGCGCAGGCCATGTTTGGTTGCATAAGTGACTTCTCTTCTGAGAATCTAACTTTTACAATTACATCCAGAGAAGGTCCTATTGATGTAGACTGTCACTTAATATCTGGATTGATGGATCTTCCGGTTAATGATGACGGAATTCTTATTTCTACTCTTATAGCAAAACCTTCTGAGTTTGAGAAAAGAATGCTCACTAGAGTGTTATGCAACATGAATGTGGAATGGAATTCCGGGAATGCGCTCAGTTCCAAATTTATGTTACCCAGATAAAGGATTCTCCATCATATTTTTATCTCTAATGTCAATCCTAGGTTTGGTAATAAGACTGAGCTCACTACTTTCATGGCTCGCATCCTTCACTCTATTATTACTAGTGTTTTTGTATGTCTTTCATCTCTTATCTGTTACATTATCATTCAGTTTCGTCTCCATCCGGGTCATAGTGATATTCCATTTGCCTATCTTATTATTGTCTTAGCCACCCATAGTCTTGTGGCTATGCCTATTGGAGAAGTTCCCATTAACCATCTTCCCTTCAACAACTCGAACATAAATAAGATGAATCTGAGGTTGGCTCCTAGCCAAGTTGATGTGAGTGCTGGAGGAGCTGTTGAAGCAACTGAAGAGGAGTATGTTTTGCCTCCTGATGATGTTAATATGGATGACTTATTTGATGAGATTGAGTCAGATTCTGCGGCTGATCCAGATTTTCAGCCTTCTGACTTTGATGAACGTTTGTGATCCCTTAAGGAGAAGGTAGAGGGTATGCATGTGTCTCAAGAAAATCAATTCAAATACATGCATAAATATCTTAGGCGCATTAACAAGGGACTACATCAGATGGATCCTTCTATTCCTACTCCATCATCTAGATCTGATTAGCTGTTTATTTCTTTTTGAACATGTATTAATACTTTCTACTCTTTGTATGTTGGGATATTTCTTGGACATACTTTTACTTTTTAATATGTGGACATGCTATTGTGCCTTACGTTGATATTTTTATTATCATGATGATGCTATTTCCTATCTTATTTCATTTACTTCTCTTTTCTTTATATATCTTTCCTTTGTCATATTGTGATAAAAGGGGGGAGAAATTGTAGAGATGCGTGATTGTGGAATTGTGGAATATGGAGTGTAGTATGTATGGAATTTTATTTTTTTTTTACAGGTTCTGCAAATCACCTCTCCTGGATTGAGGGAGGGTAATGGAATGAGGGGGAGTTGTGTCCATTGATCATTTGTTACTCAAATGGTGCATGATTCTTTATTGTGCTTATATAAATGATGCATGCTAATGCATGATTCCTTATTGGTGCATGATTCTTTATTGTGCATGATTCTTTATTTAGTTTTGTCACAATTTTGACAAAGGGGGAGATTGTAAATGCTATTGTGTAAATCTAGCACCCGTAGTGTTGTCAAATTTTGTTGTGTCAAACCATTTAGTATTTGTATCATTCTTTGAGTTGAAGTCATCAAGTTCGTACATTTTAAAGTTCTCTGGATCTTCATCGAACTTGCCTACATCTTCAAGTTGAAGTGAAGAGTGTTGAAGTTCATGGTTTCAAGCTAAAATTCAAGAACTCAAGTTCAAGTTTGAAGTTCAACAACTGTACGCTAAAGACTCAATCATAACTCAAGCTCAAGTTCAAGAGATCGAACTCAAGCTTCAAGTATCACAAGATATCAAGATTCGGAAGCGAATGATGTTTCATTTGTTCCTACTCACAAATAAGTTTGGATGACCCTAGATTGACCATAAGTTGTGTCATATTCATTGCACATTTGATGTGGGTCATTTCATTTGTTTATAGGTCATTTTCTCGACTAGTCTTAGTCCTTGATCGACTAGTCCAAGTACTAGCTCGACCAGTCTCAGAGTTTTCTTGACCATTCCAAGGTTTGTTGCTAATTTTTAGAATTTTCTATTGGACTCTCGACCAGTCGTGGAGACTGCTTGACCAGTCGAGTGAACAGTGCTCAACCGGTTGTGTAGGCTCGACTCAAAGTCCAACAAGCTTTTTTGGTCTCACTCGACCAGTCGAGCAGGCCACTCGACTAATTGAGTAACAGTCTTATCTTATCGCACCAAAAAATGTAAAATTTTATTGGTCCTTTGACCAGTCGAACCGAACCTTAGACCAGTCGAGTGAACAGTATTTTCACCTATAAATAGAGCACGAATTTCAGAGATTATTCATTCATTAAAGCGAAATCAAGACACCACTCTGAGAGATAAGTTTGTGATATTATTAAGCTATATCTTAAGTTAAAGATAATTTAAGATTCTCTTTAATTATCTTTTGTAATTTGATTTTGAGACCTTTATTCCAATCTTACATTAAGAAGGGATTTGTGATTTCCCCTTTCTTGAGATCAAAATCAAATCAAGCTAGCCCAGGTTGATTTAATTTAAAAATCATTTAGAACTAAAACCTTTTCATCTGTGAGACTGGACATTGAACATCTTTGTCTACATCAGATTGGTTCTACCAAGCTTCTTCAAAGGAGAATTTCTAGATAAGTATCATTTACAATTCTGTATCTTTTTGACTTTTGAGGTTGTGTCAGAAAAATCTCTTTTTAGTTTTGTCTGAGGTGATCCACAAAATCTCAGAGTGTGGGGTTTTTGTGATTGTGTAAGCCCAATCAAAGACACAATTGTGAAGGTTTTAAGGTGAACCTTGGAAAACCTTTTTTCCATAGTGAATGCTAATATCCCGAGGGAGTGGATATTAGGAGTGGAGTAGTTGTGTGGCTGTTTTATAACAGTTGGTGTACACACAAGCAAACCACTTTAATTCCTAGAGTTGTGGTGGATGATTGAATGTGCTTATGTGTGTGAATGTTGTAATTTCTTTAAGCATTTGTGGTGAATGGTGTAATTTATTTTATGCACTTGTGGAATGTTGTAATAACCTAGTTTATTTTATTTGCTATTTCCTTTGCCTCTTTATTGGTTTGAGTTTTTTATACTTACAAACGTTCTAGTAAGGTTGTTGTCACACCCCAGACTCGGTAACCGGACTCACAAGGAACCCGATAGCCATTTCTGGCATAACAGCCTTCATAGTACCCCATTCTCGGCTCCTGAGGCATGTTCCGATCCTGGGATCCTACAAGGAGGATTTCATAACCGCATATTCATTCCAATGCGAGCATACCCAAGATCACAGCAAGTACATCACATAAATAACAAAGGCACACATCGCAAAATCCACTATAAATTTAAGCTTTTTAAGTACATAACTGAAAGGAAATACATATGATGACAAGAGATGAAGGAAGATCAACAACACTGGGTCCTCGACTCAACACCTATCCAAGCTTAGCTACTACGACGCTGACCTAGGATCTCCTGCATGCATCAATCGTGCATAAGCTTATAGAAAGCTTAGAAGGTGGTGAAAGTGTGTGACAATGGTGCGCAGAAGAATAATAGGATATACAGGAAAGGAAACATGATCAATGCCAATATCACTAGCCATACCAAGGCTAAGTCATGAATGCAGGAAGCCATACCAAGGCTATACAATGTAATGAGTACTGGGCGCCATACCAAGGCGATACAATATAAGGCTTATACAGCCGATGCAGATGCAATGCAAAGTGATGTTAGTCCTCATTTCTAATCCACATATCAATATAGTTCCATCATAAGAAATTTACCGGGGTCAAATGCACTACAGGATGATTGCCGCTCTCCAGACCCGCACAGTCAAACGAGCGTAAGAGACCTCACTACTTGCCCGTGGTCAGCCAAACACCAACAAGGGTCGACGGTAGCGGACCCATTCACGAGTCGGTCAAACTCAGCCTAACAATTGCCCTCTTTCACAGGTGGGTAAGGCCACACCCCATCCCAACCGACTACACGACAGTGGAAGTCGCGGCCTAACGGCGTAAGGCCTTCGTGCGCTCATAGTTTCCACTCAGTCACACCGCTGGGGCAGATCCTTGGTACTATGGAAGTTTTGGGATTTTCACCAAAGGGCATCCAATGCACCCCATATGCTTAGGTAACATTTCTGGTGTCCAATCATGGCCATCCACTATGTATCTGTGGAGGCAAGGCCCTAGTGAAGCAAGGGTGATCATACCTATGAGATGCGATGCCAGATGCATAGTCACGCATACCAATCATGCACTAGATCGAAGCACTCAATGTGCACAAGAGGGGACTCCATCCCTCTATCATATCAACCTAACGACCACACACAATATGCAATCCAAACACTCCATGATGCATATGGGTCATGAGGGTGCGTCATACGACGATGATAACTTAGAACATACTCCTCCTTCCCAAGGAAGGAATCAAGTCTAGGTACTTAGACAATTAATCTAAGGAACAAACCTCTAGTGGGGGTCCAATACTTTGGGGTAGCCCACAAAGCTAAGGAGGACAATATATATGCTTAAGGGAATAAGCGTTCCTAAAGGGGGCCTATGGTGGGCCTTAAACCACCCATATCAACCCATGAGCCTACCTTAGGGCCACCAAGGAGTACATCCAACCTCAATTGGGTCCTAAAAGGTAGCCCACCACTACTCGAATATGAAACAAGGCACAAGGCCTAAGCAATCCATGGCCTAGTGAGCTATACACCAAGCCCAACACATAGGAAATATGGTGGGCCCTCAAACAAGGTTTGGGCCCAACCATAAAGGTCATAAATCCACATATTGTGGTGGGCCTAGTGGGCAGCCCGGTAATCCAACTATGTGGACAATTTCTGTGCTTTATTCAAGTGAGTTGGGCCTCACAACTTGGCCCAATACAAGGTTATTTTGGTGAGCAACCAAGGGCCGAACTACTTGCATATTATGGCCCACAAACCCATCACAATAAGTGGTGAGATCTCTAACTGCTAAGGGGGAGATTGTAACTGCTATGTTTTCTAGCTCCTATGATTGTCAAATTTTGTAGTGCCAAAACCTCTTAGAATCTGTATCTTGTGTAGCTCATCTACATATTCAAGATCATGCAATTCATGTACAAGAACAAAGGTCTTTACTTCAAGTACAAGTTTAAGATGTTACAATTCAAGATTGAAGCATTATAGGTATAAGAGATATACAAGTTCAATTACAACATTAAGTGATAGTTCAAGGTTTCAAAGCTTCAACTATGTCAAGACAAAGTGATTTGTTTTGAAACTCAAAGCTCAAGGTGAAATACTATTCAAGTACTTCAAGTTCAAGCTTCAAAGAACTTCAAGATGTCAAGCTTCAAGTACTTCAAGATCAACTATCAACTGAAGCAAATGATGATTTAATGTTCAAATATCACTTATAAGGTATGTAAGACCCTAGATTGACCATAGGTTAGGTCATATTGATTTCATACTTAAATTGGGTCATTATATACTTCTCTAGGCTGTATCTCCACTATTCTTAGCTTATGTTCGATTAGTCCTAATACTGGCTCGACCAGTCCAAGAAATTCTTCGACCAGTCCAAGGTTTGTTACTAATTTTCAGAATTTTTTATTGGATCTTCGACCAATCTTGTAAACTGCTCGACCAGTCGAGCAGGCTCGACTCAAAGTTTAGCAACTAAAGCGGGTCCCACATGCCCAATTAAGTGAAGGGTTCGACTGGTTGTGAAGGCCACTCGACCAGTCATGAAACGGTTTTATCTTATCGCGCCCGAAATTTCAAAAATTTGTTGGTCCTTCAACCAGTCGAGCGGTCCCCTGGACCAGTCGAGTGAACAGTTTCTGCACTTATAAGTATAGCACAATTTTCAGAGTTTTTCATTCAATTCAAGCAAAATCAAGACACCACTCTGAGAGATAAGTTTGTGATATTCTGAAGCTATTTAGTGTTCATTTAATATTCTCTTTAATTAGCTTTTTTGCATTTGATTTTCAAATTCTACATTCCAATCTTATTTGAAGAAGGGATTTTAGTTTTCCCCTTTCTTGGAATCAAAATCAAATCAAGCAAGCTCAAGGTGATTTAATTTAAAAATCAATTATAACTTAGAACCTTTTCATAAGTGAGTGTGGACATTGAACATCTATGTTAAACATCTACTTCGAATTAGTTATACCGGGCTTCATCAAAGTAGAATATCCAGATAAGTATTTTACAATTTGTGTTTTTAGTTTTATTGAGATTGTGCCAGGAAAAATCTCTTTCTTTTTGGTTTGTCTAAGGTGATCCAGAAAACTCAGAGTGTGGGGTTTTTTGAATTATGTAAGTCCACTTGAATGACAATTGTGAAGGTTTTAGGTGAACCTTGAAAAACCTATTGCATAGTGAACACTGATATCCACTGTGTGAGGATATTGGGAGTGGAGTAGTTGTGTGGCTGTTTTTCTAAACGGTTGGTGTACACACAAGCGAGCCACTATAATTTCTGGTCTTGTGGTGATTGATTGATTGTGGCTTTCTGTGAATGTTGTAATTTCCTTTTAAGCATTTGTGGAAGAATGTTGTAATCTTTTTATGCAAGTGTGGGAATGTTGTAATAACTTAGTTTATTTTCTTTGCTATTTATTTATTTATTCCTCTGTATCAGTTTGAGATTTTGATACACAGACCTTTTTAAGAATCATGTTGTCCTACCATAAACCATTGGTTTTTGGTGTAAGGTTGTCCTTAGAACAACATCTATATCAACCTCTCAATACTTGTACATTTGAGATTGTTATTCATTTGTGCTTTATGGGATTGTTTAATGCTATCTTTGTTTATATTTGTTTAAATTCCGCATTTAATTTTTAATTTGGCATAGTCCTATTCAACCCCCCCCCCCTCTAGGACTCTTAACTCGGCCTTTTCAGGTGGTATCAAAGCCTAATAGCTCGCTTTATTTTTTAGATTAATTTCCTGAGCTAATCGATCTGAGCTTTTTAAGATGTCAAATTTTGATAACCTTTCAGTCACTAGGCTTCCACCATTTGATGGCTCCAATTATGCCTATTGGAACGCTAGAATGAAGATTTTCTTAAAATCCATGGATGAGAGTGTGTGGCAAGCCACAGTGACTAATTGGACCCCTCCTACCACAGAAGTGACTGGTACTGATGGATCTAAAACTATAAAAGTCTCACCTTATTTTTCTTGGTCCGCTCTTCAGAAAAGTGAGAGTAGTGCCAAAGCAAAGGCTTTAAATGCAATCACTTACGCGTGATCAGGGTCGAATATTACATATCAGACCCCAGTAATTGCCTAAATTTACATACCTGATAAGGCTTAATGGAATATTTTAATCGTATTTTCATTTCAGGATGTATTAATGGGCGTTGGACTGAAAAGAGGATTAAAAGCATGGATTTGATGATCCAAAGCCACCTGAGCACGGGATGGACCCCAGAGAACCAATAATGAAGAGTTTACACGCCTGGGATCTGAGGAAAGCGAGCCAAAGGGACCCGAAAAAGGTCCAGAATGCAAGATCACATGGTTCCCGCCATCCGATCAACTCGAAACTTCATACATGTGATAGGAGCCGCAAATTAACCGTACATATCAAATTTCATCCATTAAAGATCTCGGGAAGTGGGCCAAATGACAAATCAGCCCATTAAATCTCCAATTTGGGGCCCACCTGATATCTGGAACTGCCTCTAGTTTAGTCCCAGTGGCTTAATGAAGATGGGAAAGAGGATGGACGGTGCAGATTTCTCATAAACATCATAGCAAGTCCCATATGTAGTGCACGTGCACCATGCACTTTCAAAGGCGAGCCGTGCACCGGACGGCTGCGCTGACCGACTTCTCTCCCTCAAAACTCAAATCCGCAAAAGCGGAAACAGCGTTCGCACGCACCAGGATTTCGGACGAGTTGTGGGCCCCACCTATTGTCCAAATGGACAATCCAATCCGTCCATTGGCTCTCTAAGGCCCATTTTACCAAGGTGTAGGTGGCCATTTTTCGAATAAAAACAGAGATCGGATCTAAACCGTCCAAACGTCGGACGGACGGTGGTGCCAAAATTCAGGTGGACCTCATCAATGGAAAAAGAAAACAGGGATTCCTTATCAGAATTTCCTCCTCTATTCAAAGGACGGAGTGGATTTTCCAAAACATCATCAACGTGGGCCCCACTATTTACGCAGCGTCCGCGTTCCGCGGCAGCGAGAACCGGCCGCTGGCCCTTTTTGCGAAAGGCTGTGGGCCCCACACGTCGCCTGTCTGGACGATCCGATCCGTCCATCTTGTAGAGGGCCATGAATACTACAAAACCATGCTGATAGTTCACTCCCATGCGTACACACGTGCGTGATACGGAGGCCACAAAAGGGCTACCCGGTGACGTTTAAAACTGATCTTTTTGTATTTTCTTCTTTGGGCCGCGTTAATGGACATTCAAAACCACCCATTCTTGACTGAAATTTCGTCCTGAATCCAATGGAAGGGGTGGATTTTCCAAAAAATGCCTCTGTGGGGCCCACCGATCACGGCTGCGAAAATTTGTACTCCGAGTCCTTCTACGACTCTGCCACCGATTCCAGCCATCCAGCAGCTATAAAAGGGGAGTTTTGGACGTGGGAAAGGCATTCAGAACCAGGGAGGAGCTCCAGATCTACAGCAAGGGAGAGAAGAAAGAGAAGAGAGAGAAGAAAGAAGAGAGAGAGAAATTGGTTTGAATTTTCCTTTATGAATTTTTATCTTTATTTTTCCATTTGTTTAATGGATTTTATGGGTAACTAATCTCTCAGCTAGGGCTGAGATGAAACCCCTAATTTGAATACCCGTTGTTCTATGTTGATTTACTTTAATTAAATTGATTTGTTTCTTTCCTTTGTGTGCTTGATTGTTTTAAATTCTATACTTCTCCATCTATGAACTTTTAAGTCTATGGATGGATGTGGTTTGGATGCTATTCTAGGTACTTGTATCTGATCATGAACAGGTTCCTGTAGAGGAAGAAACAGGGTGCTTTACTGAACTGCATATTCCATATGCCCGATTTGGACATGGGATATGTTATTCTTGGCATTGCTTGAAGGAATTAGACAATCTGTATGCCCGATTAAGGACACAGATTGTGCTTTCTCTAGATAAGTGGATCAATCTAATTTAAGGTGAATTAACAGACAAAACAAAGGTTAGGATAATTAGGGGTGGATTCGAAAGTCCTAGTGCTCTCTCTTATTGAATTTTCTTCCTTATTCTCAATAGTTATTTTCCATAGATTTGTGTTAGCAATTTGATCCTTTATTTGTTGAATTAGTTAAGGAGAATCGTGAATTTGAATTGTGACGACCAGTCCCTGTGGATTCGACCTCGGTCTTACCGAGTTTATTACTACATCACAACCCTATACTTGGGGAGTGAACAAGTTTTTGGCGCCGTTGCCGGGGACTGTTTCGGTCCAAATTGAATTTAGGATTCTCTCTTATCATAATTCATAGCTTAGGATTTTACTAACTTAGAGTTCTTTTCTTTATTTTAAGAAATTAACCTCTTTCCTGTTTTGTAGGGTCCTGAGATAAACTTCTAATTTGGTAATCCCTTTCTAAATTCTTTACTTTTTCTATTTTTATTAGGTTTTTACTTTTTAGAAATTTTCTAATTTTAGAATTTCTTTTGAATTTTTTTTTTTTTTTTTTTTTTTTTTTAGATTTAGATTTTTCTCTTAAGTAACTTCTTATTTTCTAGTTTTAGAAATTATTCTTTCCTTTTTAGAAACTAACTCTTCTTGTTGTTTTTTTAGAAACTTTTTTCTTTAGAAATTAACCTTTGCTTAAGATTTTTTTTATCATTAATTTAAGAAACCTGATCTGTTTTGTTTCTATTTTCAGGAATTGAGGAAGAAAGCTACTAAGTGAGGAGGAGCTTCTTAACATCAATCATCTCCTTTTCCGGGTTCTTTCGTCCCATTCTTACTTACATAGTTTTAACTTGTTTTTTAATAGCATAATTTCTAGTTCTAGTTTTCTTTCTCTTAGGTTGTTGCTTAGTTTATGCTAGGACGTAGATCTCTAGATAAAGAACTCGCACCTTTTGATCCTGAAATAGAAAGAACATTCCATAGAAGATTGAAAGACATCCCAGTTGAAATGGCAGAAGAGAATGGAACTAAAACTCTTAGAGATTATTCAGCTCCTGTCCAATTCAATGCGCCTTCATGCATAGTGTTGCCTACCACCACGGCAGCACACTTTGAACTCAAGACTGGGGTCATACAGTTGTTGCCTTCCTTTTATGGGTTAGACAAGGAGGACCCATATCATCATGTGAAAGAATTCCTAGACATTTGCTCCACCTTTAAATACCAAAACTTCTCAGACGATTCGATCCGCCTACGCCTGTTTCCTTTTTCTTTGAAGGATAAGGCGAAAGCATGGTTGAATTCTCTAGAAGTTGGGTCTATCACTACCTGGGACCAATTGTCTAGGAAGTTCTTAAACAAGTTCTTCCCTGTTCACAAAACTAATGCTCTCCGTAGAGAAATCACTAATTTCACACAAAAAGAGGGAGAGCACTTTCATGAATGTTGGGAAAGATGGAAGGACTTGCTTCTTAAATGTCCACACCACGGTTTTGAGAAGTGGCAACAAGTACAATACTTTTATGACGGTCTGATACCCCAGAACCGTCGCATGGTTGATGCCACCAGTGGAGAGTCCTTCATGACCAAGAGCGATACCGAAGCGTGGAAATTCTTTGAAACCTTGTGTGAAAACTCCCAGCAATGGGACTATTCAGATAGAGGTGAAAGAAATTCCCAACCACAAAAGAGAGGTGGCATATATGAGATAGGAGTCACACCAGATCTCCATGCCAAGATTGATGGCCTGACAAAAAAGGTTGATGCTCTGATGTTGCATAATGGACCCCCACAAACAACTCAAGCCGAGGCTTGTGCCATATGTTCTAGTCCTTCCCATCCTACGCCATCTTGCCCATCTGGTACAGCATTTCCAGAATTCCTCTCTGAACAAGTTCATGCTTTGAACACCTTTCAGAAACCTGGGAACGATCCTTACTTGAACACGTACAACCCAGGGTGGTCTAGGCATCCAAATTTCTCTTGGGCAAAAGGACCGCAACAAGGAGGACCATCTGGAAATCCTCCTATGCAACCTCAGCAGTTTCCACAATATCAACAACTGCCTACACAATCAAGGAAACCATCTCTTGAGGATACACTCCATCTTTTTATGCAGAGTTCTCTCCAATTCCAAAAAGACACCCAACAAACCTTACTAGCCAACCAGCAAAGCTTACATGCAAATGCACAATCCATTGCCAAGCTGGAAGTACAAATGGGTCAACTAGCTGCCACATTGAGTGAGAGAGAGAAGGGTAAGTTCCCTGGCCAACCTGTGGCTAATCCAAAGGGACAATATGAGATTGGCTCTAATTCCAACCAAGGGCAATATCATGAGCAAGCCAAATCCATCACTACCCTTAGGTCAGGCAAACAGGTTGACAACAAAATAGAAATACCTAGGGATGAATCAAATCAAGGTGAAGCAGAGAGACACACCAATGCATCCAAAGTCCAAAAACTCTCTGACTCTCCAAAAGCCGCTGACGTGCCACCTTACGTGCCCAAAGCACCCTTTCCTCAACGTCTGGCACCAATGAAGAAAAGAAACAATTTTGATGAAATCCTGGACGTGTTTCAAAAAGTGCAAGTCAACATCCCGTTGCTTGACGCTATCAAGCAAGTCCCTGCTTATGCTAAGTTTCTTAAAGATTTATGCACTCAAAAGCGTAAGCAGAATGTTCATAAGAAAGTCTTCCTTGCAGAGCAGCTCAGCTCCATGATTCAACATAACACCCCTCCTAAATTTAGGGATCCAGGAGCTCCCACCATCTCTTGCGGTATAGGAGATCATAAAATCGGGAAGGCATTACTTGATTTAGGGGCGAGCGTCAATTTGTTACCATATTCGTCTATGAGCAGCTAGGTCTTGGTGAGTTGAAACCGACTAAAATAACATTACAACTAGCTGATAGATCTGTCAAGGTGCCCCGGGGTGTTATTGAAGATGTGCTAATCCAGGTTGACAAATTTTATTTTCCAGTGGATTTCATAGTTATAGATACTCAGCCTGTCCAGAATCCTCATAGTCAGATCCCAGTCATTTTGGGTCGTCCATTTTTGGCCACATCTAATGCTATTATAAACTGCAGGAATGGAGTTATGAAGTTGTCATTTGGTAACATGAATATTAAACTGAATGTTTTTAATGCAGGACAACAACCCGCGGATTTGGACGACATATTTGAAGTGGACATGATCGAGAGTCTAGTGCAGGACTCCTTCCGTAAATCTTTTGAAGATCCACTTGAGACCTGCTTAGCGCAACATGGCACGGATTTTGACAGAGATAGTTCCATCCACGAAGTCAATGCACTGCTCGACTCTACTCCGATATTGGAGACTGAAAAATGGAGAGCGAAAGTGGAACCTCTTCATCCCTCTGAGACTCTTCCTGACAGCACAGCTTCTAACTCTGAGAAGGCAAAAGAGAATAGGTTGCTTAATATTCTTCGAACATATAAGGCAGCAATTGAACGGAAGATAGCAGAAATGCAAGGAGTGTGCCCCACTGTATGTAAGGATCATGCTGTGGAAATGTCACGTAAAATACAAAGGAAGCATGATCCTAACATGGAGGAAGTTGTTCGAGCAGAAGTCCTTAAATTTTTGATGATAGTGTCAGTTACCTCATTTCAGATAGCACAGCTCATGGGAACTCACATCACTTGTCTGGGATTGGTTAACCACGTGTTGAGGTAAGTTCTTTGGCGGACCCTGGTCTTAAAGATTAATGAATTCATGGTCCGTTCCTGTCTGGCTGAAGACGTTAAACTTAGCGCTCCTGGGAGGCAACCCAGCATTTCATTTGATTTCTTTTTCCTTGTTAGTTAGTTCAATGTTTGTGGGTAACATTACTGCAAACCCTCACGAGACTACAACTCGTCCACTAGGGGTAACCTAGGGGTTTAAAGGCTTGTTGCATATGCTAAATGCAATCGAGAGCACCTGCGAAAGTGGTATAGGTAGGATCTTTTATTTTACTGATTTCTCTCTTGTGCTGACTCGCTTTTACGCTGATATTTTTGAGAGCTTCTTGATTCTCCATCCAGGTACTATCATTCCCTACTCCTCTTTTCTTTTCGTTGTCTCATGTACATTGCATGCTTATTTCTTTTACATTGAAGACAATGTAGATTTTAGGTTGGGGGTGGGAGATTAGGTTACCTAATCAGTATTTTCTTGGTCTTGAGCAAAAAAATTGTGAAAATTTTTAAAATTTCTCTGAAATTTCTATTGAATTCAAAGTGATTTTGAAGGATAGTTGTGATTTTGAAATTACAAGATTCACAATGTGAGAAATTTATGACTCTTGGATTCAGTTGTCTGGCAGATTTCACACTTAAGTTTGAATTGTTAATCCACGATTAGAAGTTGTAAACATTGATTGAGCCATGATTTCACATATCAGATCTCGTTTACACATTAAGTTTTCAGTTCGATATTAATTGATAACATGGTAATCACTAAGCATAAAAGGAACCAGCCTGAAAAACAAAATTTTAGCATCAGTCTATAAAGAAGAATTGAAAGAATAAGTCGCATAATCATCATCATAGGTTTGCTCCCTATAGATGAAGATTCGATTCCTCATAGTTGACATGAGAAAAGATTTAGGCGACAAATTTTCACCATAGGTTTGCTCCCTATAGGTGCAGATTTGATTTCCTTCCTTGACATTAATAAAAAAAAATCAAAGGCTGGTAGAATGAAAAGATGATCTAAAAGGCAAGTGTTGGTTTCAATTTTGGTTGTCATGAACTCCGTTGCAAATTACTAATGATATCATGAAATTGACAATTGGACCTTTTAATGATTGTAAGCCGAGATCACACTATACACTCATGGAACTCAATGTTTAAAATTGTTCTAATTTTAATATTTTGAACTTGATTATGAAATTTACAGTGAACCGAGAAAATCACCATTCACGAATTTTAGAATTTTCACATCTCAACTATCTGTTCACAAGTCACTTGAGTTTACAGGAATTGTCTTTTATTTCTGAAATTATTTTTCGCATGTTTTGCTCGGGACTAGCAAAATGCTGGTTGGGGGTTGTGATCAGGGTCGAATATTACATATCAGACCCCAGTAATTGCCTAAATTTACATACCTGATAAGGCTTAATGGAATATTTTAATCGTATTTTCATTTCAGGATGTATTAATGGGCGTTGGACTGAAAAGAGGATTAAAAGCATGGATTTGATGATCCAAAGCCACCTGAGCACGGGATGGACCCCAGAGAACCAATAATGAAGAGTTTACACGCCTGGGATCTGAGGAAAGCGAGCCAAAGGGACCCGAAAAAGGTCCAGAATGCAAGATCACATGGTTCCCGCCATCCGATCAACTCGAAACTTCATACATGTGATGGGAGCCGCAAATTAACCGTACATATCAAATTTCATCCATTAAAGATCTCGGGTAGTGGGCCAAATGACAAATCAGCCCATTAAATCTCCAATTTGGGGCCCACCTGATATCTGGAACTGCCTCTAGTTTAGTCCCAGTGGCTTAATGAAGATGGGAAAGAGGATGGACGGTGCAGATTTCTCATAAACATCATAGCAAGTCCCATATGTAGTGCATGTGCACCATGCACTTTCAAAGGGGAGCCGTGCACCGGACGGCTGAGTCGGTCAGCGCTTGCGCTGACCGACTTCTCTCCCTCAAAACTCAAATCCGCAAAAGCGGAAACAGCGTTCGCACGCACCAGGATTTCGGACGAGTTGTGGGCCCCACCTATTGTCCAAACGGACAATCCAATCCGTCCATTGGCTCTCTAAGGCCCATTTTACCAAGGTGTAGGTGGCCGTTTTTCGAATAAAAACAGAGATCGGATCTAAACCGTCCAAACGTCGGACGGACGGTGGTGCCAAAATTCAGGTGGACCTCATCAATGGAAAAAGAAAATAGGGATTCCTTACCAGAATTTCCTCCTCTATTCAAAGGACGGAGTGGATTTTCCAAAACATCATCAACGTGGGCCCCACTATTTACGCAGCGTCCGCGTTCCGCGGCAGCGAGAACCGGCCGCTGGCCCTTTTTGCGAAAGGCTGTGGGCCCCACACGTCGCCTGTCTGGACGATCCGATCCGTCCATCTTGTAGAGGGCCATGAATACTACAAAACCATGCTGATAGTTCACTCCCATGCGTACACACGTGCGTGATACGGAGGCCACAAAAGGGCTACCCGGTGACGTTCAAAACTGATCTTTTTGTATTTTCTTCTCTGGGCCGCGTTAATGGACATTCAAAACCACCCATTCTTGACTGAAATTTCGTCCTGAATCCAATGGAAGGGGTGGATTTTCCAGAAAATGCCTCTGTGGGGCCCACCGATCACGGCTGAAAATTTGTACTCCGAGTCCTTCTACGACTCTGCCACCGATTCCAGCCATCCAGCAGCTATAAAAGGGAGTTTTGGACGTGGGAAAGGCATTCAGAACCAGGGAGGAGCTCCAGATCTACAGCAAGGGAGAGAAGAAAGAGAAGAGAGAGAAGAAAGAAGAGAGAGAGAAATTGGTTTGAATTTTCCTTTATGAATTTTTATCTTTATTTTTCCATTTGTTTAATGGATTTTATGGGTAACTAATCTCAGCTAGGGCTGAGAGATGAAACCCCTAATTTGAATACCCGTTGTTCTATGTTGATTTACTTTAATTAAATTGATTTGTTTCTTTCCTTTGTGTGCTTGATTGTTTTAAATTCTATACTTCTCCATCTATGAACTTTTAAGTCTATGGATGGATGTGGTTTGGATGCTATTCTAGGTACTTGTATCTGATCATGAACAGGTTCCTGTAGAGGAAGAAGAAACAGGGTGCTTTACTGAACTGCATATTCCATATGCCCGATTTGGACATGGGATATGTTATTCTTGGCATGCATTGTGAAGGAATTAGACAATCTGTATGCCCGATTAAGGACACAGATTGTGCTTTCTCTAGATAAGTGGATCAATCTAATTTAAGGTGAATTAACAGACAAAACAAAGGTTAGGATAATTAGGGGTGGATTCGAAAGTCCTAGTGCTCTCTCTTATTGAATTTTCTTCCTTATTCTCAATAGTTATTTTCTATAGATTTGTGTTAGCAATTTGATCCTTTATTTGTTGAATTAGTTAAGGAGAATCGTGAATTTGAATTGTGACGACCAGTCCCTGTGGATTCGACCTCGGTCTTACCGAGTTTATTACTACATCACAACCCTATACTTGGGGAGTGAACAACGCGCTATCACCAGATGAATTTAAGAGAATTATATCCTGTGATACTGCAAAGCAAGCCTGGGATATTTTGGAAATGACACACGAGGAAACAACAATTGTCAAGAAATCTAAAGTCCAAATCCTCACAACCAAATTTGAGGAAATACGAATGGAAGAAAGTGAAACTTTCATGGACTTCTATACAAGATTGAATGACATTGTCGACTCTATGTGGGGTCTTAGTGATAGAATCCCAGAAAGTGAAGTCTGTGCAAAGATATTGTGCTTATTGCTTGAACGGTTTAATTCAAAGGTGACCGCAATCCAGGAACTTTGTGATATGGATAATATGAGGGTAGAAGGATTGGTTGGTTCTTTACAAACTTATGAGTTAAACTTTAAAGCTCCTACAGGTAAATCTATCGCCCTTAAGTCTTCTAAAAATATTTCTCAAGAAAATAACAGTTCTGATTTTGAAAATTCTAAAGATGATATGGCCCTTTTAGCCAAAAAGTTTTATAAGATTTTCAAAAGTAAAAAGAGGGTTGATTTACAAAAACCTATTGAAAAGAAAAGATCTAGATATAAAACTTAGAAATCTTTAAAAGACAGCCAATGTTACAACCGCCATGAATATGGGCATCTAACGAACAAATGTCCTAAAAAGGACAAACCTAAAAAAGAAAGGTATGTTGGCTATATGGGATGAATCTTCCTGCTCTGAAGCTTCTTCTGAGTAAGAAGATTCTGAAACCGAGTCGAGTAATGATGTTAAAGCCCTAATGACTCTATCCAAGTTCACTTTTTCAGATAACGATGATTCAACCAGTGAAGAAAATCTGAATAGTGATCATGAAAATGAAGAAATCTTCAAGATGCTTATGATGCCTTATACAAGGAAAGTTGCAAAATTGCTATAAAGCTCAAACTTCAAAAAGAAAAGTTTTCAAAACTAAAAGAAAATTTTGATAATCTAGTCTTAGAAAAATCACACATTTCAGATTACTTTGAAAAAATTAAGTGCGACTTAGATTTCAAAACCTCCCTAGTTGAAAACCTAAAATCTGAAAATGAAAAACTAAAACTAGAAGTCTCTTCACTTTTGAGTTTAAAAGACACATGGAGGTATGCCCAAGGTGATCTCAAGTTAGAAAAACTCTTATCTGGATCCAGAAAATGTGGCGATCGATCTGGATTAGGCTAGGACAAAAGTATTCCTCCCAAACATAAGAATACTCCACTCAGATTTGTGAAAGGGGAGTCTTCAAACTTAAAGGGGAACGGTCTGAGTCAAAATTATTTTAAAAATGCTAAGACTTTTCAAACCTTAAAACCTAAAAGTAACCATATCAACTCTAAAAATCAAAATCGAAACCCTTTAGCTGAGAAAATTGTTGCCTTACTTAAGGAGCTTTTAAAATCTAACTCAGTGGGTCAGTCTTATAACAACTACAAACATAAGAAGACCAACTATACTTCTAAACCCAAGACTGTAATGAAATGGTTCCTAAAGTTACTTGTTTGGTTGCCCACACCACTTTTAAAGCTTCGAGCCATTCAATGTGGTACCTAGACAGTGGTTGCTCCAGACACATGACAGGTGATAAAGGACTATTCACTAATCTTAAAGGCATAACTGATGGTTCAGTCACATTCGGTGATGGAAGTAACTACAGAATTGTTGGCCAAGATAGGGTTCAACTCTTTAACCACCCTCTATTTGAGAATGTTTTATATGTAGAAGGGTTAAAACATAATTTATTAAGCATCTCTCAAATATACGATAATAATCATAGTGTAAAATTTACTAACCAAGGGTGTGAAATTTTAAATAAAAGTGGTTCTATAATATTAACTGGTCGCAGAACTTCTAAAAACTGCTACATTGTTTGTGATTCAAGCTCATCTAATCTATCGTGTTACATGGTCCATACTGATGAAACTGAATTATGACATAAACGCCTTGGACATGCACACTACCGCAACTTTTATAAATTGATCAAAAGAGAGTTGGTAAGAGGTTTACCCAAAATACAGAAAGTAGACAAAATATGTGACAAATGCCAGATTGGCAAACAAACCAGGAGTACTCACAAAAAGGTGAAATCCAATGCCACATATAAACCACTCGAACTTCTCCACATGGATCTCATTGGACCAATTAGAACGAAGAGTCGTGGCAAGAAGTACATTCTGGTAATAGTAGATGACTTTACCTGATATACTTGGGTAGTCTTCTTGAGAGAAAAATCAGAAACTCTCGATGAAGTAAAGCGAATACTTAAACGTATCCGAACAAAAAAAGAATCACATGTTTCTAAGATCCATAGTGATCATGGTTTTGAATTTGAAAAGAGTGGTTTTGAGAAGTTTTACAGTGATCAGGGAATATCACATGAATATTCTGCACCCAAAACACTACAACAAATGGTATAGTGGAAAGAAAAAATAGAGTGCTTCAAGAAATGGCAAATGTAATGCTAAATAGTATGAAGCTTCCTAAAAATTTTTGGGCTGAAGCCGTTAATAGGCTTGCTAAATAATTAACCGCGTTTATACTAGAAAATCAAACGGTAAAACGGCTTATGAAATGTGGTTTGATAAGAACCTTACCGTCAAATACTTTCGAGTTTTTTTGGCAGCAAGTGCTACATCTTACGTGACCAATAAAATCTGGGAAAGTTTGACACCAAAAGTGATGAAGGGATATTTTTAAGGTATGCTCTAAATAGTCGAGCGTATCGGGTTCTTAACAAGAGGACTGGTGTAATTCAAGAGTCCATTAATGTGGTTATAGACGATCACTTAAATACACCTGTCTCAAGTTCAAAAAATGATGAAGTTCTTTTAATTGATAAACCAGACTCTTCATCAAGTCAAAATAACACTGAACTGAGGACAGTTAAAGACCATCCTTCTAATCAAATCCTTGGAAACCCTCTCACTAGTGTGCACACTCGTAAACAACTTGAAGATATGTGTAACTATGTGTGCTTTACATCTTAGATAGAACCGGCTAATGTAAAAGAATCTCTTACTGACGAAAACTGGATTATAGCGATGCAAGAAGAGCTCAATCAGTTTGTAAGAAATGATGTGTGGTACTTAGTTCCAAGACCAAAAGATAAACACATTATTGAAACAAAATGGATTTTCAAAAATAAGTCTGATGAACTTGGTAATATTATTAGAAACAAGGCTAGGCTGGTTGTACAAGGGTACACTCAAATAGAAGACATCGATTATGATGAGACCTTTGCCCCAGTAGCTCGTCTTGAATCAGTCAGACTATTTATATCCATTGCTTACTTTAGAAAGTTCAAAATATACCAAATGGATGTAAAGAGTGCATTCTTAAACGGCGATTTGCATGAAGAAGTGTATGTTGAACAACCAACTGGTTTTGAAGACCCTAAGCATGCTAATCATGTCTACCACCTAAAAAAGGTATTCTGTGGTTTAAAACAAGCTCCCAGGGCATGGTATGAAAAGTTGACTAAGTTTCTACTAAGTCATAACTTTATAATGGGAAGTGTTGATAAGACATTGTTTGTAAAGAAACATAATGATCACATACTAATAGTGTAAATTTATGTTGATGATATTATCTATAGATCTACCTGTGCTAACTTGACTGTTGAGTTTGCAGATCTTATGAAGTCTAAATTTGAAATGAGCATGGTTGAAGAACTAAACTATTTCCTAGGGTTGTCAAACAGCTACCTGATGGTTTCTTTATCTCTCAAACTAAATATGTTTTAAACTTATTTAAAAAGTTTGAATTTGAGAGTGGAAAAAATTTTGATACTCTAATGAGTACTGCTCTAAAATTCTCTAAGGATTCAATAGGTAAATGTGTGGATCCTAAGTTGTATCGCAGTATGATTGGTAGTTTACTTTATTTAACTGCGAGCCGACCTAATATTGCATTTAGCGTAGGAATATGTGCTAGATATCAGTCTGACCCTAAAGAGTCACATCTAATTGCTATTAGGCGCATTTTGCGATATGTCGCTAGTTCAGCAAATCTTGGACTATGGTATCCACATAATATTAGTGTGCAATTAGCTGGTTACACGGATGCAAATGAGGCTGGTAACATTGATGATCATAAATCAACCAGCGATGGTTGTTTTTATGTAGGGAACTATTTAGTTTCTTGGCTAAGTAAGGAACAAAGTTCCGTGTCGCTCTCAACAGCTGAGGTTGAATATATTGCTGCTGGTAATGCATGCACTCAGCTTGTGTGGATGAAAAGAATGCTGAGCGATTACGAAATTGCGCAAGAATCCATGATTTTATATTGTGATAATTCAAGCGCAATTAATATCTCTAAAAATCCAATTCAGCATTCATAAACCAAGCATATTGACATTAGATATCACTATATTCATGAATTAGTAGAAGACGAGACAATTTCTTTGGATTATATTCCAACTGAGATTCAACTAGCTGACATATTCACAAAATCGCTCGACAAAAGCAGGTTTGCAAAATTGAAATTTGATCTTGGTATGTATAATATGAATTGATGATTTATGTCTTTTTGTATCATAATGTATATATTTTTATTTTGAAAATTTTTCAGAATTTAAAATTTATGAAAAATTACAAATTTTGTGAGGTGCACGACCAGTCGAATACATACTCGACCAGTTGTGGCACGACCGGTCGAGCATGTACTCAACCCGTCGTGAAATGTGGGTTTGACCTTTTACTTGGAAAAAAAATCACTTTTTCTTCATTTGGGTCCTCTTCTCCAACGAGCCCTACCTCGACCGATCGAACCCATCTTCGATTCCTCCATGGTTAGTGCGTTATTTTCGATTTTCTTGTAGATTCAAGTCATTTGCACTTCCTTTTCTTCATTTGTGTAGTTTATTTCATGCTTTATGATTATTTTGGGGGTTTTCTATCAAAAAATCTGATCTACTAGAAACCCTTCTTGCCTCTTTTGCAATCTCTTTATTCCTTGATTTCCTTATTGCAAATTTAGGGTAGAACTAAGAAGAAAGGATCTCGTGGTCCTTCTTCAGCTTTTCAGCTCCTATCACAGTGTACCACCTTCGGTCGCCCAAGGAAGATCCTAATTATGTGAAGGATATTCGATTGCGCAATGTGATAGTAGAACGAACTGTTAATCCTGATCATTTAGCATCTTTTGATGTTGTTCCTCTCCTTCAGTCTGTAGGATGGGATAACGTATTGCATTGGGGTGGACCTGCATACCACTCCATTGCGCAAGCTATGTATGCTTGCATTACTGATTTTTCTACTGAGAATCTGACATTTACTATTACAACCAGAGAAGGTCCAGTTGATGTGGACCATCATCTTATTTCTGGGTTAATAGATATACCTGCCAATAACGAAGGTATCCCCATTAGTTCTCTTGTGGACAAACCTTTTGAATCTGAGAAGCGTATGCTCACTAGAGATTTATGTAATATGGATGCGGAATGGAGTACTGGGAATGTGCTCGCCTCCAAGTTTATGTTACCCAGATATAGAATTCTTCATAGGATTTTTATTTCAAATGTCTATCCTCGATCTGGTAACAAAACCGAGCTTACTACATTAATGGTTCATATTCTCCATTCTATCATTTCTGGAGTCTCTGTATGTCTTCCTCTCTAATTTGTCATAGCATAATTCAGTTCCATCTCCACCCAGGTCACAGTGACATTCCTTTTACTTATCTTATGACTGTGTTAGCCACCCATAGTTTAGTGGCTATGCCTGTTGGGGAAGCTCCCATTAATCATCTACCCTTCAACAATTCTAAAATTAACAAGATGAATTTGAAGTTGGCCCTAGGCTAAGTTGATGTGGGTGTTAGAAGAGCTGTAGAAGCACATGAAGAGGAGGGTGATTTGCCTCCAGATGATGTCAATATAGATGACATTTTTGATGAACTTGAATCTGATTCTGCTAGTAATCCTGATTATCAGCCATCTGATTATGATGCACACTTGCGCTCACTTAAGGAGAAGGTTGAAGGTATGCATGTGTCCCAAGAAATGAAATTTAAATATATGAGCAAATATCTTAGGCACATTAACAAGGGACTTCATCAAATTGATCCTACCATACTTGCTCCTTCTTCTGGTTCGGATTAGTCTTTAAGTATCTGATATGTAATAACTTTTAATACTTGAATTTCTCTTGTATTATGTGTTTGGACATGCTTGCTTATTATTATGGACTTGGTTATCTGGTTAACTTATTCATATGTAACATCTCGAAAAATTTCGTACAAAGACCCAAGTACCACCTCAGGCAGAAATCGCTCAAGATCAAATCCTTTAGGAATTAGACAAAAGTAACTAAGTGTTAAACTAGATTAGCTACGAAATCCACTCAATCCACTTTAAATACGATCTGCAAGACCCAAAACTTGTAGAATCAGTGACGCTAGGTTAGCTTAAAATCTAGGATCAATCTCATTATCCAGCTGCTCTCGGGAGCACATTGAAACTCCGTATCGGATCTGGATCGCACATCGATAGTCTGAATAATATGAAGTTATAGAATTAGGACCGCCTTGCTGGGCTTGACAACCATCTCGAAAATCAAATCCAGATAGTGTCCCGGGGCTATTCGCTTGAGCCCGGAGTGAAGTGTGTGAGAAAACGTAGTTTTCTTTAGAAATTAAAGCTAATTTAAGTATCTGAGACTTGTCGCTTGCGGGCCTGATATAAGCAATCAGATCATCAGAATCTGACCCAAATACACCCTCAGATCAGGAGAAATTTCATACAAATGACAGTGTACTTGTAACCCTGATCGAGTTTCGGTGACCGTTGAACTGAAACTGGTCCACCATGTGTGATCTGGGAACTCGACTGGAATAAAAACTTAACTCGACCTATATCCATAGTCAGGGAGCTTAAGTCCGACCTTTGGCTCAAGGGGGGCTCCGGAAGTGCTCCGTTGAGATGGAACAGCCTCCCTTTGGACATAACCTAAGTATACCTTTGGCCCTGGGCCTATTTCTGGTAATTCTGGGCCTATATAAGGACCTTAAACCCTTTCTCATTCACTCCATACGAATTTGAGAAAACCCTAGGAGAGAGAAGAGAGTAAAGAGAGAGCAAGTGTGAGAGAAGTGGGAGGAGATTCCTGTTGCTCTATCCTGCTATTCTACGTGCCTATCCATCACTACCGTATAGCTTTTCCGGTGATTGTGATTCCGTTTTTGGGTAAGAAATCCTAACCCTAATCAGTTTTAGAGATCCAACTAGTGTAAGTGATGAAATAGCTAACCTATTTCATGTCATAGGTTGTCGTTCTACCGTTGTTAAAGACTTGGTGTTTAAACTGAGTCTGTTACTCGCTTCTAAGGCGTAAGGTGTGGACTATAGACGTTTAGGTTATGATTTTCAACGCTTTCAATGTCAGATAATGATAGATTCATGATCTGGGTGTTATTTCACATGCAAAATGCGATGTTCATTTTGCGATTCAGTTATGTATGCAAATTATGGCATATAGTGTATTCTGTATATTTGTAGAAAATACCGTATACGTATAAAATATGAAAGTGTGTTTGCCATGATTAATTACTGTGTGTATATGCTAGGTATGTGTGTAATACTTACTCGGCGAAAGAATTCGCCCTAAGACATGTTTTAGCCAATATGAGTTATGTATGTTAATAAGTGTATTCTAAGTGTTTGTGAAAATGCTTGTATGAGTAAGTACTTAGATGATAGTGCTTAGGGTAGGTGTTGAGATAGGATTCTCAACTACCTTAGAGATGTGTATGATTTCCTCCATGCAAGTTGTTTAATTTAATCACTTATGAAATGTATGTGTTTGTATTTCCTGCTTACATTGTGCTTTATAACATGCTTGTTAACATGTTTGAATTACTTTGTTAATTATGCTTTGACTACTCCACATATTTTCTGGTTAAGGATCGAATGTGATTGGGGCTACGTTATAGTCCAGGCAATTGGTAACAAGGTTGAAGTCGTGGTTGAGATTCATTCACCACGTAAGACGTGTTTGACGAACCCGAGTCGTACTAAAGTTGTCGGCAGTGGTTAGGCCACACAGAGGGCTTATGCACTTCATGTCGATCAACTTTGGGTGCGCTCATGCTAGGCGAGCCCGTCAAGTAACCCGATGTGCCGATGTATGTTCACCATGTATGGACACTACTGCTTGAACCTAAGGTACCAAACTCACCAGTGGAATCACGTTAACCTTGGTACCTCGATCCGCTAAGACACATGAGCCGGACATGGTGGTATGGGACACCATGGTTGACCTGTCGGCCTACGCTGGGACGACGAGCCTCCCCGTAGTGACCAATGAGGAACCCAGACTCGTGAGCCGAATACGGTAGTATGGGACACTATATTCGAGCTGTCAGCCTACACTGATTGGTGACGAGCCTCTTGTAGTGACCTCGAGCATACTCTAATTCTACGCGGAAGCGACAACCCTTCTGTAGCATCTAGAGTATAAACTAGGCCTGTACTGATTTAGCGACGAGCCCTTTGCAGCGACCTAGAACCGCATCATCGTATAAGATTTACTAGGACTGACGACCTTAGAATGGATCCTTGTTTGGGAATGATATAAGGGAGGAACCTTAGTTTTCCAATCTTGTAGTATGAAAAGTACTAATAAGAACTTGATAATCATATGCATGCATTGCATTACGCATGCGTTCAGGCATAGCAGGTCAAGCACTGAGGCAGTGTTGTTCATGCGCGAACGTGAGATGAAGTCACTGAGGGAGCGTAGGCGAGGGCATGCATCATACATTCATACCATTCTTGCATTAACAGGAGTACTTAAGGATGTGTGATTTACTGCTTTATCATTATTGCTTGATTGAATTAATAACATGTTAACCTTTGCTCTATGATTCCACTGAGTTGATCACTCACTCCCACGTTACGGGACGGTGTTTTAAACACCAACCAAACTCTGTCTTGATTTCAGATGATGGCGTGACCCCTGAGGCGGAGCCTGACTACTACGATGATCAGGACGAATTCTCATATATGCAGTTCTCCGGTAGCTTCGCTTAGGCTATCCGAATTGACGGTGCTACAAGGATTATCATTGTAGTTGTACTATTTTGACATTTTGATTTTTGAGACTATTACATGTATATGGTGACTCAGTGATGTATTCATACTCTGGAGACCGATCGTGATCTTTGACTTATATACGTGTGTTTATGTCTTTCAGTCTTCCGCTTGCGTTTTACAACTTGATCTAGAGTATGAATTACTGTTTTGGTATAATCCCACTCATGATTAATGCACTAACACTGACAACATTGAATCATAAGCATATATGTTGCATAAGTGATGTTTTGGAACTCGAGAGTTGAGTTGCTACTCGACCCTCGATTTTCAGGGCGTTACATCATATCTTCTCTTATTACTCATTACTCTTCCATTATCATTTATCGGTTCTTTCCTTTGTCATATTGTGACAAAAAGGGGGAGAATTTTATCATGCCTATTTAATTGATAAATGTGTGAAGAATGTGGATAAGTAGATAGGTAGCATTTTTTTTGCTATATGGTATTAAGGGGGAGTTTTGATGAGTATTGATATGATTTTTGAAGCGTATGATTTGACCAGTTTAAAACTGGTGCATGATTCTTTGACCAGGTTAAAACTGGTGCATGATTCTTTATTGTGCATGTATAATATTTTTATGTATTTTATTTTGTCACGAATTTGACAAAGGGAGAGATTGTAACTGCTAAGGGAGAGATTGTAACTGCTATGTTTTCTAGCTCTTATGATTGTCAAATTTTGTAGTGCCAAAACCTCGTGGAATCTATATCTTGTGTAGCTCATCTACATATTCAAGATCATGCAATTCATGTACAAGAACAAAGGTCTTAACTTCAAGTACAAGTTCAAGATGTTACAATTCAAGATTCAAGCATTACAAGTATAAGAGATATACAAGTTTAAGTACAATATCAAGTGATAGTTCTAGGTTTCAAAGCTTCAACTATGTCAAGACAAAGTGATTTGTTTTGAAACACAAAGCTCAAATACAATATACAAGTACTATTCAAGTACTTCAGTTCAAGCTTCAAAGAACTTCAAGATGTCAAGCTTCAAGTACTTCAAGATCAACTATCAACTGAAGCAAATGATGATTCAATGTTCGAATATCACTTATAAGGTATGTAAGACCCTAGATTGACCATAGGTTAGGTCATATTGATTGCATACTTAAATTGGGTCACTATATACTTCTTTAGGCTATTTCTCGACTAGTCTTAACCTATGTTCGACTAGTCCTAGTACTGGCTCGACCAGTCCAAGAAATTTCTCGACCAGTCCAAGGTTTGTTACTAATTTTCAGGATTTTTTATTGGATCTTCAACCAGTCCTGGACACTGCTCGACCAGTCGAGTAAACAGTGCTCGACCAGTTGAGCAGGCTTGACTCAAAGTCGAGCAACTAAAGTGGGTCCCACATGACCAGTTGAGTGCAGGGTTAGACCGGTCGTGAAGGCCACTCGACCAGTCGTGAAACGGTTTTATCTTATCGCGCCCAAAATTTCAAAAATTTGTTAGTCCTTAGACCAGTCGAGTTGTCCCCTAAACCAATTGAGTGAACAATTTCTGCACTTATAAGTAAAGCACGATTTTTAGAGTTTTTCATTCAATTCAAGCAAAATCAAGACACCACTCTGAGAGATAAGTTTGTGATATTCTTAAGCTATTTAGTGCTCATTTAATATTCTCTTTAATTAGCATTTTTGCATTTGATTTTGAGATTCTACATTCCAATCTTATTTGAAGAAGGAATTTTAGTTTTCCCCTTTCTTGAAATCAAAATCAAATCAAGCAAGCCCAAGGTGATTTAATTTTAAAATCAATTAGAACTTAGAACCTTTTCATAAGTGAGTGTGGACATTGAACATCTACTTCGAATTGGTTCTACCATGCTTCATCAAAAGAGAATATCCAAATAAGTATTTTACAATTTGTGTTTTTTGGTTTTATTAAGATTGTGCCAGGAAAAATCTCTTTCTTTTTGGTTTGTCTGAGGTGATCTAGAAAACTCAGAGTGTGGGGTTTTTTAAATTGTGTAAGCCCACTTGAAAGACACAATTGTGAAGGTTTTAGGTGAACCTTGAAAAACCTATTGCATAGTGAACGCTAATATCCACTGTGTGAGGATATTGGGAGTGGAGTACTTGTGTGTCTATTTTTCTAAACGGTTGGTGTACACACAAGCGAACCACTATAATTTCTGGTCTTGTGGTGATTGATTGATTGTGGCTTTCTGTGAATGTTGTAATATCCTTTTAAGCATTTCTGGAAGAATGTTGTAATCATTTTATGCAAGTGTGGGAATGTTGTAATAACTTAGTTTTTTTCTTTGCTATTTATTTATTTATTCCTCTGTATCAGTTTGAGATTTTGATACACAGACCTTTCTAGGAATTAGGTTGTCCTACTATAAACCATTGGTTTTTAGTGTAAGGTTGTCCTTAGAACAACATCTGTATCAACCTCTCAATACTTGTACATTTGAGGTTGTTATTCATTTTTGCTTTGTGGGATTGTTTAATGCTATCTTTGTTTATATTTGTTTAAATTCGTATTTAATTTTTAATTTGGCATAGTCCTATTCATCCCCTCCCCCCCCCCCCCCCCCCCCTTCCCTTTAGGACTCTTAACACGGCCTTTTCAAGATCCAGGCCCAAAGGTCAAGGGACTTAACTAGAAGTTTCCAAGATAAAGGGGCCTACAAGGTCCAACCAAAACTAAAGACAGATCCAAAATAACTCAACTGGGGTGGGCCTCAAATGTGCACTAATTAAGCACAAAGGAACATCAGGAACTGACAAGATTATATGCATAAACATCCTTAAATCTAGTTGGCCCTGCTGCCCCAAAACATGCCGTTAAGGGCAGCCAGTTTGGGCCTATTGCTGAATTTCTAGCCCACCTGTTCCTAAGCTTGATAGAGTCCAGCAATAATAAATATAGACTAAGTATTTTGCTCATTAACCCACACACATCTATCCCACCAGGTAAAATGAATGGATGATACCCATAAATCAGGTGGGCCATGCTGCTGGACTAGACGTCTGGGCCATGCTGCTGGACTGGACGTCCAGCAGCAGCCCAATGGACCTGGGTGTCCCAAGGTGGATGGTCCTATGGGCCTGGGCAGTCAGCCCAAAACACATCAAAGTGGGTCCCAAAAATGGGCAAATCCTCAGGGAGGTGGACCACGTCCCACGTGGACCACAAATAGATGGACGGCGAGGATACACAACACATTAAGGTGGGCCCACAAGGAGGGTGGACGGCCAACCATGGCTGGACATCCCAGCCTAGTGGGCCGGTCCAGCCCGCGCCACGAATTGCACAAGGGTCCGTTGACCCTGAAACATGGTAGGTGGGTCCTACCATGGGTGGGCCACCTCTCTGTAAATTTTCAGAATTTTTGGAATAGCAGAATTATTTTATTTAATTTAAAGAAAACATACTATCCAGAAAATCTGTTTAGTGCAGATTTTTGACAGGCCCTGATCTGAGCTTCCAATGGTGTGGATTAATGGCCTCTAAAAATTGGAGAAAAATAGTTTTTGTGTCCCCTCATATATGTACTACAAATTGGTGTCCACGGATGTGGCCCACCAGTGGAAAAATTATTTTATATTAAAGGAATTCTACACTGATATGTTGCTGGAAGAGTGCAGAATTTACAGACTAACCACCTCACTTGGGCCACACCTTTAGGACCTCAATCAGGTTTAGGTGGGGCTGAAATTTGGTAGGTTTTTAGGTGGGACATAAGTTTTCAAGAATCATATATTAGATGGCATCAAATTTCCGATCAAAAGACCAAAAATCAGGCTCCAAAATGGTCCAAAATCTGTCCAGACAAACTAGACAACAACATATGCTTCACAAAAATAAATTACAAACATAAATTAAATGGGGATTTAACCTCTGCAAATTATGGTGTGGTCCACCCAAGTGGGCCCCACAAATATATAAACCATCCCATCACCAAAAACAAGCTTACATGCACCCCTTTTTGTTCATTTAGGGGCCACACGTTCAATGGGAGGGACTGTGAAAACGTCCCCTCTCTATGGATGGTTGGGATCTTGTTGGTCCACAAGGTGGGCCACACACTCATGATCAGCACTCTAAGTAAGAAAAGGAGAAACAATTGGTTACAAGAGAAGGGTCTTTGCCTCATTGAGGCCCTTCCCTTCATTACACACATACAAGGAGATTTCATTGTCATAGGATGCACATATTACATGATCATGCTTATCAAATAGAGATCTATGGTGGAGATCCAATCTCCACCAAGGATCAAGGGCCTAGATGACCCAAAGATCCCTAATCTAAGGAAGGATGATGCATGAAGGGATCCATGAAGGATGGTCCCTTGCATGCACATGCATGCAATGTAGGATGGGTTTCAAACCACATCCATGGAGTCTTGAGGCCACCATCATCTCTTGATGGGTCCCACATGCTCAATATGAAAGAAGAGAGGGAAAATAGCTACAATGCAAAGAAGTCTAAAGATTTGAAGAATATGCACCCACCTCTTAAGGATCCTACTCCAAAGTTGCATCAATCTACTCTCCATGCTCCAAGGGACATGTTTCAATGGGTGAGATGTGTTGTTGAAGGCTAGATGGGAGGGGATTAGAGGGAGAAGGGGCTGGATAGAAGGAGAGGGTGGGGACGTGTGGAGGTGTTGCTAGGAGAAGGGAGAGAAGAGAGTAGAGAGAAATGAGAGGGAGAGAAGAGAAATAGCTAGAAAAGAGAGAGTCATCATGAGTTCTCTCTCCTATGATAGGCAAATCCATCATGAAGCTAGGGTGATATAAACAATGTTCATAGACTCATAGGCTTGGAATAGGGATGGGTAGTGGGTGGTATAGAAGATAGGGTTTAGGTAGTGTGTGCATGGTGTGTGTGTGTGTGTTGTAACTTGTGCCAAAAGATGGGACCATGTAGAAATTCGTGCACACCACCCCTAGATGGGCCACATGATCATGATCAAGGGCTTAGAAAATGAAATGCACACAACTTATGATCTACACATTAGATGGACGCACAAGACGCGGCGTCAGAACCGCAACGATGAAGCGGACAAGATGCCATAGGTTCTAGCTTGATCCAAGTCGAGTCTACATGACTGGACTTAAGGATGACTGCAAGCACTATTCGAGGGTCGTGGGTTACCGGGATTCGACCGGTAAGACCGCGGGATCAAGAGAAACGAAATGCATACCTACACACACATGCACACACATGAACTCGGGTCGGGTCTTACAACCCTCCCCACCAACAAAGAAATTTTGTCATCAAAATTGACCAATCCTAGGACAAAAAGAAAGGCAAAACACTACCATCATATAACAATTATCAAAAAGAAGGCAATACAAACAATCATACATCGATCAATCATCAAACAAATGAGGAAAATGCTCTCTAATCTTGGCCTCGCGTTCCCAAGACACATCGGCCTCCGAATGATGACTCCACTGCACTTTCACCAAGGGAATGACCTTGGTCCTGAGAACCTGCTCCTTCTGATCAAGAATATGAATCGGTTGCTCAATGTAAGAACTATCCTCACGGACCTCGAGGGGCTATCAATCAATCACAGGGATGATATCCGACCCACACTTCCGTAACAAAAAAACATGGAACACGTCGTGGATCGCGGATAACTTAAAAGTAAGGCAAGCTTGTAGGCCACAGCGCCCACGCGCTCGATAATTTCAAGAGATCCAATGAATCTTGGGGCAAGCTTGTCTTTCACACCAAAGTGAACCACACCTTTCATAGGCGAGACCTTGAGCTATACCATGTCCCCAATTACAAACTCAAGGGGTCGATGCCGACGATCAACAAAACTTTTATGCCAGCTCTAAGCTGTGAGCATCCTCTACCTGATAACATCAATAACCTCTGACGTCAACATCACAAGCTCGGGACTTAGGAGACATCGCTCTCCAACCTCGGTCCAACAGTTAGGAGATCTGCACGGTCTACCATAGAGTACCCTAAAAGAAGCTATGTCGATAGTCGCCTGATAGCTATTATTGTATGCAAACTCGGCGAGGTGCAAATGCTCATCCCAACTGCCCACAAAGTCAATCACACAAGCTCTAAGCATGTCCTCAAGGATCTGGTTGACCCTCTCGGTCTGCCCATCCATCTGCGGATGATAAGCGGTGCTGAGATGTAAACTAGTCCCCATCGCCTGCTAGAAACTCCTCCAAAACTGAGACGTAAATCTGGAGTCTCGGTCAGAAACGATCAAAACTGGAATGCCGTGCAGTCTCACTATCTCCTCAATAAATACCTTTGCAAGCCGGTCCATAGTCTAGGAAGCACGCATCAGAATAAAATGCACCGACTTCATCAGACGATCGACGACAACCCAGATGGTATCGTTATCTCGCTGAGTCCTTGGCAAACCTGCAATGAAATTTATCGATACATGATCCCACTTTCACACTGGAACGCTCAACGGCTGCATGGGACCAGGTGGTCTCTGGTGATCGGCCCTGATACGTTGGCAAGTGTCACACTTGGCCACAAAACTAGCTATCTGGTGTTCATTTCCGACCAAAAATATTGCCTTCTCATATCATGATACATCTTCGTGGAGCTCGGGTGAATAGTAAGGCTAGATCGGTGTGCCTTGGTCATCAGATCACGATGCAACTCTAGCACGTCCGGGACACACAATCTGCCTTTGAAGTGTAATCCACCATCGAAACCAATCTGTCAGTCTAACTGCTCCATGGATGTGGCCTCTGCTTGGTACTCCTGAAGTGACTCATCCGTCTGCTGAGCCTCAATCACCCTAGCCACCAAAAGGGGTTGAATTGACAAGCTCGAAAGCTGAATAATGGAAGACTGCAGACCGAACTCAAAGTCAAACTCTGAAACATCCTCGAGCATCTGCCACTCTCGCACTATCATCTGAGCCACCAGGCCTCGTGGCTGACGGCTGAGCGTGTCTGCCACCACGTTCACCTTACCCGGGTGGTACTGAAGGTCGAAGTCATAATCTTTCAATAGCTCCATCCATCACCTCTGTCGCAGGTTCAACTCGGACTGCAAAAATAAATACTTCATGCTCTTATGATCCAAAAAGAGCTCAAACTTGACCCCATATAGATAACGTCTCCAAACCTTCAATGCGAAGACAACCACTGCTAGTTCCAAATCATGGGTGGGGTAGTTCAGCTCATGGACATTGAGCTGGCGTGAGGCATACGCCAGTGGCTTCCCGTGTTGCATCAAGACAGCACCCAAGCCAACTCTAGAGGCATCGGTGAAAACAACAAAACTCTCACTCCCATCAGGAAGAGTGAGAACAGGAGCGAACGTGAGGTGGTCCTTCAACTCCATAAATGCCTCCTCGCAGGCGTCACTCCAGACAAACTCGGAGCCCTTCCGCGTCAACTGGGTCAGCAGTGCTGCAATATGGGAGAAACCCTCGATAAACTGTATATAATATCTCGTCAGACCAAGGAAGCTACGGATCTTAGACGTGTTCATGGGCTGGCCCCACTGACGTACTGCATCAACCTTCGAGGGGTCCACAGCGACACCCTCCCTCGTCACCACGTGACCGAGGAACTTCACCTCCTCCTGCCAGAACTCACACTTCTCTAGCTTCGCATACAGCTAGTGGGCACGGAGGGTCTCCAGCATAATCTGTAAGTGCTCAACATGGTCCTCCCGGGTCCTCAAATATAAAAGAATATCATCAATGAACACTACCACGAACTGATCGAGGAACGGCCGAAAGACCTCATTCATCAGTTGCATAAATACGGCGGGTGCATTGGTCAGCCCAAATGACATGACCAGGAGCTCAAAGTGACCATAGCGCGTCCAGAAAGCCGTCTTCGGAATGTCTTCCTCTCGGGAATCTGATGGTAACTGAAGAGGAGTATCTTGGAAAAATATTGTCCACCCTGCAACTAGTCGAACAGATCATCAATATCGGGAAGCGGGTATCGGTTCTTGATAGTGACTCTGTTGAGCTCGCGGTAATCCACAAAGATCCGCAACGAGTCATCCTTCTTCTTCATGAACAATACCGGGGCTCCCTGAGGCGAACTGCTGGGATGAATGAAACTTAACTCCTGGAGCTCATCTAACTGCTCCTACAGTTCCCTCAACTCCATCGATGCCATCCGGTAGGGGGCCTTCGAGATAGGCACGATACCGGGCACCAAATCTATCTGAAACTCCACCTACCGATGCGGGGGCAAACCCAGGATCTCCTAGAACACATCCGGGTACTCAATACATCCTGTCATAGAATCCTTAACGATAGAAGCCAAGAAACTAAACAACGACTCTCCTCTGGGCTCAGCGACAAACTGGAACACTGGAAAACTGGGAATATGAAACATGACCGTCCTCGTGGCACAGTCCAAGAGGGCACAATACTCCGCAAGCCAGTCCATACCCAGGATAACAGCAAAGCTTGCCATCAGCATCACAAACAGATCGGCAGGAAGGAACATCTAGCCCACTGACACTGGGCAAGAAGGGCAATGACAGCTCAAAACTACTGACTTTCCCAAGGGAGTCGAAACTGCCAAGGCCTCAGACGTGGACTCCGACGGAATACCGGTCGATCGGCAAAACTGCTCGGCCACGAAAGAATGGGAGGCACCAGAATCAAACAAAACAAGCGCAACACATGCAGAAACAAGAAGAATACTCTCAAATACTCCACCGGTCGATGACTGCGGGTCCTGGCCCTGTGCCTGCTGCGGGGAATAGAACCTGCCCTCAGCTGGCAAGGGAAGCAAGCCAGAAGATTGCGGATCCTGAGTCTGTGCTTACTGAGCTGCAATACATACTCGACCCAGGGATTGGAAATGTGGATATCCCCTCTGCTGCTATTGTTGTCTTTACTTCTGTTGCCGTGGCTGCTAGGGAGGTTTACCTGGCTGCCTCTGCTACTAAGGAGGAGCCCTAGGAGCGGAAGCTGGAAGCTGCGCTCGCTACTGATGCTGCTGCTGAGGAGAACAAGGAGGAGGCAACTGCAGTGGCCTCTGTTGCTGCAAGGGGAGAGGGCAATCTCTCCTCCGATGCCCGGTTTGCCCACAACTAAAGCAAACACTAGAAAAGGGGATGGAAGATGAAGCAGCTGGCTATGCTAATGATGATGATAAAGCTATTATCTGTGCCGCAGGCTGTCGAAACTCTGATCTGCCCCTCCTCTGCTGACGGTGCTGCATGGAACTGCCAACTGGTGCTCTCCTCTTTCGGTCTCCACCGGAACTCTACTCTCACGATCTCTAGGTCATAACCCAGTCCTCCTCATAAACAAGGCCCTATGCACGACCTCATCAAACATCCTTAAACAATGGCCTACTACACGGCTATGGAGCGCGGGTCACAAACTGATCTGAAAACGGTGAGCTCTCATCTTCTCGTCACCAGTGAGATGAGGAGCAAATCTAGACAACTCCAAGAAATGGGCCTCATACTAGGACACCTTCATATCACCCTGAATAAGGGTCTCAAACTCCATCGCTATCTGCACACGCACATGCTCAGGGAAGAACTTCTGGTCAAAGCAGACCACGAATTCCTCCCATGCCCAGATAAAATCTGGCCCCATCATCCTAGATACGGACGACCACCAATGACGGGGCTCGCCCTGGAGAAGAAAAGTCACCAAAGAAACCCGTTGTTCTGTCGAACACTGCATCGTATCAAAAATCCTCGCTATCTCTACGCGCCAAGCCTCAACGGCAGATGGGTCTGGCTCACCCCTGAATCTTGGAGGGCCATGCTACCTGAACTCTCTAGAAATAGCGCTAGCATGTAGCAAATCGGTCTGCTTAGAAACTGGAACGGTGGCAGACTGACGAGTCTACAACGCAGCAGCGACAAGCTGCATCAACTGCTGAAAATACTCAGCAACGACTGGCACCATCGGGAATGCAGGAGTGGCACTCGCCTTGGGCGGAGGCACGAATGCGGCTGACAGAGCTGGAGCCTCTTTAACCGGAATAACGGGCTCATATGGGGGAACTAGTGGGGGAACGAGAGCAGTTAAGGGAACAGGCGCAACAGGAGGCTGAAACGGAACCTCAGGAATCGGATCCTCTAAGAAGGGAGCGGAGTGTGCTTGGGTAGCACGGGTCGTCGGAGCAGGATGAGAACCACGGCCAGGGGCACCTCGGCCACGAGCGCCCCGCTTGGGTGGCATCGTCTACAGAAAGCAAGGACGATGACGCGTAGGGTCAGAAGATTGCAAGCTCAAACGAAAGAAAGGCTCACGGGACACTACTTGCCCAAGCTCGCAGCAGATATGCGATGTTATCCCAAGTTATTCCTGAATTACTTGTTATGCTTTGATATCAACTCCTTTCATGCCCTAGACTCAGTAACCGGACTCACAAGGAACCTAATAGCCGATTCTGGCCGCAATAGCCTCTACAGCCCCAAGTGATGCCAGTCCTCATTTCTAATCCACATATCAGTATATTTCCATCATAAGAAATTTATCGGGGTCAAATGCACTACAGGATGACTACCGCTTTCCAGACCCGCACAGTCAAACGAGCGTAAAAGACCTCACTACCTGCCCGTGGTCAGCCAAACACTAGCAAGGTTCAACAGTAGCGGACCCATTCACGAGCTGGTCAAACTTAGCCTAACAATTGCCCTCTCTCATAGGCAGGTAAGGCCACACCCTATCCCAACCGACTACACGACAGTGGGAGTCACGGCCTAACGGTGTAAGGCCTTTGTGCGCTCATAGTTTCTACTCGGTCACGGCGCTAAGGCAGATCCTTAGTACCATGGAAGTTTTGAGATTTTCACCCAAGGGCATCCAATGCACCCCATATGCTCAGGTAACATTTCCAATGTCCAATCATGGCCATCCACGATGTATCTGTGGAGGCAAGGCCCTGGTGAAGCAAGGGCGATCATACCTATGAGATGCGAGGCCAGATGCATGAGTCACACGTACCAATCATGCACTAGCTCCAAGCACTCAATGTGCACAAAAGGGGAACTCCATCCTTCTATCATATCAACTTAACAACCACACACAATATGCAATCCAAACACTCCATAATGCATATGGGTCATGAGGGTGAGCCATACGGCGATGATGACTTAGAACATACTCCTCCTTCCTAAGGAGGGAATCAAGTCTAGGTACTTAGACAATTAATCTAAGGAACAAACCTCTAGTGGGGGCCCAAGATGACAATATATATGTCTAAGGGAATAAGCGGTCCTAAAGGGGGCCTATGGTGGGCCTTAAACCACCCATAGCAACCCATGGGCCTACCTTAGGGCCACCAAGGAGGACATCTAACCTCAATTGGGTCCTAAAAGGTAGCCCGCCACTACTCGAATATGAAACAAGGCCCAAGGCCTAAGCAATCCATGGCTTAGTGGGCTATACACCAAGCCCAACACATAGGCAATATAGTGGGCCCTCAAACAAGGTTTGGGCCCTATTGTGGTTGGCCTAGTGGGTAGCCTGGTAATCCAACTATGTGGGCAATTTTAGTGCTTTATTAAAGTGAGTTGGGCCTCACAACTTAACCTAAGTACAAGGTTATTTTGGTGGGTAACCAAGGGCGCCCAACTACTTGTATATTATGGCCCACAAACCCATCACAATAAGTGGTGAGATCCAGGCCCAAAGGTCAAGGGACCTAACTAGAAGATTTCAAGATAAATGGGCCTACAAGATCCAACCAAAACTATGGACATAGATCCAAAAAAACTCAACTGGGGTAGGCCTCAAATGTGCACTAATTAAGCCCAAAGGCACATCAGGAAATGGCACGATTATGTGCATAAACATCCTTAAATCTGGCGGGCCCTGCTACCCCAAAACATGCTGTTAAGGGCAGCCAGTTTGGGCCTATTGCTGAATTTCCAGCCCACCTGTTCCTGGGCTTGCTAGAGTCCAGCAATAATAAATATAGACTAAGTATTTTCCTCACTGGTGACGTACACATATCTCTGTGGGCCCACCAGGTAAAAGGAATGGATGATACCCATAAATCAGGTGGGTCATGTTGCTGGATTGGACTTCCAGCAGTAGCCCAATGGGCCTGGGCGTCCCAAGGTGGACGGTCCTATGGGCCTGGGCGATCAGCCCAAAACACATCAAAGTGGGTCACGAAAATGGGCAAATCCTCAAGGAGGTGGACCACGTCCCATGTAGACGACAAATAGATGGACGGCGAGGATACACAATACATCAAGGTGGGCCCACAAGGAGGGTGGATGGTTAACCATGGCTCGACGTCCCAGCCTGGGCGTCTCAGCCTGGGCATCTCAGCCTGGTGAGCTGGTCCAGCCCGCGCCACAAATTGTGCAGGGGCCCGTTGACCCCGAAACTTGGTAGGTGGGTCTTCCCATGGGTGGGACACTTCTCTATAAATTTTAAGAATTTTTGGAATAGTAGAAGTATTTCATTTAATTTAAAGAAAACATACTATCCAGAAAATCTGTTTAGTGCAGATTTTTGATAGGTCCGGATCTGATCTTCCAATGGTGTGGATTAATGGCCTCTAAAAATTGGGAAAAAATAGTTTTTGTGTCCCCTCATATATGTACTACAAATTGGAGTCCATGGATGTGGTCCACTAGTGGAAAAATTATTTTATATTAAAGGAATTCCACACTGATATGTTGCTGAAACAGTGCAGAATTTACAGACTAACCACCTCACTTGGGTCACACCTTTGGGACCTCAATCAGGGTTAGGTGGGGCTGAAATTTGGTAGGTTTATAGGTGGGACATAGGTCTTCAAGAATCATGTATTAGATGGAATTAAATTCCCCACCAAAAGACCAAAAATCAAGCCCCAAAATGGTCCAAAATCTGTCCAAACAGATTAGACAGCAACATATGCTTCACAAAAATAAATTGCAAACATAAATTAAATGGGGATTTAACCTCTGCAAATCATGGTGTGGTCCACCCGAGTGGGTGCTACAAATATCTAAACCATCTCATCACTAAAAATAAGCTTACATGCACCCCTTTTTATGCATTTAGGGGTCACACGTTCAATGGGAGGGACTGTGAAAACGTCCCCTCTATATGGATGGCTGGGATCTTGTTGGTCCACAAGGTGGGCCACACACTCATGATCAACACTCTCAACAAGAAAAGGAGAAGCAATCGGCCACAAGAGAAGGGTCTCCGCCTCATTGAGGCCCTTCCCTTCATCACATACAAGGAGATTTCATTGTCATAGGATGCACATATTACATGATCAAGCTTATCAAATATAGATCTATAGTGGAGATCCAATCTCCACTAAGGATCAAGGGCCTAAATGACCCAAAGATCCCTGATCTAAGGAAGGATGAAGCATGAAGGGATTCATGGAGGATGGTCCCTTATATGCACATGCATGCAATGTAGGATGGGTTTCAAACCACATCCATGGAGTCTTGGGGCCACCATCATCTCTTGATGGGCCCCACATGCTCCAATATGAAAGAAGAGAGGGAGAATAGCAACAATGCAAAGAAGTCTAAAGATTTGAAGAACACGCATCCACCTCTTAAGGATTCTAGTCCAAAGTTACATCAATCTACTCTCCATGCTCTAAGAGACATGTTTCAATGGGTGAGATAGGTTGTTGAAGGCTAGATGGGAGGGGATTAGAGGGAGAAGGGGCTGGATAGAAGGAGAGGGTGAGGACGTGTGGAGGTGATACTAGGTTAAGAGAGAGAAGAGAGTAGAGAGAAACGAGAGGGAGAGGAGAAATTGCTAGAAAAGAGAGTCATTATGAGTTCTCTCTCCTAGGATAGGCAAATCCATCATGAAGCTAGGATGATATAAACAATGCTCATAAACTCATAGGCTTGGAGTAGAGATGACTACTGTGTGGGTAGTTGATGGTGTAGAAGATGGGGTTTAGGTTGTGTGTGTGTGTGTGTGTGTGTGTGGTGTGTGTGTGGTCACTACAAGAAAGAGGGTTTTTAGCGACGAAACTTTTTTTCATCGCTAAAAGTGACTTTTAGCAATGAAAGAAATTTTCGTCACTTAAAGTTTGCTTTTAGTGACGAAATTGTAAATTTGTAGCTAAAAGTCACTTTTAGCGACAAAAATTTTCGTTGCTAAAAGCTATAAACAATTTTTGAAAAAAAATCGAAAGGTTTACTTTTAGCTACGAAAATTTACGTAGCCAAAAAACGTGGATGAGACTTTTAGCGACGAAAATTTTCATCGCTAAAGGTTGTAAACAGTTTTTAAAAAAAATTGAAAGGTTTACTTTTAGCTACGAAAATTGTCGTAGCTACAAAATGTGGATGAGACTTTTAGCGACGATAATTTTCGTCGCTAAAGGCTGTAAACAGTTTTTGAAAAAATTTGAAAGGTTTACTTTTAGCTATGAAAATTTTCGTAGCTAAAAAACGTGGATGAGACTTTTAGCGACGACAATTTTTGTCGCTAAAGGCTATAAATAGTTTTTGAAAAAAAAATCGAAAGGTTTACTTTTAGCTACGAAAATTTTCGTAGCTAAAAAACGTGGATGAGACTTTTAGCGACGAAATTTTTCGTCACTAAAGGCAATTAATAGTTTTTGAAATACTTTTAGCTACGAAACTTTTCGTACCCAAAAAATGTGGATGAGACTTTTAGTGACAAAATTTTTCGTCACTAAAGGCTGTAAACTGTTTTTGAAAATTACTTTTAGATACGAAAATTTTTGTAGCTAAAAAATGTAGATGAGACTTTTAACAACGAAAAAGTTCATCGCTAAAGGCTGTAAATAGTTTTTCGAAAAAATCGGAAGGTTTACTTTTAGCTACGAAACTTTTCGTAGCTAAAAAACGTGGATGAGACTTTTAGCGACGAATATTTTCGTTGCAAAAGGCTGTAAACAGTTTTTGAAAAAAAATCGAAAGGTTTACTTTTAGCTACGAAAAGTTTCGTAGCTAAAAAACGTGGATGAGACTTTTAGCGACGACTATTTTCGTTGCTAAAGGCTGTAAACAGTTTTTGAAAAAAATTGAAAGGTTTACTTTTAGCTACGAAAAGTTTCGTAGCTAAAAAACGTGGATGAGACTTTTAGCGACGAAAATGTTCGTCGCTAAAGGCTGTAAACAATTTTTGAAAAAATCAAAATGTTTACTTTTAGCTACGAAAATTTTCGTAGCTAAAAAACGTGGTTTGACTTTTAACAACAAAAAAAAAGCTCCTGGAAATGTTCGCGGTAACACTTTTAGCGACGAAAATGTTCGTCGGTAAAAGTGTTTTTCCTAAATCTTTTTCCCAACAGCTATAAATCGTCAGTAATAATGTAAAAATGTTTTAATTTTAAAAAAATTTTGTTGGTAAAAATGTGTGTGTGTGTGTGTGTGTGTGTGTGTGTGTGTGTATAATTAAAAGGTAATATTTAAATGATTTGTAATATCACATAAAAAAGAATATTGAGAAGTTTAGAAATTTTAACAATGTTTGAGAAAAAAATGGTGCTTTTGAAGAAAAAAATTGGCAATTTGAAATTTTTGAGAAAAAATTAAATATGAGAAATTTTTTGAGAATTTGGAAATAAAAATTCAGAATTTGTATTTTAAATATTTTTTGAAATATTTTTTAATAAAAATGATATTTTGTTAAAAGAGAAAAAATATACATTTTGAAAAAAAAAATGTTATTTTTAAAAGGAAATTGAAATTTATCTATGAAAAATAAAATTACTAAATTATTAGGCACATCCACTAATTGAACCTTTAATCATTTTTGGACAATCTAATCAGTTCAGATTGAAGAGTAAATAACTTCAGATGTTTAAATCAAATTTCACTGAAATTGTTCATCAATCTTGTATGCTCAATATCTTTCTCATATGTAGCCTGATTGAGGCGAGTAACTAGTCAAATTGAGAGTATTGATCAGTAAAATAGAGTGAATGGACCAGACATGTAAAATTGGCCAAATATTCTAGTCAAAATTATGACCCAACTTACTGACCTCGTGAGAACCTAAGAATTGATGTTAGTAAGTTTTGTGGGCCCCATCATGATGTGTGTCGAACATCAACATTGTGGATTTGATGTGTCCCCTTTCGGTTATGAGATATCTCAAAAATCATCTGTATACGAAACTCAAGTGGGCCAACCATCTAAAACAATGTGATGACATCCTAAAAATATAAAAGCACTTGGTGGGGCCCACATGAGTTTTGGATGTGGTTGAAACTTGGTCTGACCCCTTATCCAAGTGGGACACACATAATGAGTGGGTTGGATATGTGAATCACATTTAGGTAGGCCCAATATATGATTATGAATGTTTTAAGAAAACCCTTCTCCACTACATTTAGGTGAGTTACTCGTTACCCTTACCAGAGTAAACTCAGTGGGGTTCACTGTTATTTATTTATTTTATTCACTCCATTCATCCATGTTAACGAATAATTTGAGGTCTAAAGAACAAAAAGGAAGCATATGCAAAGCTCAAGTGGACCACACCACAGGAAGTAATGTGATTGAACCTCTACCATTTAAAATTTCTAAGAGGCCATAGAAGTTTTGGATCAAGCTGATGTTTGTGTTTTCTATTCATTCATATATTTTTGATATTATGAACAACATTTAACCGTTTTTGGACAATCTAATCAGTTCAAATTGAAGAGTAAATAACTTCAGATGTTTAATTGAAATTGTTGATCAATCTTAGTATACCCAATATCTTTTTTCATATGTAACCTGATTGAGGCGAGTAACTAGTCAAATTAAGGGTATTGATCAGTAAAATAGAGTGAATGGACCATACATGTAAAATGGGCCAAATATTCTGGTCAAAATTGTGACCCAACTTATTGACCTCGTGAGAACCTAATAATTGATGTTAGAAGTTTTGTGGGCCCCATCATGATGTGTGTCAAACATCAGCACCGTGGATTTGATGTGTCCCCTTTAGGTTATGAGATATCTCAAAAATCATCTGTATACGAAACTCAAGTGGGCCATACCATCTAAAACTATGTGAAGACATCCTAAAAATTTTAAAACACTTGGTGGGGCCCACATGAGTTTTGGATGTGGCTGAAAATTGGTCTGACCCCTCATCCAAGTGGGACACACATAATGAGTGGGTTGGATATGTGAATCACAATTAGGCAGACCCAATATATGATTACGAATGTTTTAAGGAAACCCCTCTCCATTATATTATGTGGTGTGGCCCACCCAAGTTATGGATTGACTTTATTTTTAAGCTCTTGGCCCACCTAAGTCATGGATTGACTTTCTCCATACCGTTCAACGCTTTTCTCGGATCATTTTAAGATATTAACCAAAAAATGGGGCGGGTCCAAAGCTTAAGTGGACTACAAAGTTGGGACTGAACGTCCACCATTAAAAATAACATTCATAGAAGTTTTGGATTAAGCTGATGTTTGTGTTTTCTCTTCATTTATATCTTTTTGATATTATGAACATGTTGGATGTCAAATAAACATTATTGTGGGCCCAAGGAAGGTATCAATGATGGAAATCATTATTCCACACTGTTTCGCGTGGCATTGTACACTTGAGTTTTGGATTTACCGAAAATTTGGGATCAACCCACACCATTCATCCATTTTTCGAGATAATTTTAGAGAATTATCCAAAAAATGAATCATATCCAAAGATTAAATGGACTACACCACAAATAAAGGGAACGGATTGGCTACTTCCCCTGACACATCCAATGGCGGGTGGTTGGTGCTCTGTGAGCCCTACCATGATGTATGTGTTTAATCCATGTCGTCTATCTATTTTTAAAGATCATCTTACGGTATGAGACAAAAAATGAGATATATCCAAATCTTAAGTGGACCACATTCCAGGAAATAGTGTTGAATGAGAGTCAACCATTAAAAAACACTTTGGGGCCATAAAAGTTTTGGATCAAACTGATTTTTGTTTTTCCCCTTCATCTGGCCCTGTATGACCTAATCAACCTATTGGATGTCAAATAAACAGTACAGTGGGCCTTAGGAGGATTTTAATGATGGATATATATATATATATATATATATATATATATATATATATATGGGAAATGGTTCCATGCGGTCAAGCTCATGGGAACTTCTCGTACGGTCGAGCTGTGTGGGCCCCACCGTGATGGGTGTCAAACATCTACCCAATCAGTCAGATGCACCATTCCATGGTGGGCCTGGGGCTTAAAAATCAAGTCAATCCGTGACTTTTTTGGACCACACCACATACACAAGTTGAGAGGGGTTACCCTCCATTAAAATATTCATAATCATTTGTTGGGACCACCGAGATGTGGTTCACAAATCCAGCCCATCCATTATGTGTGTCCCACTTGGATGAGGAGTCAGACCAAGTTTCATATGCATCAAAATTTCAGGTGGGCCCCACCAAGTGATTTTATATATTTTAGGCATTTCTTCACATGATTTTAGATGGTATGGCCCACCTAAGTTCCGTATACGGCTGATTTTTGGGAAATCCAATAATTTAAAAGGGGCCCATCTAATGCACGGTGTTGATGGTCGACACGCATCACAGTGGGGCCCACACAGCTCGACCTCACGGGAAGTTCCCATGAGCTCGATTGTACAGAACCTTTTCCTATTCCCTTTCCCACTCCCTCCCTCTCTCTCCACCCCCATTTCGTCTCTCTCACTCCCAGCGCCTTCCGCCCCCATTCCCCTCTCTCTCTCTCTCCTCTCTCTCTCTCTCTCTCTCTCTCTCTCTCTCTCTCTCTCCCAGCGTCCCTATTCCCTTTCCCTTCCTCTCAGCGCCCTCTTCCCCTATTCCCTTTCCCTCCCTCTTTCTCTCTCTACAACTTGGAGCACATCTAGTTTGGATTTCCTTTAGCCTTTCCCCCTTCACTAGTTTTAGGGTTTTGAATATGGATTGGAGCAAATCTAGTTGAGGTCGAAGCATTTGGTGAAGCGTTTCTTGTAGAAATTGCGTTTTGTGAGAAGTCCCATTTTTAGATTTTTTTTTAGGCGTTTGGAGTTATAGATCTGATTGGCATTGAAGTGTAAATTCCAGACGTTATAAACAAAGCAAAAGAGGAGTTCGATTTCCAGACATGCAGGGGCCTAATTTTATCATGTGAGGTAGGGGGTTTTGAAGATTCTCAAGAAGGACAAGCAAAGATTCTATGGGGTGGGACTGGAAGAGGTTTTTAAGATATTGCAATCACCAATTTGTTTAGTTTTTTTTAAAAAAAAAAAAAAAAAAAAATTGGCTATTTATTTTCTTTCTTCATACAAGATGTTTTCTTGTAAACATTTGAATAAATACGCCTATTTATCACTAGTCTTCTTGTGCCATGTAATATGCTATTTGCAAGCCTAAAATTAAAATTATAATGTGGTTACATACTTACATGATCCTGCTGTTTTGATTTTGTGTAAACTATGCAAGATATTGCACTTTCAACATCTAAAGAGTTACTGTTTTTTTTTTTTTTTTTTTTTAATGATGGCATTTAGGTTATCGATCTTTGGGCAGGAATTTAGTGTTTCTCTTATTTCTAGATGTTCTCGGCATTTTGCGGAAGCACGATATATATTTCAGTGTTGATAATTAAGTTAAACTATATTTCTGATTTGATTACTTTGATGCAATGCCTATGATGGGTTTTAAATATACTTCGAGTAACTTGTATGAAAACAAAGTCATCTTAGGCATTTGGTTTTTTTCTTGAAGTAAAAGTATTGCATTTGGTATGCGTTTCTACTTCTTTGATGTTAAGTAGTTATGTTAACTTCGCAAGACTAATGCACATCATATTGTTTGTTTTTCACTACTTCGTTCTTCTGATGATGTGTAATCCTCATAATAACTCTATTCTGTACTTGAAAAGAAATAGAAATATAGTGGTATCTAGTTCCTTACAAGAATATAAAGGATGTTAGTTCTGTTTCTTAGTCCCACTAGAGTTGGATGTGTATTGTAATATGCAGGACAATATCTTCAGACATCAGTCCCGTGATTTAGACAGTTTATCTACCAAGCCCATGGATGACTTGTTTCCTAAAAGTTTTTCCAACCACATGATTTAGGGACAATTTGGATAGAAATTTCAGTAAAAAAAAAATGTGAAAATGTGTTGGGCCTTGCAATGCTAGCTTGGCTCCTTTTTAAAATACAGATTTTGTAGATTTCTAAAATCATGCCCTGCTTTATCTGATTGGTAACCTTCAAACAGATAGTGAAAAGGAATATTTCACACCTAATTCAATGGGAGAATATTACCAGAACCTACCATTTTCTGAATCATAGGAAAATTAACCCTTTTGCAGCAACAATTTCAGAAAATTTTGAGAATAGTCTAGTTATTAACTCCTCTTTTGTGATGATGTTACACATATCATTTACTTGGGATCATATGATTCCTCTTTTGTGATATAGAATGAACCTTGTCGAAGCTCCATAGTTATCTACGAACTCTTGGATAGTTCAATTGCACAAACTATTATAGTTGGCCTAACAACACATAGGAAACCTATATTTAAATTATATTTATTTATTTATTTTTCAGAGGGGTTAGTTTTACTTGTTTTTAAAACCTAGGAAGACGAAATTGTTCATCTCCATGCTCTTAATGATTTGAGTTTCATCAATTCCAAGATGGATTTTGGGTGTTGGACAGAGAATAGCAGTGGAACGTATAATAAGTGGGATGCAGTATCCACAACATAGGTATTTCCATTAGTCCATGATATTTGTTCCATCATTCCTTGACTTCCTTTGTTCTGAGATTATAAAGATGAAAAGAGAATTGCTTCTTTTCACTGGCTATGTAGATCCATAGATCTGCTTGTATTGTAGCTATTTTTCATGGTTGACTAAAATAAATGATGAATGCTTCCTTGTGTATAACAATGTCAAATCATATTCCCCAAACCTCTAACTTAAGGCAGTGTGGCCTACCCGAGTTTTCGGTTAGGTTGATTAATTCTTTCATCCCATTAGATGCACCTCGCAAATATGTGTCTCACTTGAGTTATCAGAATCACAAGAGATAGCCTTTGGATTTTGAAGTGGCCTACTCTTACTTACCATTTTTCTTTTTCTCCTCTCACCTGAATGCTAAGGAGATTGCACTTAGGATGTTTGTTTAACTTTCCATTATAGTGGAATCAACGCTATTATGAATCTGATTATCAGGTGGGCCATATGTTACAAAATCATTAGTTTCCTTTTAATAACTGTAGAATTTGTTGAAAGCAATGGAAAATTACTAAGTGATATTTTATGAAATCAGGTCCCTCTCTTATTGAGCATTGTTGTTAGTCATTGTTTTATTTTTTTACATTACTTTGTGTTTCTATTTACAATATGTAAAATTGCATCATAGAAAGGGGCATGGGTTATGATTCATCATGAAATGAAACTGGCCACTAATATGACCATTTTGTCAATCATAGACTTGTTTTGCATGAATTAGGGAAAAAGGAAAGAAGAACAAAAATGGATGGTGATGGTGCACTTTATTGCAACATTAGTGGAAGTTTGTCTTTGACAAATGAGCTTTAAAACTTGAATCCTACAAATTCATTTATCATTTCCATTTTTCACCTAATTTCTTCTGTTTATATGCAGTTTGACAAACCTGACCAAGCCAAGTGATTGCTTTCTCTCAATGTTTGTAGATGACTTTGCGAAATGAGCTTCTTGATGTCATTGTATAGTTTGACAAATTTGTCATCAATTAATCCATGTTATAATGTTTTAATTGCATTGCTAGTATAGGTACACTTTCTATTTCTTGCATAGCTAGGGACCGCCTTTGTATTCGTGAACTGCTGTCTAGTTTTCTTGCATTTGGCTGTGTTGGGCGCACATGTACACCATGCATATGGGGGATGTGTGCATGTGCGCTCCACCTTCTTCTTCGTCTTCTTTTTTTTTTTTTTTGCATTGATTCAGATAGGGGTGCCATCACTTGTGTGCTTTCTGAATAAGGTTGATGTTGTTGATGATCCAGATCTACTGGAACTTGTAGAGATGGAACTCCGTGGTATGTGTTATGACCGTTGTCATTCATTAATTTATTTATTAATGTTTTGGTTGTGAGGCATCCTATTATGCTTGTTTGAGAGAAACTGCTTTGTTTGTTAGACAACAGTAGCTACTTTTAATATATGATTTTGTTGATGGTTGTTGTCACATATTTAAAGATCTGATGTATTGTATTTATATGTGGTGTCCTTAGGTCTTACATGAACTAATTGATGACTTTAATTGGACATGCCAAATTTGGATGATTAATGATTAATATACTATCCTATCAACCATTTCTCAAAGCACTTGCATCCATCAGTAGTTATCTATCATCCTTAGCTTTTGAGCCCTTCCAGTGGGGTTGCAATCAGTTTTGTTTCACAATAAACCAAACTTTACAACTAAGCTAACAATGAGCTTCTTTCAAAGGATCAAAATTGATAGCACTCTTACCTATTGTAACGCCGTGAAAATCGGGGGTCGAGTAGCAACTCAACACCCGAATTCCAAAACATCACTTATGTAACATAAATGCTTATGATTGAATGTTGTCTGTGTTAGTGCATAAATCATGAGTGGGATTATACCAAAACAGAAATTCATACTCTAGATCAAGTTATAAAACGCAAGCGGAAGACTGAAACATGTATATAAATGTATATAAAGCTAGAAACGGTCACAATCGGTCTCCAGAGTATGAACACCTTACTGAGTCACCATATACATGTATTAATTTCAAAATCAAAATGCCAAAAAATGGTACAACTATAATGGTAAACCATGTAGCCCCGTCATTTGAATGACCTAAGCAAAGCCTCCAAAGAACTGCATGTAGGAGAACTCGTCCTGATCATCGTAGTAATCAGGCACAGCCTCCTGCGTCTCGTCGATACCTGCATCTAAGACAGAGTCTGGTGGGTGTCCAGAACACTGTCCCATAACGTGGGAGTGAGTAGCTAACTCAGTGGAACGATAAAGCATAGGTTAACATGTTATCAATTCAGTCAAGCGGTAATGATAAAGCAGTACAATCAAACACTCCTAAATACTCTTATTAATGCAAGTATGGAATGTCGTCATGATGCATGCCCTCGCCAATGCTCCCTCGTGCGACACCATCTTACGTCCGCGGCATGCATTCATCCCTCAGTGCTCCACAACGCCAGGCACATGCAGTGCTATGTTATGAGCGTGATTACCGAGTTGTTATTAGTCCTTTTCATACCGCAGTATTGGGAAACTAAGGTACCTCCCTTATATCATTCCCAAACAATGATCCATTCTAGGGTCGTCAGTCCTAGATAATCTCATATGATGATGTATTCTAGGTCGCTGCCAGGACTATTGCACGCACTCATTGCACCGCTCCCCCATCACCTTATCAATACAGGCCTAGTTTATACTCTGTTTACTACAGGAAGACTCGTCCCCTCACCATAGATTTAAAGTATGCTTGAGGTCACTACAAAGGGTTGTCAGGGCTGTTACACGCAATCGTTACACCACTCCCCCATCACCTTATCAGTGTAGGCCGACAGCTCGAATACAATGTCTCATACCACTATATTCGGCTCATGAGTCTAGGTTGCTCACTAGTCACTACGGGGAGGCTCGTGGCCCCAGCGTAGGCCGACAGCTCGACCACGGTGTCCCATACCAGCATGCCTGGCTCATGAGTCTTAGCGGATCGAGGTACCAAGGTTAACAGGGTTACACTGGTAAGTTTGGTACCTTAGGTTCAAGCAGTAGCATCCAAACATGGTGAACATACATTAGACAGATCGGGTTACTTGACGAGCTTGACTAGCACGAGCGCACAACAAGTTGAACGACATGAAGTGTATAAGCCCTTCGCGTGGCCTAACCACTGTCGCCAACCGCAGTACAACTCGAGTTCATCAAACACGTCTTACGTGGCGAATGAATCTCAGCCACGAATTCAATCCCGTTACCGACTGCCTGGACTAAATCATAGTCCCAACTTCATTTTATTTCATCAAGAATCATATGAGATAGTTAAAGCGGGAATAAACAAGTAATTCAATTCTTACAATCAAAGAAGCATGTTATGAAATACAACACAAACAAGATTTCACACACATTCACTTCATGAAATAAAACAGATATTACAATGTAACGTACATGTAGAAAATCATACACATAATTGAGATAACCGAGATTCGTATCTCGATCCTCCTACAAAGTATTCTAGGTGATCACTAGCACATTCAGACATTTTCACAAACACATAGACTACATACATCACCTTACATGATGTATGAGGATTACACATGTGTTAGGCCAAATCCTTTCACTAGGGAGTTGCCCCGCATACCACGTGTATATACCCACGACGGATAACTATGGTGTGCATGAATCCGAGCTCCATGTTCATTCAAATATTTCTATAAACACTTGGGCTACACACTTAGTCACATATGACGTATATTTGCTGTGACGTGATTTTGGGCAAGTCCTTTCGCTAAGAAGTTGTCGCACATGTACTAGGCATATATTCATGACAAATAAACATGTCGAGCACAAATCAAAATTCCAAACATATTCAAACATTCCAACATATGCATAGAATAAACTATATTCTACATAATTCATGTAAACTCGTATAACAAAACAGACAACGCATTTTGCATGTGTAATAGCACCCTTGTCAGTTATAAATCATTAACTGACATTGAAAGCCTTGAAAACCATAACCTGTACGTCTATAGTCCGCACCTTACGCCGTAGAAGCGTAAAGAACTCGATAGAATTGTTAAGCCTTTCACTACGGCGGAATGGCAACCTACGAAATGAAATAGGTTAGCTATTTCATCACTTGTAACAATCATAACCCTAGAAAGGATTAGGGTTAGAGTTTCTTACCTAAGAACGAAGCCGGAATCGCCGGAAAAGCGATTAGATCGTGATGGTTAAGCACGTATGGTAGCAGGGTAGAGTATCAGGAAGAATTTCTCACTCTTCTCACACTTTCTCTCTCTTTTCTCTCTTCTCTCTCCTAGGGTTTCTCTCAAATTCGTATGAGCTGAATGAGAGAGGGTTTAAGGTCCTTATATAAGCTTAAAACTCACTAAATTAGACGCAGGGCCATAGTATACTTAGGTTATGTCCAAATACGGACTGTTCCGTCTCAATGGAGCACTTCTGGAGCCCTCCCTTGAGCCAAAGGTCGGACTTAAACTCACTTACCTTGGATCTAGGTCGAGTTAAGTTTTCGTTCCAATCGGGTTCCCAGATCACACGTGGCAGACTAGTTTCAGTTCAACGGTCACTGAAACTCGATCAAGGTTACAAGTATACGGACATGTATGGGAAATGTTCCCTGATCCGAGGGTGTATTTAAGTCAGATTCCGATGGTCTGACTGCTTATATTTGGCCCGCAAGCGACAAGTCTCAGATTACTTAAATTAGATTTAATTTCTAAAGAAAACCATGTTTTCTCACACTCCTTGATCCGGGCTCAAGCAAATAGCCCAGGGACACTATCTGGTTTTGATTTCCGAGATAGTTGTCAAGCCCAGTAAGGCGATCCTAATTCTATAACCTCGCATTATTAGGACTTTCGATGTGCGGTCCAGATCTGATATGGAGCTTCAATGTGCTCCCGAGAGCAGCTGGGTAATGAGATTGATCCTAGATTTTAGGGTAACCTAGCGTCAATGATTCTACAAGTTTTGGGTCTTGCAGATCGTATTTAAAGTTATTAGTGCGGATTTCGTATGTAATCTAGTTTAACACTACTTGTCTAATTTCTAAAGGATTTGGTCCTGAGTGATTTCTGCCTGAGGTGGTACTCGGGCCTTTGTATGGAATTTTTCGAGTCGTTACAATATACCCCCCTTAAAGAAAAATTTTGTCCTCGAAATTAGTACCTTTTCGTACTCCTCGAGAAGCTGAGGGTAGTTCTTTCTGACCTCAGCTTCTGTCTCCCAGATAGCTTCCTCCTCTGTATGATGCGTCCACAGTACCTTCACGAGTGGAATCACCTTACTGCGCAACACCTGCTCCTTCCTGTCTAGGATACGCGTCGGACACAGTACATATGTAACATCCTCGTTCAATGCACCTGCTCCCAATGGATGATGTGTGAAGGATCAGGGATGTATTTCTTCAGCATAGATACATGAAATACATTGTGCACGCCCGTGAGTGGTGTGGACAAAGCGAGACGATATGCCACAACACCCACTCGATCAAGTATCTGAAATGGACCAATAAACCACGATGTAAGCTTCCCCTTCTTCCCAAACCGAAGGACTCCCTTCATAGGGGAAACTCTGAGGAATACATGATCTCCAACCTCAAACTCAAGTGGTCGCCGCCTCGTATCGGCATAACTCTTCTGTTTTCTCTGGGCTGTCAGGAGTCGACGCCTGATAATGTCAATCTTCTCTGAGGTCGCCTGTACTAATTCTGGACCAACCAAACTGCGCTCGCCAACCTCAGCCGAGCAATGCGGCGCTCTACACGGGCGACCATATAGTGCCTCATATGGAGTCATGCCAATACTCGCCTGAAAGTTGTTGTTGTATGCGAACTCTGCATAAGGAAGACAGTCATCCTAACTGTCCTTGAAATCCAAAACACAGGCCCGCAACATATCCTCCAAAATCTGATTCACCCGCTCTGTCTGCCCGTCGGTCTGTGGGTGAAACGCGGTACTGAACTTCAACTTTACACCCATCGCTTCCTGGATACGAGTCCAGAAGATAGACATGAATCGTGTGTCGCGGTTCGACACGATCTCCAAGGGAACTCCATGCAGACGCACTATTTCTTTGATGTACAACCTAGCCAAGTCATCTGCAAAGTTCGTCACTCTGATAGGGAGAAAATGAGCCGATTTGGTTAACCAGTCCACGATCACCCAAATAGAGTCATAACCCTTTCTCATCTTCGGTAGCCCCGATATGAAGTCCATAGAGATGAAGTCCCACTTCCATTCAGCTATGGGCATGGGCTGAAGGAGTCCAGGAGGTCGGCGATGGTGGGCCTTGACCTGCTGACACGTGAGACAACGGGAAACATACTCTGCTATATGAACCTTCATATTGTCCCACCAATACGACCGCTTCATATCCTGATACATCTTCGTGCTACCAGGATGCATCGCAAGCTTTGATCTGTGGGCAGTCTCGAGAAGCTCCTGTCTCATGTCCTGAATATCTGGGATGCATAGGCGGCCACGGTATCGTAGGCCCCCATCTGTGCCAACTCTCCACTCGAAGTCCACATCATCGCTAGCTTACTCTTGAAGCTCAGACAACCGTTCGTCGCCCTTCTGGGCCTCGATAATCCGGTCATCAATAAGTGGCCGCACCCGAACGTGTGCACACTCTCGAATGGCTCCTCCACTGTGAGTTCTTGCTCGAAGTCCCGCACGAACTCCAACATATCCCACTCTGCTATCATCAACGGAGCCGCAAATGCTATAGCCTTCTTACGACTCAACGCGTCTGCCACAAGGTTGGCCTTGCCAGGATGGTAGGAAACCTCGAACTTGAAGTCCTTCAAGGTCTCCATCCATCGGCGCTGCCTCATATTCAAGTCCCGCTGAGTGAATATATACTTAAGGCTCTTGTGGTCACAGAAAAGCTCGAACTCCTCTCTGTAGAGGTAATGTCTCCAGAGCTTCAATACGAATATGACCACTGCTAACTCAAGGTCGTGCGTAGGGTAATTCTCATCGTGCTTCCTTAATTGTCTCGAGGCATACGCATTCACCCTGTCCTTCTGCATAAGGACACAACCCAAACCAACGCGAGACGCATCAGTGTATATAGTGTACTTGACCTCTTGCTCTGACAATACTAGCACAGGGGAGGATGTTAGTCTGGCCTTCAGCTCTTGAAAAGCTACTTCCGTCTTCTCATTCCAGGAAAACTTCAGATCCTTTCGTGTCAACTGTGACAACGGTCTGGCTATCTTCGAGAAGTCCCGAATGAATCGTCGGTAATAGCCTGCCAGGCCCAGAAAACTCCTCACCTCAGTAACCGACTCAGGCTACTTCCAGTCCTGAACGGCGGCTACCTTAGCAAGGTCCACCGTTATCCCTTCCTTGGACACCACATGTCCCAGGAACTTGACTTCCTCCAGCCAGAAGTCGCACTTCTTATACTGCTTGAACAACTGATTCTTCCTCAGAGTATCTAGGACTGCCTGTAAGTGTTCCTCGTGCTCTTCCTGACTCGTGGAGTATATCAGGATGTCATCTATAAATACGATGACGAATCGGTATAAAAATACCTGAAATACCCGGTTCATCAAGTCCATGAACACGGCCGGTGCATTCGTAAGACCGAACAACATCACAAGGAACTCGTAATGCCCAAAACAGGTCCTGAAAGCCGTCTTCTGCACGTCTTCATCCCTGACGCGCAACTGATGATACCCTAACTGTAAATCGATCTTCAAAAAATACTTTGCCCCCTTCAACTGATCAAACAGGTCGTCTATCCTGGGTAAAGGATATTTGTTCTTCACGGTCAACTGGTTCAACCTGCAGTAATCAATACATAACCGTAGTGACCCGTCTTTCTTCTTGACAAACAACACAGGTGCTCCCCAAAGAGACGCACTGGGTCGTATGAAGCCCTTCTCTACCAGTCCGTCAATCTGTTTCCTCAATTCCTCCATCTCACATGGAGGCATGTTATACATCGGTAATGAAATGGGTGTCGCACCAGGCGTAAGATCGATGGTGAAGTTAATCTCGCGCCAAGGAGGCAAACCAGGAATCGACTCAAACACGTCCGCAAAAGCCTGAACTACAGGCGTATCCACAAGCGTCAGAACATCAGTATCCTTCAATGAAGAAATGAAACACCTCAACCGAGAAGCGTGACTGACCTGAACAGGGAAAGTAAAAGTTGTGCCCTCTGGTCCGTGGGTTGTAACCACCCTAGTCTCGTAATCTATCTCTACTCGCATCCCAGTGAGCTAGTCCATATCAAAAATAACATCGTAATGAAATAGGGGGACGACGATCAGATCGACTAGTATCTTCCTGCCCCCCAATTCTATCGGGCAGCCCTCACACATACTAGTTACATCAGAGAAAGTCCTGTGGCAGTGATGACCCTCACTCCCTTCGTAGGAGCAGTATCCAAACCCAGTCGCTTCACTGTCGTGCATGAGATCATAGAGGTAGTGGACCCTGTGTCCACTAATAAGAAGACCGGAATACCTTGGACATGTGCAGTGACCTCGAAGGCCATAGGTGTTGAAGGTGCTGTCTCTGGCTCTTCCGCTGTGAGTGCATGAACGCGTGCCTGCTGCTGATGGTTTGGTTGCGGAACCATGGGCCGTTGAGGCGGCCTGAAATGGGATACAGGAGGTCTGAATGAAGGATGTGCAGGTGTTGTCCGTAGGGGCGGAGCCGATAAAGCCTGAGGGCGAGAACGATCAATCCTCTGAGGTGGTGAAAACCCGCTGTCTCTCATCCATGCAAAGCAATTCTCTGCAGGGTGACCCGATTTCCCGCAGTAAGAACAGGTCACACCTGGACGCCTCATCGGAACTACTGGCGCCACAATCCTGGGAGGAGAGTCAATACGAGGCTCTTGCCGAGGAATGGCCTGCTCTGGATATCTGGTCGTGGCCTAGTAACCATAGGGCCACGAGAGCGTGTCAGTCGCTCTAAATCCTGCTCTGCCCGCATAGACATATGTACTAATTCGGCATAGGAGGCTATGCTAACACAGCACATCTTCGACTGAATGTCAGGTCACAAGCTCTCAGAAAAACGTCGTATCTGCATCTTCTCGTCAGCAAGTATTGTAGGGACGTATCTGTCCAACTCAGTAAATCGATGCTCATACTCGGTAACTGTCATGCCTCCCTGCCTGAGGTGTAAGAACTCATTCTCCCTCTCATGTCGGTAGGTCTGAGGGTAGTACTTTTCGTGGAAATGAAACTCGAAAGCTGCCCAAGTCCATACGTAGTCAACTGCAACTGTCCGTAGGACACTATTTCACCACATACTGGCCTCCTTCTCAAACATAAAGGTGGCTAACTCAACCTGCTCTGACTCGGTACAATGCAGCATCCGTAGCATCTTGGAGATGCGGTCTAGCCAATATTCAGCGTCCTCGGGTCTGTGAGAACCCGTAAAAGTAGGAGGCCTCAAGCGCTGGAATCGCTCGAGAAGGCCACTAGTACCCAAATTCCCCGTAGAGTATGCAGCAGGTGCAGGCGGAGGCACATCCTCAGCCTGAGCAGAAGGCTCTGCAATCTCAGCAAGACATACAGATGGTGAAGGTGGAGTCTCACTCCTACCCTGAGATAAGGCCCCTGTAATAGTGGCCAAGAGCTGCTGGTGCTACTGCTGCATCAACATCATCATCTGCTCAAACCTATCAGTAGGTGGGGCAGTTTGAGGCACATACTGCATCGATAAAAACGCATGGTTTTGTTCACGAACCAGTGGTGTATAAGGTGGTAGTCCAGCTGTAGGACCAGTGGAAGGCTGAGACGCAGGTATAGTCTCACGATCCAGGTCCAAATCAGGGTCCGTACGACCATCTCTATGGAAAGGAGCCTGGTCCATCGTATCAGTGAGTGTGAGGTGTGCCGTGCTCCGCGTATATTTTTGTGGCATGCCCTATACAACATAGGGTGCAACACATGTAAGATGAAGCATAGCAACACAATACACAATCACTTAAGCATTCCACACACTTCATAGCAAAAGAGACTGCATGCATTTCATTTACCAAAATTGTCACAATACATGGGATGTAGGGTTACATCAATCATGACAGAAGATGCATGTGAGCTAATACAACCAAGGCTTCAAACATCTACAACATTCTACCTACTACTACACCCATTAACATGAAAATATAAACATCCTAAGGCAGTAACCAAAGCAAATTACAAGACAACAACATGGATGACTAGGCATCCGAGTCTGGTGATGGAGAAGGGGCACCCTTATCCTTCAGGCAGCACATGATAGTTTTCAATGCACAAGTTACTTTCTTGAACTTATTCTTCACAAGGCCCCGAAGATCCATATTGTCCTGTCGCGGGACTGTCTGACCCTCCTCAAGTCGGGCTATAGAGCATCCCTAGCAGCTTGATCAGCGTCCTACTCTGGTGCCGTAGGCGGTGAGCTCTCCTCTATATCTTGGGTCTCCTCTTCCTCTTCTTCTTCTTTATGTTCCTCCTCTTCTATCTTAGCTCCATCTTCTTCCTCACTCTCTTCCTCCACACTCTCTGTATCATCCTCGCTCTCCTCAAGTCGAGCTTGGCGTCGCCATGGCCCGATCTTCATCTGGTTGAGGGTAGTCTCATCGATGTGATGGACCAGCACCGACATCTCCGCCCCAAGACTGTAGTCAAACTCATGTGCAATCTTACATATGAGTCGGCCAAAGGGGAACGAATCAGTCCTTCTAGCGGAGCGTGCAGTATTAATTATATGTCACAACACGAACGTAGGCACGCACAGGTTCGCTCTCTGCCCCACTTGATACAGGAAGTCTACCATGAGGCGCGTACACTCACTGCGATTGCTCCACCTGGGGTAGACGTTGAATGTGAAGATGTGATGGAGTAAACGGAAGTCGTCAGACATATTAGTCACTAGAAGACTTTTGTTTAACTGCCACTGGACCAGTCGGCCACAAAAGAAACGTGTGCAGCGATCCCTTTCACGTGGACTCCTCAGATTCAGCTCGCTAGCATGCACCACGCCAAGGGGCACATTCAGAAGCCGAGATATCAATCTAACAACAACTGTGGCCAACCGATCCCTTCCACATGGGATCTGGAACTGCAAGGGTTCAAGCGTAGGCTCGTGAATGTTGGCATAGAAAGTTCGGACAGTGCTCGCATTGGCGCGAGACCCGCCATCAAATAGTGGACCCCAATGGGCCCCTTCCAGAAACTCAAACAACAGATATTCTCCAAAGAGCCGCCCATCCACTCGAGCTTCAAAAAGGACCCTACGGCCCTCATAAACTCCATGAGACAGCTCCGCCAACAGAGCCCTTTCAGCAGGAACTCGGGGATCAAGATCCCGCTTCGTTCGAAACTCCCGATTGGCGCTTGTGCTCGTGGCGGCACCTCTCAGCCTCCTTGAACGCATAGGGCGACTAGGCCCGCCTCGTCCACGGCCCCCTTTCTCTTTCCCATGGGAGAAAGGACGGTGGAAATTGAGAAAATGGCTGCAATGAATTCAAAGAAGGCCATGGAAAGTGAAGATGAGGGGAAATAGGGGTTGGAGCTTCTGGTTCTCCACGGATTTGAGCCTCAACAGAGGTTGTAAAGGCCCAAATGACAGGGATTGAAGAAAGAAAATGAAGAGATGGGATGGGTTGAGAGCTTACACGATTTTGAGCCACGAATGGGAGATGTAAGGGTTCAAATGAGAGAGAATGGAGAGGGTAGGAAGTAATGGAAGAAGGTTTATAGCAAGATGATGGAGACGATGCACGAAAATAGGAGAGGGATCGATTGGTGGGGCATTTTTTGTCAAAAATTAGGAACTTGGAAGAGAAAAGAGAGCTTGGGGGTGTGGTTTGTGAAGGAGGTAAGTGTTTGGGAGGGTTTTAAGCCACGGCCCACACCTCAGGGGGTCACCCTAGGCCCCAAAGACCATCGGCCCGAGCGGCCCGCCCGGCCGAGCCCGCTGACCGACGAGGCCTCGCCAACTCGGCGAGGGCCTCACCACTCTCTAGGCCAACTAGAGAGGCCTCACCATTTGGACGAGGACCTCCTGCCCCCTAGGCCCCAAAAAGGTCTGGGTCCCACCCTGGGTCCCTCTATATTAGCGTGGGTAGGCCCATAACTCCGTTTTGAGTCGTTTCGGTTCATTTTGGGAAGTTTCTGATACATATTTGTATTTATCGATTTCTAACGGCTGGGATGGGGTGACTTGTTATATAAACCCTTCGTTTGATGGTCTAGAAGTATTTTGGGGTTGACTCGTGCGATCACAGTTGAGCATAGACTCAAACAAAACGACCAATTTCAGTGAACTTCGCCAATTGGTGAAAGCGGGATACCTATGACTGTTTCTACATTTTCTCGCACCCACCTAAGTCGAAGGGCAACAGCGTATGTCGTGTGACCATAACCCAGGTCCAGTTTAATCCAGATCATGCTCTGATACCAACTTGTAACGCCCTAAAAATCGGGGGTCGAGTAGCAACTCAACACCCGAGTTCCAAAACATCACCTATGCAACATAAATGCTTATGATTGAATGTTGTCTGTGTTAGTGCATAAATCAGGAGTGGGATTATACCAAAACAGAAATTCATACTTCAGATCAAGTTATAAAACGCAAGCGGAAGACTGAAAGATGTATATAAATGTATATAAAGCCAAAAACGGTCACAATCGGTCTCCAGAGTATGAACACCTTACTGAGTCACCATATACATGTATTAGTTTCAAAATCAAAATGCCAAAAAATGGTACAACTATAATGGTAAACCCTGTAGCCCCGTCATCTGAATGGCCTAAGCGAAGCCTCCAGAGAACTGCATGTAGGAGAACTCGTCCTGATCATCGTAGTAATCAGGCACAGCCTCCTGCGTCTCGTCGATACCTTCATCCAAGACAGAGTTTGGTGGGTGTCCAAAACACCATCCCGTAAAGTGGGAGTGAGTAGCTAACTTAGTGGAATGATAAAGCATAGGTTAACATGTTATCAATTCAGTCAAGCAGTAATGATAAAGCAGTACAATCAAACACTCCTAAATACTCTTATTAATGCAAGTATGGAATGTCGTCATGATGCATGCCCTCACCAATGCTCCCTCGTGTGACACCATCTTATGTCCGCGGCATGCGTTCATCCCTCAGTGCTCCACAACGTCAGGCACATGCAGTGCTATGTTATGAGTGTGATTACCGAGTTGTTATTAGTCATTTTCATACAGTAGTATTGAGAAACTAAGGTACCTCCCTTATATCATTCCCAAACAATGATCCATTCTAGGGTCGTCAGTCCTAGATAATCTCATACGATGATGCAGTTCTAGGTCGCTGTAAAGGGCTGCCAGGGATGTTGCACACACTCGTTGCACTGCTCCCCCATCACCTTATCAATACAGGCCTAGTTTATACTCTGTTTACTACGGGAAGACTCATCGCCTCACCGCAGATTTAAAGTATGCTCGAGGTCACTACAAAGGGCAGTCAGGGCTATTACACGCAATCGTTACACCACTCCCCCATCACCTTATCAGTGTAGGCCGACAGCTCAAATACAGTGTCCTATACCACCATATTTGGCTCACGAGTCTGGGTTGCTCACTAGTCACTATGGGGAGGCTCGTGGCCCCAGCTTAGCCGACAGCTCGACCACGGTGTCCCATACCAGCATGCCCAGCTCATGAGTCTTAGCAGATCGAGGTACCAAGGTTAACAGGGTTACACTAATAAGTTTGGTACCTTAGGTTCAAGCAGTAGCGTCCAAACATGGTGAACATACATTAGACAAATCGGGTTACTTGACGAGCTCGACAAGCACAAGCGCACAACAAGTTAAACGACATGAAGTGCATAAGCCCTTCCCATGGCCTAACCACTGTCGCCAACCGCAGTGCAGCTCGGGTTCGTCAAACACGACTTACGTGGCGAATGAATCTCAGCCACGAATTCAATCTCGTTACCAACTGCCTAGACTAAATCATAGTCCCAAATTCATTTTATTTCATCAAGAATCATATGAGATAGTTAAAGCAGGAATAAACAAGTAATTCAATTCTTACAATCAAAGAAGCATGTTATGAAAACAACACAAACAAGATTTCACACACATTCACTTCATGAAATAAAACAGACATTACAATGTAACGTACATGTAGAAAATCATACACATAATTAATGTAACCGAGATTCATATCTCGATCCTCCTACAAAGTATTCTAGGTGATCACTAGCACATTCAGACATTTTCACAAACACATAGACTACATACATCACCTTACATGATGTATGAGGATTACACATGTGTTAGGCTAAATCCTTTCACTAGCGAGTTGCCTCGCATACCACGTGTATATACCCACGACGGATAACCTTGGTGTGCATGAATCCGAGCTCCATGTTCATTCAAACATTTCTACAAATACTTGGGCTACACACTTAGTCACATATAACGTATATTTGTCGTGACGTGATTTTGGACAAGTCCTTTCGCTAAGGAGTTGTCGCACATGTATTAGGCATATATTCATGACAAATAAACATGTTGAGCACAAATCCAAATTCCAAACATATTCAAACATTCCAACATATGCATAGAATACACTATATTCTACATAGTTCATGTAAACTCGTATAACAAAACTGACGACACATTTTGCATGTGTAATAGTACCCTTGTCAGTTATAAATCATTAACCGACATTGAAAGCCTCGAAAACCATAACCTATACGTCTATAGTCCGTACCTTATGCCGTAGAAGCGTAAAGAACTCGATAGAATCGTTAAGCCTTTGACTATGGCGGAATGGCAACCTACGAAATGAAATAGGTTAGCTATTTCATCACTTGTAACAATCATAACCCTAGAACATATTAGGGTTAGAGTTTCTTACCTAAGAACGAAGCCGGAATCGCCGAAAAAGCGATTAGATCGTGATGGTTAAGTACGTATGGTAGCAGGGTAGAGTATCAAGAAGAATCTCTTACTCTTCTCACACTTTCTCTCTCTTTTCTCCCTTCTCTCTCCTAGGGTTTCTCTCAAATTCGTATGGGCTGAATGAGAGAGGGTTTAAGGTCCTTATATAGGCTTAAAACTCACTAAATTAGACTCAGGGACATAGTATACTTAGGTTATGTCCAAATACAGACTGTTCCGTCTCAACGGAGCACTTATGGAGCTCCCCCTTGAGCCAAAGGTCGGACTTAAGCTCACTGACCTTGGATCTAGGTCGAGTTAAGTTTTTGTTCCAGTCGGGTTCTCAGATCACACGTGGCGGACCAGTTTCAGTCCAACGGTCACTGAAACTCGATTAGGGTTACAAGTACACGGACATGTATGAGAAAGTTCCCTGATCCGAGGGTGTATTTGGGTCAGATTCCGACGGTCTGATTGCTTAATTTGGCCCGCAAGCGACAAGTCTCAGATTACTTAAATTAGATTTAATTTCTAAAGAAAACCATGTTTTCTCACACTCCTAGCTCCGGGCTCAAGCGAATAGCCCAGGGACACTATCTGGTTTTGATTTCCTATATGGTTGTCAAACCCAGCAAGGCAGTCGTAATTCTATAACCTCGCATTATTCAGACTTTTGATGTGCGATCTAGATTTGATAAAGAGTTTCAATGTGCTCCCAAGAGCAGCTGGGTAATGAGATTGATCCTAGATTTTAGGGTAACCTAGCGTCAATGATTCTACAAGTTTTGGGTCTTGTAGATCGTATTTAAAGTGATTAGTGTGGATTTCGTATGTAATCTATTTTAACACTAGTTAATCCTCGTCTAATTTCTAAAGGATTTGGTCCTGAGTGATTTCTGCCTGAGGTGGTACTCAGGCCTTTGTACGGGATTTTTCGAGTCGTTACACCTACACTACAAGAAAGTAGACCTTTAGCCTCAATTTTTTAGCCTCGGTTCAAAAAAAAAAAAAGGAGGCTAAATGTGGTTTTTAGCCTCAGTTGTAAAAGAACTGAGGTTTGTTTTAAAAATAAATAAATAAATAAATAATTATACCTCATGTTGTTCTTAATTTGATAAGAGTTAAAGAAAAATAGGAAGAAGTTGGAAGTTTGACCTCAAATATAACAATGAATTGCTAATAAACAAATTTTGATCAATGAGATATATTCAGAGTATTCAATGGTAACTTTTTCTTTTCTAATATGTCCGTAGATATTCAGATTATCCAAGGTTGCATTACCTTGGATAATCTTTTGCTACAATTGCATCTCATGAGATATATTCAGAGTATCCAATGGTAACTTTTTCTTTTCTAGGGCTAGCGAAATAAACAAATTTTGATCGATGCTCTTGTCCATGTGGTAAATGAGGACTATGTTGAGATGGAAAATGATTTCACGAGGCTTGGTTTCCTTGCTAGTGGAACAGATGTATCTCCAATTATTTGAGCTTTAGAAGCAATTTGGCAAAATTCAATGGGAAAAGGACTTTCTGGCTTTAATTTTCAGCGTGTTACTGGTAAACCTTACATTCTTGTTTCTATTTGTTGTTAGTTACATTTTTTTATCTCAACTTCATTGTCGATGTAATCACATAATATCTTTACTTAGTTCTTTTTTAGATTATAATATACATTCGTGAATTCACATTCTATTTTCGATAAGGAATTAAGTCAAGTTCTAGTCTCACGGTTTTGAGATAGTTGCGTGTTCTTCAATCTAATAGGAGATACAGTAAATGGTACTTCCTTTGGGAATGTTTCTTACATGTTATATTTCCGACAACCTGATAGCCTTTTTAAATTAGGAATGCATGTTTCCCTAGTTGTCCAGAAACTTGTTGTATTCAGAAAATCTTTTTTCAAACTTTGCTCAGTTGGCAAAATGCTTCATCGACAGTGTTTTGGCTTTAGTCCCTTTATGTTGATTGACTGTTTTGTGGTGTTGTCTATCTATGTTTTGCGTTGTTGCTAACAAAATCACTTTCGAGTCTCTCCCATTTCACCAAGAATTTTGATTGATTTAATTGTGGATTGGAGATCCATTTAAAAAAATGCATCATGAATTTTGACTGATTTAATCATGGAATGGATCTGTTATATAAAAAAAAATGCATCATGCCAGTTTTAAAATATGATGTGTTAGCTTATATTTTGAACCATGATTTGGATATATTGTGCATTGTTTTAGAATATTTACTTTTTCCAGTTACATTCCTGCTCACAACATATATGCCTTGCTGTGATAATTGAAGTTGTAGCATCATAGCATCAATTGTATGTCTAAGTCTTCATTAGATGAGGTACCTGGTCTGTGTGCTTCACTCCTCCACAGGGGTTTCTTTTAAACTACCATCCATAAATTTGATATCTTTCAGTGATGCAGGCAGCTTTTCTTTTCATAGTCGTGGGCACCATCGGTTTTCTTGGTGTGTTGGTTGGCCAGCTTCCTGGGGTAACCATCATGATATGCTTTCATTCATTATACAACTTTCATCTATTATTACTTTGTAAGAAGTGTGTTGGACTGCAAATTTGTTCTGTATGTTAATAGAATATTGCGTTTTCTTTCGTGTATAGAGCTGCTGATTTTCCATTACTCATGTAGTGTTCTTCTTTAGTTCATCTCACTTAATCATTGTATCGTGTTGTGGGTAATGCTGTAGGGTTTGCCCCATTTTGATTGCTTATGGCTGCGTAAAATGAACGCCGTCCCATTTTGCTGACTCCATGAACTGGTGTTATTTTTTCTCGTCATTTCTCTTTTATAACATCTTTGATGGGTGTTTGGATGCACAATCAAATTGAATTATTATTGCCAATCTGATAGAATGAAAGCAACTGATCGCCTTCTTTGGAATTGGACTTGGAAGAACACAACGGTGGTGCTTCCTTGCTACGGATGGTGGGACCACATCATTATATTCTGCCATTTGTGCCTTTGATTGAACCGTGAGTCCTTTCCTCTCTGATTGGATTCGAATTTAGATGCGCATGAATGCTTGAATAAAGTGAAAGAAAGAAGACCACAAAATGATCTGTTAGGAATGTTTTTTGTTAATATATATTTCAAGTGAAAGCACATAATCCAATAGAAAATTTCACAACTTAATGAATCCATTTTGCAACTTACAAAAATTATAGCTGACATAGTTGCAAAGATTAAAAATTAAATGCTCATGTATAAGAATATAAGCAAAGATTCATTAGTTTCATTATGGAGCAAAAAGAGACATTTGAAATTAGAATTTGAAGAAGTACCCACTTACAAATGAAAAACATTTTTCATGTGAAACGGTTGGCATATCCTTGGGATATTTAGCCCAAATACTGAGTCGCCGAGGCTTTATGTTATAAAGTCTACATTGGATGATCTGTTATGGTTTACAAGGAAGTTACAAATTATCAAGGTAACAACTTTAGGAATTATTTTAGATCAGATCACACCTCAAGAGTAGACCGTGAGGTGGATTTTACACTTGAACCTTTGATGTGTGTCTATGTTCTTCATTTGTTGTTGAAATTGATGCAGCGGGCAATTATCCATTTACTTTTTTTCGCTAAACTGATTGCTAGTTCATGTTGCTAAACTTTAGTAGTCTACTTCTAGCTTTCTTTACTCAAAAGATGAGCCAACAGGTGTAGTGCATTCGAGAGCGGATGGCTATCAAATATCCAAAAAAGTGGAAATATCCAAATCATAGTTTCATTAGCATTCACATACAGTGTCCGGGGTTCAAGTTGTGATTGCATTACTTTCTAGTTGGACTTGGTGGGACACAAGTGCAATTTGATGGCTGCTTCCCTATTATGAATACTAGGACCTATTGACTTTGTTCACATTGTCATTGAACTGAATGATCATAATTCAATTCACTTTTACATACAAATGCAGACTTATTTTGCATTTTCTGGAAAGTCATGGTGACTGGTTTTTTTTTTTTAAAATCTCAAACCATTATATAATCGCAAATTTTGGCCACATTGTGCATGGCCTTTTTCCGCTTTTGAAATTTGATTTTTGTTTGATCTAACATTATTTTACCCTAAATAGGGATGATCACATGTTACCAATTAAGTTGCCATGGAATCCTTTTTGTATTTAATGGTGAAGTTCCTAGTTGGTACCATCTAATGACTTGTGAGTAAATCTTCTATTTACTAATAGACCCTTTTCAATCTATATGTTTCAGGTTTGGAAGTTATGATCTCAGTCCGTCCGGGAAATGGACCTCTTCCAGAAAACCATGGATTTAAAACTATTAAATCCTTCTCAGAAATCTGAGTTTATATAATGTATGTTTCCAACTATTGACTTTATGTATAGATTTACTGTATCAATTTATCCAGTAACCAATAAAATTTGCTGTTAATGGGTTTGCGCCTTTGCAAATTGGTTGAACTTTTTTTCCTCTTTTCCTTGAGTTGCTATGACACCATATATTGTACAGAAACATAACATCATATGCACAAAACCAACACGTTTTTGAAAATCCGCAAACGTATTGGCAAAGTATGGAATTCCATGCATTTTTGGAGACACCTCAACATGAAGCATTAGGTTGTCTAAGAAGTCTGTTGTTTGAGAATGTGTGTGATTTTTTATTTTTTATTTTTTGAGGGGAAAGGTGAGGCTGTGTTTGGCTATTCATTTCAGACTTATTTTTATAGTTTTTTTTTCCTATTTTAGTCTCTTGTTGTAGCCAAACAAGAGAAGTCACAAGGCATGTTGCAACCAAACAAGAGAAGTCAGCAAGGCAATGCCTTTTTAATAGTGACAGATTGCATTCTGATGGACAGACGACAGAGAAGATCAGTAAGGTTTAAAATCGGTGTACCAGTTATTACATCGTTCACCACCGATACAGCTCTGTGTTGCCCTGTATTGGGCTGTTTCAGGTCGATACAGCCATATCTTTTATGGACGATACTGGTGTGTATGAATAAGTACTAGTTCTGGAAGATACTTTAAACCTTGTTCCTGAGTAGCTAGCTGATCAATCTGACCAACCAAAATTAGCAAAATTAAGCTGTTCATTTCTTGGAATTGAATTTTGGACATTTTACAAATTTTATTTTTGACTGTTCAATCAATGGTTTGATGTCAACAAAGGCTAAATCCATCTTTAGTCTCAGTTTTGCCTCATTACCTAAACTGAGACTACAACTCCCGTGGCTAAAGGCTTTAACCTCGGTTGTTGAGAACCGAGGTTAAAAATAGATTTAGCTTTAATTGGAGGCAACCAAGGCTAAAATTTAGATTTATTCTCAGTTGGAAACAATGGAGGCTAAAATTTTGATTTAGCCTCATTTCGAGAAAACTGAAGCTAAAATGGTTCTTTTAGCTTCACTTGAAGAACCGATGCTATAAAAGTCATTTTAGCCTCGGTTGCTAAAACTGAGGTAAAAGTCTTTAGCTACGAGGTTTTCAACCTCGGTTCAGATAACTGAGGCAAAATTGAGGCTAAATGCTTTAGCCTCAGTTTTTAACCTTTTTAGCCACGATTTTGAACCGAGGCTAAAGCCCCCTTTTCTTGTAGTGCTAAAATGTGTATTGAAGGTCTTTAAAGTCCTTTATCTTAAAATTTTGAGAGAGATTTTTCAAAATTTTCACATATCCTATAACACCACTTGTGATGATCAAATTATCTATGTCAACAACACAAAGTTTCATTTATATACTTCTTCACAAAAGTGCATGTATTAGTAAAATGGAAAATAAAATCACTTTAAATAAAATCACCTTTGTAACCAAGCTTTAGATGCTTGTTTTAGATTATGGAGTGCCTTTTTTGGTTTGCATGCATGCCTCAACTTCATATGATCATAAAATTCCATAGGTTGATCAATATATATGATGAAACTCTACTCTCTCACAGCAATGTGAGAATAACAGCACTCCAGATATGCATATCCTTTATCTTTCTTGTATGTAGTTACATGTTGAATTTCTTCATTCTTGATTCTGTTAGATAATGAATTCATGGAAAGAAATGTTCTTTATCATTAGGGCTGCTTTAGGCGGGTTTGATGCAAAAATCGTCGCTAACTTCACAGAAAGACAAATAACATCAGTGGCCACAGATTGTAACCTGGATTTAAACAAGGTTCGAGGTGCCATCAACAATGCTAACAGAATCCTCTAGGTCAAATTGTTGATTGGACCTGATTTTATTTAAATGATCTTGATAATCTATTATATTTAAATGAGCAGACCCAGATGTGCGTCAAAGCTATCCGGATGTTGAGCGGGGGTCCCTGGAAGGTGGGAACGCTGTTATGACCATGATGAAGCTGTCCATTTCCTATGGATAGTATTGGAGTGGCCTGGCCATTTGGACAGGCCGTGTTTATGTATTAGCTCGAATTTGTTGGAGCAGACCCGGATGTGCGTCGGAGCTATCCGGATGTTAAGCGGGGGTCCCAGGAAGGTGGGAACCACTGTTATGACCATGATGAAGTTATTCATTTTCTATGGATAGCATTGGAGTGGTCTGGCCATTTGCATAGGCCGTGTTTATATTTGTATTTGCTCGAAATTGATGGAGCAGACCCGGATGTGCGTCGGAGCTATCCAGAAGTTGAGCGGGGGTCCCTAGAAGGTGGGAACCACTGTTATGACCATGATGAAGCTGTCTATTTCCTATGGACAGCATTAGAGTGGCCTGGCCATTTAGACAGGCTATGTTTATATCTGTATTTGCTCGAAATTGATGGAGTAGACCTGGATGTGCGTTAGAGCTATCCGGATGTTGAGCAGGGGTCCCTGGAAGGTGGGACCGCTGTTATAACCATGATGAAGCTGTCCATTTTCTATGGACAGCATTGGAGTGGCCTAGCCATTTGAACAGGCTGTATTTATATCTGTATTTGCAAGGACCACACCCTTAACCTATAACCTAAACCTATACTCAAATCCCAAAACCTATAACTACAACCTAAACCTTAACCTATAACCTAAACCAATAACATAAACTCAAATCCCTAAACTCTAACCTGCAACCTAACCTAAACCTATACTTATAACCTAAACCTATTCTCAAATCCCAAAACCTATAACCTAAATCTAAACCTAAACCTCAACCTAAACTTATGTGAGACCCAACCCGAGTTCGCATGTGTGCATGTGTGTGTGTGAGTATGCATCTTATTCATCATGGTCTCGTGGTCCTACCGGTCGAATCCCAGAGACCCACGACCATTAGATAGTGTTTGCGGTCATCCTTGAGTTTGGTCATATAGACCCGACTCGAATTGACCCGAGACCTATGCCATTGTGACCGCATCGTCGACGCGGTTCCAATGCCGCGTCTCGCCATAAATCTGATATGTAGATCAAAAATTGTGTATATTTCATTATATGACCATTGATCATGTGGTCTACTTAAGTGGAATGCATGTGGACCACCATCACCCTTGGCACAAGTTCCAAGGTACACTACCCACACACTACACAATTGCATGGAACTAACACCACCAAGAGGCCTAGTCTAACCTACAACTTTGTAAACTCCTCTCTATGGTAATGATGGATTCTCTTACAAACCCATCATGGTCTCTCTTTCTCTCTCTTTATTCTCTCCCTCCCTCTCATTTCCCTTCATTGCTGGAATTTCCAGCAACTTCCCTTCCATCTCCTTCTCTTCTCCAGCCCCTTCTCCCTCTAATCCCCCATCATCTAGCCCTTGGAACATGATCTTAACCCTAGATTTATCACCCTTGGAGCTTAAGGAGCTTGGAGATAGGAGAATCTTGAAGATTCAAGGTGGGTGATTCATGGGATTAGTCTCTTTCCTTTCCTCTTACATGAACCTTTTTTCATTTGATTGGGAGTGTGTAGGACCCACCAATCAATGGTGGAGGTCCTACATGACTCTATGAGTGTGTCTAACAACCCACTTTATGCATGCATGATTGCCATGATGGGGCCATTCTCCATGTACCCCATCATGAGATTTCCCTTTGATTTATAGGTTTGTGGGTCATCTAGACCCTTGATCCTTGGTGGAGATGGCATCTCCACCATTGGATTTTGATTAGAGGATGCATGCATGGGTAGATCTTGTAATCCCATCAATATAGTGATATGTGTGGTTTGTGATGAAGGGAAGGGCCTCAATGTGGCGGAGCCCCTTCCCTTGTGGCCAATTTTTACTATTCTTTTGTTGATCTATTATTCTCAGATGTGTGTGGCCCACCTTGTGGCGGCTTGGAAGTATCCAGACCATCCAAGAGAGTGGAAGCCCATGTCTGTCCACTCTATGAACATAGGTGCCCCATTTGCTCCTTTTTGGACACATGCGATGGATGTTATGGTATGGATTAGGTCTGGATATTTGTGGGGCCCACTGAGGTGGAACACAACTCAAATTTCATAGGGTGATTTCCTCTTATTTTGGTTCCTATGCTCATTTTATCTCATGTGCATGTTGCTGCCCAGAAATTTTCTCGACAGATTTTTTTTGTTGGACTTTAGGCTTGAATTTGGGACTGATTGGGGGACCTTTTGTACCCATAAAATATACTTTTATGAAAGGTGAGAATCTCATCTTGATGTCTCCCAAATTTAAGCCCCATATAACCTTCATAGGGTCCCAAAGGTGTGGTCCAAGTGAGGTGGACAGTCTCGATTTTCTGCACTGTTCCAGCAACATTCCACCGTGGACAGGTTGGAATTCTGAAATTTATTAAAATACTTTTAGGTGTTTAAAAATTATGAAAATATACAGAAAGGTGGTTCACTCATGGTAAGACCCACCTACAAAATTTTGGGGCCAATGGACACCTGTACACACCATGGTGGTGGCTGGTCCAGCCCATTACAATATGGTGTCCAGATCGGTCTAATTTTCAGGACAGATTGATTTCTTTAATTAAATTAAAATATTTTTTAGATGTCCAAAAATTTTAAAATTTTTTGATGTTATATGCCACTCATGGTAGGACCTACCTACCAAATTTTAGGGCCAATGGACCCCTGTACACACCGTGGCGAGGACCGGACTGGCCCACCACGTTGGGACGTCCAGGTCTGTCCGATTTTTTGGACAGACTGTTTTGATTAAATTAATTAAAATACTTAAAAATACCCAAAAATTATAAAATTTTGTGGGGACGTGACCCACCTACGGAAGTATCACTCTGTAAAATTTTAGCCCCAACTGACCCCATTTGGGCATCCAAAAGAATGGGCCAAGATGGTTGGACTGCCAAATTTTTCTGCTGTGCAGTCCAGCAATATGCCTTGATAAAAACCATAATTCAAAAAAGTTTCCTCTAATGGTGGGCCACCTTTTTGGGTTTCCTCTTATTGTATGCATGATGAGGGACCTTGGCCCTCAATTCTCAGAGTTTTAGAGGCCCTAGACCCACTCTAATGGAATGCCCAAATTTAGGACAGCAACAGGCATTGCAGAAATTTTCTATACATTATTATCCCCTTTGTTATTTCAGAACTTTTGGGCCCCAGCCCATTGGGCTTTGTGTATGATTAGTTGGGGACCCATCCCTGATGTTCTAAGGCCCATTGGGGCCATGATTATGGGGCCCACCATATTGAGAAAATTGGGCATTTATTGCTCCCTTATATTTTAGAATACTCTTGGGCCATTTTCTTTTACCATACTATTGTGTTGGGCTAGTGGGTCATGTTACACAAGTAGATGGGCCTTTGGTTGCCCACCAAATCAACTTTATACTTGGGTCAGGTTGTAGGCCCAACCTTACTTGACTAAGAGCATGACATTTGCCTATGTGGTTTGAGCAATGGGCTGCCCATTAGGCCACCACAATATATGGGATTAGTGGCCTTTATGTTGAGCCCTAACCCTTCTCCTATGGGCCCATAGTGGTATGTATGGGTTGGGCTATGCGTGTTTTCCTTGAACCCATGTTTTGGATAGGCCTTAGGCTGCCTTTCTGAAGCCCAGCATGAGTGTATGTGGTATGTTTATGGCTGCCCATTTCTTATTTCTAATGTTGTGTGGGCCTTAGGCCTTGATCCGTGATCGATTAGAGATGGGCTACCTCTTGGGAACCAATTGTGGTTGGATGTCCACAATGGTGGCCCTAAGGTAGGCCCATGGGCTTTTATGGGTGGTTAAAGGCCCACCATAGACCCTTACTAGGCCCGTCTCATCTATTTAGGCCCATATCATTGTTCTCCTTAGTCTCGTGGGCTACCCCAGGTAAATGGGCCCCCATTAGAGGTTGTATTCCTTATGAGGAAATTGGTTAAGTACCTAGACCTTTCATGGTTAGGTAGAGAGTTCATCTTCACCTCATTGGCATCCCTATTCATCTTCATGGCCCACTCCCATACGCATCATATGCATGCTTGGTTGAGGTATGATTGGCTATGGTTGTGTCATTGTGTAGGGTATGTTGGTATCTCCTCGAGGGGTGGAGTTTTTCCCTCTGGATTATGATGGATGCTTGAGATTAATGCATGAGTGATTGTGTGATTCATGCATCTGGCATTTGCATAGCATGTGGGTATCCGCCCTTGCTTCATCAGGGCCTTACCTCCACAGGAATATTCGTGAATGGTCGTATGTGTGGACACTGGAAATATTAGTTGAGCATACCAAGTGCATAGGATGCCCATGGGTGAAATTTTCAAAACTTCCAAGGTACCAAGGATCTACTCCAACGCCATGACCGGGTGGAATATATGAGCGCACGAGGGCCTTATAACGTTAGGCCACGACTCCCACTGTCATGTAGTCGGTTGGATAGGGGTGTGGTCTTACCTGCCTGGTGTAGGGGCATTGCTAGGCTGAGTCTGACCAGCTCGTGAATGGGTCCGCTACCGTCAGGCCTTCCTGGTGATTGGCTATCCACAGGCGGGTAGTGAGGTCTCTTACGCTCGTTTAACTGTGTGGGGTCCGTAGAGCAGCAGTCATTCAGCAGTTTAATGGACCCCGGTGATTTCCTTACGATTGAAAATGTACTTGACTTGTAGTTTGGATATGAGCACTGGCATTCCTTGCATTACATTAGCATTGGCTATGTAAGCCCCTTCATGCACTATCTTGGTATGGCGTCCAGTACTCATCGCATCGTATTCATGATAAGCTTTGGTAAGGCTGGTTATATCCTCATTGAGCATGTTTCTCATCTTGCACCTCGTACTATTCTTTTGTGCACCATTGTCACACACCTACACCACCCTCTGAGCTTCTATAAGCTTATGCACGATTGATGCGTGCAAGAGATTCTAGGCAGGCGTCATAGCAGTAGAGCATGGAGTAGAGCTGAGCATTTGAGGACTCCAGTGTTGCCGACCTTTCTCTCCTTTCCTTTTTGTCTCATGTATGTCCTTTTGGACCTTATGGATGATTGTAAAAGTTTAAATTTATAGTGGATTTTGCGATGTGTGCCTTTTTTATCCTCAGATGTTATTGCTGTGATCTTGGGTATGCTCATATTGGTAATGATTATATTGTTATGAAAAATTCTCCTTGTAGGATTCCAGGATCAGAACCTGCCTCAGGAGCCGAGAATGGGGTACTATGGAGGCTGTTACGGCCAGAACTGGCCATCGGGTTCCTTGTGATTCCGGTTGCCGAGTCTGGGGTGTGACACTTAGACTCGTAGGCCTTTCCTTAATCACCATACTGTACACTTGATCGAAAACAAATGTTGGAGGAAAAGTTGTATAAATTTTAGGTAAGATTTCAACCTTAGGCAGAGCATATTAAGACCAAATTTATGATCTTAGATAAATTTAACAAAAAAAAAATTTCAAAACTTAGATTTCACGTAGAAACCTTGACCCTAACATTTTGTGTTTAGGCAATCAGAGTACGCATTGGAAGCATAATGGGCCACGTAGTCTTATTCATTATGGAAATAGATGGACAAGTGACTTTTCCCATGAGCTTAGAGTAATCGGGGTCACAGATTGATAGAATCATGTTTATGCGATGGATACGCGGTTTGACCTAAATTCTAAGTCCTAGCAAGTCTCAATGATCTCAATGCCCTGATCAAGCAAAGGATCGAGATTTAGTAGGATTTTGAATTGATACTAGTAATCCTTTGTTCTACGTAGGCAAAGGATCGATGTATCGGACTCAAACCCACTACAACCATTTGTTTGTGACAGCTCGAAAACGGGAAGCTAGAAAATTGTGTTATACTTTAGATATTGGGAATTATCATTAAATGTAAAGGAAAATAAAAGTAAAATAAGATATTAGTATTGGCCACCCAATTGAACTCGTAATCTTAGTAAAGGAAATAGGACATTTTAATGTAGATAAGCATTAGAATAATTCCTCAAATTTGGGTAATACCAGAATGATTTCTAACCTTTAGAGTAAACCGATATGATAGAAGGTTTTGGCAAATCTAGATATATTTTGTCAGGAATATATATTGCAACTAGGCATATATGAGATAGCATACATCATTAGGATAACCCTTCTACTTGTGCCTTTAACAATTAGGGCGAGTGTTATCAAACCCCGATGGTGAAACCTTCTTTAAGGGGGGTAGGCATTATGACCCATATTGAAGTAACAAGTCATGGGCGCTCACGCGCATAAATAAACTTAAACTAGTATCATTCGCAATCGTAGTTGAAGTACTGAATTTCGGGGACAAAATTCTCTTTAAGGGGGGTAGATTGTAACACCCCGTACTTTTCGTACTCGGGTGTTACCACTAGAACCTAATTAGCAGGCTTACGTGGACATTCACGTTTATTCTAGCCAAAACCCAATCGTTGAAACAGTCCCACATCCAACTCCCGGATCATGCAAAGTCATTCTTTAAGGTTGTTGATAATTAAATAATAGTCAATCCCATCATTGGAGTGTTGGAACGCTCAACAAATCATGATTTAGTAAGTAGGGGTTCATGAGTTGTAACTCACTATAATGCAAGTAACCCTAATGATAGGGTATGTAGCCAAATGACGTACAATGAGTAGCCCACATCTTACATATAGGTATGATAAATGACATATTCAAACGATTTAACATTTTATATAAAATTAAAACTTAAGACATATACAACTATACAAATAACACCCAAATAGTACATATTAACCTTCTTTTCTTTGCCGCTGATGTTCATAAAAATTAAATATATTAACAATCTGTGATAACGTAAATTATATATAACAAATTTCATTTTTACTTGATGATTAATGTAATTTTATTTATATGAAACAATGATGGTAGCAAAATTAATATTAATATACGTAGCTGGTTAGTAATCTGTTATGAAATAGGCCTTAAGACCCTTTCTAACCATTGATGTTCAAAGGTGGAGTGATCTGGCTATTAGATTAATAAAATCCCATGGGTAAAGACCTAAAATAAAGAAAAACGGCCCACATAAATCTTAGATCTACCTGACCTTCGGCTTGATGGCCCAATAGTTCCATTCAAGATGAATGGACAGGCTGGATTTCATCAAAACAGCGTGTGGACCCCACATTACATAGGGCGTGTACCACAGTAAGCGTGCACCTGTTGTGCACTGGTCGGCCCTGCTCGGTCAAAGCGGGATGACCCGCTATTTCCTTAAGTGGAGAGAGATTTCTCTCTCCTCGCCTTTGACAGCCGACGGACGTACGTCCATTCTTTAATCAGCGGCCCACCTGCATTTTCCGTCTGGACAATCCAAATCGTCCATCGTGTGAGGCACTAAATTCTGACCGAACCCTAGGTGGTTTCACCCGTTGACATACACCCACATGCACACAACCCTTATCAAGAACATACCCTGTAAACACTTGTTTCCAAAAATGGAAACTATTGCCAACGGGACGATCCGTGTAACGTCCCACCTTTGCATCTCCACCGTTCAAGACGACAGAAATCCTAGCCGTCCATTCATAAGAAGTCGGTTTAGGTTTTTCTTTATACCAGGAAAACAAAAACGGTCGGTTTCAGCCTAGATCATTGTTTTGATGGTGGTTTCCACCAGATTGAATCTGGGGCGCTCATTGACGATCTTGTGGTTTAGGATAGTTAGAGAGACCCCATATATAGCTACAGATCGAGTGTATTAGGGCTCCTCACAGCCGGATAGAGAAAAGCAGTCGTTTTCTTCCTCCAACGAACCCACCACCCAAACTTTTGTAAAGCTTCGAAAGAGCTTATCCATAAACTCCCTAGGGTTCATACGAACCATCCCATGCTGTTAGATCAGAGGAAGAAGCCTCCGCTCGAGATTTGCCATTAATGGCGGTCTTCTTCTCCATCGAGAAGCAGTCGGTTGCTGCTAGTTTTGGCCTTCGTCTGGCCTCGTCCAAACTCTGTGGGACGTGTCTGAAAAGAGAAAAAAAAAAGAGAGAGAGAGAAAGAAACGAAGAAGGAAGAAGAAGAAAGAAGAAGGAGGGAAGTGCGGCTGTGCACCATGCCACCTCGACCCGATCCACTGCCAAGTTAAGCCTGCTGGACGTTCCAACACATGAGGAGAAACAAAGGGAGAGATTGAAGGAAAGAAAGGGAGAAAGAAAGAAAAGGGAAGAAAATGGAGAAAGAAAGGAGAGGAGCAAATGTGCATTGCTACACTAGCTCAACTCAAACTGAGTTGAGACTGGACCGAGTCAGGTGGTCTCAGGTGTGGGCTGGTCAGTCTCCCTGCTGGAGTTTCCCCAGCAGTAAGAGGAGAAGAACGGAAGAAAATGAAGGAAAGAAGAAGTACAGAGAGAGAGAGAGAGGAAGAGAGAGATGGGTCGTAAGTTACTATCGAGTCGACTCACTAACTCGAGTCGAGCCGTTGACTCGTTTTGGGGGGCCTGAGTCTAGTATGGTATGGTTGGGTGTTCCAGCAACAGGAACGGAAAATAAGAAGGGAAGGAAGAAATGAGGAAGAAAGGAAAAGGAAGGAGTAGGGGAGTTGAGTCGGGTTGGTTGCTATCGAGTCAACCGGACTCGACTCGGTTTGGATCACAGCTCAAGCCGGTCGGTCACCTTGGTAGAATCTTCCAGCAGTAAGTGAGGAAGTAAGAAAAGAGAAAGAAAAGAGAGAAGGAGGGAAAGAAGAAAGAAAACTAGAGAGAAAGAAGGAGGAAGGAAATGTGGCGGTCGGGTCGGCTCAACTCGACCTTCCGAGTTAACTCGTTGGACATCAAGTTAGGCGACATCCAACCTCCATTGAGGAATAAAATCTTCCACCCTCTTGTGTTGTAAGTTAAATTTGTTTAGTTAGTTAGATGATATAACTATTAAGCTTTCATTTCTCAACACTTAACCTTAAGATAGAATGTGAGCCAGGGACCACTAGGTGATATGATCAAGACCAAAACGTTGATCCTACATGTTCTTCACAAGCTAGAAATATTTCAATTTACAATTATCATCCTTATTACTATTATCATAGTAAATTTTTTTATATAGTCATGATTAGCCACTAATGGACTATTCAGGCTAATATGAACTATTATAAACAAAGTTACAATCATTAGATATATCTCATCTATTACTCGAGAGTATTACCATTAATAGCAGGTCATACCATGTATGACCATCAAAACTTCAATGATGAGTTAATGTTAATTTTATCACTAATATTAATAATTATGCTATAGTTATTAAATTAACATTTCAATTGATTACACCTTAGTTAGAGTTCAAATCCCAAGACCTAAGCCTAGACCTAGACCTAGACTCTAGGGTGAAACCCTAAAACCTAAGCGATCCAAACCTTAGGTCATAATCTTGACCATAGATAAATTGTAAAAACCTTGATCTAACCATACAACCTTGTGATTCATGATAGGATTCGACTCCAAGGGTGTTCTAGCGACAATGTGGGCGGTTCAGAATATGAGGTGATGATTCTTCCCCTTGAGCTTTCCATCTTCTCATTAGCTTAAGTTATAGTTTTTATTTAAATTCATAATTGATATCTCCCTTTATAATCACATGTGTTAGCTGGTAGAAATTGAATTGTTGTATTACATACTTTATGATTATCCTATATAATTATTCATGCTTGTGGATTATTTGTGGATTGCTTAAGGAACTTAAACTGGTACATTAGTGAAAAATTCTCACATATGAATGTACACCCATACTTGGGATGTAACTTGACTAGTTGTGATCGTAATGGACCTTCGACTTGGTGGTTATTGAGTGGTGGTCTAAATGGATCATTGATGCGGGCCTACCATCCAGGGATGTTGTGCCCAATGGTTTTTAAGGATGGTCTTTATCGTATGGTTTTGATATTCGCCCCATGTGGTATATTTTGATACTCGCCGTACGTGGTTTTATTTGATATTTTCCCTATATGGGTTAGATGTTTTACACCGTGCAACCATGCGATGGTAAGCCCTATATACTGAAATATGATTGGCTATTAGTCGACAGGTTTTCATTAAACATCCTAAGGTGGTAGCCTCATGAGCCGGGGATGGTAGTCATGAGATACAATGCCCGAGCTGTCGGCCTATGCTGGGCCATGTGCTCCTCGTAATGACCTTTGAGCTTATCTAAATTGGTTGGTTGTAAATTGACTAATAATGACTTGACTAATCATGCATACATGGCACGTATTGCTCCGACTGGATGATGTTTCCCAGGTTCGATGATTCCGACTGGTTGATGTTTCCAGATTCGATGATTGCATGAGTGACGGCCCACTGTCCGCACGGATGAGCATCCCCGGGGCGATGATTGCATTCACGCATCCATGCATCTAATAAGACTGCATTTACTCTATTTTGGTTGTCTGGATGTTTTATACTATTTCTTACCTAATGCGGTGGTGTGTAATCTTGAGGGGAATTCACACTGAGTTGACCACTCATCCATCAAATAAATATAACCGTACAGGTAGCACAGGTGGCTTAAGTGAATTTCTGGTTCGGGCTGATGAGGAGTCGGGTACAAGTGCCAAGGTTGCATGACTGAATCTACCTTGAGGAGCTGAGGAGTCTTACGGCTCAAATTTACATGCATTCTACTATTTCTCATGTATTGTATCATGTAATTCTTGTATTTGTTAATTTTAGAGACATTGGTTTGTATAAGTCATTATGGGCACTCTCTTATATATTCTAAATGAAATTTGAAATTTTCCTTTATGCTTACTTGTCCATTCTACGATCATCTGCTTACTCTGATGAAAGAAAAAAATATATATATTTGACCATCCTTTAAGGTTAACACTCGAGTTTTTGGGAAACGGGTCGTGTACTCGAGTCCTAAAAAGTCGGGGCGTTACACCTCATCACAAAAATCCAGACCGTCCATATTACTGGACGGGAAAATTCAACCAAGACCTAGGTCATTTTTCACTAATTAATACACGTGTGAGCATAAATCCAAGCGTACCTGGACTGTGTATCGGTCAGCGTTCATTGGCTGCGATGGAGCCCACGTACCATCACAATTTGGAAAATCCAAATCATCCATCATGTTTAGGGGGTATCTTCGACCCAATCCTAGTAAATTCCACATGCTAGAACTCGTGTGAATTCACACCACCTTTGGCATAAGTTAGTTGTTTACGGCCACTTCCGAAAATGGCAATCCGGTCTGGCAATCCGATCCACCACTCCCTCTTCAATCTCAACCGCTTACCTAAGCCAATCGTAACCACACACTGTCGAAACCCTAGCCTCTACTTTACTTTCTTTTTTTAGAAGTTTTTCTTCCGCCAACGGAAAGAGCGGAAAGAATCTTTTCGTTATAAGCATGGAGTAATCTCGAGCGTCCTTTAATTTTTAAAAGCCATCCGAAGCATCCTAGTAGCCCATTCTAGGGCAACCGATGAGAACATCTTGCCAGAGTTGGAGTTCTCGCGAGAAACTCATGGACGCACAAGTTAAACAGCCACGACCGAGATTCTCAAAACCCACTGGGTTTTTGCACAAGTACCTCCAAAAAGTGGGTCCCACAGTGTCTAGTAGACTCATCCACACCGCCCATACGCCCCATATCATGGGATAAACCCCTCGTCCAAAATCTGTCATGGACGATCGGTCATCTTCTCTGTTCATCCAGTAAAACCATCACCTAGTGATGGGGCCCATTTTCCCTGATCCGAGTCGTTCATCTGGTGGCTCATAGCCTCAGACGTTCATCCACATAGTTGGATTTTAGTCATACAAATGATCTATAGAAAGATCATCAACCGTGTCTCCTTGTTAATCTAGATTAGTGGCACAACTGTAACTAATCGGTTGATTAAGGGCCGATGTTTCTAGGCTTTTATAAGGCTATAAATAGCCACTTTCTTTTAGGGCAAGGGAGACCAGAAATGGAAAACTTCAAAGAGAGAGAGAGAGAGAGGTGTGCGTCGCTTTCTCAGCCGCACCAAATTGCAGGAGCGAGTCTAGCTGGCTACCCAAAACACGAGCTCGTGCTGGTAGCTCTAGGTTGTTTTTAGGGCATTCTTTCCGAAGAAGGAAAGGGAGAAAGAGGACGAGAAAAAGGGGAAAGAGAGGGCACTGCTTTCACATCTGGTCGACTCGGTTCGAGTCACTGGGCGTCCGGCTAAGTTCGGCATCTCTCTTGGTCAAGAAATCCAGGAAAAATGAAGAAGAGAAGAAGCAGAAGAGCAAAAGAAAGAAAAAGGAGAAGAATAGAAGGAGAGTGCGGCAGAAACGCCGTAGCTGCAGCAGTCGTGTCCTGTCTCGACCGAGTCACTAAGGGCAGCGAGTTGGGTATGGGCTTGAATATGACCAGATGTTGTCTGGTCGTGATACGGACAAGCAGAGTAAGGAAAGGGAGAAGATCAGATAGAAAGAGAAGAAAGAGAAACGAGAGGAAGGGTGATCGGCTTGCTCGTTGTGCCCAGTTTGGGTTGAGTTGAATCCTCTGTGGAGCGAGTCAATATGAGTTTTATTGCTGGGTCATGACTAAGTCGAGTTGTGCGAGTCGGGTTTGGTCTTGTTGAGTCCAGCAAGTTTGTTGGGCCTTGCATGTTGAAAAGAAAAGGAAAGGGGAGAAAAAGGAAGGAGATCAATAGAGAAAGAGGAGAAGAAGAGTAATAGGGAGTCACAATCCAGGTGACTCGGTTCGAGCTTGGAGTGCAGCTGAGTCAACTCAGTTGTTCTACCCAAGTCTGGGCCATTTTTCTTCATATCCAGATCTGGACAATTCAGAGAGGAAGGAAGAAAGAAAGGGAAAGAGAGAAAGAGGAAAGAAGAAGGAGATGATGGAAATAATAAAAAGAGAGAGTTAGGTTGGGCATTTCATTCCAAGTCGATTGCACCGAGTCGGGCTGACTCAGGCAGACTCTGTAGCCCAAACGCCCACCTCTGAACATGACTGATTGAGAAGAGAAAGGAAGGAGAGAGACGTCATCACCGATTTGTGCTATTGAGTCGACTAATGTGAGTCAACTTGCCTTCCCCAAATTTGATTTTTTGATTTACCATTGATTGTCATTTCTATAATGATTGTTAAATGATTAGCCATTAGTGGTCTATTCATGATAATATTAATTATTATGAATAAAATTTTAATTGCTAAGTATTAGTATTTTATTCATCATTCTAAAATATTATCATTACAATGATTATTATTAGCATATTAATTAATATTAATTATATTATTATGTTAATAATTACTTTGTAGATACTCACATTATTAACATTTTCCTTAATTATATATCAATTATAGTACAAATCCTAAAATCTGGGCATAAACCAAAACCTTAAAATAAAACCTTAAACTTAAGTAATCCAAAATCCAGGTTATGAACTTAACCATAAATAGGGTGTAAACTTGGATCTAACTGTACCATTTAACAATTCATGATAGGATCCAATCCTAAAGTGTGTGCGCAAATTCCAACAAGTGTCGAAAGGTGGACCTGATTTGAGAGGTGAGGATTACCCTTCAAGCTTTTCTACGTCATGATAGTTATCTTAGTTCATTTAGTTGTTGATTTCTTAATATAGTGCAATGTGGAAATAATGATGAATGCCAAATTCCATTTAAGTAATCCTTTATAAATCCAACATGTTTAGATTTAAATTCAAGTAATTTAACATACTATGGATCCCTAGTATCCTTATTCTGATTTAAGATGTGTACCTTATATGTGTATGTGCTAACGACATTGTAGTGCTTATTTTACCATTTGTGCTTGCCTAATGGTGTTTTTAGGAAATCCTCAAACTAGTGACCACCTGTGTTATGGATTAAATAAATTTACATTGTGGGCTTATCATATTGGGGAATCATTTATGCCTACATGGCTTTTGGGGAATAGTCCCTTTTAATCACACCATTAGGTAGAATATTTGGCCCTTAGGGCTTTTATGGAATATTGGCCCTTTTGTGGCTTTAATGGATTATTTTATACAACGTTGCGATAGTAAGTTCCACTTGTTGGACTATGATTGGCCACTAGTTGAGTAGGTTACCTTAAAACATCTTATCTGTTAGTCTCATGAGCCAGGGATGGTGGAATGGGACACTATGCCTGAACTGTCAGCCTATGTTAGGTGACAAACCCCCCATAGTGACTTCTGAGCTTCTTTAAAATGATGGTTTGAAATTGGAATAATAATGGTTGGGCTAATCATGCATTTTCATGGCATATAGTCTTTTTCGGGTGGTTAGTTCTCCTTGGGCGTACCTTTGTGTACTTTTTTGGGTGACTAATTCTCCTTGGGCGATTTATATTATTTAGACCTTTTCGGGTGGTTAGTTCTCCTTGGGCGTGCCTTTGTGTACTTTTTTGGGTGACTATATCTCCTTGGGTGATCTGTATTATATGGTCTTTCCCGGGTAGCTAGTTCTCCTTGGGCGTACCTTTGAGTATTTTTCCGAGTGGCTAGTTCTCCTTGGGCGACCTCGTTGCATAGTCTTTTCCAGGTAGCTAGTTCTCCTTGGGCATACCTTTGAGTATTTTTTTGGGTGGCTAGTCTCCTTAGGCGACTTTTTACCAACTGGATGTGCATCCCCAGGTCTATGAGCATGTGCATACATCCATGCATTTAAACAAGATCATCTTCTGTAATTTATTTAATGAATGCGTATTTGATGAACTTTACCTGATTTCCATGATAATCATTGTGTAATATTTGTTATACATTCTCTGATAACTGTGGTTAATTATCTTGATGATACAATAAATCTTGAGGGTTATACCTTACTGGATAGTCATTGATGCTATCGAACCATATTCAGTATGTAGGAGACGCAGAGGATGCGTATACTTGTGTTCATGTGGAATGAGAGGAGTCAGAGGATCTTCCGACTCTCCATTCCTGATTTTATTTGTATTTAATTTATTTGTTATGTATGTAAAAGTTAAGACATTGGTTTGTATAAGTTTTCGGGTAACCGCTTGAAATATTCGGTTTTGTATACTTGGACTCCCTCTTATACTGGATTTGCTTATACTCCGCTAGTTTATTAACTCTGATAATAATAATAATAATTGTACGTGAAATTTGGGTATTTTTAAAGGTTAACGCTCGGGTTTTTGGAACACGAGTAGTGTACTCAGGTTTCGGAAACCAGGGTGTTACAAAAAATCGCCAATGATTATCACCAAATGAAAATCGTCACCAATGATTATTGCTAATGAAAAGCGCCAATGATTATCACCGAATCGTAAAAAGCCATCATCGCCATCACCATATTGCTGACACAAAGGCCATTTTATTATCTAAATTTATCGAAATTAATAACACTGCCAAGCTGATACACTATTCTAACCATAAAATTTTGTTTTTATATCATCAGCAATGGCGATATATCAATTTCGATTTATTATCTTTAGCAGGGCCTATAAAGCATGTTGCATATAAATATCGTCGGCCACGGCGATTCATCATTTACGGCAGTGGAACAAGCTTATAAGGCTAACCACGTATAAGTCCTATGACAACAATGGCGATTCATCATGTACGGTAGCAGAGCCGAGCTTGTAAAGCCAACTACATATAAGACTTATCATCATTGGCGATGATGGCGATACAGCGAGATCATACGAGTAGCAGTGAAAAGCATGTGGCCCTAAAAAGTCCGTAAAGAGCATCATGTGCACCCATGCGGGCAGTTGATGAAGGAATCACATAAGACCTATGCCATCTGTATAGTTTCCGACAGCGTCACAAGGGCTACCGTGGAAATGCCCTCTCGTGAATGGGTCTGACCTAACAGGCGAAGAAAAAGTGAGTCTCTGAAGCAAGATGACTCCCCAGATCACTGGCTTGATTTCAGTAGTAACGCATGAGGGCGGGTCTCTGAAGCAAGATGACCTCTCATTGATGAACTGGCGGCCCTGGATTTGGTACCCGAAGGTAGCCTTGCGCACCCCGTGAACTCTAGAGAGTTATTGTGGCCAACCCTGTGCATAAATCCCACCAAGTTCACTACCCCAGTAGCTTCACTAGGCCCCTCTAATGGATCGCGGTTTGTGAACTCCCTTGCCGCGATAAGCCCAGTGAACTCCAGAAAGTTACAGCGGCCATTCTCGTAAGACCCGACTCCAACTACTTACGAGCCTAAACTGTGATTGCTCCAACTACTTATGAGCCTAAACTGTGATTGCTCCAACTACTTACGAACTTAAACTATGTGTGAAAGTGTCCAGTCAAGTTTAGTCCAGTCAAGTTAAGTTAAATCCAGTCCAGTCAAGTCCAGTCCAGTCATGTCAAGACATGTCCAGTCAAAATGTGTTCAGTCAAAAGTATATTTATCCTTCCGACAAGAGCCACGAGGTCTTTCTGTCACTTGCCTTCTTGATGATGAAGAAATATTACCTCGCGAAATCCTCAAAGGCGGTAGAGAATAAAATAGCAAAGAATTATTATTTTCTTCTGGACGGCGTGATGACTCAGATGTATACTTTAAATTCCTTAAAGGAACGTTGAGTGTTATCCATCTTTTAAGAGTAGCAGCATGCTTTGCTTCGCAAGTATTATCTTCCAAAGAAATCTTATACCTTGGTCTTTCTGATAATTTCTTACGTGCGGCGGAAGAATATATACCTAGACTGTAACGCCCTAAAAATCGGGGGTCGAGTAGGAGCCCAACTCCCGAGTTCTAACGCATCACTTATACAACATAGAAAATGATGATTAAATGTTATCCGTATTAGTGCATGAAACATGAATGGGATTATACCAAAACAGCATATCATACTCCAAAGACAAGTGAAATTTACAAGCGAAAGACTGTAATAGATATATGAAATATATAAACCGTGGTAAGTCTCCAGAGTGTGATAATGTTACCAGGTTAAATAATTACATGTACAATTTCAAAATATACAAAAGGTGTAATGTCATCTAGTCAACATCTCATAAATCCCCATCGATCAGGACATGGCTCACATGAACCCGCCTAAAAACTGCATGTAAGAGAATGCCTCCTCATCATCCTCGAAGTCCGGCTCCGCCTCGTAGGCATCGTCACCACCTGCAACTAAGATAGGGTCTGGTTGGTGTGTACAACACCGTCCCGTAACGTGGGAGTGAGTGATCAACTCAGTGGAACTATAAAGCAGAGGTTAACATGTTATCAATTCAATTAAGCAGTAATGATAACGCAATACAATAATCAGGTCCTAAGTACTCTTGTTAATGCAAGAATGATATGAATGATATGATGCATGCCCTCGCCTACGCTCCCTCAGCGACTTCATCTCACGATCGCGGCATACAACAGTTCATCAGTGCTTGACCTGCGACGCCAAAGGCACACGTAATGCGGTGCATGAGCATGATTACCAAGTTCTTATTGGGCCTTTTCATATAGCAGGATTGGGAAACTAAGGTACCTCCCTTATATCAATACCCAAACAATGATCCATTCTAGGGTTGTCAGTCCTAGGAAATCTCATACGATATTGCGGTTCTAGGTCACTGCAAAGGGCTCGTCACCTGATCAGTGCAGGCCTAGTTTATACTCTTGTTGCTACGGAAGGGTCGTCACCTCCACGTAGACTCAAAGTACTCTCGAGGACACTACAAAAGGCTCGTCACCTTATCAGTGTAGGCCGATAGCTTGAATATAGTGTCTCATACCACCGTATTCAGCTCACGAGGTGGTGTTGCTCACTGGTCACTACGGGGAGGCTCGTCGCCCCAGCGTAGGCCGACAGCTCGACCACAGTTCCCATACCACCATGTCTAGCTCTTGAGTCTTAGCAGATTGAGGTACCAAGGTTAACGGGGTTTCCACTGGTGAGTTTGGTACCTTAGGTTCAAGCAGTAGCGTTCATATATGGTGAACATACATTGGGTCAATCGGGTTACTTGACGAGCTCGACTGGTACAAGAGTACGTCGAATTGATCGACATGAAGTGCATGTGCACTCCGCGTGGCCTAACCACTGTCGACAACTAGCGTACGACTCGGATTCCTCGAACATGTCTTATGTGGTGAAAACAACCTCAACCACCTAATCAGAACCTGTTACCGATTGCCTGGACTACTTCATAGTCCCAACCACACTCAATACCAACAAGAATTCATGTTAAATAATCAAGCAGTAAGTAATTCAAATCCTACAACCATTCGAGCATTTTATGAAATATAATATAAACATGAATTCACACATATGCATTTCATAAGTAATCAAACAATATAATATAAGATAATAGAAGGATTTATACGCGTAGTTAAGGTAGTTAAGAACCTTATCTCAATGCCGATAGACAGTACAAGTCACCAAATACTTACTCATACAGACATTTTATCAAACACTTATACTACACATATTAACATACATGACATATGTTGATTTTTAACATATACTTGGACAAATCCTTTCAACAAGGATTTGTCACGTACATAACCATCATGTACATGCATTCCATAGCCACGGTAGGCACAAATCATGATTCCATATTCATTCAGTCATTTCAACAAACACTTAGACTACACCATTCAACATACATGACGTACATCAGTCATAACATGTATTCGGGCGAATCCTTTCACCAAGGAGTTGTTACAAATGCAACTATCACCTATCCATGACAGATAATCATGGCAAGCATGAATCCTAATTCTGCACGTATTCAATCATTTCAACAAATACCTAAATTACACTATACTCAACATATTTCATATATATCTATAAAGCGACGGAAACGACGCATTTTGCATGTGAAATGGCACCCAAGACAGTTATAAATCATTAACCGACATTGAAGGCCTTGAAAACCATAACTTATAGATTTATAATCCGCACCTTATGCCGGTAGATGCGAAACGAAATCAGTATAAATGCTAAGTCTTTGTCTACGACACCACAATAACCTATAACAGGGAATAGGTTAGCTAATTCATCTATTACACTAGTTGAAAACCCTAAAACAGGTTAGGGTTAGATTTTTTACCCAAGTACGTTGTCGGAAACGCCGGATTTGTGATACAGACATGGTAAACAAGTATGTGGAGTAGCGGGATCAAATCCCAGGAAGAAGCGCCTACTCTCTCTCTCTCTCACTTTCTCTCTCTTTTCTTTCCTTTTTCTCTCCTCTCTTTCTTAGGGTTTCTAAATTCGTATGAAATATGAGAGAGAGGGTTTAAGGCCCTTATATAGGCCCAGAACTGACCGGAATGGCCCTAGGGCCATTGTATACTTAGGTTATGTCCAAAGAGCGTCCGTTTCGATCCAACGGAGTACTTCTGGAGGCTCCTTTTCTGTGTGCGGTCGGACTTAAGCTCCCTGACATTAGATCTAGGTCGAGTTAAGTTTTCGGTCCGATAGGATTTACAGATCGACCGTGGCGGACCAGTTTCAGTTCAATGGTCACCGACACTCGATCAGGGCCACAACTATACTAACATGTGTTGGAAATTTTTCCTGATCCGAGGGTGTATTTGGATCAGATTCTGACGCTCTGAATCCTTATATTTGGCCCGCAAGCATTGCGTCTCAATTTACTTAAGTTTGGATTCTAATTCTAAAACTATTCACGTTTCTCACATACTTCGCTCCGGGCTCAAGTTGTACATTTCTGGACACAGTCAGGACTTGATTTCTGAGGTGGTTGTCAAGCCCAGTAAGGCGGTCATAACGGTTTAGTTTCATGGTCATCGGACTTTCGACGTGCAGTCCAAGTTCGATACGGAGTTTTGTGATGCTCTCGAGAGTAACTGGGTAATGAGATTGTTCCTATGTTATAGGGTAATATAGTATTAGTGGTTCTGCTCGTTTTGGGTCTTGTAGTTCGTATTTAAAGTGGTTCAAGCTAATTCTACTGAGTATTCAGTTTAGTCCTTAACTATATTATGTCTTAATTACGACAGAATATGGTCCTTGGGCAGTTCTACGCCCCTTTCTGGCACTTTTAATTAGTATATTATTTTAATTATTTTTTTAGTAGTTCATCACCAAGTCTACTTTATCTCTACTAAATTTTATTAGGTTTTGTGTTGTAAAAAAATTCTAAAAATGCTAGAAGCAGCAGCTGTCCAAATTGATGATTTTCGAATAGTTGTTACAACGACCTATATTTAACTATATCAAACAATTTATTATATTTTTCACTTATTTTTATATGAAACTAGACTCATCAAGTTCAATCTGACTTTTGAATCACCTAAATCGGAGTTATAACGAGGTATATATGATTTTTCAAAGTTGGACGAAAATTGTAAAAATTTACGAAAAACGGACCGCCCTGGCCTGATGCGGCCCGACCAGGCCCGCTGTACGGACGAGGCCTCGCCGGTCGCTGGACTATCTGGGGTGGTTTCGCCACCTGATATTTGAAATGAGTGTATTTTACACACCAGAATGAGTTATTCGATGTGCAATATATGTTTTTGGGGTAGGAGAAGCTGGTCTATCCAACTAGCCTACTTATTCCATGAGATTCCAAAAGGTTAATGGATAAAAACCCATTTTATTTATTTATTTACTATTTATAGTAATTTTTAGTTACGTATTGTTCTTCATTACCTAAATTTTAAGATTTGTGTCTAATATGAAAGTCCTTAGAAAAATTTGAAGAATAAGGTAGTGAAAGGTGAGATTTTTGAAGGAAATGGGAGATTTTGAAGGAAATGGGTTGAAATGGGATTTGAGACTTTGGGATTGAGTTATGAGAAGTTACCAAGGTGTTATGATCGACCCATTGCCTAAGGACGTCTATTTCTAAGTTGGTAAAAATCCGGGATGTTACATGGACAGAGGGGGAGGTATAATCTGTCTCCTCAAAGTAACCTATACCTTGGTCTTTCTGATAATTTCTTACGTGCAGCGGAAGAATATGTATGGCATAGTCTACTGGATAATAATTGCACACCAAATAACATTGGTGAACCCACCAACGTATCCAACAATAAGAAGTATGGACTGGATAGTTTATAGTCGGGAATTATGAAGCGAGATCTGAATCAACACTCTAAAGTCGTCTCCATATCAAAGCCCAGTTATATGGTCCGATGCCACAACTTCTCATTGTTCTAGTGATGATATTGTAAGTCTCTGTAATGGACTTGATGGGGACAAGGAACGAATGTTCGCCAAAAGAGATGGAATCATTGTCGATAACTTCTATATCCTCCAGAAAGCTAGTAAATAGAAATTAAAAGAAGTCTTCTCTATTTTTCTGAATCAGCAAAGGTCCAAGGAAAATACACTCCTAGCCAGTCTATGAAGAAATACTAAGGAGCACAAACTAGAAAAGACTCAGCGGTTGAACCTTTAGAGCCGAAAATAACATCTTTAAAAGCACGATATAATGAACAAAGAATGCGACAAATGCAATGCAAGCACGCTGACAAGTATAAAGATGGAATGACTAAATCATTGTCATATTGCAAATATTACAATCGTTCTAAAAGCTTTCAATATATTTCAAAATTATTAATACTTCATGAAACTAGATTGGAAAATTATAATATCTTAAGATACTAATTTCGATTAATTGGGCAGGAAAGATTACCATTCAAAATCTTGGATTATGCAGACTATGAATAAAGGAAACAATCGAAGAGATTGTTGCAATAGGAGCAGCATTAAAGAACAATTCCCTAGCCACGGAGTTCAAAGAAAGAGTCGCTAGAGTTGATCAAAGAGATTGTTACAGTAGGAGCAGCATTGCAAGAACAATTCTTCGATCAAGTTACTCAAAGATGGATCGCAACAGCTGTTACAATGGAAAGTTTTGATGAAAAGAGAATTGTGTGAATAAGAGGAATCAAAACTGTGGAAGATGCAATTGTAGCTCTGTTTGTGGAAAGGCGTTCTATCTGATTGACCACTATGAAGACAGAGTACTTTTGTTGTCGCATTACCCTCTCTATTGAATCATTCACTCGATGCTTCTGACTAGGGGCATTCAGTCTTCCGTTCGAGTGCGATCATTCAGTCTTCCGTTCGTGCGATCATTCAGTCTTCCATGCGAGTGCAATCATTCAGTCTTCCATGCAGCAATGATCATCCAGTCATTCCTCGGTTGCAGTTCGTTCAGTCCTTCGGTCAGGCGATCCTTCTCCATTATGCGACTACATTTCATGAAGAATCCTTCTCTGAAGTGAAGGGATTTTTGTGCAGAACAAGATCGATCCTCCATTTAATCTCATAAATCAATCAAAGAAGGATTGAGGGGGAATCTGTTGAGGCACAAAAAACATTTTATCTTTCTAGTGCACGGGTTGAAGTCCTCCTGTGGTGCATGGATAAGTGTGTCAGTCTCCATCTTTGTTATACGCCCCTCCTCTTGAAGAAAAGCCTTGGGCGTCATCTAGAATAGAGTGCATAGGCGTCATCTGGTATAGAGGAGTGAATGGGCATCAATTTGAATAGAGGAGTAGATGGGCGTCAGTTTGAATGGAGGAGGGATGTCGCCTTATATGAAGGAAGAAGTGGGTGAACACCACTACTTAAGGGAGAAGTGGGTAAACACCGCTATTTAAGGAAGAGGTTGGAAGTTGTATGAAGGGAGAAGTGGTGGTGATCACTATTATTTAAGGAGTGAGGGGCCTGGGAGGCCTATAAATACCCCCTCCCCACTCCTCATTTGAGAAGATGAAAACTAAGAGGGTGTTGTCCACAGTAGAGAGAAAGGAGTTGCGCGCTTCTGCACAACTCAAGGAGAGGAGGTGTTACACCACTTTTTGTGGAGGCCAGGCGTTTTGCGCCACTTTTTGTGGAGTCCAAGGGGAGTTGCGCACTACTTTGTGCGCCACTTTGAGTGGGCTCTTGTCCCGAAGGATGGAGTTGCGCTGAAATGGGAAGGAGAGGAGTTGCGCACTTTCGCGCAACTCAAGGAGAGGTGTTACGCACACTTGTCCTGAAGCATGCCTCTACACCACTTTGCATCGAGGCTTGTCCTGAAGTTACGCCTCTTGCGCCAACTCTTGAGGGAGTATGTCCTAATACATAGCTCCCTGCGCCACTTTGAGAGGGAGTATGTCCTAATATATAGCTTCCCGTGCCACTTTGAGAGGAACCTTGTCCTAAGACATGGCTTTGTGTGCTACTTCTAAAGGAGTTGCGCCATCTTGCATGGAGGCTTGTCCTAATGCATGGCTTCCTGCATCATTTCCTATGGAGGCTTGTCCTAATGTATGCCTTATACGCCACTTCTCATGGAACTATGTCCCAAAGGCTGGCTTCATGCGCCACTTCTTGTGCATTCTTGTCCTAATGCCAGGCTTTGTGTGCCTCTTTGTGTGGAAGCCTTGTCCTGATGACAGGCTTTGTGCGCCACTTTGTATGGATCCCTGTCCTGAAGGAAGCCCCCTGTGCCACTTTATTACTCTCTCTTGTCCTGAAGCCAGGCTTTGTGCGCCACTTTATACTCTCTCGTCCTGAAGGAGAGTCCCTGCGCCACTTTTGAAGGAGGATGTGTGCTCCTTGTCTGGAAGTCTAGTTGTGCGCTCCCTCTTCATAGAGTGTTGTGTGCTCCTGCTAAGAGAAGTATTGTGCGTCCATTAGAAAGAAGGATGAGTTATGTCTGAGGTTGTGTGTTATCCACCTTTGCATGGGTTGTGCTCTTGGTGAAGTTGTTGTGCGCCCCTTAGTGATGCAGGGAAAGTAAAGGAAATGTGAAGTACAGAAAGAGAATTTCAGGAGAAAGAAGAGTTTGTCTGTACAATTGAAAGGATAAGTGGAAGGACGACCAATGCCTATCGCACGACCAAATCAAGGGCTTTAAGTCTGCACAACCCATCTGCCTTTGTGATGAACATCAAAAGCATTGAAATGCTACTGAAATTGCCATTGCGATGCCTTCTTCTCTCTTGTATTGATTCACTGTACTTTGTTTTCAAAATCAAGGGAAATATGAGGATGTAAATGAACTCAGAATGAATAAAATACTCTGTGATATCTGTTCTCTCATGCTTTCTTTGTTATCATTAAATGAATTCCCCCAAATCACATGCTTTTCGTTTCTGGTTGAAACAGTTGTGCAAGACTGGGTTTTATGGCTATACAGTTGATGGCAAAGCAGATTTTCGATAGTTTGTTCATCTCACGACTAGATTGTGTGGCAAGACAGACGTGGAAAATGACTTTTTGTTTGTTACCCTTCACAACTAAGTTCGTGGGCAAGTCAATCATTGTTTAAACGATCAATTGTTTGACACTCAGCCACATTACTTTGTGACGGGAAGGTTGGTAGGATACAACCTATTCGTCGCTTTGGATCCTCACTTCGTAGTGAGATGGTCATAGGAATGACTATTCGTTCTTGCGTGGATCCTAATTCCATAGGTAAGTCCATTGTAGAATGACCACCTGTTTATCGCTCGAATGAGCTTCGTGATAAGGCAATCATAGTTAAACAACAACTTGTTCACAACTTGGCCAAACTTCGTAGCAAGGCAATCAAGTGGAATCTCTAAGCACGTGGCAAGATGGCTTACTGACCATCCGTTCGAGACCTAAAGATCTTCATAGGTCTTATGACGTGATCGCGGACATAAGGCGCCTAATTACCTAATTATAAGATACTTAAATTGGGATGGGTTTGTAGCTTTGCACTGGCTTGGTAGTGGAGAAGTTATATTGATAAGAATTTGTGGTGGACAAAAGATGGGCAGTATTGCTCTAAAAATAATAGTGTTGTATTGTATTGGAGTCGCGTGGACCTCGAGCTCTTCATTCGCTGTTGAACTTATAAATGTGTAAGACAATTTACTAGAGACATATATTTGAATTGGGTTTCGGGATCTTCTCTTGATTGATTGGCCAATTAGTAAACATGGCCTATTACACTTCTAACTCAAGGCGAATTTGCGAGTTTTTCTCTAATCAACCAATTTTCTAGCAAGCTTAGCTAATCATATTTCTATTTTGAGATAATCCTTCTTGATTTTTTATAATTAGCTTACTTTCAGATGCATTTGGCCAATTAAATGACGTCATGAATCTCTATTGATCATTGCCTTAGCTAATCGTGCGTATCAGAGCTCTTCGCTCATGGCTTCACGTATGTGTAGCCACTTGTACTCTGCCATGTGTCGCGAGAAGAATCATGCTAGCTAAAAAAATAGTCGTGAATCCTCTTTATGGGTTATCATAGAGTCCTTGGCCTCTCTTATTTTGCCATATGTCATGTAACAACTTTTCATGAGGCACAATGACATCTCTTGGTGGTAGCTTTCCTTGTGCTTCATGGTCTCCTCTTATCGATCATATTAGCTATGAGAATCGCGTCTTGATCATTTTTATAATGGTGCTACCACATGTTGGCTTACTAGTCATCAAATTTGGCAAGGTAAGATCAAGTGTAAATATATTCTACGAATAGGATGGGGCACACGTAGAAAATCAATGGGTAGGAAAAAATAGTTGTGTCATTTTTTCATATGCATGTAGCTTACCTGATAGTCGTTAGAAGGGGCGTCAATGGGTTGGGTTAGGGATAAGCCAAGATTTATCTAAGACCGACATGCGTTGTCCAATGTAAGCCCAAACTTGACCCATAATGTAGCCCGAGCCCAGCCTGAGATGTTTATATAGGGCCAGCCCAAGCCTGAGCCTGAGTTCCTTCTCCCTACCCCCACCTTGTAAATCAGATAGTTCTCAAAAGGTGTGATGCAATCCATCCATTGCAGCACGGACAAGAGCATGGCGGTGATAGTGGTGGGAATGTTTGGAGAAGCGAAAATTCACCATCACTCTCTTTCTTAGACGTAACGGGATTAGAGGCATTACCGTTTCTTATTGATGCAATGGGAGCATGGCTCGGTGAAGATGACCTCTTCCATTGCATCACTCTCGAGCCAAAGCTCTATCATTTCTGAGTCGAACATCTTCTTTCTTCACCTCTTTTTTCTCTCTTTCTACAATCTTTATTGATTAAAACACTACAATTTAATTAAAGGAAAAAAGCTTGAATTTATATAAACGATAGAAAATTTTAGTTTGTTTCAATGATCAACCTTTGCAAATCCTAACGAGCCGGGCCGGTTGATGGGCTTTTGGACAAATGGTTTAAGAACAACTCAATTTAGATACATTTTAAACCTATGTCTAACCCTCAGGCTTGATACTTTGAACCCACAAGTTTGTCAGAGGTGGGATAAACTCAGAAGTGGGCTGACAAACCCTAGTCGTTAGTCGCTCCAAGCATTTGTTCAAAGAGTGTGAATCCTTTGTTTCCAGGGCATAGGAAATACTTATGCCTTAGTTTATGATAGGTCCACTCCAACTAATCAACCATGTCATCAATGGGTATTAGAAAAAAGAAAATTTTGAATAAGAGAAAAAATAAAAATGGAGGTTTTCGTTTTAGGGTTTCCTCTTTTGGAGATTTTGTAATTTCATCCTTCTTTCCAATTCAAAATCCATTCAAAAAGATTTTGAATCACGAGTTCGATTCTAGGAATTTACTCGCAATGGTCGTATTCCAATTACAAAAGGGGGATTCTCACCCTCATCCCTCTCTCTCTAGAGCATGCGTAGTGTCACCATTCTTGGAGATTCAACAAGTTTCTAGTCAACCTTCGAGCATTGTCGCCTCTCTTATCCCTCCCTATCTTGATGACTCATGATAATATATAGGTATTTTTCATTTTATTCTTTTTTTAGTGTTGGTGTTAGTGTTGGTACTGGAATTCGAAGGCTGTGGAAGTGTTTGAATTCGAAGGTGATGGTAGTGAACTTGATTAAGTAGAAGAAGGAGATGGGCATTAGGCTTGGACTCGAATATTGGGTCGGCATCCGCCTAATGCTAATCGTGCTTGTGGTGATAACATCCAAATAGTGTATATATATCCTCTCAATTGTATTAGTTTATATGCATTCAAGTGCTAAATTGATTCCATGACATATATTTTATACATGCGAGGTAATCCGGAAGACAAAGATGAAATCATGCTTAAGAAGTAAGATTAAAGATTAAAGACTAATCAAGTCAAGACTTGGATGTTTGATGGTCATTATTGGAGAATTCACATGCTAAAGATCTAAGGAAACCAAATGTAAATGATGGAGAAAAGACTGAAAAATCACATAATCCAATAACAGAAATAACAGACTGTTTAGTACCAAATGAGGTTGGTTTGGTCCAACCGAATGCACATAGAATAGTCCAACAAGAAATTGTGATTTTCAGGGTTAATTCGTCTCAACACTTAGGTCCCACCAAAGTCAGGTTCGTGCCACCAAAGGAGGGTTCAGTCCGACCTGAGGGAGACAAAGACTCCAGATGAATATTGAATAAATTTGACTGCAATCGAAAGACCCAGTTGGTGTGACCAAAGTGATGTTCGATGCTATCAAATGCTACAGTCGATGTGACTGAAGCGTTAAAGAGTGAGAATTTTTAAATCAGTTGAAGTCAGTGCGAATTGAGTCTATTTAAATAGGTATTTTAGGCTTTTCTAAGTATGAATTAGGGCTTTGAAGAGAGACCTAGGAGTGGCAAAGCTTCTTTAGAATTGTCATTCCTTCTCAATCCTTCAATTCTAGCTTATTTTTCTAATTTTCTTTTGTTTTTGTTTAAGATGTTAGTCATGTTTGGCTAATCTCTTAGCTAATGCTAAGGGATGAACCTTTTGATGGATATTTGATAGTTGATTCGTTTTCGATGAAAGTTTTAGATTAATTATATTGAATTGTGATTGGATGCGATTAAATTTCTACATTGGAGAAAGAATCAATTTGTAAAGTTAATTGATCTATTGTGTAGTGACCCGATTTCGTACAACCAATTATATGCATACCTAGACATATATATATCTACCTCATGAGGAATACAATGAAAACTTAAACAAATCGGTATACATGCTAGAAGTAATTAAATTTCGAGAACGAAATTTTGTTTAAGGGGGTAGATTATAACACTTCGAACTTTTCAATACTTCATATAAGCATAGTGTACATGTGTGTGTGTGGGATATGATACTTATCGAATCCTAACATTCATACATATAATTCATCAATTCACCATATAAGCATAATTAAACTAGTGCTCAAAGATAATCCCAAACACAAGTATGTATAATGGTTTGGTTTCCCCACTCCACTTTCGACTGATGCACTCAACCTATGAGTTTATCGAATTTCATTATCGGAAGTTTTAAATCAGGTTCACCTCTAACCTTTACAATCTCACACAAGGACTAGCTTCCTTGGAGACTTACGTGGTTTTCTATAGACTAACTATAAACTTGGTCCTAGTCCATTGACCTATGTTTACTCCCACCGGAGGCTCCTACAGAGACTAACACGTACACACCCGTGTCTAGTGGCCTACACAAGGACTTAATTTAGGTCATACATAAGAACCTAATCGAGTTTGGCAATCAAACTCCTACACTTAATAATATACAATGGAGTGTACATAAACTCTTACAATTTGACAACTTACATGTTATATTGAGCCCATTTTGTAGTGCCATATTGGGTTACTTGATCGATGCTCTCTTATATTTCAATTAGCTCCCATTTTGCTCCCCCAAATATGATGTCGATGCTTTATCAAGGCTTAAGTTCCAAGATCAAGCACCTTGCATGTAGTACTCCTTTAAGGTGACTAAGGTAATGGGAGGTTTGGTGAATCTCTTACCACTAATGAAATGTTGTAATTCTAGAAGATTCACCTAGATGGATCTTTTAGATGATTTAGACAAATGGTATACCAATACGTCTGGGTCTAATCTATAGAAAATGGTGGAAATCAAGTTCATCTTCTTCATTGTAGTTAGAATCCTCTTTCAAGTGATGAGTCACAAGGAAGATAACTTGGATCTCTATGACTTATAGTTTTAGAATAAGGGATAAGATCATGGAATTACCTAGGCTTTTATTGCACCAAAAACACATCTAAATGCCGAAAAACCAAGTATCCTTTATAAGAAGCCGATTTGCAAGGGCTATAAAATGACTAGTTACGGCTTTGTCGATATGATCGAAAGGGTCTTCAATGGAATCGAACCCTTTGTTAATCCCATTGAGAAAATCTCTGATAGTTGCTAGACTCATCTTTGATCTGATCGAGTGGAGCTTTGATTGGATCGAATCCCATCAACAACCTATCGATGGGATCGAAGTCCACTAAAAAACTGATGTTTTGGGCATAGGATTTCACAACAGCTTAGCACATCTACTAGCCATACTTATCATGTTCAATTAAACTTCTAAGGCTAAGGGATGATCAACAAGGTTTACCTATTAAGCCATGATCCTCTATGAGTTCAAGGGTTGTTTTGGGTTGAGTGTTAGGGTCACCAATGCATCTTACTTACCCATTCTTTGCTCTTTGATGCTCATGTCCACTTCTGTCTTCAGTCTTTAGCCTCCAAGGGCTCAACTGACTATATGACACACAGACCCACATGATTGACAAACAAGATGCACAAGTCAGTGTACTAACAACAAACTCATAGACACTCATGTCGAGACGAGTCATGGACTTTGTCTAAATCTCTGCCCTAAGATGGATACAGAAAGAGCTGATATGGCGTGAATTACATAGGCTTGCATAGTTGGTAGTCTAATGTAGTTTAATGTACACTATGATGTGTACTCGACTAGACATCTGCTTTGTAATAGGGTTGGTGTGTCGCTATCAGAGTAACCAAGGATCGGCTCACCAGAGCGCCGTCAAGAGGATATTCCAATACCTGCGATAGACTACAAATTACATGTTATGGTACCAAGGCACAGATCTTCGTTTGCAAGGATATTGTGATGCTGATTGGGGCAATGATTTAGATGAGCGTAAATCCACCTTTGGATACACATTCTTACTCGACGGTGGGGCCATCTCTTGGAGTAGTAAGAAGCAGCCTTATATCACGCTTTCCACCATGGAGTCAGAGTTTATTGCGGGTTGCTCTACCATCCAGGAGGTCATATGGTTGAGGAGATTTCTTCAGCATTTGGGATGTGTACCGCATGTTGATGACCCAATCAGATTATATAATGACATCATGATAGCCATTGCTTATGCAAAGGATCCCAAATATCATGGAAAGTCAAAGAACATCCAAATTCGTTATCACTACGCTCGAGATATGGTGACAAAGAGGAAGGTGGTCCTAATGCATGTACCTACTGGAGAGATGGTTGCTGATATACTTACCAAGATGATCGCCCAAGACGTCTATCATACTCATATTAGGAGTTTGGGTTTTCGTATGATGTGATTTTGTAACATGAATGCACTCTTATTTGTTAGATTATTTATTTTCAGACTTATGTGTTTACAGTAGTTAGTTTCTACTTGTGTTTGTGGATGAACACATAGCTAGCACACACATTCGCCATGTCCTTTTATTAAGACGTGAATTAAGATACGTCACCAGGCAAAGGTTATGTGTAATGTCCCAAAAAAATCTGTACAAAGACCCGAGTACAACCTCAGGCAAACAACCCTAGGACCATATCCTATCGTATAATTTAGATGGGATTTAGTTAAGTACTAAATAATCGGTGGATTAAGCTTGGGCCACCATTTTCACAAATGGGAAGGTCTAGAATCATGAGTACCACTAGCTCAATGTCATCTTAAGACGTAGAAGAAATCCCAAGGGCCTGTCGCTCTCGGGAGTACATTGAAACACTGTAACGGACCTAGACCGCACGTCGAGGGTCCGATGACTGCGAAATTATAGGAAGATGTTCGTTCTGTTGGGCTTGACAACCATCGCAGGAATCAAGCCCAGATAGTGTCCAGAAATGCCCAACTTGAGTCATGAGTGAAGTGCATGGGAAACGCGAATATCCTTAGAAAATGAGCTGTAACTTAAGTGAATTGGGTCCTTCGCTCTTACGCAAGGTTGAGGATTTTTGACCGTTGGTTTGTGACCAAACTTCACACATGGAGAAAGGAAATTTTCCTGCACACATCCATATAACCGTGGCCCCGATTAGACACGTATGACCGTTGATCTAACACGGGCTCTCTACGATCGGCTCATCTGATCGCACCGAAATCATGTCCTGGCATGGATCCATTGTCAGGGAGTGTACCTCATGACGTAGATGAGCAGTGGGCCTCCCTAAGAGCCCTGTTCCTCAGAAATGGCCGCCCACAGGGTAGAAACATAGTATAAAGTGGCCTGGGGGCCATTTACACCACATCTGGGGCTATAAATAGCTCTCATTGCACTCTCTCTCTCTCTCATATACGAATTTCACAAACCCTAGGGGAAGAGAGAAGAGAAAAGAGAGAAAACAGGAAGGGAAACTTGGGGAGATTGCTGCAACTATGGGAAATCTTCTCCCACGCATCCACGTGCCTAATCACCACCTCCTTTCGCTACCCAAACCTCTTTCGGCTACGATTTCGGGTAAGAAATATCAACCCTAATGTCAATGTAGAGCTCCCGGATATTTTTCGCCAACATAGCTAACCAGTTTCATCGTTTAGGTGCCCGACGTTTCATTTTTGGAAACACAGAATTTAAACCGAGTCTGAGTCGAGCATACTAACGAAAGGTGTGGACTATAAATGCTTAGGTTACGGTTTATCAGTGCTCTCATGTCAGCTAATGATTTATGTTGGTGATGATTGCTACTGTATTGTCTTAAATACGTTGATTTTTGTATGAGATACCCCTATGAACTGTGATAAGTAAATGATGCAACCTATGTGTTTGTTGAAATGTCTAAATGGGAAATAGAGAATGATTAGTGCTTGCTATGATTTCTAATCTAGGATTCATCATCGACATATGCATATAGATTTCTCTGTATGAAGAATTGATAAACATGTGTTGTAACTAGCGTAGTCTATGTGTTTGATAAATTGTTTAAATGAGAAATTGTTGATGATTTGTATTTACTATAAGTATTAAGGTAGGATTTCCTATTGTCTTATGCATATGTATGTCTTCCTCTATGAAATTAATTGATAAAATGCAAGTTATATTTGACATGGTCTATGTGATTGATGGAATGCCCAAATGAGAAATCCACTTGGATTGTTTTGTTAAATGATGGGATGGATATTACACGTGGTTGTAGCCGCATTTGGATAGGATTGGGGCTACAAACGTAGTCCAGGCAATCGGTAAACATTCATGTTTCGGTGGCCGAATTAGTCAAGCCACCTTGGGCAAACTCGATGAATACGAGTCGTACGACAATTGCCGATAGTGGCTAGGCCACGAGGGGCGTTGTTGCGCTCTATGTTGATTAAGTCAATGTGCGTCCGTACCGATCGAGCCTGCCTAACGAACCAGTTGACCTATTGTGTGTTTAGCATATATGGACACGACTGTTTGAATCTAAGGTACCCCTCACCATTGTAAAGACCCGCCTTTAACCATGGTACCATGATCCTCAAGACTCGTGAGTCGGGCATTGTGGTATGGGACACCGTGTTCGTGTTGTCGGCCTACGCTGGGGTGACGAGCCTCCCCGTAGTGACGGCGAGGACAACTTCTTGCAACTTGCCTTTCGTATGGGTTTAACTAGGAGTGACGAACCTAGATGGATCTAGAACATAGGAGTAGGACCACCTACAGTAGTTCGATGCCTAATGTTCGATTTGGGTCAATGTAAAAAGGGAAGGTACCCTAGCTTTCCAAACTTGTTGTGTGAATGAGCATAATTAATCACTTGGCTAACATGACCATGTATCACACTACATTAGTTAGGATGTGCCAAAAAGGCGTTGGAGTTGCACCGTTTGAGGAAGTGTTGTCATATGCGAAATAGGTTGTTGGAGTCACGTGTGAGGTAGCATTAATAGGTGAGGGCATGCATCATTACTTGCACTTAGAGTTGTACACGAGCAGAGAAAACTCAGGTACTCACTCGACTCGACTCGCTTTTACTCGACTCGTCAGTTGTTTGAACCGAGTATGAGTACAATTTTGGTACTCGTTATTATTTCGAGTAGAGTACGAGTTGGGTAGTACTCGACTCGTATACTCGAATGGGTACTCGACTCGGTACTCGAGACTTGTACTCGACCATGGACTGGGTAGCCCTAAAACTAAAATCGTCCCTCTCCTTGTCACTTTCATCCTCTCTCTCTCTCTCTCTCTCTCTCTCTCTCTCTCTCTCTCTCTCATCTCGGTCACTCCCGTCCAGCCCCGTGGCCCGTCCCTCTTCTTCCCTCTCTCTCTCTCTATCTCTCTCTCTCCCTGCCGCTCGTCCTTGCGGCCTGCCCGGTGCCCCTGTTCGGTCGTTCCGAGTCTTTCGACATTCTCCCTAAAAAACCCTCTCTCTCTCTCTCTTTAAAAAACCCTAACCCACACGGCCACAGCAACCGTCCGGCGGTCCCTACACTGCCCGGTCACCATTTCCCTTACCCGGCTACCCTTCTTCTTCCCTCTCTCTCTCAGGGCACTCACATTGCCCTGTCCAGTGGCCACAACGACTGTCCGGCGGCCTGTCCGCAGCTCGTCACAGACTCACTGCCCTGCCCTGTCCGCAGCTCATCATTGCCCTACCCTGTCCACAGTCGTCACTGCCCTGCCCGGTGCCCTTGTCCCTGCTACAGGCTGCAGCTCGTCCCTGGCCTGCTCGATGCCCCTGTCCGCAGGTCGTCCCACCTCTACCCGATGCCCGTCTGTCCATCAGGTAAGAATTATTTTTTTAATTATTATTTTAATTGTATATAAAATAATTATTAGTTGATTTTTGTATTTTCATTTCATCCTACCTAGTGATAGACTGATAGTAGTGATTTGTTAATGGGTATGATATGAATGTAACATACTTATGGGAGTTTAAATGTAATTACTAAATTAATATTAATAATTTTAATTAGTGGACATATGTAATGTAATGTTTGATATACTGATTGAAATTTCATATTTTGACTTGACCACAGCATAGGATCACAATTGAACCACTAATTTTTTTTTTTAATCATTGATTTATAGCGCTAGTTTACGGACTACTCAAATCATTCCATTGATGTAATTTTAGTTATGTAGTCGATAATAGATTAATACCTTAATAGTTTAGTGACAACTATATATGTTACACATTCTATTCTCTTTCTTTCAAAAATAAACAAAAAAGAAAATTTATTGATAATCTCACTAAAAAGAGAGGTCTCAAAATCAGTATGAGAGAATATTTACAATTCCTTTAATTCTAATTGCATACCATCCATACTTCTAAATGACTTTTGGATTCTGAAAACCCTTCATTGCGTCGAGTCCTCCCAATCCATGCTTAATTGGATTTGACATTTTAGTTGAGGAATGCTTAGTGCACTCAAGTTATTACACTTATCATTCATCTTTCAAATTGCACTTTTAATTCATTTATTGTTTGATTGTCATCTTTTATTATTATTTGTAATATTCTAGTTATAGTATAAGATAATCAGTTGCCCGTTTGAGGATTTCTATGTTGCCAGACATAGATTCAGTGTGTTCTTGGATGCATAGAAATTGCCCAAATTGTCCCTTTTTGGACAATTAAGGGTTAAATAGATTGTAATGTCTCCATTTATTCCAATTTAAATGCATATGTCTGTTCTGATTTCATCTCTCCTTTTTCTCTCTGGATATATTTTATGTATTTATTTCCGTCATCATATGTCCACACTTTGTGTTGATGATTGACATGGGAATCAAATACAAAATTAATATATTCTGGAGAGATAAGGGGAGATGCTGCCGGAATTTCGGCGTAGCATTTAAATTGGAAAATGAAGCATTACAATCTATCTACATTTGAATGGGTGACTGATTTAGACAGTTAAGTAATTATACCCGTCTAGCGATTTAGCCATCTAGGACACTAGGTATAGCCGTATAACATATCGAGAACTTTATTTTATAGATGGCTAGTCAAGACGAAAGCCCAAATACCTTTGGAATGGGTGCATCGGCCACATCTCCTCTAATAGTAGAGGGAGACACAGATACGTCAACCGCATGCAAAGGGAAGAAGAAAAGATCAGCAGTGTGGGATGATTTCGAAGATATGACAGTTAACGGTGTACAAAAGATAAAGTGTAATCACTGCAAAGGGTTATTCAGCAAGATTCCAGGAGGATCTACGACACATCTAATTAGACATTTGAAGATGTGTCCTAAGAAAGTAAAACTCCCTCCTCTCGGCCAACAGACGTTGTCATTTACGAAGTCAGAAGGGGACGACTCCCAAGACGTAGTGTCCACTCATAAGTTTGACAAGGAGAAGCTGAATGAGTGGTTTGCTAGATTAGTGATTTTGGAAGAAAAACCTTTCGGAATGATTGAAAGTAAAGGGTTTAGGGCTTTCTGTCAATTCCTTAACCCTCGGGCCGAGAATGTCTCACGCGTTACAATGCAGAGAGAAAGCATGAAGATGTACGCAAAGGAGAAGATGAAACTGAAAGAAGTTTTAGCTTCAGTGACCAGAATATAGCTTTGACTTCTGATTTATGGATGGCGTCCAATCAAAGAAAATGATACATTTCATTAACCTCTCACTATGTCGATAAAGATTAGAAACTATGCAAGAGAATTTTGAACTTCAAACACCTTCCTCCTCCACATACTGGTTTACTTATTTTAGATTGCATCTACAGTTGTCTAGAAAGCTGGGGCATTGAGAAGAAAATTTCAGTAATAACTTTAGACAATGTTTCAACAAATGACAGTGTCATTTCATGCTTACGTAATCAGTTCAGGGCTATAGGAAATTTATTTTTTGAAGAAAAAATATTCCAGGTCAGATGTTGTGCCCATATTGTAAATTTGAATATACAGGAAGGGCTGAAAGCAATCGACGACACTACAGAGAACATAAGAGAAAGTATGAAATATATAAGGGGGTCGCCATCAAGACTGAGTGTATGAAATGACATCATCCAACGTTTGAATGTGCCATCTAAAAAAACGTTGAAGTTGGATGTCTGTACACGTTGGAACTCGACCTATGAAATGTTAGATGCGGCAATGGAATTACAGCTTGCATTTCCTGAATACGCAACGCGTGACAGAACGTATTCTTGGTTGCCGAGCACAGATGATTGGGCCAAAGCACAACAAGTTCACACATTTCTCTAAGTTTTCTACGATTGCACGAAGATTTTTTCTGGGAATCAGTATCCAACTGCGAATCTGTTTCTTCCGTCTCTTTGGAAGATTAAGGATGCTCTGCAGAAAAATGCTAGTGCGAGTCCAGATTTCATACGCCAGATGACAGTTGATATGAAGACGAAGTTCGATAAATACTGGGACGAATGTCATCTGTTGATGTCCTTGGCAGTTGTTCTTGATCCCCGTTATAATATAAGATTGGTTAGCTTTACTTTCATGAAGCTTTATCCTACTGAAAGAGCGACAGCAGGGACGTCTAAGATTCGTCAAGCCCTTGAAGATCTGTACAAATCGTATGTTAATACTTTACCTGTAGCGGGTGTTGAAGAAAGTAAAGATGCAAATATTTCTGTACCTGGTAATCCGGATGTGCTAAATGAATACATATCATATTTGGCACAAGCACGAATGGGAGTTGATACTAAGGAATCAGAGTTAGAAATGTACTTCAACGAGCCAATCGTAGTGCGAGCTGAATTTGATGTGTTGGAATGGTGGAAGATGTGGGTAAATGAATCAAAATACCCTACATTATGTGTGATGGCACGGGACATATTATCAATACCAATTTCAACAGTGGCATCAGAATCCGCATTCAGTACAGGAAGCAGGGTTGTGAGCAAGTATCGAAGCTCACTTTTGTCAAACACAGTTGAAGCGTTGATTTATATGCAAAATTGGTTGCGCCCGATATGGGGAGGAGATATGAATGATGATGATGAAGAAGAGGAGATAGAGATTCGTGACGAGTCTCTACCTACATATCAGTAATTATTTTCGATTTTTCAATTTTTTTTGGTTGAATGATGAATGATCTGTAATATTATTTTCCTGCAACTGCAAACACGAAAGTGTTGGTCCTTTTGGAATGTGGTTTGGAAGACTTTTAATCTTTGATATTTATTTACATATGCCTGTTCATTTGCTTTTATTTTTGACTTTTGATACATTTATATTGCTTTCTTTTGTTCCTATATCAAGTTCAATTTATTTATCAATATTCTGATTTTTTATTAAAAATTGAATGTAGATATGTCGTCATCGAAGCCATCGATAAACATTTGGGACAATGCTTCCCTAGTTGAATCACCACCAAGGTCTGGAAAAATAAAGATTAAGTGTGGTTTGTGTGGCACAAAGTTTGTAAACAAGACTAATCGCTTTCGCTTACACTTGTCATGTCGAGGTGGTGATGCAAAACCATGCCCCAATGCCCCTAAGGATGTCCAAATTCTTTTTTAAGCTCTGTTAGATTCGAATAGAAAACCTTCCACTCCATCCAAACCTTCTGCTTCTAGATCTAGTACACGAATGACATCCACAGAAGATGCAGAGGAGGAAGCCAGATTAAAAGGTTTGAAGGAAGAACAATTTCAACTCACCTTAAAACGCAGTATGAAAGATGTTTCTAGACTTCAGCGATATTCGAGTCAAAGACAACACGATGTTGAAGCAGGGTCGAGTTACTCGAGTACAACAAACAAAAAGAAGAAAAAGAGTAACAAATTGAAATTCTTGACTCGTCTCAGTGAATTTTATAGGGCATTGGGTACTACATACAATTATTCACATAAAGCAAGTTTGAAAAATCTAGTTCAAAGTATAGAAGAGAACGAATGAAAAATCTCTTCGCCTTCTAACTCAAAGGAAGTGAACCAATTTATATATGAAAAAATAGATAACAGTTCCGATGGATCAGATGACAATACAGGAAGACACTCCTCTTATAGGTTACTAGTTATAAATTGTTATTTTGAAGTGAACAATGTAATGTAAATATGTTAATGTAATTATCGAAGTTTTTTACTTTTTTAATCATAAATTATGTGCATTTTATATATTTAATTGTTGCATTTTATATATTTTATTGTTTAGTTTAACTTCAAATTTCAATTGACTCGAACTCGCCTCGAAAACTCGCACTCTACTTGTAACGCCCTGAAAATCGGGGGTCGAGCAAAGCTCAACTCTCGAGTTCCAACGCATCACTTATGCAACACAAATAATGATGATTATGATGAGAGCTGAGATTATACCAAAACAGCATATCATACTCCAGAGACAGGTGAGATAGCAAGCGGAAGACTGTGATAGATATATAAACTATATAAACTGTGGTGAGTCTCCAGAGTGTGATAATGTTACCAGGTTAACTATTTACAAATACAATTCCAAAATATACCAAATTGAGGAAGTGTAATGTCTTCTATCCCAAATACTATAGCCCCGTCAATACAATTTCAGGTCTTCATAGACCCGTCAAAGAGTTACATGTAGGAGAACTCCTCAACATCATAGTAGTAGTCCGGCTCTACTTCATAAGCATCGTCATTACCTGCAGCTAAGACAGTCTGGTTAGTGTTGCAAACGCCGTCCCGTAACGTGGGAGTGAGTGATCAACTCAGTGGAACAATAAAGCATAGGTTAACATGTTATCAATTCAGTCAAGCAGTAATGATAAAGCAGTACAATCAACAATCCTAAGTACTCTTATTAATGCAAGTATGAAATATTGTCATGATGCATGCCCTCACCAACATACTCCCTCATGCGACACCATCTTACGTCCACGGCATGCGTTCATCCCTCAGTGCTCCACATCTTCCAAGCATATGCAGTGCGATGATGAGCATGATTACCGAGTTGTTATTAGTCATTTTCATACAGCAGTATTGGGAAACTAAGGTACCTCCCTTATATCATTCCCAAAACAATGATCTATTCTAGGGTGTCAATCCTAGATAATCTCATACGATAGTGTGGTTCTAGGTCGCTGCAAGGGCTGTCAGGGCTGTTACGCGGAATCGTTGCACCACTCCCCCATCATCTTATCAATACAGGCCTAGTTTATACTCTGTTTATTGAGGGAAGGCTCGTCGACTTTCCGCAGATTCAGAGTATGCTCGAGGTCACTACACCGGGTACAGTCAGGGCTGTCAGGGCTGTTATGCGGAATCGTTACACCACTACCCCATCACTCATCAAAGCAGTGTAGGCCGACAGCTCGAATATAGTGTCCCATACCACCATAATCCGCTCACGAGTCTGGGTTGCTCACTGGTCACTACGGGGAGGCACATCGCCCCAGCGTAGGCTGACAACTCGACCACGGTGTCCCATACCACCATGCCCGGCTCATGAGTCTTAGCGGATCGAGGTACCACGGTTAACGGGGTTACACTGGTAAGTTCGGTACCTTAGGTTCAAGCAGTAGCGTCCAAACATGGTGAACATACATTAGACAGATCGGGTTACTTGATGAGCTCGGCTAGCTCGAGCGCACGACAAGTTGAATGACATGAAGTGCATAAGCACTTCACGTAGCCAACCACTATCACCAACCGAAGTATGACTCGGGTTCGTCGAACACATCTCACGTGGCGAATGAATCTCAGCCACGAATTCAATCCCGTTACCGATTGCCTGGACTATACAATAGCCCCAATCACATTCAATTACGGAACCGTTAAAGCAGTAATGGATCAAGATTTCAAATCATATAATCAATTAGTCAATATTGTCCGCTTAGGGCTGTCAGGGCTGTTGCACAGAATCGTTACACCACTCCCCCATCACCCTTCATGGCCCTTATGGAATACAACTTAAACATGAATTTAAACATATGCATTATATAGACAAAATCATACAATCAGTCGAGCATGTTATGAAGTACAACATAAGCATGAGTTTGTACATATTCAATTCCTAATTACACAGATAACTAAAGAAATCATACACATAGTTAAAGGAGTTGAGAATCATATCTCAACACCCTTATACATTACAATTTACTAACTACTACTCATTCAGACATTTCAACAAACACTTTAGACTACATACATCAACATATATGACGTATGTTGATCACATAGGTATTAGGCCAAATCCTTTCACTAGGGAGTTGCCCCAATAATAACACGCGTGCACCCACGACAGATAGTCATGGCAAGCAGGAATCCAAGTTCCATATTCATTCAGTCATTTCCACAAACACTTGGGCTACACATTTTAACATATATAGCGTATAGTGGCCGTGGCGTGATTTAGGGCAAATCCTTTCGTCAAAGGGGTATCGCCTATACAACAATCATATATCCATGACAATTAGTCATGGCGAGCATGAATGCGAATTCTTTACTCATTCGGTCATTTTCACAAACACTTAGAATACACTCTTTTAACATATATAACGTGTACTAGCAAAAACATGTATTAGGGTGAATCCTTTCGCCGAGTGAGTATTATACATATATATAGCATGTTCATACAGTAATTAATCATGGCTAACATACTTTCAAAATTTGTACATATACGGTATTTTCTACAAATACGAAGAATACAGTATATTCAGCATAGTTAACGTATAACCGAAAAACGAAACGGATAGCACTTTGTACATGTGCATTAGCATGCAGATCATGAATCTATCATTATCTGACAATGAAAGCGTTGAAAACTATAACCTATACATCTAAAGTCCGCACCTTTTGTCGTAGAATCATAACAAATACGATAGATTTGCTAAGTCTTCGTATACAGTAATTTGGCAACCTATAGAATGAAATAGATTAGCTATTTCATCATTTGCAATGATCATAACCCTAGAACAGCTTAGGGTTAGGGTTTCTTACCTAGAAACGAAGTCGGAATCGCCGGGAAAGCGATTAGAAAGAGGTGGTTAAGCTTATATAGCGGCAGGGTAGAGTGGCAAGGAGATGCTCCCACGTTTCTCACACTTTCTCTCTCTTTTCTCTCTTCTCTCTCCTAAGTTTTCTCAAATTCATATGGGAGGAATGAAAGAGGGTTTAAGGTTCTTATATAGGTTAAAAACTCTCCAAAATAGACTCAGGAACAAGGTATACTTAGGTTATGTCCAAAGCGGGTCCGTTTCGATCCAACGGAGCACTTCTGGCGGCCCATTTTTTGTGTGCGGTCGGACTTAAGCTCTCTAACACTGGATCTAGGTTTAGTTAAGTTTTCGTTCTGGTCGGATTCCCAGATCACGCGTGGCGGACCAGTTTCCGTTCAATGGTCAGTGAAACTCGATCCGAGATTTCAAGTACACTGACATGTAGGGGCAAATATCCCTGATTCGAGGGTGTAATCTGGTTAGATTCCGACGGTCTGGTTGCTTAAAAAATTGTCCGCAAGCAACACGTTCCAGATTACTTAAATTTGTATTTTATTTTTAATTAATTTCACATTTCTCACACTCCTCGCTCCGTGCTCAAGCGAATAGCACTGGGATACTATCTGGATTTGATTTTCGAGATGGTTGTCAAGCCCAGCAAGGTGGTCCTAACCGTTTAACTTCGCATTAATCAGACCTTCGATGTGCGGTTCAGATCTGATACGAAGTTTCGTGATGCTCCCAAGAGCAACTGGGTAATGAGATTAATCTTAGATTTTAGGGTAACCTAGCGTCAATGATTCTACAAGTTTTGGGCCTTGCAGATCGTATTTAAAGTGATTAGTGCTAATTTCACAGGCACTGTAGTTTAGAACTAGCTAATTCTCGCCTAATTTCTAAAGGATTTAGTTCTGTATGATTTCTGTATGAGGTGGTACCTGGGCCTTTGTAGTTTGTATATAAAGTGATCCAAGTTATTAATACTTAGCTAGTTTAAGACAGTGTCTAAGGTGAAAGTACTTAGAAAAATTGAAAGAACAAGGTGGTGAAAGGTGGGATTTGTGAAGGAAATGGGTTCAAAAGCGATTTTAGACTTTGGGATTGAGTTCTGACAAGTTAATAAGGTGTTAGGATCGACCCATTGCTTAAGGACGTCTAATTCCAGGTTGACAAAAATCCGGGATGTTACACTACTCGACTCGATTTCTGCTCGTACTCGAACTCGCCTCGAAAACTCGGACTCGACTCGACTCGTTAACTACTAGTACTCGGCTCGTACTCGGGCGAGTAGAGTACGAGCAGGGAGTCCCTACTCGTTGGCCGAGTAGAGCGGAGTACGAGCAGCACTCGGGCGTTAAGAGCCGAGTACGAGTATCGCCCTACTCGACTCGACTCGACTCGTGTACAGCTCTACTTGCACTCTATTTCTGTATTAAAAAGAATAGTTAGGAAGTGATTGTTTATGATTACTTTATTATTACTGCTTGATTGACTTGATAACATGTGTCACTTTTGTCTTATAGATCCACTAAGTTGATTACTCACTCCTACTTTGGGATGTTGTTTTAAAACACCAACTAGACGCTGATTTAGATGTAGATACAGACGACGTGGACTTCGTGGATGAGGAGGAGGAATTCTCCTACTTCCAACTCTCGGGCGGGTCGATGTAGACCACGGACCATTGCGCAGGGGACACTAGGCATCAGGGCTTAGTTGTACACATTTACACTGCCACTTTTTGTACATTTTGAAACTATACATCTATATATTGAACCCGATTATGTACTCATACTCTGGAAGAAATTTTGTGAAACATCTACATACTTACATATATAGACAGGTTTTTAAAATTCCGCACTGGCTTAATTTCATTAAATCCAGAGTATGATGTGTTGTTTAGTATAATCTCATGCATGCTTAATTCATGAAAATGAAAGAAACCTGAATATCATCATCCATAAGACATAAGTGATGTTCACAATCTCGGGAGTAGAGCTTTACTCGACCCTCGAAATTCAGGGCGTTACATTATGCATCTCACATGACAACTGCCCTAACACATTGATTGCGAGCGGGATGAGATGTAAGATCATGAAATGGCTGCAATTAATCACAGTTACACATCGCCTTGAACTAGGTTCGAGATGAGGTCCATTTTCGACCAAGTATGACCGTTCCCACTAGGTTTATGTAACCTGAATAAGCTAGATGTGAGAATTCATCTAAGCACTCTTAAGAGCGACTAAGTTGAGTGGATCAGACTAAGCACCTAGACGACAGTTGAGTTAAGATTTGCACGGTGTTGAAGTTGACGTACTCCTTTGAAGAGCTCCTTCATAATATACTTTCATATGGCATGTGCTAAAGACAACCTGAAGCACCTATAGTGGACGGACCTGAAACACTTATAGTGGATGGAGAATGGATCTGAGTTTCTCCTACCATGTGAAAAAACTGGTGCGTAAATGACCCTTGTGCCCTTACGATGTGGGCTATGCCTTCAAGTGGATGCCTAATGTTGCTACTCTTAACTAATTTTCCAAGTACCATGATGAAAGGGTATAACAGAGCATATCTGGAAAGCAATTGGGCCAAGATGGATAGGTATGAGTGCTATGGGAAGACTGTCTGGTTTCACATCTTACGAGTTTATGTGCACAAAGGAGATGAGTTCTGTTGGGGGCCTTGCACAAACCTTAGGATCTAGCCTCCCGAAACAAACCAGAATTATGGATAAAAAGCAATGAAATAAATCAAAGCATCAATCACACACACAAGAGATTTTTACATGGAAAACCCTCAAAGAGGTAAAAACCACGGGACCTCGTCCAGATCAACAATCCACTATGAAGTAGAACATTTACAACCTTCTTCACTCACGCAAGAGTGGATAAACAATAAGAGAAATAGAGAAAATGGAGAGATCTAACCGATTACGAGGACATAGAAGCGCTGAGATGTAGATTGCAAAGTAGAGAACCTCCACGAGCAGAACCTCCCTTCTATAAGCTTCCTCTCTCTCTTTCTCCTCTCTCTCACCTTTGATAGTCCTAAACCCTTTAGCAAATACCTTGTAAAGCTTTAGGAAACCCTCTTGCTATTTTGTGATACCTAGAAAAACCCTAGGCAACCCCTTTTATAGTTTTAGAAAACTCCTTTTCGCATCCCAGTTGCGAAAGGACTCAAATCCGCAGTTTCGCGCAAAATCGCGGAACAAACTGCGTAACCTTCGACTAGTCCTGGAAATTCCAGGACTGGTCTTAGCCTCCTACGACTGGTCGTAGCTCACCTACGACCGGTCGTGGGTCACCTACGACCGGTCGAGAACCCCGGAGAAAAATAGTCCGAACTCGCTGGACTTTGAGTCGAGCTACAACTCGACTCCTACGACTAGTCGTACCAGCCCTCGACCGGTCGAGCAGGGCTCACGACTGGTCGAGCACGGGGTAAAAAACCCCATCAAATCTCCACCTTTTTTACCCGGGAGGGATCCACCTTCTTCAAGCCAGCCAGGTTTCTACAAACCTCGAACTTACCTTTGAGCAAAGCCTTGGTCATCATGTCTGACCCATTATCGTCCGTGTGGACCTTCTCAAGCTGTAACACCTTTTGTTCCAAAGTATCCCTGATCCAGTGATACCTAATCTCTATGTGCTTCGACTTGGAATGCTGACTTGGATTCTTGCTCAAGTGTATAGCACACTAACTATCGCAATAGACCACGTGCTCCTCCTGCTTTAGGCTAAGTTCCTGTAGGAACCTTTTCATCCAAAGCATCACTTTACATGCTTCTGTGACTGCAATGTATTCAGCCTCTGTCGTCGACAATGCTACGACCTTCTGTAGCTTGCTCTGCCAAGAAACCGCTCCCCCTGCAAACGTGAACATGAACCCCGATGTAGACTTCCTGGAGTCTATGTCACCTGCCATATCTGCATCTGTGTAGCCCTCTAACACAGGTTTACCGTCACCATAGCATAGGCTCAACCTGGATGAGCCTCTTAGATACCTCAGTATCCACTTTACCGCTGCCCAATGCTCTTTGCCAGGATTGGCAAGATACCGGCTGACAACACCAACCGTATATGCTATGTCTGGGCGTATACATACCATAGCATACATCAAACTTCCTACTGCTGACGCGTAGGGTATTTTCTGCATCTCTTCCACCTCTTCCTTCGTCTTGGGACACTGCCTGTCGCTCAATCTGAAGTGACCATCCAGTGGAGTACTAACCGGCTTCGCTGCATTCATATTGAACCGCTCTAGGACTTTCTCAATATACCGCTCTTGTGACAGCCAAAGCTTCTGCTGCTTCTGTCACGGGTTATCTCCATTCCTAGGATCTGTCTAGCCGGGCCCAAGTCTTTCATCGCAAAAGACTTGCCCAACTCCTGTTTCAGCCTGTCAATCTTCTTGATGTCTTTTCCCATGATGAGCATGTCATCAACATATAATAGAGAACTAAGAAGATCACCGTCTGAGAACTTACGCGTGAACACACAGTGGTCCGACACCCGTGTCATACTCATGCTGTAACATGAACGAATCGAACTTCTTGTACCATTGCCGTGGAGCTTGTTTCAGCCCATACAAGCTCTTCCTCAGCCTACACACCATATGCTCCTTGCCTTTGACTTCGAACCCCTCTGGTTGGTGCATGCAGATCTCTTCTTCCAGGTCACCATGGAGAAAGGCAGTTTTAACATCTAACTGCTCTATCTCCAGATCCATGCTAGCCGCCAACCCAAGCAACACCCGTATGGATGTCATCTTCACCACTAATGAGAATATCTCCTCAAAGTCTATGCCTTTCCTCTGACCAAACCCTTTCACCACAAGTCTGGCCTTGAACCTCGTCTGTGAATTCTTCTGCTCAATCTTCTTCCTGAACACCCACTTGTTGCTCAGAGCTTTCTTGCCCTTAGGCAATTTCACCATGTCATAGGTGTGGTTCTTATGCAAGGATTCCATCTCCTCTTGCATAGCTTTCAACCACTCCCCCTTATGCTCGTCGGCTAGGGCCTCAGAATAATCTTCTGGCTCTCCCCCATCGGTTAGCATAATGTACTCATACGGCGAGTACCTCTTGGACGGCTGTTTGTCCCTAGATGACCTCCTCACCTGTGGCTCAACAGGTGGATCAAGTGGGGGCTGCTCCCCTGGTCCATCTTCTGAAGGAACTCCCTTGTCCTCTGCACCTTGCTGTACTCCCCCGTCATCAGGCACCACGGGAGGAGTAATCGGATCTATGTCCTCTAGCTCACCTGAACTAGGTTGGTTCTTCCCTGGCTTACCAATGTCTTCGATACACTGATCTTCAAAGAAAATCACATCTCTGCTCCTGACGAGCTTCTTCTCGGTCGGATCCCATAACCTGTAACCGAATTTTTCATCACCGTACCCTAAGAACACACACTGTCTGATCTTCATATCGAGCTTGGACCTCTCGTTCTTTGGTACGTGAACGGATGCCCTGCATCCAAACACCCTGAGATGACTGTACGATGGATCATGTCCAGTCCACACCTTCTCAGGCACTTCTCCATTCAATGGGGCTGATGGAGACCTGTTTATCAAATACACCGCCGTGCGCATTGCTTCTCCCCAGAACGTCTTGGGCAACTTCGCATGGGATAACATGCATCTGATTCTCTCAACAATGGTGCGATTCATTCGCTCAGCTACACCATTATGCTGGGGGTCTTGGGAACCGTCTGTTCATGCCGTATACCCTGGGACTTGCAGTACTCATGAAAGTCGCCAATGTATTCACCACCATTGTCAGTGCGGATGCACTTCAATGTTCTACCTGTCTCTCTCTCGACCATAGCATGAAACAATTTAAACACACCAAAGACCTCGTCCTTGGATTTCAAAGCATAAACCCAAACCCTCCTAGATGCATCATCTATAAAAGTAACAAAATACAATGCCCCACCCAAGGTTTTTGTCCTCATAGGACCATAAACATCAGAATAAACCAAATCTAATGCATGCACTTTATTAACATGAGAAGCAGTTTTAATAAATGAAACTCTATGCTGTTTCCCAGATAAACAATCAAGACAGGTTTTGAGAGGCATACCTGTCACGTCTGGAAGGAGCTGCTTCCTCGCTAGTAGCTGAAGCCCTTTTTCACTCATGTGGCCTAAACGCCTGTGCCACATGTCAATAACCGAATCTTCCGCTGCGTTCAATCCACCCTTGCACATACTGACACTTGCCTTGTACAAGGGTGCAACACTTCTTTCCTCTAGCCACGATCAATGAACCCTTAATGAGCTTTCATCGCCCACCAGCAAACCGGCTTTCATAGCCATCATCATCCAACTTTCCCGTCGACATCAAGTTGAGGCGAAGGTCTGGGATATGCCTCACATCCCTGAGAACCAATGTGCAGCCCACATCAGTTTTCACACAAATATCACCGACTCCCACAATTTTTGATACGCCAGAATTTTCCATCCTCACGGTCCCTAAGTCGCCTGACTTGTAGCTTGTGAAGAAGTCCCTGTGCGGAGTCGCATGAAAAGAAGCTCCCGAGTCAATCACCCAATCGGTGTCCTGACTCGTATCTGTGAGACACACATCATGATCTGCTGAAAGAATAATAACAACGTCACCATCTGAAGCGACCGTAGTGAAATCTTATTCATCTTCCTTCCCTTTTCCTTTCTTGTCGTTCTTACGACATTCATGCTTATAGTGGCCCTTCTTGCCACAATTCAGCATTCAACATCTTTTCTGTTGCTCGACTTGCCTCTTGATTTATCTCGGGCCTTCCCGCCCTTCCTGTTCTTTCCTCTCCCCGTTCCTGCGTCACAAGAGCCTCTTGCTGAGTAGACCCCTGAGACTTCCTCCTTGTCTCCTCATTGAAGAGACAACTGGTTACCTGTTCCATGGATATCTTTCCGTCTGGCGCAGAGTTACTTAGAGACACCACCAATGTCTCCCAACTGTCAGGCAATGAACTAAGCAATAGTAAAGCCTGCAATTCATCATCCAGGACCATCTTCATAGAGGTGAGTTGGTTCACTATATTGCTGACTTCATTCATGTGCTCGGCCACGGAACCACCATCCTTGAACTTGAGATTCACAAGTCGCCTTATCAGAAATATCTTATTACTGGCTGTCTTCCTCTCATACAGCCCTTGTAATTTCAGCCATAGGCTAGCGGCTGAGGTTTCCGTAGACACATGGTGGAACACAGAATCATCCAACCATTGTTTAATAAACCCCACCGCCTTTCGGTCCATCTTCTTCCAATCATCATCAGTCATATCCTTGGATTTTGCTGATATGCCTGAGATTGGAGAATATAGGTCCTTGCAATAAAGCAAGTCCTCCATCTTAGCCTTCCATATGGTCCAGTTAGAACCATTGAGGCTGATCATCCTTGAGCCACCTTCCATAATTCAAAACCGATCCTACCCGTTCAATGAACTTAGCTCTGATACCACTTTGTTGGGGGCCTTGCACAAACCTTAGGATCTAGCCTCCCGAAACAAACCAGAATTATGGATAAAAAGCAATGAAATAAATCAAAGCATCAATCACACACCACACAAGAGATTTTTACGTGGAAAACCCTCAAAGAGGTAAAAACCACGGGACCTCGTCCAGATCAACAATCCACTATGAAGTAGAACGTTTACAACCTTCTTCACTCATGCAGGAGTGGATAAACAATAAGAGAAATAGAGAAAACGGAGAGATCTAACCGATTACGAGGACATAGAAGCGCTGAGATGTAGATTGCAAAGTAGAGAACCTCCACGAGCAGAACCTCCCTTCTATAAGCTTCCTCTCTCTCTTTCTCCCTCTCTCTCACCTTTGATAGTCCTAAACCCTTTAGCAAATACCTTGTAAAGCCTTAGGAAACCCTCTTGCTATTTTGTGATACCTAGAAAAACTCTAGGCAACCCCTTTTATAGTTTTGAAAAACTCCTTTCCGCATCTCAGTTGCGAAAGGACTCAAATCCACAGTTTCGCGCAAAATCGCGGAACAAACTGCGTAACCTTCGACTAGTCCTGGAAATTCCAGGACTGGTCTTAGCCTCCTACGACTGGTCGTAGCTCACCTACGACCGGTCGTGGGTCACCTACGACCGGTCGAGAACCCCAGAGAAAAATAGTCCGAACTCGCTGGACTTTGAGTCGAGCTACGACTCGACTCCCACGACTGGTCGTACCAGCCCTCGACCGGTCGAGCAGGGCTCACGACTGGTCGAGCACGGGGCAAAAAACCCCATCAAGTTCATGGCCACCCAACATGTCCCTCAATACGTTTGAACTCATGGTTGCGAACATGTATTAGGCAACTCCTTGAGTTATTTGTACCCTTAAGAGGTTAAAGTTTGTCCAGCCTAATGCAACCGAGGCAACTCTGGGGCAGGTTAGTGTTGTGGAAAATGAGATATATTATGACAGTTGATGGAAACTTGGTATAATTGTTCTCTCGTAAGGTTACGTGCTTCACTGGTTGTACACTGCATTTCATGGCATGAGGATTTCTTTTACAACTTGATATATGATCACCAGTTGGGTTGGTACTTGAATTGTCCGAGTGGGAAATGTAGCACATTTTCGTCCAAGTGGATCCCACCCAACTCGGAGATAGATGATGTGGCCACTCTCTCTTTGCTATAACAATTATGTAACTGCTAGCTATCTCCTGCAATTGAAAAAATTGTTTCTTTTGGAGTATATATGAGAAAGACTACAACTAATCAAAGAGATATGAAATCAATTTGGGTGATTATAGAAATCAAGTAACAAAGAGAAAAAGAGGTCTAGGTTCCATCAAACAACACGATCTATGGTGTAGATTTCTTATGAAAGGGAAGGTTGTACCATTAGACACCTTTCACCGGTGAAGAAATGAACATGTTTTTCGATGGCGTGAGGCGCATCCAAGGTCCAATGATCTCTTCGCCATCTTCCACTACCGAATGATCAATGGAACACGTCAACCGCAAGCTCCAACAACTAGCAATGTGATATCTACCGTTAAATGCAACTACCTTATTATATGATGTAATATAGTTGTCTTTTGTTGTGTTTGTTCTACTCAAATATCAGGATTAGGGAAAATATTTTTTTGTTTTCCTAATCTTTTATTGTTAAGAAATTGTGATTATCTTAAAAAAAATCACAATCGGCCTTCTGGTCATATAAAACACGTGCATCACAGTGGGTTCCATGGTCACCACCCTACAACATATACAATAGGGCTGAAAGTCCGGCGGGTTGGGTCAGGTTGGTGGTCAACCCTAGCCCAACCCACGGTTCCTGTACCTCAACCCTAACCCAACCCAACCTCGGGTTGCGAATTCTCAACCCAAGCCCGACCCAAGCGGGGCTCGGTCGGGTTGGTCAGGTGGATACATGATAATATTTTCGTTATCATATTAGTCTATTATATTTTCAATATACGTTTTATTTTTTGTATGTATGAATTTATTAATTATATATGTAGTTATTTATCGTAAAGAACTTCATTTTTTTTTAAACAAATAAGCCAAAATATAGGAGTACTGCTTTAAAAGTCATGTTGTATAACACACAATCTACTTGAGAGAGATAAACCCGGCATATCTTATTAGCTTGAGTCATTAAAAATGGTGTAGACTAATGAAATCCGACAACACTAGAATTTCATGTGCCTTCAACACAGACAATCCACACTCAATTATAATGTATAAGTATATTATTTATCGATTGGGTTTGGGTTTGGGTTGGGTTGGGTTGGGTTGGGTTGGGTCGGGCAACCCAAGACCTCAACCCGAGCCCGACCCAAGTTTTATTAGGTTGGTGTTTATATAGCCCAAGCTTGAGACCGAACCCGATGCATCATGCCCGAGCCCAACCCAATGTTGAGTCGGTCACGGGTGGGTCAGATTGAACCCGCCCGACTTTCAGCCCTAATATACAATGCACACACCACACACATGGATTGGGCATTAGGCGCATGCGGGCCTAATATTGCCCAATGCCCTTCTACTTCATCATGTCACCACTACCACCTTCAAATTCAAACACCTTCACCGCCTCCAAATTCTAACACCAACACCAACACCAACACCATCACCAAAAAAAGAATAATATAAAAAATACTTGTATATTATTGTGAGTCATTTAGATATGGATGAATACGAGAGGTGACAATGTTTGGAGGTTGACTGTTGGCAACCAACTTGTCGAAGCACCAATAATGGTGAGCATATGCACACTCTAGAGAGAGTGTGTGTGAATCCCCTATTGCAATCGGAATATGGATGTTGTGAGTGAATTTGAATCGAATCCATGTTTCAAAATCCCTTTTTATAAGAGAGAGAGAGAGAGAGAGAGAGAGAGAGAGAGAAGGGAAGAAATTACAAAATCCCCAAAAGAGGAAACCCACTTGAAAAAAAAAAAAATTTATTAAAAATTTTCTTTTTTTCTTTCTTAAATATATGCTGCTGAAATGATTCATCAGTTAACGGAAGCAAATTGGCAGGTGTACCATACCACCGACCTATATCTAGTGGGTTGATGTCACCGAGTTCAGTGGATCCCATCATGAGTATGTGTTATATACAAACCGTCTGTCCATTTGGCGAGCTTGTCGCAAGGCTTGAGTCAAAAAATAAGATAGATCCAAAGATCAAATGGACCACATTGGAAAAAGCAGTGGGGGATTGAACGTTTACCATTGAAACCCTTTTGGGGATTATATACGTTTTGGATCAATACCATATTTGTTTTTCCTCTTCATCCAAGTTTGTTTGTGTGACCTTATAAATAGATTTGATGGAAAAAAAATATATATTATGGTGAACCTTCTAAATTTTTTAATGGTAAAAATCATTGTCTTCACTGCTAATTTTAATGGTCCACTTGTACTTTGGATATGATTCATTTTTGGGCTTATACTATAAAATGATCTTGCCAAATGGCCTGATATAATAAATACATCATTGTGGTGCCATGTAACTTTGATATCCATTAAAGGGTTGGTACAACTGGGAGCTAAATGAGTGGCAACGCTCTTCTTCGAATACATATACCAGCTAGGTCGTGGTATATGGTACACCAGCCAATCCTCTTCCGTAGTTGGTTTAGTTCTATCTAGTGCAGGTTTCATGTGCATAAGTGGGACGCTAATTACAGAAAGTTCCTGCACTGAAAACCTAAGTTGGCCCACCATGATGTTTGCAAGAAATATACGAAATTGAGCTAGATACAAAATTTTTTGAGATTATTTTAAGCCATTCGGCTAAAATTGAGCTAGATACAAAATTTAAGTGTGATGAAAACATGAGGATTGAGCTTCCTCGATTAAAATATTCATGGTACATTGAAGTTTTGAATCAGGCTAATATTTGTGTTTTCAGTTTATCTCATTAGAAATGATATCATGAATAGTATGAATGGCAGGTAAACATCACTGTTGAGGGAGGTATCAACGGTTGGAATTTCCCTACCCACATTTTCCTTACCAAGTCCTAAAATGAGCAAACAAAACGGATAAACGGAGCAGATTTCCAGGAACTTCGCTTTTCGCAAGAAATCCGCGTCCCTGAAAGCAGAGGATTCGCACGAATCAAATGATATAAAAGCAGCATGAGTGGTGCGTGTGGATAAGGTGCGTGTAGAGCTAGCAAACCTCCTCCCATAAATAACAACCGAACCCTAACTTCCTCTCTTCTTTTGCGAATTTTCTAGGTTACACATCTGTCTCCCCTACCGATCTGCTCTCTATCTCATCAGATATATTCTAGATCGTTGATCTCTGGTCCGGCTGTTGGATTTTCGATCAGAGATTGATCAATGGCGGAGCATCTGGCATCGATCTTCGGGACGGAGAAAGATCGGGTGAACTGCCCGTTCTACTTCAAGATCGGGGCATGCAGGCACGGAGACCGTTGCTCGAGGCTCCATACTCGTCCGAGCATCAGCCCCACGCTGCTGCTCTCGAACATGTACCAGAGGCCTGATATGGTGACGCCTGGCATTGATCCTCAGGGCCAGGCAATTGATCCCCGCAAGATCCAGGAGCATTTCGAGGTTCGATCCTCTCTCTCCTTCCATTCATTGCTCTTTGAGTTTTCGCGATTTTATGCTCATTTGCTGAATTTTTCTGCTTGCTGGCAATCCTCCCCTTTTGTAAAATTTTGAATTTTAAGTTTTGAATTGAAAAAATTGAACAATCTGAACCTCTCATCTGGTGGCACATGCGTGAATGGGCTGCCTGTGAAAGCTCACTGATCGGACGGTCTTGATTGTTACGTCAGCGGCCTACAAGCAGAAATGAACATTAGTGTTGATGGTTACCAGAAATGATGCAACAAAATGGTCACACAAGCTGATTAATCAAGATTTGAAGTAGAGGCCCACATATCATGCATGCACGCCCCACACTTGTGCAAAAGAAAATGACCACTTACTCTTTTTATCTCATCTCTACTTTGATTTATCTTTCAAATCTCTAAGTTAAGAAATTTCCTTTTTCTTTCATATCATTATATTATATGAGAAGTAATTTTAAGGGTCATTTGGGTGGTGGTAAATGGGGCAAGTGGTAAATGATTTACTACTTGTGTTTGGATGCTCTAGTTCAAGACTCTAGGACTGTTGAGCTTGCTCATAGTCTTTCATTCGTGGTCTCTAGCATCCAGCTAGAGGATTGTTGGGTCCTTTCCCACAATCTCTTTCTTCTTTTCTTTGATCTATTTGCTTCTCCTGTCAGAGATTGCATTAAATTGGTATCAAAGCAAGTTCTGCTCTTGGGATATTCTCTTTTCTCCTCTTCCCGATCTTATTTTCCAACCCTGCCAAATTCTAATCCCGTTCCAACCCATGAATTCCCTAGAGGGAGGAGTGATCTCTAGTTCAAGACTAGAGTACTATTGAGCTTGCTCACAGTCTTTCATACTTAAGATGGTCTAGTGAAAGCAACTTTTTGTCAAGAATTGATCACATATAGGCAAGGTGGCATAACTTGTGGCGCCGTACAGAGCACATTTGTGTAACATCAGTACTGTTAAAGTGGTTAACCCTGCCATGAAGATCACTTGTCAGGGATTTTTTCTTATAAAACGGGCACTCTGACCTTGGCAAAGTAGATGGAGTTTTGATGATTTAGAAGCCTTAGTGTATACAACTCTTTTTCATTACTCGCGGGCTCTAATCCAAAGAGATTCATGTCATCTTCCTTGTGATTCATCACCCTAACGAGCATTCCATGCTCCATTTGAAGATGTACATGTTCTTTTACATTCTTTAGAGGTTGGACACTAATCCTATAGGCAAGTTGTCAACTCGCATATGCGATCACATGTGATCAGCATATGATGTTCACATATGCGATTACACAATTGCATATGCCATGGCATACACTAATCTATAGTGTATACAACTCTTTTTCATTACTCGCAGGCTCTAATCCAAATAGATTCATGTCATATTCCTTGCGATTCATCACCCCAACGAGCATTCCATGCTCCATTTGAAGATGTACATGTTCTTTTACATTCTTTAGAGGTTGGACACTGATCCTATAGGCAAGTTGTCAAGTCGCATATGCGATCACATGTGATCAGCATATGATGTTCACATATGCGATTACACAATTGCATATGCCATGGCATATTTTTTAAAAAATTGAAAAAAAGAAAAAAAAATCTAAAAAATAGGAAAATTTTGCCAAATTAGTATACATGATTGGATTGGATTATTTTACTTATTTCATTATAGTTTGAGTGTTTCATTAAGTTATATATTTAATTACTTATATTATATTATATAAATTGTAACAAAACAATCAACAAGCTACATTAAAAGAGAATTAATTATTAAAAACTTCGAACAAAGAAATTTTACTGATAAATGGATAACTTGAAACAACTTACAAGATATAACTTACAACTTAATTTACAAAAAGTAAGCACAACTTATTAAATACAAAAAATAAACATACTTGAAATAGTTGCAGAGAGGTTAGAGTAAGAGAGAAAGAGGTGTAAGAGAGAGAGTAAGAGATTTAGAGCTTTGGAGTAAAGAATAGTGAAAATAGAGGGGATATGAGTGCCTATTTAAAGGCGAAGGTTCTCTAAATTGGAAAAAAAAAAAAAATTGCTTCCACCAACTATTGGGAAATATGCGATCACATATAAAAGTATGTCATGGCATACTTGCCAAGATCGCATTTGCCATCATGGCATATGCAATTCGATCCACAGTATGCGCATATGCAAATGCATTTGACAACAATGCCTATAAGTAAATCCTTTATCTAATCATCATCTAGAATGCCCATCTAGGTGAATCCTTATTTGGAACCAACTATCCCATTGGTTGTAGGAGATTTCACCACCATTTATTACCTTGGCACCCTCATAGGCACATTATTGCAAGGTAGCCAATTGTCGGAGTTGAAGAAGATCCACAACAAAAATAAAGGGAGCTGAAGAGAAACCACATCAAGATCGATCGAGTATCTCAAGAAAGGCGTTATCAATGGGGCTCTTGCAGTAGTCAGATGCGCCTTTGCCCAAGCTAAAGAAAATGATGATTGACGCATGAACACGATCTTTTACACCTATACCAAATGTGGAGAAAAGAATTGTAAAGTGATCGTGGACAGTGGCAGTTGTGCCAACGGGTCTCTACTAGCACCGTGAGTTGATTGGGCTTGAAAGTCGAGTATCATCCTTAGCCCTACAAAGTGTCGTGGGTTGATGAGTCCTCCATTCCGATCTCACAGCGATGTTGTATCCCCATCTAGTTTGGGTCGTACAAGGATTCACTGTGGTGCGATGCGTTTCCAATGGATGTCGACCACATCATTTTGGGTAGGCCCTGATTATTTGACTTGGATATTACAATATTCGGTCGATCGAATATTTGTTCATTCATGTTTGAGGGCAAAAAAATTAGATTGAGTCCTCTTCCACCCACGAGCATACTGGGAAAGAAGGAGATCACCAAGAAGGGTGATCCTAGAACTTCGAGGAAGCCCAAACCTAAGTCTTTTCATATCATTAATGCAAAAGAATTTGAAAGAGAGACTAGGGAGGATTCAGAGGTGTATGCCCTCGTGACTAGAGAGGCTACCCCCCAGGTTGATGTAGAGTTGCCTAGTGAGGTAATTTTGGTGATGGATGAGTTCAATGATGTCTTTCCTGACGACCTCCCGGATGAGCTTGCACCTATGAGGGACATCCAGTATGCTATTGATCTTATCCCCGGATCGACTCTCCCAAACCTTTCTCATTACAGAATGAACTCAACAGAGCATGCGGAACTCAAGAAGCAAGTTAATGAGCTTCTTAGGAAATGGTTCATTCAGGAGAGCATGAGTCCATGTGTCGTGCTCGCCTTTCCGACACCCAAGAAGGATGGCACGTGGCATGTGTGTGGATAGCGGGGCCATCAACAAGATTATTGTTAAGTACCAGTTTCTTATACCGCGTATTGACGATATGTTGGACATGATGGCCAATGCTACAATTTTCTCCAAAATAAACCTCAAAAGTGGGTATCACCAGATCCGTATTCGCCCAGATGATGAGTGGAAAATAGCCTTTAAGAAGAAAGATGAGTTGTACGAGTGGTTAGTCATTCCTTTTGGGCTGACCAATGCCCTAAGTACATTTATGCGAGTGATGACCCATGTGTTGAGACCCTTCATGGGGAAGTTCCTAGTCCTGTACTTTGACACTATACTTATTTATGGCATGACTAAGGAATAACACCTCCACCATCTGAGGCAAGTGTGTGGGATCCTTATGGCAGAGAAGTTATATGCCAACCTCAAGAAGTGTCCGTTTTGTCTAGTAGTGTCATCTTCTTATGTTTTATCGTGCCATCTGAGGGCATGTCTGCGGATCCCGATAAAGTCAAGGCCATAGTCAGTTGGTTTGAGCCGCGTAATATTCATGAGGTGTGTAGCTTCTACGGCTTAGCCACCTTTTATAGATAGTTCATTAGAGGGTTTAGTTCCACCGTGGCTCCCATTACTGATTGCATTAAAAAATGGGAGTTCCAATGGACTAAAGTAACCTCTAGGGCGTTCAAGGAGATTAAAGTCAAGATGATTGAAGCTCCTGTCATGCGACTTTCAGATTTTTCCAAGGCTTTTGAGGTCGCTTGTGATGCGTCTGGTGTAGGTATAAGTGGAGTGCTTAGTTAGGAAAGGCACCATGTCGCGTTCTTTTGCGAAATATTGAATGAAGCAAAATAAAAGTATTATATCTATGACAAGAAATTCTATACGGTAATGCAGTCCTTGTGCCATTGGCGACATTATCTATTACCACAAGAGTTCGTCTTATTTTCTAACCATGAGGCTTTGCGCTATCTCAAGTCGCAAAAGAAGTTGAATCCGAGGCATGCCAAGTAGTTCTAATTTCTCCAAGAGTATACTTTTGAAGCACACGGCATGGTTGAGAATAAACCTGCTGATGCATTGAATCGTAGGGTTGCATTACTCCACTCTATCAGCGTCAAAGTCACTAGGTTTGAGCGTTTAAAGGAAGATCATTCTAGTTACCCAAATTTTGGAGAGGTGTGCCTATCGTTGTTAGATTGTCAGTCTAGGGGAAGTAGTGAGTTTGTCCTGGTCAGTAAGTTTTTTATTAGAAGTGATAGATTGTGTATACCCCACACGTCCCTCCGTGACTTTCTTGTCTAGGAGCTTCATGCTGAAGGGATAGCTAGTAATTTTGGACATGACATGACTATTGCCCTTGTAGAGGAGCACTTTTAGTAGCCAAGTCTCAAGCAAGACGTGGCTAACATTATAGGGCAATGTAGGACTTGTCAGCTGGCAAAGCAAAGGAAGAAGAACACCAGTTTATATACACCTTTGCCAGTCCCCCACGCCCCATGGGTTGATATTAGCATGGATTTTGTGCTTGAGCTTCCTAAGACGATTAAAAAGCACAATTCCATTTTTGTAGTTGTGGACTTTTTTTAAAATGGCTCACTTTCTCCCATGTTCTAAAATGCCTGATGCCACTAATGTGGCGAAGATATTCTTTGGGGAGATACTTCATCTGCATGGTTTGCTGAAGACCATTGTGTCAGATCGAGATGTGCGGTGTATGAGTTATTTTTGGAAAAGTCTATGGCACATGATGGGGACTAAGTTATATTTCTCTTCGGCATATGACGCAAGGATGAAAGTGATGAGGTCGATCATCATCTTCCTCAAGGATAACTACTCTGAATCCACGAAGCTTCTCTGGACTCCTCACAAAGACTTCTCGAATCCACGAGGAAAAAAAGCAAGGAAAATAAAAAATAAATTCTATAAAATTCCTAATTTGATTGATTGATGAAATAAACGAGTCTACAACCCTTTAAATAAGGATACCAAACCTTGGAATAAGTTTTGGAATTAAACTACAACTAAAACTCCCTAAAATTCGTAACTTACTATAAATAGTAAATTTACTATTTATAGTAAGTGTACTATGTGGCTTAACCACGTTATTCTCCTAATTTTTCTAAACACTTTTCATGTTGGACACAACTCCTAAAGCCCAACGAATGAAGAGTTACAATTAAATCAAAACTTGCTAAAAATAGTAGAAACGGAAATAAACAGGAAATTCGATTGTCAATCTGATGGAATCTTGTAACTTCGGCGTGGGCAACCCGGCATAGCCGGGTTGGTTGGCTAAAGTAGCTCGTCCTACCCCAAAATCATACATGGTATGTCAAGTAACTCATACCAGTTTGCAAGATATGCCTGTTTTAAGGTTTTGATGGTCATGATGACTTTTGCCTCCGATTGGGCCTTCTCTGGTCCATCTTGGACATGAAAGTGTCCGCGACCCACCCTACATCAACATACCATCCTTAGACTGATGGTCAGACAAAGGTTGTCAATCGAAGCTTAGGGAATTTGCTATGGTGTCTGGTGGGAGACCATATTGGGACCTGGGATACGGTTTTGCCCATAGCCAAGTTTGCATACAACGATTCCATCAATAGGTCCACAAGAATGAGTCCATATGAGAGATAGTATTTGGGTACAAGCCTAGAACTCCTATAGATATCATACCCATATCCATTTCACATTGGCCATCTAAGTCCGCAGACGCATTTGCACGACATATTCATGATTTGCATTGTGGGATCAAGAAGTGCATTAATGCTAGTAATACATTATAAAATCTCTGCAGATTCACATCATAGGTTTAAGGAGTTTTAGGTGAGTGATTATGTCGTGGTTCGCATTTAGGGGTGTACACGAACCGAGCTAGCTCGGTTAGCTCGCTCGACTCGACTCGAAAAGCTCGATTCGACTCGGTTCGAAGTCGAGTTCAAGCTGATTTTTTTAGCTCGAAATTGAGTTCGAGCCGAGTTCAAGCTGGCCCCAGCTCGACTCAACTCGGATCGAACCAGTTCAGTGACTCGGTCGGTTACTTTGATATTGATGTTGCTCACCAAGTGTTTGATGAAATGACTCCACAAGTGTGGATGGTGGCAAGGAAGGTATGTACTCAGCCATGCTTCTCACGGGGTGGAGCAACTCGTATTCAGGTAGCTCGGAGCTAATCGATGTTGGTTGGACTTCAGTGTGTGTCCGGATCTGCACGGAGTGGGTCACTGTAGGGCTGTACGTGTGGTCGCTCATTGCCCCACTGATCTTACCTGACGGTGAGTTTGCATAGACCTTTTATGTAGCAGACTTTGGTGGATTGTGTGTGTGTGTGTGTGTGTATATATATATATATATATATATATATATATATATATATATATAGGATGTATGATAGTCTGTGCAGACTCTATTGTTGTGTTGAAGTTGTGGTAAAAAGAAGAAGAAAACAACTAGTAAATTCATTTTAAATAAAATTCATTTCAAACTAGTAAACAACAGTGGGATTTTGAACGTGCAGTCCAAGTGTTTGTGAAAATGTTGCACAGACGAACTCGACTCGATCTTGGCTCGAACTCGGCTAGAACTGGCCCGAGTTGCTGACCGAACCGAGCCGAGCTGGCCAGTCAGGCTCGAGGACCGAGACGAGTTGAGCTGAGGCCAACTCGACTCGGTTCGACTCGATGTACACCCCTATTCGCATTAGGCCCGAACAATTCTCACAAGGAACCATGAGGAAATTGCATGCCTGTAGTGTAGGTCCATATAAAACTTTGACAAGACTGGGCCCTAATACCTATGTGGTAGATCTTCCATTTGACATGGGCATTAGTGCAACATTCAACGTGGAGGACTTTGTGCCTTGTGACGGACCCACATATCTTTCTTCTAGCCCTCCTGCAAACCTTTCTCATATCCCAGATGATGGTGTCCCTAACTTCGTCCCTAGCCCATGGCCTTTACTAGACTTTACTTCCCATCCATTGCCTTCTCTTCCATCTCTACCTGGTTGGAAAGAAGAGATCGAAGATATTCTGGACCACCAAGTGGTCTTTACTTGCCATGGAGGATATCATAGATACCTTGTGAAGTGGAAGAACAGGTCGGAGTCAGACAACACATGGATTACAGAGGCAAAGTTCCAGCGCACTAATCCTGACCTCGAGCGTTATAACGGCTTTATTTCGTCAGTGGTAAAATCTTCTCAGTCGGGGAGAATTGATAGGGACATCAGAGGACCTACTCCGGTGTACCAGAGATGGAGGTGACCACCCACATTAGCTCAACTTTTTTCGTCGATGGGAGACGAGTTCCATATGGGGCCCGCTGGGCCATTTTGAATACCCCATATGCATTGGACGTACACCAGGAAGACCCCACTTTGGGATGATGCATGCAGTGTTCGAAGTATCGATATCATTACAAGTTTCGCTAGCCAGGGATACGGAAACAATATCGATATTGCTAATAACCGGAAATGCGGGGAAACATGGAGAAAATGATGGAATTTTTAGCGGAACTTCAGGAGATGTTAAAATGTACATATATACATGTTTATAAATAAAAAATTGCAAAAAAAAAATCAATCATAACAAGTTTCCCCGCTGGGCCATTTTAAAGACCCCGCATGCATTGGACGTACATCAGGAAGACCCCACTTTGGGGTGACGCATGCAGTGTTCAAAGTATCGGTATTGTTTTAAGTTTTGCTGGCCAGGGATACAAAAACAATATTGATATCTCTAATAACCGGAAATGCGGGGAAACAAGGGGGAAATGGTGGAATTTTTAGCGAAACTTCAATAGATGTTAAAATGTAC